>CM039724.1:8250137-9452822 GCA_022539455.1 Dendrobium nobile
CTTCTTTTTTATGATTTTAATTTCTGGGTTTTATCTCTCTTCAAATTTGTAAAAGTTCATTATCATCTAATATTGCAAACTTTTACTATTAACTTTTAATATATTCATAATGTCTTCATTTTGAATTATATTATATTATTTATTGAGATTTCATTGAGTATTTCTTCATGTGGAGTATTTTTTACTTTAAATAAAAAAAAATTTAAGAAATAATTTATGACATTTAAATTTATTTAATTTTGTATGATATGAAATGCATCTCTTATTGTTCATCTAGCATTACATTCATTATGATATAATTGCATTGATAGGATATGCATGCTGATATGCATAATGAATATAACTACTGTAATTCATATTACTAAAATGGGCCTACATGATATTTTGCTTTACTGAATGTACTGATATATGATGATGCAATTATAAATGATAAGTATATGATAAGGTATATGTGTGTATCTACAAGAAAGGCTGGCTAGAGATTTGATTGATTTAGATTGGTTAAATATATGTTATCCTGTATATGAGGGTGAGCTGACAGACTTTCTTTAAATTAAAGTTTGTAGTATACTCTTAATATATGATATGAGAGGCATAATGAGAGCTTTATTGATATGAACTGAAAGAGAGTGACGAATTTTACAAGAAGGTACTTGATTTAAGATTAATAAGACGGATAAGACTTTTATCCGATATGATTTATTCATTTAGGGTTGACCTAAGAATGTGATGAATGTATAAAGAAAAAACCACAGAGGTAGATCAAACTTGTATAATACTATTAATATGTGTCATGACTGATTTTTATGATTAGTATAACATAATGTATGATAATTAAGTAAGTGATATGATATGGTTGATATAGGAAAATATACATAAAAAGGCTAATACAAGTATATGATATATGATAAACTGGTACATATTACACATGACCTAATATGATATGTAATAGATACTATATGATATAGCTAATATCATTCATGAAATTGTCTTGCATAAATAATGAAAAATGATATAATAGAGATATGCAGTATTGATAAATAATATGGAACAAACATGTGCATTAATAATACAATATCATATAGATTGATTGATAATTAATCAACATAGAATTTGTATATAATAAAATATATAATTATTCTATTTTTGTAACTAATACACTGATTTGTTCATATTTTTTTTCATATGAATACATGTATTTAAGTAGTTTATTGAAACTCTGTAATAATTAATATGATCACATAGATTCATATGATAGCCTTTCCTATAACATTTCACATGATACACTAGAATAGGATAGAGAGAGGGATTATTGAATCAATCATATGGTTATTGTTCATATTGATTGCTAATATTCATATGGATATGACCTAAAAGATTACGTGATATAAGCAGTTGTAGGTTTATGTGAGCTACTGGAATGTTAGCTTATTATGTGTTTTTATCGCATCAGGGAAGGGTAAGCCCTGTGAGAGTGATGACGGATTAATTTTATATAAATATTTTTTTTACTATTTTTGTTGCATTCTTTTGTAGTTTGGGTAATTATGATGATTAATGTGATTGATATAAACCTGATTATTGCATATGATTTGAGTATGATATATAATGTATCTTATATTTTTTGATGTAACAAAAGATTATTTTTGTTGTATTATTTTATATATTTGATGTTATTAGTAGCTTGTGTTGAAAATAGAAGATAAAAGATATTCTTCCAATAGATCTTGGGGATGATAGGCCCAGTCCACGCACCACACTAGGGACAATCACCATTTGCAGGATTTAGTTGAGGAGATGTGTCATTTTACATACCTCCCAAGGAGTAGTATGAATAGTGAAACATCTCCAATTATCATATTGATTCCTTTTTGGATCTTGAGGTAATTAAATTTGAAATTAATTTTAATGATGCAAAGGGAGATGAACCTATTTCTTATATTTATCTTGCTTGTTGTTTACTTGTTGTTAAGTTTACTTATTATGTAGTCTTCCAAATAAGCCAAATTATGTATGAAATTATGACACTTTACATTCACTCGGCTTGGGTAAAGGCTTAGCTATATCTAGAGTCTTAAAACTCACCATACTATACATAGGGTTATTAGCAACTCTTATGACATATTTATGAATTCTTATAAGGAAGACACATGAGATTATTTGATTGTTCTGTTGCCCCTTAGGGGTTTGAGTGTACAATCCACTAACAACAAGCTTCTTGAAATTAATTGGCATTCCCTAATAACATGTTAGTCATATCAATTCTTGATTGAAGAACTTACATATATAATTATCTTTCACAAAATTATCATTCATATGCTACATCATGATGATTCAAAAAAGTGTTGAAAAACCCTAAGGTTGGGTCTTTAAATTTTATATGCTTTCTTTTACAACTTTTATGAATTAGCAAAAAAAGGAATTTACATGTATTTGTAAAACTCAACAAAATATGATGACCATATTTGATCAACTTTGAGTTTTAGCTAATGAACACAATAAAAAATGAAACCTCCGAATAAAAGTGGTCCTTGGTAATTGTTAAGACGTTTAAAAAATATAAAATTTCACCTAATTCCTTGCATAAAAAAAGTTATTTAAATTTTAATTTTCCTTTAAAATCACACTAAAAAATTACGGTATTTTGCAAAATCTGTGGCAATAACAAAAAGTCAACAACATATAGTTGACATATTTACAACAATTTAAACAGCAAGCATCAAAACACACCACAATACAATATATATTATATATATTTATATTTTATACTATATATATACTATATATAATAATATATAAAGAGAGATGGAGAGAGAGAGAGAGAGAGAGAGAGGAGAGAGCATCCCTCATCCAAATAGCAATTATTGGTTTGGAGCACAACATTTTTGAGAGTTGCTAGAGCCCTTATATTGGAATCCCAGAAGCTGATGCTCGACTATCATAACTTGCGTTTCTTGCAGAGCTCCCTCATCTAAATAGCAATACTTTTGAAGATGACAAACTAGCAGGTCAGGGTACAATGGTGCTCCACCTAAGATAATAAGACATCGTTTTGTGACGACTTTCTTCTCACTAGCTTCATAAAGCAGCTTTCTATACAAAAAAATTTAGAACACGCTGCTTTATGACAGCAGTAAGGAAAGCCGTTCAAACAAACCTAAGGTCTTTGTTTGCGCGATTAAAAAAAATAATATAAAAGGGTTTTATTTGTGATATACTTTTTATTGTTCTTAAGCTACATTTCTAGTACAAAAATTTATTTTTTACTCTCGAAAGCTATTTAGAACAGTAAGAAAACCTATCCAAACCTAATACCTAACACTCTTTGTCCATATACAATATCTATCCATTGATAGTCACCTACACGCTTTAGTGTTCCTGTGACTTTGTATCTTACACTACCTTGATTGTTTGTGGCTGCCAAATATAAACACTAGCGAAAAAATGACTCAAACAAAACATAACAAGCTGCATATTAGTAACAATAAAACAATCTCCCAATAATATTTATCTTTCTCCATAATTAGTTAGAAAAGAAGCTAAATAAGCATACCAACCCAGAACACCTTCACCCCAACTTTTTCTAACTATCTGTCAGGCACATTATTGTTCAAAATATGAGGAAAAATGGATTGTGTAAAGCGATTCAATAGTATGATGTACAATATAGGGTATAGTATCAAGTACTGGGCAAATTACTACGTCCGGTGATCGGATTCATCCCGACACCAATTTAGATGTGCCACGTCACCAAAATGCATCGAGTCCCAGTGTATTTGGGTGATGTGGCGCATCTGGATTGGATGTTCGGACGTCCGGTGATCGGACGTAATAATTCGCCCAAGTGCTGGCACAACTGAGTAGTTTCTTGGCTATAACTATCTAATATTAGAAATTATTAATTTTATATGCTTCTCATTCTATAGTATTTCATATTCTAGAGTATTCCTTTATCTAAATTATTCCACCATTAAGTATTAATGTAAAATGTTCTAGGATGCTTATCTTTTGCAGTAAATGCTTTATTAAAAATAAATGTTTCTAGAATATATAGAAAAAACTAGAACTACTTGTAACCATTAGTATGAATAGAGAAAATGTATTGTTAAGATGGTACGAGAAAATCTATTCTCATACTTCCATCAATATCTCTCTTCATTTTTCATTTCTCTAACATCTCAGGCCACCCACCTGAAGCAGAAAAGGCTAAAAATATATATAAAAGGAATTGATACAACAATAAGTATAGAAAATAACTAGCTATTGAGCAGAGGTGACTTAGATCAGATCAGTGTTATATATATATATATATATATCAACCATAGGTATTTAGAACATCCCACACCAAATTCCTGGTCCCCGAAACCTCCATATTCTGGCTTGGAGCGCAATATCTTTCAAAGCGCCAAGTCCTTCATTTGCCTCACAGAAGCCAATGCTCGGGTACTGCAACTTGTGTTTCTTGCAAAGCTCCCTCACCAAAGGAGCAATCCTTCGAAGATGGACCCTTGGCAGAGGAAACAAATGGTGTTACCACTCAAACTGAATCCCCCCATAAAACCAATCCATCCATGCAAAAACCTTATATTTAGCACCCAGTCGCATTACCTTGCACCACTCATCCCCTGAGGTGCTAACGTAAAACCCTAGTTAGAAAATGACTCAAACAAAATAGAACTGCTGAATCCCTGTAACAATGAAACAAGCTCCTACAAACAAAATCTTTCTCCAATATTAGGCAGAAATGAAACAAAATAAGTAATCACATACAGAACACCTCACCACCCAAGTATCTCTTGAATCTGTTGGCACATTCTTGTTCCAAAAGAAGAAACTATGGACTGTGCAAAGAGATTCAACCTCTTGAAGCACATCACAGGTGAGATGTCCAGTGCTGGGACTAATGAGGTTTTTGCTATAGTATACTTACCTATCTTTCTTTCATAAAAGTAAGAATAGGGTGTTGAAGAGTCGCTTGAAACAAACAAAGATAGGGATGTGTGTGTAATCGGATCAAAGTGAGGCTATTGCAAGCGACATGGTGTGCATATGATGTTCTCTTCACCAACCAATGCTTACCCCTAAGGCAATTTCACAAAAGCTGGTTATGTTGACCATGGGGTTAACATGACAGTGGCATGGCCCGTGTCATGGGCCACCCAACCCGATTTGGTCCATATAAAATCAATCAAAATGCCGACAGCACTGTGGGCACAGAGGTGGTGGTGCGATACGAAGAAGACGGCATGGAGAACAGAGCGAATATGATGCAGAGGGTAAGGAGAGATAACATGGCCTTGTTCGAAAAGGCGAGTTTGTGAGTATTGAGATGAAGAGCTTGTAGTGCTTGGAGAGGTCGATATCTGGTTATCAGAGATGGTGGTAGCCGACGAAGAAGCGTGTCAGGTGCTTCCATGCGGAGGGAGGGTGGAGGGCGGTGAAGGGTTGTGGAGCGTCCTGGCCAGCAAGGTTGAGGAGGGGTATACCTCCACCGGGTTGGTCTCTGATCCAATGGGTGAGGTCATTGACCTTATCGTGGATGGAGATCTATAGATCGGAGGGGGAGTTGTGCTCCCGAAGCTCCTCCAGTGTAATATGCTTCTTTTTTGCTTTTTCAGTTGCCATTAGCTGTGTTAATGAAAGAAAAGCAGGAATGTGATTTTATTGTGGTTTGGCTATTGATTTTGTTGTGTTGAATAGGTAGGCTAGGCAGACCATGCTCCCGCTTAAGTTAAAGCTATTAATTCTTGAGTTTGTAATGACATGAGGAATCAATATTGGAAGGGCCGCCGGCGAAATGGAAACAAAAGGGCATTGAAAAATCAAGTTGTCATATTCTCCAGAAAGATGGGAAATGACATGGAATGCAAGAAGCATTGGGTGGTATCTCTGTTTTTAATCCAATGGTTATAGAAAAAGATATTGCAAGTTATTTTAGATTTTTCTATGGATTACTCTAGAAAAGATTTTTTATATCTTCTTCAAAAGATTACTATATGTTGACCTCAATTTTCATTCGAGTGCCCTCGAGGGCCTTTGATTGATTTAATCAAGCCCCATCGAGTCCTATTCGAGCTCGAATCAACTTAAATTGAGTCGAATTAGACTCGACCATGTTTGATTAAGCCTGATTAGTCCGCCTTAGCCGCATCGAGTTTGATATTATCCGAGTCGATGTTTTATTTAAATTTCACTGTGTTAATTTGATCAAATCAAATTGAATCCAAATTAACCTGAATCGAATCTGATTTTGAACTTGATTTTAGTTCAATGCATTTAATTTAATTCTTTTTTTTCTCATGAGTTTTAATTTGTTCCTAAATCAAGAAAGCAAATCAACAACGAAGATTTCATCAAAATTCAAATATTGACCCATTGCCTCGATCTCGCGTGATATGCTCACTTTGGAGTGAATGCATGAGCATGATTTCAGCGAGCTTCCTTTCCCGGCATGGACAGTTATTTACTCCGAGCATTGGCGGCTCTCAAGAGCAGCTCCAGATTTCTGAAATCCTTCTTCTGCTCTCGGTTTTGGCGTACTCCTGACGGAAGGCCCTCTCCTTGGCTCTCGGTTTCGCACGCCTCGACTGAACCTGACGGGACTTTATCCCGTTCGACCCCGCCTCCTGGTTTGAACCCGACGTCGGCGCAACTCCAGCCCTAGCCGTCGATCTCTCTTCGTTCGCAATGTATACCTCTTCTCATCCATTTTATTCTTCTTCTTCTAGTCTTCCTTGCATTGTTCTCCTCCTCACTACTCTTCCTATCAACTTTCTCCATCATCTACTACCTTCTTCTTGTTCGCAAAAATGAGATAATAAAAAAAAGCCATGTGTAATTACCTTCCAACAGATTCTTTATGACTGAGATCAATTATCAACTGCTTTCTGATTAACCAATGGATGCTTCATTCATGCATATTTCTAGAATGCGTTACCTCTAGCTGTTTGCTTATAAGTTATGCAAATCTTGAGGAAGGTGAATGCCTTGCCGAGCAATGTCAATAGTTCATGTTTTATTACAAATCGATTGAGGCGTCTCTATTAGATCCTAGTTAGTGTGACGGATGGAGACATCCTGATGGTATCTTGCTTTTGAATTATAGCATTAATTTTTCTTTTTGTGGTCGTTATTATCAAATGATTCATGATGATCCACGCTTAAACATATATTCACAAGGGTTTGTGTTTTGGAAAGTTTTCTTAACATAAAATCTTGGAGGTTTTCTTTAAATCCGGTTGCATGAATTTTGAGGTGATAAAGTCCTTGTGATCTTCTTTCCGAAAGATTTCTGTAAAGCGAGATTTAATTGGTTGAAACATTTTACCAATTTGAATAAATTGAAGCTTTCAGTTCATATCAATTGAGAGAATTGGAGTTGTATTTTTCCTGATTAAGGATGGAAAAATCAGTACCCGTATTGCTCAAATCACGTTTTTTTTTTTGTTTGTTGTGAAGAGACGTGGTTTTGCTCTCTAAAAAAAAAAAGACGACGAGTTCTTGTTTCTATGTAAAAATTTCTACAGCTTTTCTATAGTTTCTCCCACTGGTTTTGTTAGAAATTGATGCAACATTCGAGTGGATTCTTCCTATGAGAGCATGTTTTCTTGTTCTCTCAAGTTATTCAATTTGTCAATTATTTAGAATCATATCATTTATCCTGGATGTCATGATTAAACGTTTGGTGAGAAAGTTAAATGGCTACATGTCTTAATGGAGAAAGTTTTGTTCCCTTCGTGCACATTCTTGAGATGACTTAAAATGATAGAATGACCTTACACTGCTATGAATCTTTTATATGAGCGATTTCTTAGTCTCAGAATTTTGTTGAAAAGCATTTGTGGCACTTGTTGCTGATTCGATAGCAAGAGTTCTTTTATGCTTATGTTTGGGCACTACACTTGCATTAAATATCAAGAACTTTTGAGTTAAGTCAGAAAGACCTTTTTATATACACTTGTTGGCATGTAGCATATGAGATTTGCTCTATTTTGAAAAAGTTTCGAAAGTGTTTCTTTGTTAGAAATTGTTTTATGTTGGAGAAATTTCAAGAGCGTGTTTCATCTAAAAAAAAAGCTTACGAATGGAAAGTTTTACGAAGTTTTTCTGTTGGAGAACTTTAATGAATTTATCCCACATTGATAAGATTTGTTGTTCGTATTGCACTGGAAGAAGTCATGGTGGCTTTCATATGGGAAAGTTTTATGTGTCGCTTTGTTTTAAAGGTCCTAGAAGCTGTTTCAGGGATTGAGATTTATGATGGTTTGGTACTAGAGGGGGAGATTTGGTGTTGGAAGTCTCTTTGAGTTTTCTTAGAATGAAATGAATTTTCTTGAGTGAGTTTTCTTATTTTCATTTGCATTTGATTCTAAAGATGAGTTTAAAGAAATATGAGTTGAAAAACTTGTTTAGGCTTTTGGTTTCAGGACTGATTTTCTTCCTTACTACTCTGGGTTTTATGTGGGAAGTGATATGATTAATTGTGTCAAGTATTCCGAGTGCTTTCTTGAAACATAGGAAGATTAAATAGCATCAAAATTTCCTTCCTCTTATTTGTGTTTGACTCAAATATTGGAGTGAAGGATGTGTTGAGGGCATGTTTGGACTTTGAAAAAGACACGCCTAACTATGATATGCTTATATACTTTGACAATAATAAATAAAAACCATATTTAGTAACAATGTTGGAGAGCTTCTAAGATTTGAAAAGTCCCGAAGAGCAAACGACCAAGATGGTGTCCAAGCCCAACAAAAAAAAAAATACATATTTTAATTTAATTGCATTCTATTCTGATTATTTACATATTGAATATTAACATTCTGTCACCCAATCTTCCACTCTTTTCTTTGTTTTTTGTGAGGGGCCTTTGGAGAGAACAAGATGAAGGACCTTTTGGAGCACTAGACGAAGGAGCATAGTCAATCATATCCGAGCATCAGTCGCCCCCGTTCATTCTGGTGGGGGCGCTACGGGCGGAACCATTGTGTCGTAGCCCCCGGTGCTGTAAGTTTCCTAGAACTTAGAAGCCTTTAGGAGCCCTTTGTGGGCTGCGCTTCCCCACCCTTTAAGACCTTATAGAAACTTCATTTATAATTAGAATTGCTTTCTTTTATTTTAGATCTCCAAACTCGTTGACACACATGCATACGTATAAAGTGTTAGAAATAAACTTTAGTTCACTCCTTATAACATTAGTTACATTTAAGGACAAAAATTAAGGATCGAGTCTTAGATAACATATACTTAGGATGCATGTTCCTTTTAGGATAGAAACTTTAAAACATAGAAAACTTAGCGACACATTTTCCTAGGATTCGTGTGTCTTAATATATTAATAACTAATCATTAAAATCGATAATACTCTAAGTCAAAATGCACTAAAATACTTAACTTTTAATTAAACCATACTTAATATCCATAACCACTAAAATGCAAAACTTAATCATATACTTAAACTAAGTCTAACCAACCCATTAATCAACCTTTAACAAACTTAAAACTTAAAAGATATGGATACTAAAGTCAAGAGAGCAAATCAAAACCAAAACTTTGTTAAAATAGGAAAACCCCAAAATCCTAAAACTATGATCAAACAATTTATAATTATATAACACATATTGGTCTTAAAATACCTCTAACATTGAATGCAAATGAGTTATAACATAACTAAGTAAGTAATATAAGAAACTTATTGAATTTATTCAAACTTAAACAAAGTAATATAAGAAACTTATTATGGGAACTTAACCACAACTTTAAAATTCTAAAACTCAATAACTCACCTAAAACATAATATATCTTTTAAAATCAACTTCTAAAATTGATAATAAATAATTTAATTTACATTTTTTTTCAATTTACAACAAACTAAATTAACTTAACAAAATTGATTACTACTGGGTAATCCAGACATATGAGGCTATTAAGTTAGCCCCAAGGAGAGTGAAAATAAATCTCACGCCTTGATGAGCAACAAAGGTAGTAATCAACTAAACACAAAATAAAACTCTTAAAATCAACCTTAAGACATTATTACTTAAACTTGAACTGAAAATTTCCTTGTGGCCTTTAACAAATAAAATCATAAACAACTTGAACCAACTACCCGGCATAGGACTTATCCAAAACCACACGACCTATTACACAGACATAGATTTATTTGTTAGGGCACCACTTCTAGTCCTAAGTTAAGCTAGTGATTTGCCTTTTCTATGTTTTCTGCTTTTGTGGGGCTCTTGCATGGGGCACGTATGTTGGTTGCTTTGAATTGATGTGAGTGTTTATTTCCTTAATGTACTGATTGTTATTTGCAATGTGATTGGATTGTGCGTACAGAATAAAAAAAAAAAAAAAAAAAAAAAAAAAAAAAAAAAGAAAATAACTACCCTGTAGCTAGGGATGAACTTATACTGACTCAATTTATCAGGGTGCCATGCTCATTGTGGGCTCTGAAAATTCGGCCCCGGCCTCCCCACCGCGCGATTTCCTTTTTTTTTTTATTCTGCGAGGGAGTTTTAACGGATAGTAAATTTTGGAAGGCAGATGGATTTGTAGATAAGACACTACCTAGAGATTTTCGCCCTCATTTTGTGGGACTTATGATCTGAGTTCTGGTTTTCTATTAGGCGCAAGCCCCATAAGATTAATTACCCCTTCTCGATCACGAGAGAAAGAGAAACCTTGTCGATTAAGGCTAGTCGTCAATCAGATACGTATAGAAATGTTGTTATCTGACATATAGTAGTAGCAATTGATATGGAATTTGAAATTATTGTTTAGATTTGGGTATTTGTAAGGTTGGAAGTTTGGAAATAATTGGGAATTTGGAGATTTTGATATTCAAAATAGAAATTGCACCATTCTGTAATTAAAGCGGATGGTGGGGGAATGGATAAATGGACCCGATTAAGATCCCATGGTTCCGTCGTTCCCGGGCCATCGTGGTTCGGTTGTCTAACTTAGTTCAGAGGAGGTAGTTCGACCCAAACCTGACAGAAGGATCCTTGTCGGCAGCCATGGGTTTGCTTCGTCCAACGGGGACCTAGTATACCGAGTTGAATGTTTGTCTATAAGGGGACAAATTTGATTCACCTTAGCTAACAAGGGCTTTGTGCCTATGATCGTATCCTATTGATTCATATCTCAAGGATTTACGACCCATTAAGGAGCGTATTGGCTATGGCCATAACCGCTTTCTATGGTGCCAATTGACGGCAAAACCACTCGGATTCAGAGGGCCCCGGGGTCCATAACCGTTTACCCTGCAGTGCCCTATTGGGTGGCGAAACTGCCGGTTGAGGACACAAATCCATGTCTTATAGCAAGAGATTGTTTTGAGAATGGATCCTAGTGTTATCTCGACTAGGGTATTTGGCTCTTTGTGAGCTGAAGTAAACTTTACTTTGTCTGCCCTCGTCAAACCGTTGCGGAGGAGTGGGATGTATTTTTGCTTTAAGTTTTGGGATGGATAGTTTCATTTTAAAATATTTTTGGCATTTTCTGGAATTCTGTGATGATTTTTTTGGAATTTTTGTGGAGTTTTAGGTATTTGGGTGGAATTTGAAGTGTTTGAATGGACTTTGGATATTTGGGAGATATTTTAAAAAATATTGGGAACCCTTTTCGGTGATCGTCATTCAACACGGCCATCATCGGTGGTGTTCGTGAGGTTATTTCCCACTTGGAATATTAGTTATTTTATGATGAACCTTGTCAACTCTGTCGGAGCTGATCGATAGATGATCGGATTTCATTATAGCTTCGATGCCTTTACAGTGAATTTCTTAATTATAGACCTTGAAGACCTAATATAAATGGAAATTAAAATAAATAACCAGTTACAACAAACTAGCACCGTGTATTTATTTGAAGGTTCGAACATTGTCGACTCCTATTGATCCGTATTAGGGAGGATCGTGTTCAAACTAGAGAATCACTTATTGACCGGCGCAACATCCCTAGACGTCATCATCAGTACGCAATAACGCGCTCGTCGGGGCCCTATGCGGGTATTTGATAACATTTACCCCTTTTAGCTGTACCTATGTGCTATACAACTATAGTGCACGTGCGGGGTATTCCTTGGAAAGAGCCCTTCTGTCCGCCTAATACGAAATGTTGCGGATCCGGTGGCGTAAGCGTAGTCAGTCTTCGGATCAGTTGTTTGCTGTTTGTATAGGCAGATAGTCGTGCAATACGATACTTTCCCTGTAGGGGGATCGTAGTACAACTAACGGTCTCCCGCTTCTGGATTCGTATGAGCTTACACTTGTTTGTTCTTCATTGCGTTTTGTGTGATTATTTTTTGGGTCTTTTTAGTGCTCTGCTACTGTTGCATGTAGGTAGGTAGGATGTCTTCCTTCACTTACTGGGAATTGACTTCCAGGATACTCATTTACTGAAGTCTTCTATAATCTACCCACAGGTGGCATGTATATACATACATCTGTATTCGTAGGATCTCGTATGTGTTGCAGTCTTCCTCAGCACAATAATCGGACAGCGGGAGTTTATAAACGACTCTTAAATACACCTCTAGTGGATCAAGCTTACATTGGGTGTACTCTTGATGTATACTATCGACCCAACCTAATTCTTTTTAATTGTTGTTGACTAGGGAGAAGCCATAACAAATTTAAATGTATGAGATTTATATACACAGAAAAGCATCAGTACTGTCGCTGATCATGGGCCTTTACAAAACGCATGGAATTTGTTGAGATTTTTCATGAAGATATGTAGATAGGTTGGCACATCTGCTTTCAAGATTCATACGAATTATTGTTTATGGATAACTCAAATCAATGGTTATGATCTTCCTTACGGTCTTCTTGTTGCTTGCAACACAAACCTTATTTGCAAGCCTTTTGTTCCCCTATGTGGCTGTAAACCTACTTGCAAACTCTTGTCCTCAAGATGGCTTTACAAGACATATAATAAATTTGATATCAATCCTTTCATTCCTAATTGAGATGAATTGTTGACATAAGCTTTATATTAAAGCTTGTAATCACTTTATATATCTTTCTATTGCTGCTTGAGTGAGAATTCGAATTGATCACCCCCTTTGATTAGCACTTGTATTGTCTATTAGAATGACAATTCTTTAACCTTTAAGAGCTTGATGTTATGATTCAAGTTTTCCTTGCAAGTTTTGAGAGCTTAGTCCGTGTCCAAGTTCAAAATGAGTCATGTTTGAAGTTCAAATGTAGGTACAAGTCATGTGTCCCCTGCTGTCCTTGCAAGTGCAATTTCATATCCGAATTATGATTTGCTTGAGTTTGAGTTCACTTAGTTATTCAATCGAATTCCATTTAATCTCATTTCATTTGGATTTGGCCTTTTATTAATCATTTAAGTTTTTTTTTTGTTCAGCATGAGCGTTCAGTTAATGTTCATCTTATTGAGTCAATGTTCTTGTTCTTTTGAGTCCAAATAAAGTCCGAGTATAGTGGATATTCATTCCGAATTTCAGCAGCATCCCGGCGTCTCCCCCATTTAGGGAAAACTACAGAAGAAAAATGGGCCTCCCGCCATGCTAGAGCAAAAGCGTGTACGGTAGGTGCCCTCATACGAGGACACGCGGCCGTGTAAAAATCTTTGTCCCACCACGCCAGAGAAAGGAGTGTATGGTCTTCGGTACCTGTTGCAAAAGAGAAGCAGTTGTTTCCCCCGCGAGCGGGTACTATGAAAGAAAAGCAATTGTTTTCCCGCGAGCGGGTACTTATGGATATATTCAGTCATCGTAGAGGCGTCGCACCGGGTTCCCATCCCACCACGCTAGAGAAAAGCGTGTATAGGCGGTTTTCCTGTGCACCACGAACGGCGAGAATAGGATTTGGAACCGAGGGACTCTCGCCTAACCTTGTCGTGGGTGTCGTGCCGGTTGCCCCTACCCAACACGCTAGAGAAAAGCGTGTATAGGCGAACCACCGACTACGACACGCATGCGAGGTGTAGGGGAGAGAAACGGTTCAAAAATCGAGACAAAAATATATATATATATATATATATATATATATATATATATATATATATATATATATATATATATATATATATATTTTTTTTTTTTTTTTCATTTTTTTTTTGAAAGCTCTCTCCTTTTTTTTTGCTCTCTTTTTTCTTTTTTTTTTGCAACTCTTTTATCTCTCTTTTTTTTTTTAGCTTGCTTCTATATTTTTTTTTGCTGGCTTTCTTTTTTTTTTTTCTTTTTTTTTTATTGCAAGCTTTCTTTTTTTTTTTGACAATATAACAACAATCAAAGAAACAGATAAAAAAAATGATACAAGATAATAAAAGATCACAATGCCTCCATTTTTTTTTTTATCATTTCTTCCCTCTTCTTTACATATTACACATATGTAGCAATATTAATTAATAAATAAAATATGGATCATGCTAATTGGCCACAAGTTCCAATAATAAAAACAACAAAAAGTAAACTCACATTGATTTCTGTGAGGAAGAAATGAATTTGAAAATACATTTTTTGTGTTAACTATTGAAATGGTTTGAAAGATGAGACTATTTTAGTGAAGTAGCGGCTGTTTTGGTAGTTTGGAATGGCCTTTTGCAAATACTTGAGTGGATGGGCTGCTTTGGGTGTATTAGGATGGACTCTAATATAAATAAAATGGTCTTTACAACTGCTGCACAGGTTTGGAGGTTATGAGAGATGAACGAAATATAAATAATATGTATATTTTGCAACGTTTTGAAAAATCGGACCGGACAACCGACCGGAAGAAGGAGAGGTTCCATGGTTTGGACCGGTTCGAGAAGTCAAACCGGGTCGAACCGATGACGTAATAAATAATAATATTATTAAAATTATAAAATAATGAAAAAAAATTTCCTCTAATACATTCACTATGCATTTCATTTTCATATCAAATTAATCAATAATATAAATAATGGCATCAATGAAGTTTATAAAAACATAACAAATAGTAAATAACATACCTTTTGTTGCTCTATTGTGTGTTGGAAGTTGATGATGCAACCATCTTCAATTCTCCTTCTATCATGTGAAATTGTTACAAATGAAATGAGTAAAAGAAAACGAAGTAAAATATATAACAAAATAGTATTAAAAAAATATTAAATTGGCAACATATAACATACCTCTTCATAACTTTTAGCAAAATTATAAACACTTTATTGATAAGACAAACTCAAAATTGATAAATATAAAAAGTTTTAACTTAAACACCATAGAGACAAAAAAGTAATCAGTTTTATCAGTTTACTTAAATAAAAACTAAAAACTCAAAACACTCATAACTCATAGTGAATTTAATAATCATACTAAATTTGTGTGATCGAATGATGGATTCTCAAACTCTTTTTCACCAAAATCTTGCATCCCAAATGCTTCTGCAGTCCACCAAAGGTATGTCATCTTCACACATATATTAGATAAGTTGTTTTCATTTGCAAATTATAATATGAAATAATAAGTCTCATATTTAATATTATACCAAATGATATAAATTAATCAACAATCATACTTGGGATTGGTGTAGATGATTTAAGTTGGTTTCTACATTTATAGGAATTGCATCATCTTTGTAAATTTCTGACTCCAAGTCTTCTAAATGCAATTCTGGAGTTGGTTCATCATCAAGGATCCAGAAATCAACAAGTTCAATACTTGCATAATCCAAAGGATCATAACTTTTTTCAAACTGCAACCTACAAATTATATAAAAAAAATAATAAAATGTGCATCATTACTTTAAAAAATATTTAAAGAAGTTTCAAAGATAGTACCTATTTCTTATAAATTGAGTTGTAACGAACATAGACAGAATATTTAGCCTTTGGTGCCAAGATGATTCCTTCTTTTTGTATGAATCTGCTCAAACACCTCCAGTTCTCTCACAACCAATGAAGATGATGTCTGACTAAGAATTCTAATAGCCAATTTCTGTAAGTTTTGGTGCACTAGAGCCGAACATTCTCCACCATTCATCTAATAAATTAACAAACATACATAATTTGTTCAATATATATTAAAATGAAATCTCAAAATTTTGTCATCTTACATGGTTGCATTCTTTTGCTAATGTTGATGCAATGGGCTTAACCAAACTTCCTAAACATCACGAAAAAATCTCACTCATTCATTGCCAAAGTTGATTTTGGACATACATCTTTATTGCCAATCAATTCTACTAGACCTTGCAAAACTCCAGACTTTTGCAATAATTTTCTCTATCATACTGAAAATGAGGGTTCAGAAAATAAGCTGCTGAATGTATCCTTGTCGTAGTTGATTATCCCATCTTGCCTTGATGATACTAGTGAAAGGCTTGTACATTCTTTTATTATTTCTAAACATAGTCTTCATTGCTTTTCTAGCTCTGAACATACCGTCATAAAGGTATCCAAGAGATGGTTTTTCATCTGCATCAACAATTCTCTAACAACCTAATTAGGGCCCTGATAATTTAGAAATTATGAAGCTGTCATTCCAAAATTTTGCATCCAAAATAATTGAGGCTGCCTCTTTCCCCTTCATTGTCTTACTTACCTTTGAATCAATGTAAGCCTTGTTAGTGATGAATGCTTGCAAATCATGTTTATGATCATGGACACTTCTTAAGGTAATGAATGTTGTTGCAAATCTAGTTAATCAATGGCCTTACAATTTCAGTCCAACCTTTCCTTTTTCTTAACCAGGCCAATATAAAAGCATGGTTAAAAAAAAAAATTGTAACCTTTGAAGCTTTTCTAGCTAGTTCTGTAATATAAGGCATGCTTCCAATATCTTTCAGAATAAGATTAATGCAATGAGCTGCACAAGGTGACCAATAGATATTTCCATATTTTTCATGCAATAACTAATCATCTTTCTTATAATTTGCTGTATTATCTATTATAAAATGAACTATATTCTCCGGACCAACCCATTCAACGATATCAGTGAATAATGAGCACAATGTTGTGGCATCTTTGATGACATCAGATGCATCTACTGATTTTAAAAATGAAACTCCTCGAGGAAAATAAACAAGAAAATTTATTAATGTCATTTTCTTGTATCTGTCCAACCATCAGCCATCAACGTACAACCAGTTTCTTTTTCCATGTTTTTCTATAAGATTCAATTAGCAATTTACATTCCTCTTTCGCATCCCGTACAGATTCACTCTTAATCTGTGATAAGACGTAATTTGTATCCAGGTCCTATTGCAGCAACTGCATCTATAGCCTTTTGTGCAAAAGGTGAGTTGATGCATTGAAGGAATGCAACTATCATAAAACCATCTAGCAATTGCTAATATCTGCACGGTGCACTGCCTCCTTAGATGCCATCACACTTTTTAAGGAAGGTTGAGATCCAAATTTTGTTCTAGGTGCAAAAAAATTATCAATTTCATCAATTTTTCTCTTTCATTTATCCATTCCTTTACCATGTATATCTGAACTTTGTGATTTCGTGACTGAACATGAGCCCCTCCCTTCTTCAACTGGATCTTCACCAAGTAAATCATCAATCTGCGACAAATCTTGTTGTGCTTGTTGTTTTTTCTTTGATATCTCAATCAAATTTTGTGCATCTGATGTGTTATGTCATGTGGAACCTTCTACAAGAAGCATGTTCCCTTTAATCCCCGCTAGATGTTGCTTCATCCTATGAATGCCTCCTCTTTAAATTATTCCACAATGAAGACATTTATATTGGTTCTTACCATCAGTGGTTTTACACTCAGTAAAATGGTTCCAAGCGATATCTACTTTCTCACGAACGCTTTGAGTTGATTGTGCAGATTGATGTTTTGTTGATCCATTAGTAGTATTAAAACAATGGATCAATATTTAGCCTGAAAAGTATCATACTAATATGAGTGTTTTGTAAATGTCATGAAAAAATATTAGAATTGCTATTCATGTATTCCAATATAGGAAGATGACATTGCTTTGAAAGGTAATCTAATTTCTTTTTTATTTATATGAGGAAAGCTAGTGAAGGTCCAAGACTTATCATCTTTAGCATAGGATGAAGGAACAAAATTTTAGTAGACTTATCCAGTATTTTTCAAGTATAAAAGCATCCTCCATTTTTTTCCTATGTAAATCCATATGGCCAACTAAATAGAGAACCACAATAAAGAATTACAACAAAACAAAACAAGTATTCCGGTAAAACTTGATTTTAAGCTAAGTCGCACCAAACAAAGTTCCATTGCTCCTGTCTTGAAGCGCAGCAAACACAATTGCACTTAACTAAACTAATTTATATAAATCTAATAGTCCTAAATTCCTAATAGGCTCAAGCAGTACAAAAAAAAAAAAAAAACCTTAATACTAATATTCATCATAACAAGATTATGGGGAGCAAACATACGGTTTAAGAAGAAAAAAAATAGGGCAAAATCATTAGAAGACAAAATAGAGCAAAGATACTGCTCTCAGATTCCGACCTCGCAGACAAAATAGAATAAAATCCATGGCAACATTTTATTCATCATGATAATAACATTTCTTCAAAATAAAATTAACATCTTACAATGATTCAAGCACCAACGATTAAGAACTGGACGGCGAAGGATCCAAGCACAGACGGCGGAGCTGCAGCGCTGGACGAACGGTGGAGCTGCAGCGACGAACGGCGAAGGAGTATCTGCAGCAAGCAGCGACGAACGGACGAAGTCGAGCTGCAGCGCCCAGTGCAGCGACGAAGGAAGAAAATCGGGCAGGGGAGCGGACGGTCTTCGGGAGTTACGGGAGGTGAAAAAAAAATTTAGGTTTCGTTTTACACATGTTTTAGTGTTTTACTCAAACTTAAAACTGCATGATTAACATCAAACGGTGGAAATCGCATTAGGGCTTAAGTGGCCGTTCATACACGGTTTCCGGTTCGCGGTTTTTGCGGTTCGACCGCCGGTCGGACCGGTTTGATACCGGTTCTTTGATTAACCCGTGTCTTCAGCTAACCGAACCGGCCGACCGGCCGGCTGGCCGGGTGCCGGTTCAACCGGTTGAACCGGCCGGTTCGGTCCGGTTTTTAAAACGTTGATATTTTGTTTTGTTTTCTTTTTCTTTATATATATATATATATAAAATAAAAAAAATAAAAAAAAAACTGCTTTGGACAATAATGTGAACAATGAATTCTCATGTAAAATAGCAGCAAATGGTACCATTGAAGCTCTCCTCGTGAAAAATAAACCAGAAGGTATATATATATTTTAAGTCCAACTATACCCATGATAATCAATAACTTAACTTAATACCTCTCAAGCAACTTTATGAGAGTTTAAACTTCAAGGCAAACGTTTCCTGCTCTGTGATTTTTTTATAAAACTACCTTACTTCTTTTGCTCTGCTCCCTCCTTATTTTTATTAGCAGAGCATAAAAAAAAAGAAACAGAATCACTTAAAAAAAAATGTCTGAGAGAAGTATGAAATAAACCTTCTCCTTCACTTTGTTAGCTTCGGATAAGCGTAGAGAAGGCAACGTAGGGATTTAATGCTGTGGAAAGATAGGAGATGATTTTGAATGGAGCAGGTGATGCAGCTTGAGTGGAGGTCGACCTCAAGAGCAGTTGGATTGAGGCCGGTCGTGTGTGAGAGCTGCCTGCCGTGAGATCTCCGCGTTGGAGGTTTAGTTTAGGATAACAAGGAGGTTTAGGGTAGGGGGTTGGTGAGTTTTAGGAGGCGGGCAAGGAAGAATTTAGAGTGGAAGTGGAGATTTGGCTTGCAGCTTTGGGTTCTACTACAAAGGCTAGAGAAGGAGACGGGTGTTACTGAAGTTGGGGCTTGGTGTCGTGAGATAGAGGAGCTTTTGATGGAGGTAAGGTCGAATAAATGAGTGAGTATAGAGAGCTCCGTTGAAAGGTTTTAGCGTAGGGAGGACAAATAGCACCGTGGAAGTTCTATTCAGTTTCCATTTTAGGATAAATCAGTGTATTCGAGGCGTCTGCGATAGGGAAATAGAAGCAACGAACCAGGCAATATATTAAATGCCATTAATTTGGGTCTATTTCTTTTTCTCTATTTGATATCTGACTTTGTTAATATTTTGCCGATTCAAATACTGTATTAGTGATATGTCATTATGGATTGATTCAAAATGACAAAAATGATTTAACCAAACCAAATTTGTCTCGATTTACGTATCAATTGTCTTGTTTAACGTGGCAATTTTGCCGATAACAAAATTAGACAAATTGATAGTGCATTTAGGGTATTGCCAATGTCCCGGTTGCAACGGCGTAGTCCGTTCATTCGAGTCGGTAGGTCATTTGATCATCGTCGAGCCCCTCATTTTCTTCGTAGCACATGCCTTCGCGACATATACAAAATCGCCTTTGAAATTTACGACACCACCTCAAACCATCAAATTGATCAAAAAAATGATATTCCGAGTGTTGGCGACGTTTTGGATGCAATGGCGCTGTCGTTCATCGATCGGACATCGTTGGGTTGGCGCGAGCATCTTTTCATTCGTTAGCGCAGCGTTTTGCAACATATTTTTGAGTCGCCTATGAAATTTGCGACCTTACCCCAAACGATCCGATTTAATCAAATAAAAATGTAGATTCTTAATGCCGACGATGTTTCGGACGCAATGACGCCATCCACTTTGCAATCGGACGTCATTCGTCACTGACGAGGCTAATTTCCCTCGTAATGCGTTCCTTTGCAACATATTTGAATCGTCTTTGAAATTTAAGACGCCACCTTAAACGATCCAATTCAATTAAATAAAATGTATATTCTGAATATCGGAGATGTTCTGGACTCAATGGCGCTGTCCGTTTATCGATCGGACGTCGTCCGAGTGTCTTCGAGGCCTCGTTTCCTTTGTGACGTGGCTTTCATATCATATTTGCATCACCTAAAAATTCACCACCATCTCAGATGATCCCAATTTATCAAATAAAATATATTTTCTGAATGTTGATGACGTTCCGGACGCAATGGTGCTGTCCGTTTGTTCATCGGACATCGTCCGAGCATCTTCGAGGCCTTGTTTCCGTCATAACGCAGGCCTTCGCATCATGTTTGAGCCGCCTTTGAAATTTTTTAACACTTCAGACGATCTAAATTCATTAAATAAAATGTATATTCTGAATTTCGGGGATGTTCTGGACGCAATGACGCTGTCCGTTCATCAATCGGACGTCATTTAGGCGACGACGAGGCTTAGTTCCCTCGTAATGCGTGCCTTCGTAACATATCTGAATCGTTCTTTGAAATTTACGACACCACCCCAAATGATCCAATTTAATCAAATAAGATGTAGACTTTCAATGTTGACGACGTTCCGGACGCAACGACGTCATCCGTTCTGCGATCGGATGTCGTTGAGCATTTTCGAGGGTTCGTTTCCGTCGTAACGCATGCCTTTATATTATTATTATTTTTTTTGAATTGCCTAGGAATTCACGACACTATCGATGACCTTTGCAACAAATGGAGATCCAAAAAGCGTTTCAGTCATCTTTCTAGCGGTGGATCTTAATCTTTTATAATCATTAGGATTCTTCTTATCATCAAATGCATGAGGGTTGAGGAGCTTCAGCACTGACCTTTCCCCAAGCCCTCTAATCTAAATGCTTCCGCCTTCTTTTTTAATGACCGTTGCAATCATCATTGCAGATGAGCCCATTCGAGTTGTCACCAAAATTCTAATAACAAAACCCCATAAGTCAAAGAGACGAGCACCTTCTCCCATTTACCTTTATCCTGCTTCTCATCATCCTCCCAAATGTCATCCAGCATAAGTAAGAACTCTTTGGACATGATCTCAGCCCGAAGACTTATTTTGAAGTGCCTTAAGCATCTCCAAAAGAGGCCTCTCCTTCTTAAGAGATTCCAACATATGTGCATTGACTTTTTTTTTTCACATCAAGTTGTTGGAAACACAAACCTACATTTTAAGATCAAATTCCTTTGTCATTCCATCTTTATAAATATGTGTAAGAGAGTTGTCTTTCCCATACCACCATGGCCCACTATAGATAGGAGAGAAATGTTTCTATACAAATTAGCTCCATTAATAGGAGCTTGGTGTCCGTCTTTGATTTGCTTCCTCAACCAATACATAACAAAGTCCAATGCAATCCATATTTAAATTGGATCCTTCTTTATCAAATTTAAGATTCCCGGGTTGTTGTAGGGTCAACACTCATACAATGCTAAAATAAAGGGGGCTAAATAATTAAGAATTATAAATGCTTGCTACAGATGCTCCAGAATGCTTAGGCCCCAAAATAAATAAGAGCTTGGCCAAGTGTCTTTATTTTCTTATGTACATATATTAACTACTTGGGATGTGAAATATAAACCGCTTGGGATATTTTTTTAAGATAACCATGCAGGAGAGTCTAGAAATTTTTTTCTTTTGACTGTGATGTTATTTGATGTAATTTATAATAATATTGAGATTTGAAAGTCTTCAAAATTATGGCATTTCAAATACTAGATACCCAAAGGGAGAAGGAAAAGCCCTTCACGGGAAATTTCTTACTCAATTGAGTACCCTTTTGGAGATAATCCATAGAAGAACCCAGAGGAAGACGATCTATCTGAAGACTTAAAGATGAAATACTCGACTTTTAAGACTTGTGTCATTCAGTAGGATTATAGTCCAAGATGTTTTTGGTGGGGCCTAACAACCATTACTTTTCTATACTCTGGGTTGTACTTATACGACACTTGCTGTAGACTTTCTTTACTTTACTTTAAGATGATTTATATTGATGTGTTTATTTTGTGTGCATATTAAAAATTACATATTTTTTCTAGGTTTCTTTCTTAGATATGTATGTCTTGATTTTTTGCTAAACTCTATAAAGACTGAAACCTTTTTTTTATTAGTAATTAAAATTTAATATTATCTGAATTAAATAACTAAAAAATTTAAATACCTAGGGAATAGTCGAAACTGTCTGGGATTTTATGCATATTATTATATTCTTCTCTCTCCTTCTAATAAGACTCTTCCTAACCTACGGGATGAATAATCTGGCATTTGAGGATGAGATGTCAGACCTGGGGAAGCCTAATCTCTTCTAAAAATTTATTTTTATAAGCCTATTTTAAAATCTCTTGCATACTTGATTTAAGCCTTTTTAATTAGCATGCATTGCATTAGAAACCAACTAAATAAAAATTTTAATTACATTATCTCTAGGAGCATTCATCATACATAAGTCCAAGGCCAATTAAAAAACTCTCTAGATATCAGCCTTACTTCTAAAAACGGATTTACTTATCTATCTTTCATAAAGACTAGACAACATAGATTTTATTTACTTAGGTGGTTAGCTGACTTTCCTTTTCAGGAAGAATATAAGCCCATGTGCATTTACTAGGACAAAGGTATTAGTATTGGATGTAGAACACTAATCACATCTTAGATCTAGGATTCAAGGATACTATATTCGGTGTCTCGTAGTACGCCTCATCGGTGGGTAAGTTCCTTTTTGTTAACCTCCATGTAAAGACCAAAAGAGGAGAGCACAAATCCCGCTATACTTGTTCCAAATCCTGCAAAATCACTGTAGCACGGTGCCGAACAGTCCGTGTTTCTTGCCCAAATCCCGTTCCAGCTAGACGCTCCTCTCGTCTTTAAAAGCAGTGAGACGAGGCTTCAGCTCTACATACACGACTGCTTCTACACTCACTTCCCTCTGGCTTTGCTTGGTGCTTCCAACGACCCGACGCTAGAACCGCAGAAGCCCTTCCAACCAAACTCCACCTCAAACCACAGCCTCGATTGATCTCCCTTCCTCACGCAGAGCCAGCCGAATTCAAAGCCTGTGCCGCCAACCTCCTCAGCCTCGATCTCTTCAAATCCAGAGAGAGAGAGAGAGAGAGAATCCAAATAGCAATTCTTAGTTTGGAGCACAGCATTTTTGAGAGTTGCTAGAGCCCTTATATTGGAATCCCAGAAGTTGATGCTCGAGTATCACAACTTGCATTTCTTGCAGAGCTCCCTCATCTAAATAGCAATCCTTTGAAGATGACGACCTAACAGTCAAGGGAACAAATGGTGCTCCACCTAAGACGAATCCAAAGCCTATGCCGCCGACCTCCTCAGCCCCGATCTCTTCAAATCCAGAGAAGGGAAGGGAAGCTTTACCTGAGCCGAACTCCACTGCCAACGCCCCATCCCGCCGCCTTTGCTCTCTCCCGATCTCTAAGTCACCGAACTCGTCAAGCCCACACGACCCCTTCCCACCTACAGCTCTAACCGAGCCTCCATTGCTCTAACCCGACGCATATAAGGCCGAACCCATTTAAGTTGAGCCGAGCTCTCTAACCCGAGCCCTTTCCACTCAAGCCTGGGTAGTCTTTTTTTCACTCTAGACTAATTAACTATAACTAATTAATATTAGTTATTTTTAATTACTCATTAATTAAAGTTAATTAGTATTAGTTATAATTACTTACAGTTAATTATAATTAATACTAGTTATGATTTGTTATGTCAAAGATAATTAATTATAGCTAATTATAATTAGTTATTATTTAACCATAATTAATTAGGATTAGTTATAAATATTTATAATTAATTCTAAATAATTATATGCAATGTATTTTCATTGATTATAATATACTATAGTTAATTATAGTTAATAATTATTAACTATAATTAATTTTAGTTGATTATAATTGATTGCACCTCAATCCTCGAGCCAACGCCACCGACCCCACGCAGGTATAACTTCTAAACCCTAAAACTCTGAGAATCCGTTTCAACGCATTCGTCGAGACAAAACGATCATCTATACACGCTTTTCTTAGCGTGGTGGGAGGGAGTGCGTCACGACGCTTGCGAGAAAGCGGGTAATCACCTAAAATCCCTTCTTCGAAGTTCGTATCGCCTTGGAAACCCTGCCTATACACGCTTTTCTTAGCGTGGTGGGAAGGGAGCCCGGTGTGATGCGTACGACGAAGTGGGGATACCCATAAGTACCCGCTTGCGGGGAAATAACTGGCTTTCTTGCAAAATATTTTCAAAATACCCATACACGCTTTTCTTAGCATGGTGGGGGATAAAAAAATACATGGCCGCGGTGTCCTTGAAAGAGGGCACCTACCATACACGCTTTTCTTAGCGTGGTGGGAAAGGCCCTATTTTCCGTAGTTTTCCCCTAAATGGGGGAGACGCCGGAAGGCTGTCGAAATTTCAGGTGAACGCAATGCTACACTTGAACTTGATTGAATTCGAAGGACGATCGAACTTGGACTCAGCTTGTGAACCTTTGAATTTGATAGAATAATGATGGACTCGGACTTATGGACTTTAATGCAATAAAGCTCAAATCTAAAACAAATCCAAGCTTAAATAAAATCACAAGGACTTGAATGAAAACTTGGATTTAAGCTTAAATAAAGATACAAGTTGACCACTTGGAACTGTACTTGGAACTTGAACCAAGTTGACAGCATTTGAAATTGAACTTCAAATGAAATTGAACTGGACTCAAGCAAGAACTTGAATGAATCTGCAAAGACTCCAGAAGACAGTGAACTTTGACATTGAACTAAAATTTATGGATATAGAACTTGAGCTCGGACTTGAACAAACTGCAAATGACACAAACTTGATTTAAGCATCCAATGAACTTGAACTTGTATTTGATTTAAAATCAAATGATAAGAACAAAGAAACAAATGAACCAAGTGTCATGGGCATAAGCTCAGGATGGACTCATGCTTGAACTTTACAAGCTTTGGACTTGGAAATAAACATGAATTGAACTCAGTTTGGACTTGGGGCCTTGAGTTAGTCAAATTCAAGATATCATGTGATTTGGCATATATTCAAATGAACACTAATTGAAGAGTAACAATGGATTCTATTGGAAGAATGAACAAGATGTGAATGGAACTATCATTCCAAATGCAATTCAATGGCAAGTCACAATGTTTGATCAATCATATGCAAATGATAATATCTCCTATATGCATATGTAAAGAAAGAGAGTGGTGGTGCAAAGAAGAAATGTTTGAAGATTGCTCTCCTACAACCAACCAAGCTGACATACAAACTCTCAATGACACCAAGAGGCCACATACAAGAAACATAGTGTCCCACAAATAATCAAAGGACTACACTTGCTTATAGATGCATACAACGGTCTCCTATGGATATGGAGCTAGCTTACAAATAAATACAGTAGTAAATGCCTACGAATTTTAAAGAAGACTTGTCATACGTATGGCGTGCTATCTACGGATAAATACAAAAGAGCTATAATGGATTATTTTGTGATATAAACACAGTAACATATTTGCAAATCAAAGTTGATGATAACACATTAGGTGCTAATGATCATAAGTTGATACCAAAGATCCATTCCACATTCCATATGTCAGAATCAGTAATGTAGTGAAAAAGGCAAGTTATTGATTCAAGATACTGGTCACTGATTTTGAAGTGTAAGGAATTGATAAGGATATAATCATCCAAGGTAGAAGTGGTGGATTCTTCAAGCCAATAATAGAAAACAAGGAAGACGACATAATTGATAAAGCACTTATTGATTTCTATACAAGTTTTGGAAAGAGAAAGCCAGATCAAATCAAGATTGAGTGAATCTTAATTCAACTAAGTTATGAACATTGAGTTGGATAAGATTATAGAGGCTTGCAAATTTCTTGATGAACAGTAATTGTGCATCCAACATATTGTCTGTGTGCAAACATTGAAGTACTACAACAAGTGCAAGCTCCTACGACCCAAAGAAGGAGATTAGTTAGTGCACTACGATCCACCCGTAGACAGCAACGAGTAGTACACGATAATCTACCTGTACAAAGCAGCGAATAACTCAACTCAATAGCTGCTACGCCACGCCACCGGATCTGCAACATTTGTACAAGCAGACAGAAGGCGTCTACTAATATTTTTAAAATATCCATACACGTGCACCGTAGCTTGTATACACATAGGTACACAAAGGGTATGTTACATTAATGAAATTCCCAAACACCCTCATGGGCCCCGGAGAGCGTGTTATTGGTACACACGTGACGTCTAGGGATGCTGCGCGGGTTGACAAGTGAATTCAAGTTCGAACCTGATCCTTCTATACGGATCAATAGGAGTCGACAAGGTTCGAATCTTTAAACAGATACACGGTCGTGGCGACCAGTGTATTTAGTTTAATACATTCATATTAGGCCTTCAAGGCCTATAACAATAGAATTCACTATCAATAGCATAAAGCCTACGAAACCCGATCCTCTATCGATAACTAGATAGAGTCGACAAGGTTCAAGCTACAAAGGGAAATGACCCCACACACCCTGATGATGGTAGCGTTGATTGAAGATCTCAACCGGAGGGGTCAATTTCAGGCATTTTTAAATGCCTCCCAAAAGTCCAAAATTTCCAAATTCCATCCGAAATGCCAAAATATTTAAAATTGAAATAAACCCATTCAATAACTTAAAGCAAAATCCATCCACCCTCCGCTATAGTTTACCGATGTGGACAAATTAAAATTTACTTCAGCTCACAAAGAGCTAATGCCTAGTCGAAAATATCACTATGATCCATTCTCAAACAATCTCCTGCCAGTAAAGATGTGGTACGTGTCCTCTAACCGGCGGTTTGTTGCCAAATGGCACCGCAGGGTAAACGGTTATGACCCGGGGCCCTCTGAACATAGCACCACGAAATACCGGTTATGACCAGCACCATTACGTTCCTTATTGGCATCAAATCCTTGAGATATGAATCAATAAGATATGATTTATAGGGCACAAAGCCCTATGTTAGCTAAGGTGGATTCAAATTTATCCCCTTAGACAAACATCCAACCCAGGTCTACATGGTCCCCTTGGACGAAGCAACCCATGGCTACCGACAAGGAGCCTTCTATCAGGTTGGGTCGACTACCTCCTCTGACTAAGTAGACCAGGGACCACGATGGCCCTGGACGACGGAACCATGAGATCTTGATTGGGTCCATCATCCATTCCCCCACCACCCGCTTTAAGTGAAAGATGGTGAAATTTCCATTTTTAAAAATTAAATCTCCATATCTTTCAAACTTTCCAAATTTCCAAATCCAATGCCCAAATTCAAACTCAATTTTCAAATCCAAAACCTATGCTGCTACTATATGCCAGATAACATGTATCTCTACATATCTGATCGACGAATAGCCTTAATCGAAAGTTCTCTCTCATGATCGGGAGGGTTAATTAACTATAGGGGATTGTGCCTATAGGAAACCAGAACTTAGATCATAAAGTCCTCGCAAAATGAGGGCGAAATCTCTGGGTAGTGTCTTATCTACAAACTCATCTGCCTTCCAAAATTTACCCCGGAACTCATTCAGTTATAACTCCCTCGCCGAATTAAAAGAAAAGCGCGAGCGGAGGCCGGGGTCGAATTTTCGGAGCCCACACTTTTCTTTAAGGACTATAAATCCTGCCTGCTTCTCCACATTACTTGGATGATGCCACCTTCATCTTTCCCCTCTCTTTGCTTTGAATGATTTATTTCCTTTTTTTTCGCTATCTTCTTATTGCCTTAGTCTCTCTGGATATTAATGTGAACCATGCATTTTGACTAAGCCACTTTGAATCTTTCTTCCCTTTGAGTAAGATTTTTTAGTCTCCGCTCTCTGTGCATATCCCCTTTTTAGGAAAGAATAATATCGAATCATTAATCGAGAGTTTTTTTCAGCTCCACCCTGAGATGTAATTAACCACGGGAGCTTGTGCCCATGCAAAATAGAATTTCATAACAAATAAATCCCACTCGAGCTAATATATCAGGTGGGGGAACCCCATGTCACTGATAAGGTCGTGTATATTATCGCCCATCAGGGTGTGTTGGAAAGAGCCACTATCTTCAATGGTTGATCGTATGTCGAATCTATGTGGCCTTCCATTGGCCCGCTTGCGAAGAGCGCGGAGGCCTGCGATCATTTCTATCCCTCGGGGTGGTGCAATCGTATACCCTCTGCACTCTGTAATGAGCAGTGTCCTTTTGGAGGTCCACATTGTAGAATATAATTTTCATTTAGACATGGTAAAAATTAACTTTAACTTTCAATACCCCAATCTTAAACTTAATTTTGAACATATCAAAAAATTTAATTTTGTAACTTCACATACTCAACATGCACTTATTTCATTGCAATGTATTCTTTGATGTTGTGATGGCGTGTATTAATGTGCTTGCTTATACCTTAAAAAATTAGATTTTTGGCTAGTGTTATTGCAGACTTGTTATCAATATGAATACTTGTTTCTTATTCTTTTGATAAGATTAATTCTTTCAACAAGTTTCAAAGCTTAATTGCTTGACAAATACTTGTGGTTTTAGCTATGTATTCTTCTTCACAAGTAGATATGATAATAATTGATTGTTTCTTTGACATCTTGATGAAAATGTATCTCTAATGAATAACCCATAGCAAGTGGTACTCATTTTATCTTTTGTCTCTAGCTCAATCACTATCGATATATCTTACCCCGAAATCATTAAATGAGTAGAGTAAACTAAAGTTGATTGTATCTTTGATACAATATTAGATTGTTTTAGCGGTTTTTACGTGAATGGTAGTTTGTGTCTCCATATAGCAACTGACAAGACCAATAACATAATAAATATCAAGTGTTGTGCACATTAAGTAGTGCAAACTCCCAACTAGGCTCTTAAAAAATGTTGGATAGACTATCTCGCCTTCATCATTCTTTGATAGCTTGAATATATCTTTTAGAGGAATATCTATAGGTTTGCTATTATCCATCTTGAACTTCTTTAATATCTCCTTAGTATTACCTTCTTTTGAGATAATGATTTCATCTTTCATTTGTTTTACTTCAATGCTCAGTAATAAGCATTGAACCCAATATCACTCATCTTAAATCTCAAACACCTGAATCATTACTTGTTTGAATTCTAAAAATATGCTTAGATTGTTTCCAGTGAAGATTAAGTCATTTACCAACAAGCTAAAAAAATAAAACATCCTTATTCTTATTATTGATGTAAAGGGCATGCTCGTAATGATATTTGATAAAAGGTTTCTCTTATAAGTGCTTGTCTATTTTCCATTCCATGCTCTTGATTATTGCTTCAAACCATAAAGAGCCTTCCTTAGTTTTAGAACTTTGTCATCTTGTCGTTTGACTTATAATCTTGGTGGTTATTGAATGTTGAGTTCATCCTTAAAAACATTAAGGAAGGTAAATTTTATATCCATTTCATGTATTATACATTTATTTTTAGCTTCAATAAAAAAAAGATTAGTCTAATTATTTCTAATCGAGCAATGGAAGCAAATATCTCTTTATACTTGATGCTAGCTCTTTGATTGTAACCTTTTGCCACTAATGTTGCCTTTTATATTTCAATTTCTTTTTTGGCATTCTCCTTTTCTTTTTCCATTCATTTTACACCAATCACTTTGTTTCATTTAGAGGTCAAGCTAGTTCCCAAGTGTTATTCTTTTCAATTGCCTTGATATTTTTATCCATAGCATTTTCCACTCCTTACTTTGTATGGCTTCTTAGAAATCCATGGGCTCACAATCAATAAACAAGAAAATGAATAGTTATTCTTACCATGAGATGCCAGGCTTTCTTCCATTCCATGCTCCACACACAGTTCTTATTAGCAATTGATTGCCAAGTAAACTGCACATACAATTTTTTTTGCTTAAAATTCCTTCGATAAGATCTTATTTTTAAACATTTTCTTCGTAATGTTAAGGATTGTTATATTGTTCCTTCTTGCTATTCCATTTTGCTGAGGGGATCTTAAAATAGTTAGATATCAATGTATCTCGTTAGCTTCATAAAATTCTTTTAATGTGGATTCTTCTCCTCAATCAGATTACATGGCTCTGATACAACAACAACAACAACAACATCAAGCCTTTATCCCACAACGTGGGGTCAGCTACATGAATCATTTTTCTCCATTGTGTCCTATTAAAAGTCAAATTCTCGTTTAAATCTAATAAAAAATGGTCATTCCTAATATTTTCTAACCAAGTCTTTTTAGGTCTACCCCAACCTTTCTTAACACAAGTCAAATCTAAAACCTCTACTCTCCTAACCGGGTCATCGGAAGGCCGCCTTTTTATGTGACCAAACCATCTAAGGCGACTCTCTCTAATCTTATCTTCTACTAGAGCTACTCCAACCTTTTCACGTATATGCTCATTTTGTATCCTATCTCTAGGGTAAAGCCACTCATCCACTTGAGCATCCTCATCTCTGCCACACATAACTTAGTATTATGCTTCTCTTTTAATGGCCAACATTCGGCACAATAAAGCATTGCAGGCCTCAATACCATCTTATAGAATTTTTTCTTAAATTTGAGGGGTACATATCTATCACATAACAAGCCCGATGCATTCCTCCACTTCAACCATCCAACTTGAATTCTGCTGATAATATCCCCATCTATTTCACCATCACTCTAAACAATAGATCCAAGATATCTAAAAAGTGTACTCTTATTAATGACTTGATCGCCCAAAGTCACAATCCCCTCACTATGTCTATTACTACTAAAATTACACTCCATATATTCTGTTTTAGATCTACTCAAGTGAAAACCTTTAGACTCTAAGGTTGACCTCCATAATTCAAGTTTACCTTCAACTCCCTCTCTAGTCTTATCAACAAGAAGAATATTATAAGCAAAAAGCATACACCAAGGTACATCCTCTTGCAAATGTCTAGTGAGAACATCCATGACTAAAGCAAAAAGATATGGGCTTAAGGCTAATCCTTGATGTAACCCAACCGAAATAGGGAAATACTTGGTCAAACCACCTTGTGTTTGAACACAAGTAATAGCTCCTGCATACATATCTTTAATGATTTGAATATAAGCATTATTTACTCCTTTCTTTTCAAGAACTGTCCATAGCACTTCTCTTGGAACATTATCATATGCTTTTTCTAAATCAATAAATATCATATGTAGATCCTCCTTATTTTCTCTATATTTCTCTATCAAACCTCTTAATAAATGTATGGCTTCCATAGTCGACCTACCTGGCATGAATCCAAATTGATTTTGAGAAACATTAGTATCACGCCGCAACCTATGCTCCATAACTCACTCCCATAGTTTTAAAGTATGACACATTAACTTAATACCTCTATAATTCATACAATCTTGTGCATCACCTTTATTCTTAAAAATAGGAATTAACACACTCATCTTTCATCTTTTTAGTCTTCAAAATAGTATTAAAAAGTTCAGTAAGCCAAGAAATCCCTTCATCTCCTAAGCATTTCCACACCTCTGTTGGCATATCATCAGGTCCAACAGCTTTTCTACCCTTCATTTTCTTTAAAGCCTCTTTAACTTCAGTTTTACTAATACGCCAATAAAAACATAAATCTTTATTTTCATTTAGGGTGCTAAGGTCACTATAGTCAATCTTATTTTTACAATCTTCATTAAAAAGTTTAGCAAAATATCTCATCCACCTTTGTTGAATATCATCTTCCAAGAAAAGTATTTTTTTGATCTTCATTCTTAATACACTTCACTTGAACTAAATCCTTACTACTCCTATCTCTTGAGTCAAATTTCTTTCTCAATGATAGCCTTAAACTTCTTGAATACTCTAAAGGCCTATAACTTTTATTTTTAGAAACACACCCATATTTTTTTATTAAAAATCATAAATAAAGAAAAGGAATAGTTATTCTTACCTTGTGAGCTTAGCTTTATAATAATATTTCTACATATGAGCTCTAATGGCTTTCTGGCTCTTGAACTTTATTCCCTCGGAAAGCTTTTTTTTTTTTTTTTAAATACCTTTCGAGTAGACATGCTTCACTTAATTGTTCAGGGTGTTTGATGCAAAGAAACACTCTCACCATTTTTTTCTTTAAAAATTTTTGCAGTCCTCCATAGTTGAGATGCTCGAATTGAACAGAAATAAGCCACCTAAATACATCGAATAGAAAAAAATATAACCCAAGCTAAGGGACTCGAAATGGTAATAAACCCATCCGAAGAATCAGAAATGGGTCTTCTTTTACCTTTATCATAAATGTAATATTTTTCTATTGCTTTTTCTTGCTTCATTTCTTTCTGCAGGAACCCATTTGGTATTGGTTGCTGATTCAAGCTGGGGCTTTTATTCTACTGTAGCCTTTTCCTTTTCCTTTTATTTGATTTTTGTAATAGATAGGGATCATTTACTCTATAGATTTTTATTATTCTTTTCATTGTAGATCTTTGTGCATTATTGGGTTTTGGATCTCTCTAAAAACTTGTAATCATTTTTTTAACGTGTAAGCCCATATAGGATTTCAACCAAAAAAAATTTTTTCGCAATTAAGAAAATGAGAATTTGTAGATATTTGTACGAATCAGTTGAAGGATTGTTTGGGATGACTGCAATATTTTATAAAGTTGATTGTAAAATTTTTGTGAGAAAAGTAACTTAGCTACTATAATTGTGAAAATTAGAATTTTACAACAAAATTTTTTAAAGAGCAATAAGAAAGTAATTTTCAAATAAAATTATAATTATCTAAAAATTAAAAGTAGCTAGAAAGTTATTCCAAACAAAGATCAAAATCTTGACATATATATATATATATATATATATATATATATATATATATATATATATATATATATATATATATATATATATATATATGATTTTTTTATTGCTTATTAAAACAGAATTTTAGTAAAAAATTTAAAATTTTGTTTAAGAAACAATAAAAAATAATCCCAAACAAAATCTGAATCTATAAAAAAATTATTATGAGAACTTAGAGACTCATTCAAACTTTTCCAATTTGATCGTAGAAGATTATGTTTGTACCAAATTTAGGTGCATATATGGCACAAAACAGTAAATGTGATCTCTGCCTTAAAGGAAGTCCAATCAATCCAATATACAAAAGAATGAGAAAAACACAATTTTTATCAATTATATATATATATATATATATATATATATATATATATATATAATTTTTCCTTCTCATATAAAGGCTCTCCTCAAAATCCCAAGATTAATAGAGCCTACAAACCAGTACATATAAATAATATTTTCATTTTTCCACACACAGCCAATACATATAAGAAAATCACACATAACATAGAGAAATAATTCACACAATTCAAACAATTCAAACAAATACAACAAAACTACATAACATATATATATATATATATATATATATATAAACCAAAGGTATTTAGAGCATCCCACACCAAATTCCTGGCCCCCGAAACCTCCATGTTCCTGGCTTGGAGCGCAATATCTTTCAAAGTCGCCAAAGTCCTTCTATTTGCCTCACAGAAGCCAATGCTTGGGTACTGCAACTTGTGTTTCTTGCAAAGCTCCCTCACCAAAGGAGCAATCCTTCGAAGATGACACCTTGGCAGCCGAGGAAACAAATGGTGTTCCACCTGAAACTGAATCCCCCCATAAAACCAATCCATCCATGGCAAACACCTTATATTAAGCGACCCAGTCGCCTGTACCTTGCACCACTCATCCCCCTGAGGCTGCCCAACGTAAACACTAGTAGAAAAATGACTCAAACAAAATAGAACATGCTGAATCCCAGTAACAATGAAACAAGCTCCTACAAACAACAATCTTTCTCCATAATTAGGCAGAAATGAAACTAAATAAGAATACCATACCCAGAACACCATCACCCCAAGTATCTCTTGGAATCTGTTAGGCACATTCTTGTTCCAAAGAAGAAGAACTATGGACTGTGCAAAGAGATTCAACCTTGCGAAGCACATCACAGGGTAGAATGTCCAGTGCTGGTGACTAATGAGAGTTTTTGCTATAGTATCATACCTCATCTTTCTTTCATAAAAGTAAGAAGTGAGGGTGTTGAAGAGCTCGCTTGAAACAGCAAAGATAGGTATGTGGTGTAAATCGGGATCAAAGTCAAGGCTATTGCAAGCGACATGGTGTGCATTATGGGTTCTCTTCCACCAACCGATGCTTACCCCCGTAAGGCAATTAGCACAAAAAAGCTGTGTTATGCGGTTGAACCATGGGGTTAACATGATAGTGGCATGGCCTGTGTCATGGGCCACCCAACCCGATTGGGTCCATATAAAACCAATCAAAATGCCGGCAGCAACGTGGGCACAGAGGATGGTGGTGCCGATGACGAAGAAGACGGCGATGGAGAACAGAGCGAATATGATGCAGAGGGTAAGGAGGATAACATGGCCTTTCTGTTCGAAAAGGCCGAGTTTTGTGAAGTCAGAGATGAGGAGCTGGTAGTCCTTGGAGAGGTCAGATATCTGGTTATTAGAGAGGTGGTAGCCGATGAAGAAGCGGTCGAGGTGCTTCCATGCGGAGGGAGGGTGGAGGGCGGTGAAGGGGTCGGTGGCGTCCTGGCCAGCAAGGTTGAGGAGGGGTATACCGCCACCGGGGTGGTCTCTGATCCAATGGGTGAGGTCGTAGACCTTATCGTGGATGGAGATCCATAGATCGGAGGGGGAGTTGTGCTCCCGAAGCTCCTCCAGCGTAATATGCTTCTTTCTTGCTATTTCAGTTGCCATTAACTGTGTTTATAAAATGAAAAACAGAAATCTGACTTTATTGTGCTTTGGCTATTGCTTTTGCTGTGTTAAATAGGAGTTGTGCCCCCGGTTAAGTTAAAGCTATAATTCTTAAACTAGGTTTGAAATGGCATGAGAAATCAATATTGGAAGGGCCGCCAGCCAAATGGAAACAAAAGAGCGTTGGAAAATTAAGTTGCCATATTCTTCCGAATGATGGAAAATGATGTGGTGTACAGGTTTAATTTATAATACTGGGTCAGCCTTGGGCAGTATATCCATTCAAACGGTTGTTTTTAAAACGCTCAAACGGTTGGAATGGGAAGGTTTCTATAATTCTCTATAAGACTAAGGAGAAAAGAGAATATGGAAGAGGCTGTTTAGGTTAAGAAGAAGACGACAGAAGAGGTTGTTTAGGATATTAATGTTAAATTAAAGTATTTAAAATATCAAAAAAAGTATTATTTATATTTTTCTGAATTATATTGAATTTCTTTTTAATTTTTAAAGTTCCAAATAACCAAATGTATTAAAAAAAGATAATTAATATATAAAATGCATTTGAATTAGATTAAATGTTAAATGTTTTCTGAAATTTTATAATGATAAAAAATGAATTTTCAAGATTATCTAAATTTAATTTTAATTAAATATTAATTAAATGCTTGGATATTTTGATTATTTAAACCCTATTCATAATATTCAAAATATTTTAAATCATTATTATTATTATTTTATATAAAATCAAACTGTTTTGAATTGTAGAAAATCTTAATGTGAAATATTAAGACTTTATTATTGAATTTAAAATTTTTAATTATTTATTGAATATTTCCATTGATTAAATATAAGTTTAATATAATTAAATATAATTATCATTAAATATTGTTTAAAATCAAATTAATATAACTTTTAAATGTTTTATGCAAATTAGAGAACATAGTTGAAATATATTACTAAGATTTTGAAATTTGTTTTGATTTAGTGTAATTAAATATTATTTAAAATACTAATATTTTAGTATCTAAAATAATTAAAAATATATTAAATATTTTATATTTATTGTAATTTTAAATCAAAGAAGATTTAAATCTTAGAAATTTGATATATAAAACGTAATTTTTGGATAAAAAATTTTTTAAAATATTTTTTTGGAAGTTTCTCTTAATTTAAAAGCATTTAAAATATAATTCATATTAATTAAAACAAGTTAATGGAGGGCCACATGGCGGATCCGGGGCGTCTGATCAATCCCCCGATAACCGACGGGTGCTACGTGGCATTGCCTAAGCTGCGGGATCAAAACTGCGATAACGGGAAGGCATTGATGGCCAATGGTTGCACCGTGACAATCATTGGCAATTATTGCCAAACGCGGCGCCATAATTGATCGAATGAGGTCGGACAGTGGAAAACCCATCTCCGCTGTTTGAAGCCAGATGGAGATCTTAGCATACCGCTAGATACACAGTTGAAACAGAGCGCGGTATGATGAAATCTCATCTGTTGATCATGAAATCAACGACTGACATTTTGTACACCTGGGCTAGACCACGAAAACGCTCAAGAAATCAATTTTCCTCTCATTCTCTCAACCCGACACACCAAAACACATGAGATTTTAAACATAACTTAAGGTTATGAACATAAACCATGGGGATATGTTCATATGGCCTAAATTGTGCTCAACAAGAAATTAATTAAACCTGATTATGATGACCTAAGGCTAAGGGTTTTAGGATATTTTACCATTGGATCATCAGTATCTTTATACGGTTGAGCTTGTAAACTATCATCGTATAAATATCTTAAAGAAATCCTCATCCAAAAATGTATGGATTGATGGCTATGAGGTTAGGATGGATTAGGTGCTTTATTCATTGAAAAAGTCACTGCCGGCAATGTGCAACCACTTGGGTTCGTTAGTGAGAATTTCTTGTTTGGGCTCTTAAGGGGTCATTGGGTCAATCTTGTTTGACCTTGTCAACCAAGTTGACCTAAGGGCTATGTCTGGGGTCAAAAAAATTGAAATGATATTTTAAATATGCTGGGAGTGGTTCCAAGGCATGGGGAGATAATTTTAGTCAAAATGGTTGGTTTGACCCTTAAGGGACTTTTTAGGTCGACTAAGGTTGACCTAGTCATCCAAGTTGACCCGAACTCTAGGATTGGGTTTATTAAGTCCCAATTGATGTTTAAAAATTATTAGAAAAGGTTTCAAAGGTTGGTGAAGTTAAACCACATTGAAATTTTGGTCAAAAGTCTAAAAATCCCCTTAAAGGGCATTCTGGTCATTTTGACCTCTGGTCAAGTTTGGATTAAAGTGAGTCCAAAAAAATATAGAGTGATATTTAACATGTCAATATCAAAGGCCTAGATGTGATCAAAGGGTTTGGAGGGGGGTCCAAGGTCAAATTCCATTGGGTGAAATGTCGAGCGGCATAAACCATAAATATTTGAAGGTTTTGCAGCGTTTGGAAATGGATATAATTAATGAGGCTAGAGACATCAAATTGAGCTCAAACTTGAAGGTTTGACCCCAGAGGTATGTCTTATCAATATGTGATTGATAGACTCTTAATTAGGGGTTAATTGATTGGGTTTTGATGTGTTTGAAAAAATACTAGGAAAGGCTTTCATGATCTAGGCCCTTAGCCTTGGATTTTGGTCCGGATTGATCTAATATCTAAATTGATCTTAGGATTTGGAGACTAGAAAGATCCTAAGATCTAGAGTCTAGAAGGAATCTAGGGTGTAGGAAGTCCTGGGGTCTAGATTCGAGGAAAGGTCACAATTACCTCATATAAAAGTGAGGTCAACACTCATATAAGTCAAAAATAAGATTGGGATGCCCTAAACCCACTAAAGTAGACCCACTCAGCAAATACTAGATGGACTGGAAAATAATTTTACAATATCTATAGTCATTTCTTTTTTAATATAATAATTTAAAGTGACAGAATCCTTCATAATTTCACTTATATTTCTGCTCGACACAAGCTCGATATAAATAAAAAAATGACATGCTTTCAATTCTTGGGTGAGGACAGATGAAAAAAAGTTTATAATTTTATTCTCTCTTCTCTTCCATTAATCATTTAAATCCCTTCAGGTTAGGAACCTTATTATTTCTTCATAGTATAGGGAAGTAGTACATAAATATAGGTACTCATCACCACTAAATTAAAATTATGGGTGTGGTAGACTTGGTTTTTAGATATGCGAGTGAAGGGAACTCACTTACCACGAATAAAGGCACATTAATTTTTGGGCTCCTTTGCATTAGAGAAGAATATTTGGATGATATTGACATTAGCATGATTGGGTTGGATAACAAGGAAATTCGAGTTGTGTTCAATAATTTGGACATGGTATCCCCCCCCCCCCAATGGTAATCAAGCCCCTTCTTAGAAATGATAGACTTTCCCACAAAGTTATTGTACAACTTGTTAGTAGCAGCACTCACAAATCTACGAGCATAATAGGTGGATCTAGATCTCTTCATACCAATAGAGATTTTTGGTTCCATTTTATCACAAAAACTAACTAAGGATCCTAAAACATGAATATAAAATAAACTATAAAATCTTATAATGTAAGGGTGTAGACAAAAAATGAAATTCAGCCTAAGGTCTTATTCATAAATTAATTAGCGTTGTAGCACTGAATTGAGTAGCATTGTGGTGCTTAAGTCAATATAGTCAATACGAGTAATGTTGGCTTTTTTACCAGTTTATTGTCATAATGCTCGATATATGGTGAGATTAAGGCACTTGAAGTGACCATTTCATTAGTGCTTCATCTACCCTTTTATTATTTTACCAAGTGTTATGACACTCTATCAAGCAAAATAACTAGAGAGCTCATTTTCGCGGCTCTGTATATAGCATTGCGACACTCCATAAGGCGATTTAATATTGTGGCGTTGGATTCCTCCAACACTACGGTGTGATCGACCAAATTAATTTTTTGGTAATTTTCATAGTGTTATGGCACTTTAGGGTGAAATGTTGTGGTTCTAGGTTAAATTTTTTTAATATGAATTTCTACATCCAAAATTTAGACTAAAACAAACACAAGGATGCAGCTAAGCTCACATCTTATAATAGAATTTTCTAATCATAATAAAGAACATCAATTGTATAACTCTTAATAACAAATAAGGGTGATTAATTGGGTTACCACCGGACGAAAATTTTGAATTTCCTCTTCACGGTTTTTCAGCAAATCTCGTTGCCGGCTTCTGGTGATGACAGCGGACGACCGCCGACATACAGTCGGCGAGCATAACTACTTTGGAAGATCGACTGGACTTTTCAGAGATGATCGTCGCCAATCGCATCTACGTTTGAAATCAACAAATGTCCATGTGAAGATGTCTGCAAGACCTATGATAATCAGAGATGTAAGTGATTCTCCGGTGAAAAAGACTGTCGAAGTTGTTGAAGGTAAAGGTAAAAGTGTTATGACAAGTCCTGATTGCAATACTCCTCGACTTCAGAAATTAAGTGCAAATCTGAACCAGAATTCCAATGGTTTCAAAGCCTCTTCATCAGAAATGAGGATTTTTGTTAATAAATTCGGTTGTTCAAATGCAATCTCTGACCTGTGGCCAGAGATAAATGAGAATAACATGAACTCAGTTAACAATAAATCCCATTATGAATATAAACACTCATCTGGTCTTTGCACTGGAATTACTGTTAAGTCCCCTTTGAAATTTGGAAGTGCTGAGAAGGAATGTTCTGAGGTTTTTTCTGAGAAAGGTGAAGTTTAGATTGATAATGTATTGAAGAATATCTGTGAGGATACAATAAATGATAAAGGAGATGATCCGAATGAAAAATTCTCAAATGCCTGGAAGAAGACCCAACATATCAAGCTTAATTATGATATGAAATCAACTCCTGTTGCTGAGGATGGTTTTATAGTGATTATAAATTCAGACTGTGAAAATGCTAATTCACACATTCTAAAGAATTCTCCGGTAATTAAAGTTCTGGGAAGCAACATTCCTTTTCCTGTATGCAGCAAAGAGCTTCGGAGGCAATGGTCAAAATTTGGTAATTTTCATCTCACAACTTTGGGTCTTAATTGGATCCTCTGTTCTTTTACAAAACCTGAAGCTAGCTCTGGAAGAAATCATGGAAGGAGGTCCTTGGTTTATTGGAGGAAACATTATTGGTTTGGATAAATGGTCCCCTTCATTTAATCCTGAATCCCTTAAAGGTCTTACAACACCTGTTTGGATCCGCATGCCGTGTTTGCCTTTACACTGTTGGGATGAGCAAAATATATGTAGAATTTCTTCCATGATTGGAGTCCCTCTATATCTAGATGGTAACTCATTTAAATGGGGTAAGAGGGAGTATGCAAGAGTTTGTATTCGTATTGATTTGGATAAAAATTTACCAAAAGGAGTTTGGATTGAAGGAATACATGGTAGATCATTCCAAAAGGTGGAATATGAGAAGATCTCATCTCTTTGCTATCACTGTGGCCAAATTGGTCATCTCAAGAGCACATGCCCTCTTACCATTCCTGCAAAGACTATTGCACCTATCACAAATGCTAGTATTGAAGGGATGTGTCATGGAAAAGGTGGTTCTAACGAGCATGATGAATTAGGACCTTGGATACAGGTCAAATTATGGAAGAATAAGGCTTTTGGTAAAACTGCAATTGTTTCAAAATAGATACCGGAAATCAAAAATAAAAAATTAGAAATCTGGAAGCCTGTAAATTAGAAGAAGCCTCCAATGCAGATTGCTTCCACCATAGAAGAAGGAGAGATCATTGAACCTTAGAATAATGTTGCTGTTCCAAATCCTGAAACTGATGCCAAAGGCAACTCTATTGTCAAATCTGATTTATGTTTGAAGAACAAATTCAGTTTCCTTGAAGAAACATTGGATGAAACAAGCATGGAAGATAATTTGGAGAATGATGTTATAGCTGAGCAAGTTCAGACAGAAATTATGCCACTAAACATTGAAGCTTGCATTTCTCCTGGAGATTCTATCAAGCAAAATTTGGTGATAACTAATGATGCTAATACAGTTGAGTTTGCTCTCAAAATAGCATCAGGAAAAGTTAAATTATCAAAAGAGGTAAGGGATTTGGGTCCTGTGGATACTTTCAGTAAAAACATAAAAGGAGAAAATAAAAATAAAAAGAAAGGTGGGGATGCCTCCCCTCCTTTGCATTAATGGCTTCCCTTATTTTCTGGAACTGTAGGGGGGCCAAGAAGAAGGAGGCCTCCCTCTATCTCAAGGAGATAGTAAAAGATAATGAAGGTTGTTTTATAGGTCTTGTAGAGACCAAAATCACAAGTTTTTATAGACTTGATGTTGATAGAGTTATTGGGAAGGAGTGGGACTTTTTCCATCATCCTTCTGAAGGCAATTCAGGTGGAATCATTACTCTATGGAATAGAAATAAAGCCTCTTTTGAAGTGTTGGATCATTCATCTCAAACTGTCATTGGACTGCTCAAATCCCCTTTGTTCGGCTCTTGGATGGTGGGGACAGTATATGCAAACAAGGATTATCGGATGAGGAGAAGTCTTTGGGAGATGATTGAAAAAGCAACAAAAAAAGACATTCCTACAATTATTGGAGGAGAATTTAATTGCTTATTATCTAAGGATGATAAGAGAGGGGGCAAGAGGTTCCTTTTCTCAAAAGGTCCTCAAGAGATGAAAATGTTTATGAGTAACAATGATTTTCATGATGTAGGTACTATTGGTCCTAAGTACACTTGGTGTAACAAGAAGGATGGAAATTTGAGAATATGGGAAAGACTTGATAGATGTCTTCTCAATGCCGCTGCTCTTCAAAAAGTTCCATTGGCTCATGTTAAGCACCTAGCAAGAATTGCTTCCGATCATTGCCCTATTGCTTTCAAATTGTTGGAATCTCAAATCAAGACTCATTTTATTAGATTTGAAGAAACTTGGAAATCATATCCAGCTGGTAAAAGCATTGTTTCTAATGCTTGGAGGAAGAATGATTATGGAAATGAAATGAATGTTTTGCAAAGAAAGCTTAAAAGAACTTTAAGTTCTCTTTATTTTTGGAGCAAGAACAAATGCAAATGCCTAAACTCTCTTAAAGAAGATCTAAAAAGGGAGATAGATGATCTTCAATTGGAAGAAGCCTCTCATGGTGGACTGTCAGATGAGAAGCTGGGATTACTGAGATCTAAGGTGAATGATTTAAACATAACATTGGGTAGACTTGCTACATGGTGGAATCAAAGAGCCAAGGTTAAATGGCATGAAAATGGAGATGTAAACTCAAATTTCTTTCATAAATTTGCTTCAGCAAAAAGGAATGGGAACCTTATTAGACAAATCAAGAATGATGAGAATATCATGGTGGAAGGTCTTGAACAGATTTCAGCTATTTTCCAGAAATTTTTTGAAAGAAAATCGCATTCTAAAGACTATATCTTAGAAGGATGGCCAAAATTCCCTAATGAAAAAAAGCTCAATTCAATGGATATTAAATTCCTAAGCTCTGATTTCACTGAGGAGGAACTTAAAACTTCTGGTTTTCAGCAAGGCATAAACAAATCTCCAGGTTTGGATGGAGTTACTCCATCTTTTTTTCAGTACTTTTGGAGTATAGTTAAATATTCAACTTGGAAAGCTGTAGAATGTTTCTTCAAATCTGGAAATATGATAGATGATTGGAAGGATACTTTAATAGTATTAATCCCAAAAGTCAAGCATCCGACGGTGCCTTCAAATTTCAGACCAATCAGCTTGTGTCAAACCACTTACAAGTTGGTTACAACAATGTTAGTTAACAGAATTAAGCTTTATATCTCCAAGCTGATTTCAGAAGAGCAGATTGCTTTCATCCCTGAGAGATCCATGTCCGAACATTGCTTACTTGCTCAAGAAATCTTCTACAAGTTCAAGACCTCAAAGGACAAAAAAGGTTTGATGGCAATAAAATTAGATATGGAACAAGCATTTGATAGCATGGGTTGGCCAACTTTGCTTCAAGTTTTACAAACTTATGGATTCCCTATCTTCTTTTGCAAGATTATCATGGAATGTGTTATGAATGTCAGGTTCTCCATCATCTTAAATGGGAAATTATCCAGTTGGATCAAAACTGGAAGTGGGCTTTGGCAAGGTTGCCCATTATCTCCTTACTTGTTCATAATGTGTTTTCAACTTCTTTCCCACGCTATAAACCAAAGAGGTCATCAATTGGGAGTTAGTATAACACCCAAAAATCAGAGAATTACACATCTCTTGTTTGCAGATGATGTATTAATATTTTCCAAGGCTTCTTCAACAGCAACTCAAGAACTAAAAAATATTGTTTCAGATTTCTACACTTGGTATGGACAGAGAATTAATGCTTCCAAATCTTAGATTTTATTTGGGAAAATGGTAAAGCTTCCAATGAAGAAACACATAAAGAAGAAGTTGGGTTTCATTGAGGTGAAAGAAATGACTTACCTTGGTGTTAAAATGACTCTAAGAAGACTTAGAACATTTGATTTTCAAGGAATGATAGACATTATTTTAGAAAGGCTAAATGCTTGGGGAAGCAAGCAATTTTCCATGGCAGGTAAGATACTTTGGCCAAATCTTCTCTCCTAACCTTGCCAAGTTTTTTATCAACTCATTCTTTGATTCCAAAGAAAATCTTGCATCAAGTTGATCAATTTTGTAAAGAATTCATATGGCATAAAGGATTGGGCAAAAAGGGACTACATTATGTTGCATGGGATGTTTTATGTAAACCAAAATCTAAAGGTGGCTTGGGTTTACATTCAGATGTCCAACGGATACGACCTCTTAGATCAAGACTTGCTGGGAGATTTATTCAACATCCTCACAATCTTCTACATAGGAATATTATTACTAAATATGGTGATAATATTTTTGAAGGGAAGAAAGCTGGCTCATCAACTTGGAAAATTCTTCTTAATGGTGGAAAGTATCTCAAACCCATTATTAAATGGATTGCTGTTAATGGAAAGAAAATTAATGTTTTAAATGACATTTGGCTCTTAGATAAATGCTTAAACTCTTGGCCAACATTTGCTGCCTGTGTAGAACTAAACAATGTTAATCTGGATATGTTTATCATGCCTGATGGATCTTGGAACAAAATTCTGCTGCAGAATTTCTTCAATGATGATCTCATTAATCTGATTCTACAAGTCAAAATCGATTTTGAAGCTGAAGAAGATTATATGGAAACCATTTATACTCATAATGGTAAGACTATAACTGCTATGGCGTATAAAGAATCATTAAAGTATCAATCCAAGGAGCAAGATTGTGATTTTACTGATTGGATTAGAGGAATAAAACTGAACCCAATAGTGGAACTCTTATGGTGGAGATTGAGCAAATTTTCTATTCCAACTTTTGAATTTCTCAAATATAGAAATTTATGCCAAAATGATCAATGTCCAAGAGAATGTCATATGATTGAGAACTATGAGCATATAATAGTTCATTGTAAATTTTTAAAAGAGATTATTCTCAGATTAAGAGAATGGGGTTTCTTTATTCCTTTGTTCCAATCTCTTGAAAATTGCCTTGAAGAACTAAGAAGACATTCCTCTCGGTTTCCAAATATGGTAAAAATCTATCTTACAGCAGTTTTTCTATCATGGAAAAACAGAAATCACCTAGTACATGGTAATTCCGTTCCTTCCAGCTCATTTGTAGCAGCTAATGTGCTGTTTTTGGCAAAGAAAAATTTATTTCCTAATCTAGATAACTGGGGTGCTAATCTCCTAAGGGAGTTTTCTTATTCTTGGCACCCCCCACCGCTAGATTGGATCAAAATAAATGTTGATGCATCTTTATTGAAGACAAACCAAGCCGGAATTGGAGGTGTTTTTACAGAACACAAAGGAAGGCTTTTGTTGGCTTTCGGTAAAAAGAAAACTCACTGGAATATCTCTCAACTTGAATTAGATGTTGTCCTAACTCTTAAGGAATTCATACAACCTTGGATGCTTGAGGCTAAAGGAGTTATCATTGAAGGTGACAACATTAATATCCTCAACTTCATTCAAAATTCTTTGAATAAGTTCAAATACCATTCAAGCACGAGGTATGAGAAAGATCTTCTATTTCTCAATGATTTTAATAAGGTTTTCTTTAATCATATACATAGAGATTGTAATAAAGTAGCGGATGCTTGTGCTACTTTAGCTTTAAACAATGATTTTTACTTTGATAGCTTTTCTTTTGCCAACATTCCTTCTAAATTGTCTAGCTTACTAAAGAAGGAATGTGAGGCATCTTTTTCTTGTAATTAGTTTCCTTTGCTTCAATGCCAATTGCAGCTTTGCATTTTTCAAAAAAAAAAATGGTTTCCACCCAAACATCATTAAGTTTATAGTATTCAGTCAGACTATGCCAAAATTTTATTTAATGTGAGTTATCTGTATAGAACATATAAAATGATCAACATATCCTATATAGAGTTTTAATCTATGATCGTTAACATTTAAAAAATTTGGATAGTTTTATGATCCATGATATCAATAGCTCCATAAGAATATACCTTTATAACTATGAATGGGCTTGATTACATAGACTTTAGTTTTCCCAAAAATAAATTTAACAATGAATTATACAACAAACCTTTTTATTGAGGCTCAAATGCTTTCTTATTATGCTTACGATATTCCACTTTTTAATTTGTTTGTTTTTCAACTTGACATTTTTGTAGGCATCATTTCTAAATTATTCCAATTTATTTAATTGTATTGTTCTCTTTTCTTTATCATCCTTAAGATTATAATTTAAAGATCTCTAAAAATCTAGAAAATTTCTTATTTAAGTTTTGTTTTAGCAACTATGAGGAAAGGGTGGTGATGGTCTCTCAACTATCTTCCTAATAGGTTTCTCTAATTCCTGAGTAGGTTGAGATGATTCTTTACTGCTAACAGGGTGTAATGAGGGTTTTTTCAATAATATCATCAATTGGTTTCTCTTCTTTACTAACCACTTCCTCTAGTTCTTTTCACTCCTCAACTGAATAGCTTTGAATTGATCCTTACCTTTTCCAATTGAATTTATTTCTATATTATTGGGTAAAGTTGTTTGGGTTTTATTAGCTAATGATCCAACTAACTATCTTAATTAGTTTTAAATATTTCTAATGGTGGAAGCATGGCTTTGCAATTCCTAATTCTTTTAATGAAGGCTTCTTATCGTTAGGTCGATTGTTTGAGTGAAATCTAAGGGGACAACTAGGCCTTGGACTTGCATCCTACTAGATTCCGTTGGTTAGATTTCCAATTAGTACTAACATTTTAATTATTGCTCAAATTGAAATTTGGATAATTTCCCCAACTAGGCTCTCCAACATATTTTTTGAGAGCTCTCTACTACAGTGTTGAAGGGGTGGCACCGAGGCACCAAGGTAAGTTATGGCATTATGGAATTAAGTCTATTATTATATGGGGAACTTATACATATATCTTTCTCCCTTCTTAGTATCTAATCTATTATATAAATCATGAAAAGCTAAGCTCTTTGCATCGCAAATAGCTTTCTTAATGAAGAATGTGAAAATACGATTGACTTTAGTGACCTTATCACCCTAAATGAAAATAAAGATTTTTGTTTTTATTGGCGTATAAGTAAAACCGAAGTTAGAGAGGCTGTAAAGAAAATGAAGTGTGGAAAAGCTGTTGGACCTGATGATATTCCAATAGAGATGTGGGAATGCTTAGGAGATGAAGGAATTTCATGGCTTACTAAACTTTTTAATATTATTTTGAAGACTAAAAAGATGCCAGATCAGTGGAGAATGAGTGTGTTTATTCCTATTTTTAAGAATAAAGGTGATGCACAGGAGTGTATGAATTATAGAGGAATTAAGTTAATGTGTCATACTTTAAAACTATGGGAGTGAGTTATGGAGCGTAGGTTGCGGCGTGATACTAATGTTTCTCAAAATCAATTTGGGTTCATGCCGGGTAGGTCTACTATGGAAGCCATACATTTATTGAGAGGTTTGATGGAGAAATATAGAGAGAATAAGGAGGATCTACATATGATATTTATTGATTTAGAGAAAGCATATGATAAAGTTCCAAGAGAAGTGATATGGAGAGTTCTTGAAAAGAAAGGAGTTAATAATGATTATATTCAAATCATTAAAGATATGTATGCATGAGCTATTACTTGTGTACAAACACAAGGTGGTTTGACAAAGTATTTTCCTATTTCAATTGGATTACATCAAGGATCAGCCTTAAGTCCATATCTTTTTGCTACATACATGGATGTTCTCACTACACATTTGCAAGAGGATGTACCTTGGTGTATGCTTTTTGCTGATGATATTCTTCTTGTTGATAAGACTAGAGAGGGAGTTGAAGGTAAACTTGAATTATGGAGGTCAACTTTAGAGTCTAAAGGTTTTCGCTTGAGTAGATCTAAAACTGAATATATGGACTGTAATTTTAGTAGCAATAGACCTAGTGACGGGATTATGACTTTGTCGATCAAGTCATTGGTAAGAGTATACATTTTAAATATCTTGGATCTATTGTTCAGAGTGATGGTGAAATTGATGGGGATATTATTAGCAGAATTCAAGTTGGATGGTTGAAGTGGACGAATGCATTGGGCTTATTGTGCAATAGAAAAGTCCCCCTCAAACTTAAGGGAAAATTCTATAAGATGGTGGTGAGACCTGTAATGCTTATGGTGCCGAATGTTGTCCATTAAAAAAAAGCATAATACTAAGTTAAGTGTTGCAGAGATGAGGATTCTTAGGTGGACGAGTGGCTTGACCCTTAGAATTAGAATACAAAATGAGCATATACATGAAAATGTTGGAGTAGCCTCCAGTGAAAGATAAGATTAGAGAGTTTCATCTTAAATTGTTTGGTCACATTAAACGAAGGCCTCCCGATGACTCGGTTAGGAAAGTTGAGGTATTAGATTTGACTTATGTTAAGAAAGGTAGAGGTAGAACTAAAAAGACTTGGTTGGAAAATATTAGAAATGATCTTTCTTTATTAGATTTAAATGAGAATTTGACTTTTAACCGAACACATTGGCGAAAAAGGATTCATGTAGCAAACCCTACATAGTGGGATAAGGCTTGATGTTGTTGTTGTATTCTATGGGGATGGTTTTATTTTTATTAGTTTACACTAATTTCCTGCACAAAGCATAAGAAATAAAAGCACAAATATTATAATATATACAATTTGGTATTTGTAAAATTTCTCTTTAACAAGCATTGATAAAAAATATAATACATTAATAAAATTGGGAGAGCCCTTTGGCAGAAATTCTAGCTTAAATCCAATTGCTAAAGTTGAGAATCAGAGTTGATTTTGATAGCATGCATCAACTCGTTAATTGATGACATGTGCTAGTAATAATGATTATAGGTGATGAAGCTAGTAAGTGTGGAAAAGCCAGATGATGACAACCAAAACATTACAATTTTGAGGACTTTGTTCAATGAGTGATATAGGTTGATGGATTAAAGTGAGTGGGAGATGGAGGTCAAAAGGAACATAGTTATGTGATAATATTCAGAGGATAGTAGTTGAGCGATAGTGGTTAGAGGGTTGTAGTCGGATGACTAAGATTAAAGACCATTGTTGGTGGGCAATGGAGGTTGAAGGACCATAGTCAGCGGGAGATGGAGGTCAAAAGGATTATATTTAGGTGATTGTTGTCAGAGGACTATAATCAATGGGTGACTGAGATTACAAGGATCATAGTCGGGCAATGATAGTCACATGATCATTGTTAGGCGATGGTGGTTAGAGAACCATAGTTAGACCACAATAATCAAAGGATCGTAGTTTGGCGATAGTGTTTTGAGAACCATAATCAGGTGACAATGGCTCTAGGATCATAGTTGGCAGGTGACATAAGTCAAAGCATTGTAATTAGTGGGTGAGGGAGGTTTGAGGTACATATACTAAAAAGTTGTTTTAAGAAGCAATAAGAAAGCCATCCCAAACAAAGCCTAAGTCTATAAAAATTATTATGAGAACTTATGGCAAGAGATTGAGTAAATGGATGTGCAATATGTACTTAGAGTCTCAACCAAAGCTCTTCCAATCTGATCTCAGAAGATTATGCCTATACCAAATTTAGGTGCATATAAGACAAAAAATAGTAAATATGATCTCAACCTTAGAGGAAGTCCAATCAATCCAATATACAAAGGAATGAGAAAAACTCAATTTTTATCATTCAAATGAAAAAAAAAAACATTTAAATTTTTTTAATTTTCATATAAAGGCACTCCTCAAAATCCTAAAATCTAATAGAGCCTACAAACCTACACATATAATTAATATTTTCATTATATCCCACACAACCAATACACATAAGAAAATCACACATAACATAGCCTTTAATTTTTAAAAAACAGAGCGAATATGATGCAGAGGGTAAGGAGGATAACATGGCCTTTATGTTTAAAAAAGCCGAGTTTTGTGAAGTCAGAGATGAGGAGCTGGTAGTCCTTTGAGAGGTCAGATATCTAGTTGTCAGAGAGGTGGTAGCAGACGAAGAAGCGATTGAGGTGCTTCCTTGCAGAGGGAGGGTGGAGGGCGGTGAAGGGGTCGATGGCATCCTGGCCAACAAGATTGAGGAGGGGCATACCACCACTGGGGTGGTCTCTTATCCAATGGGATGAGGTTGTAGACCTTATCGTGGATGGAGATCCATAGATCGGAGGGGGAGCTGTGTTTCTGAAGCTCCTCCAACATAATATGCTTCTTTTTTTCTATTTCAGTTGCCATTAGCTGTGTTTATGAAAGAAAAGAACAAATGTGTCTTTATTGTAGTTTTGCTATTGCTTTTGCTGTGTTAAATAGGTAGGATCCTAAATGTCCACCCCCCCCCCCACCCCCCCCCCCTCCTCTTAAAAAAAAAAAAAAGTTAGGCTAGGCAAGCCATGCTCCCGGTTAAGTTAAAGCTATTAGTTCTTCAACTAGGTTTGAAATGACATGAGGAAGCAATATTGGAAGGGCCCCCAGCAAAATGAAAAAAAAAGTGTTAAAACATTCAAACGGTTATTTTTAAAATATTCGAACAGTTGGAATGGGAAGGTTTCTTACAACTATATAAGACTAAAGACATAAGAGAATACGCAAGAGTCTGTTTAGGTTAAGAAGAAGACTAGAGAAGAGAATACTGAAAAGGTTGTTTAGGTTAAGAAGATGATCAGAGAAGATGAAAGAGATTAATTATTTTTATTCCTTACTTTTCTTGAAACAAATTTAAAGTCATCATCACCATTTATACTAGTAGTATCTATATTAGGATTGTGCCATGACGTTTCAATCCAATGATTATAAAAGACATACATGCTATTTTAGATTTTTCTATGGATTACTCTAGAATATATTTCTTTTATCTTTTTCAGAAGATTATTGTAGAATATTATTTTAATTTAGACAGCAAAAACCCAAATAATACTTGGTAAAAATTAAATTTAACTTTCAACACCCCATTTGAAACTTAATTTTAAAACACCAAAACATTTTCTCATCTTGAACAAATCTTCATACTTAAAGTAGCTTGGCGAACATATCAACAAATTGATTTTGTAACTTTACATGCTTTACTTGCACTTCCTTTATCACAATGGATTCTTTGATTTAGTGATGACTTGTATTAATGTGCTTGCTTATATCTTAAAAAATTAGAATTTTGGCTTGTGTTATTGCAGACTTGTTATCAATATGAATACTCATTACATATTTTCTTTTGATAAGATTAATTATTCAACAAGATTTAAAGCTAAAATGCATGACAAATACTTGAGGTTTTTTGCTATGTATTCTTCTTCACAAGTCGATATAAAGACAATTGATTGTTTCTTTGACATCTTGATGAATAACACATAACTAGGGAAACTCATTTTATCTTTCATGTCTTTAGCCCAATCACTATTGCTATATCTTACAATCTTAAAATCATCATATGAGTAGAGTAAACTAAAGTTGATTGTATCTTTGATAAAATGTAAGATTATTTTAGCGGTCTTTATGTGAATGGTAGTTGGTCTCTCCATATATCAAGTGTTATGCACGTTAAGTAGTTCAAACTCTCATCTAGGCTCTTAAAAATGCTAGATCGATTATCTCCCCTTCATCGTGCTTTGATAATTTGAATCCATATTTTATAGGAATATTTATAGGTTTGCTATTATCTAGCTTGAACTTCTTCTCCTTTGTATAATATTCTTATGAGATAATGATATTATCTTTTATTTAAGTGACTTCAATGCCCAGGTAATAAGCCATGAGCCCATTATCATGGAGTTCGGGCAGCTTTAACTGATGATAGCTCCATCAAAATACATCTCCCAAAATGGTACTTCTCATTTTCCTCAACTTGTATGATTTGTTCATCTGGCAGATCATCATTAAAGTGAAGAGTCTGCCGGGATAGGATGTGCGGCAAGAAAATCCGCCAAGGCTTATCCTTTCACACGTTTGTGGTAGGTACATGATATCAAACGAAATAAAATACGCCCACCTAGCAGGCGACCTGTCAACGCTGGTCTTGTCATCAAGAACTTTCAGCGAATCAATCTTTGATATCAATGTAATTTTATGAAGACAACATATAGTGACGGAGCTTCTGAACTGCGAAGATTAAAGCTAAGCAATGCTTCTCAATCGGAGAGAAGCAAATTTCTGCTCCAACATCTTTGACTGATATAATAAGTGCATTCTCCTTGCCTCTTCATTATGTTGGGCCAACAATGCTCCAAGAGATTCTTCTAAAGCTGCTGTATACAGTATAAGAGGCTTCCCTGTGATTGGCGCCGCGAGAATGGGCGAATATCAGTCAAAATATCTTTTGATGCTGTCAAATTCTTCCTGACACTCTACATCCCATTTAAAGCGGACACTTTCTTCATCATTTGAAAAATGATTGACACCTACCCGAAAAATTCGATATGAATCTTCAAATAAAAGCCAACTGCTCTTGTAAGGAGCGTAGTTGTCGAAGGTTTCTGAGTGGCGGCATCTCTATAATCGCCTGATCTTATTTGGGTCAATTTCAATTCCTCGATGACGGAACAAACCCAAGAAATTTGTCAGAAGAAACACCAAAGGCGCATTTGAGAGGGTTCATCTTCAGATCAAACTTTCTGATTCTCTCAAATATGATCCTTAGGTCAGTTAAGTGGTTCTTACGATCAATGCTTTTTAACAATCAGGTCATAACAATACACACACTCGACCTTCTGGTATATTTATTCATCGAAGATACGTGTCATTGCCCACTGGTAGGTGGCACCAGCATTTTTCAAGCTAAAGGGCATGACCGTATAGCAGAATATACCGATGAGTGTTCTAAATGCTGTATGCTTCTCATCCTCAGGTGCCATCTTGATCTGGTTATAACCTGATGACCCATCCATAAATGAGAACATACGTAATTTAATGTACTGTCCACCAGATTCGGACACAGGGAGTGAAAAGTCATCTTTTGGGCATGCCTTGTTAAGGTCCCGAAAATCGATACATATGCGAATCTGACCATTTCTTCTTCTTTACTGGGACAATATTGACAATCTAGTCAGCATATTTTCTTCTCGAATGAAGCCGCCTCTATGAGCTTTTTGGTTTCGGCAATCACTTGTTCTTCTATCTCCAATCTCATTCTTCTTGAGCTTGTTTGACAGTTGCTGCATCTAGTTTGATGGCTAGTCTGTGACGCCACCTCAGAGGATAAGCCTGGCATCTCAGCATATGTCCAGGCAAAGGAATCCCGAATCACAAGAAGCTCTTTCATTTCTTCCACTTGGTCTTCTGGTAGTAGGGAGCTAATGAAGGTCGGGCGAGGGTCCTCCTCAGTCCCCAAATTTATCTCCCTAACTCATTTATAGTGGTTGCTTGTCCACCGTCTTCAAGTTCTTCAGTGGCAGCTCACTTCAACTGGTTGGTCATCATAATTGTTAGCTTCATAAATCTCCTTAGCACCATCATCATCAATTCAATTTCCCTGCATGTAATGGCACGACACGTCTCCCCTTGGGACTGCCTTCTCCAAAAAAAAATCCGAGGCCTCTTCTAGCAAGAATATTCTTCTTTGCAATGTATGGGGATTCTTCGATACTAGAGTTTCAAGCAAAGATGAAGTTGTTGCATAGGGGTGCGATTCCAACTTGTTTTTGCAACATCATCCGTAAATTTTTGTAATAAATTTGGGCATTCTTGTTAGGCACTAACTCCCTACGTTCAGGGGCCTAAGAACCAATCTCGATTCTGTTCATCTCCAGCTCCCCAAATTTGTAAAATAGGGTTCCCGATCCACCCTTGAATCTTCGAGAGGCACATAAAAATATTACAAGTTCCTCAACATTGGCCAATCGGGAGCGATTTCCTTGAAAATCTTGGAGGGAATACGCGTGACCATGCATTCATTATCTGAGATTGACAAATTATTTATCTTCTTTGAAAGCACATGTTGCACATTATTCATATAGATAGACTCGTAGTCATAGTCATCATCTGAATATCTTGCTTTCTTTCTCCCCTTAATTGTTGATTGACATATTTCCTGAGGTTTAGCAGGGATGGCATCACTTCATTCTTGTGTCACTCCTAGATGAGGCACATATTTTCTTGACTTAGAGTGATTGCTGCTTTGGGAAGAGTCGGCGTTTCCTTCTTTCTTCCCACCTGCTTCTCTCATCTTCTTTTTGGGGCCGCCTTGTAGCCTTCGGGTTTGATGCCTTAGTCTCGAGAGAACTTGATGGCTTTGATTCCTTGGGGATGAAGTATTCAGCTCTCATAAATTTCACCTCGTGAACTGCAAGGGCTGAATATCACCGAGATCTAAACTCCTCTCCACTCTGAAGTACTTCATACACTGATGTAGTGTTGATGGGACAATACCATAATCGTGCAACCATGGGCGACCCAGAAGCACCTTAAATGAGGTGTCCGCATCAATTACATGAATTTTGCCTCAGTATGGAGTTCCCAAATACTAGGGGGAGCATGAATGATCCAGGGACTTTTGTCCCTTTTCATTGAAGCCGTGCACCATCAATTTGTCTTGCCCAAGGTGATGCACATCGAGACAAATGATCTCAGAGCTTCAAGCTCATAAGATTGATAGAGGACCGGGATCTATCAAAATTCGACTGATTTCATCCCGTCACTTTCTGCAGTGACATATAAAGGCCGATTTATGGTCTGTCATTCCGAGCATCAGTCATCCTCGGCAAAATTAATGATTGTCCATTCGAGCTTGCAAGACTTCAGTTAAGTTACGCTCAGCAAAATAAGCCTCATATCTTTCGGGGTCCCTAAGAGCCTGAATCAGGTCTCCCGAAGATCTTTGGACATCACTAAGAGCGTCGTATATGCTAAGCTATGCTGGGATTTTTCTCAAATGGGATAGGATATTTTAATCTATCCCCTTTAGCTGGAGTTTCCTTTTTCTTGGAATCTTTAGATTGATATCTTCATTAATGACAATCTCCTTCCCTTTGTCTTTATCAGGATCCCTCTTGGTGGAGACGGTATGCTTTACCACTTCTCAATTGCACTTGGGCATTTCTTCTTGTTCAGACTCATTTAACGGTGCATTATCTTTAGAACGATCATTGCCTCATTTGGAGATGCTCTGTTGATTCAGAGCTGCTGCCCAAATTCACCTGTTTCCATCTGCGAAGTGATATCAGGCTCTGATTCCTCATCTTCTAAAAAATATAAATCCTCTTGTACACTGTAATCCATTATTATTACCATCATATAGACTCAGAGGGTGCTTCTTTTTCTTTTTGACCCGATTACCAGTGTGTTTGATATAACTCAATAAGTTTCCACGGGAAGTGTATCTTCTTCAGCTTCTTTTTCTTCTTTAATTTTGAGCCCTATCTTAAAATCAGCAAGCTTAATGGGCGTGGCTGACAGTTTGATAGTATTCATCTAAACTATCGATAACCCTTTGAGTTGCTGTCTTTTTCTCCATCGGTTTCTTCAACTTGGTCTTCTTCTTGAGGCTTTCACCTTCCCAGACTTTGAAGTGCCAGCTTGATTAAGGAGTTGCTTAGAAGTGGATGCTCCTTCGTAGGTAGTGCCTTGAGATCTATCACCCGGCTCAATGGGGGACTTCCACTCACGCCCGAACACCCTCAAGCTGCTTCAGCATCTTCACTGTTTCTTGGAGACTACAGTCTACCACTGTTCTTCTTGAACAGCTTTCTTTCCTTTCTTTTTTCTTTCAACCGGGGGTATAGAGGAAGTCGTAACTACCCGGGTTGATTCTTTTCTGGATTAACCAACACATTATCTGATAATGTGAGCTCTCCCTTCCGGTATTTCTTTCACCCAATCCTAGAAGATATAGCAATCTTCAATGGGATGGCCCACACTCGGTGATACGGACAGTAGTTCGGGTCACCAGTTCTTTCGACCCTCTGGCCTCTTGCACTCCGCAGTTCTAGGCCTGCTTTTAATGCCTTGTCGAAATAACTTGTGGACACCTCTCTCTTTGAAAGGATATTCTTTATTCATTTACTTGAGAGATGGGAACGTTCTATCACAGGTTCCCATTACTTGCCTCGGACGTTCCCCTCCACTTTGAAAAGTTCGTGGTTCTATCATTCCTCCCCCGAGTATCAGCTTCGAGTGGGGTTAAAGTTTGAAGACTTGTTTTGGCTTTTCTTCATACTGTATTGGTTGTTTGCCTTTATCTACATTATAAACCACTGTGTTTCCCCAATTCGGCTTGAGAGAGGATGCAGAGAAAGTTTTCACTCCTCTTGTCACCGAGGTTTTGGGCTTCTTGGGCTTGTCAGAGTTTGCCATCTGGTTTTGACAAGTTTAATTTTTTAAATTAGCCACTCTATCCAGCAAGTCTTGAAATGTGTAATTGTGGCCATGCATAAGAATGGTTGCACTTATCATCGATATTTTCCTTTAGTAATTGCACGGCGTGATCTTCTTCCAGTTGTTGCTCACATTTCATACTTAGGTTACGCCAAGCGAGTTATGTATTTGATACTGACTCATCTCTCTTCCGCTTCTAAAGCGAGATCGGCAATTGTGATCTTCTCGGTCGCACTGAATCTCTTCACAAATATGACCTCTAATTTTGCAAAAGTCTTTACAGAGTCATTTGGCAATCGGCATACCATTCAAATGCAGTTGCTGTCAAACTATTAACGAATTGCCGAAGAGTAGAGCATCATTCCTCCTGTTATCCCGCAGGTGGCCTTGAACTGCGCCAAGTGTTGTCGGGGGTTGTAGTGCCATTGAAAGTGTGAAACTTTGGAACTGAATACCCCCTTCGGATACGGCACTTGGTCGTATTCAGAGGGAAACGGAGACCCTGCCAACCAATTTTTCTGCTTGATCAATGGCTATGATAGCCTTGATCCTCTATGTAATTATACTTCAAGTTGTGCAGCCGTTATAGGGTCAGAGGTGCTGGCAATATTTTGAGGTGTAGGCTGGCGAGTTATATTTATGAGCCTCGTGAACGTGCCAGGAGTGCCTCGTACTCCGAGACTTGAGCAGATTGATGTTTCGGAGGATCAGCTGGAGGATTAGGCATGGCGCCACTGACAGCATCTTTGCATCATTTTGCATCATTGCTACCATTTGGGCCATCATCTCAGTCATCTTTTCATTTAATTGAGAGATCTCCCTATCCTTGCCCTCATCGTCGCCTCATTTGTCTTCTCATAGCAGCGAGCGTAGTGCCTTGGTCATCAAAGGGATTCTCCTCAACGTCTTCTATTTCTTGCTCTCTAGGGGAGCGATAACCTCCGCCAGCAACGGAACCAGTCTCTTGTTGGCATGCTGCCTGGGTTATGGCTGCCAATCAACATCGTCTTCGCCACATCATGATAGACTTCCTCAATAGCACGTGTATGCCTTACCATATAATACGACTTCAAGGTTTATGATGCCCTCCATTTCTTCCCCAGATTTTCTTCCATAAATTCATCATATTCTCATCAAAATTTTCTTCTATATTTTCTTCAAGATTCTCTTTTATATTTTCTTCAAGATTCCCTTCTATATTTTCTTTGAGATTTCTTCCCCTTCGACATATCCTCCCCTTCTTTTATGTCTTCTTCTCATCTTTCTCTCTTTCTAATACTCGGATCTCCGAACGGCGACCCACTATATCTCCGGTTCTTGATTAGGCAGGAAATTTCTTCGATCAGTGGGCTACGATCGAAGTTAGTCTCTTTTTCAGAGAGATGGAGGGCGACCGATCCACTAGAAGGATTCTCCAAGGTGTCGACCGTCAGGAGGGACGTCATCGTGGTCTTCTTTTGGACCCATTTTTGATGTCATTTGTAGTGGGGGCGGATCTCCGAGAACCCACCGGATGTCCCGCCCAAATTTATTTCTCTTCTTCTTTCCTTCTCTGTGAGCTTTGGCCTCCAGATTTCTTTTCCCTTCCACCGGGACCTTTCTGCGACGGATCCTGAATTTGAGGTTCAGGTGTCACGCCCCGATGTTCACGCGCGGAGCTGGTCGTCGGCATCTCCTCTCGTTCAGCTATCATTGAAGATGATAGCCCTTCCTTAGAGGGGTTCTTCGGGCCTCAAAAATCAATGGCCTCTGGAAACTTCTTTTTCATTAGCCCTCTTTCCTTAACTGTCTTCAGAACTCTGTGAACCCCGGCAAACAGGTGTTCGGGTTCTCTTATCTTTTAGGGGTTGGAGCTTCATCGGTCGACGCTCCCAGATGATTTCTTGTAGCTCACCAGATGAGCTATTCTCTTTACCCACTTTAGGTTAGAAAACTTATTTTGAGTGTGAATATTGACTTCTGGTTCTTGTGCTCAGCTTAGAGGGATGGGTTGGTACTGGCACCAGTTGTTGTTGTTGCTGAGCTCGAAGCTCGGCATACAGTTTCTCTTCTGCCTCCTTGTTAGCTTTCCTCCAGATGAGGAAGCTTCAACATTACTCTTCTCAGATATATGTAATCCGATTGGCAGGGATGTGGTGTTTGCAGCCACCATAGAAATCCTTCTCTAGTCACGACCCTCTTGGTGGATAGGCTTCAGATTGAGATAGTCGTTCAAATACAAAAAAACCTCCTACGAGGATTCTCGTAGTAAGGTCTTTGTGTTCGTAGATTCATATGACCGGCAGGAGCTTCAGCATTATCAAGTCTTATGGCAGACTTTTCAACATTCTCGCCATTCGCAGGAATGGTGGCACTCCTTGCAGCGATTGCCGGGAAGTTAACGCTACCGAATTGGATGGTAGCTCCGCATTTCTGGTGTTGATCAGAGCGTTTGCCAACTGAAAGCTAGCCCACCACCTAGTTGAACGGTGAAGGGAGTGTTCTGTAGATCCATCTGCATAAATGAAAGGCAAGGGTAAGTAATCAGGATATCTGATACATCACCCCGCACTTTCAAAATGCAAAGACTTCCATATAATAAAAGATAAAATAGATAACCATTAGCAAGTAATGAAAAATAACATAAATCTAAAGTTATGCTGAATTTGCTATCTCAATGAATGTATGATGATCATTTAGAAAATGATTTTAAAATTTTGATCTGCTAAAGAACATTTTTAAAAAATTCAAATTTTAACACGAATTGAATGACTGCTACTATAGCACTTTAAAATGACTAACCAAAGATGGAAAGAGAAACCATTCCCCGTGGAGTCCCAGAAATCTGTGGGCTCCGAAAATCGGCCCCAGCCTCCCCGCCGCGCGATTTCTTTTTTTTTTTTTAATTTGGAGGGAGTTTTAACGGATAAGTTCCGAGGTAAATTTTGGAAGGAATGGAGTTGTAGTATAAGACACTACCCCAAAGATTTCGTCCCTCATTTTGTGAGGCTTTATGATTGAGTTCTGGTTTTCTATAGGCGTAAGCCCCTATAATTAATTACCCCCTCTCGATCACGAGAGAGAACTTTCGATTAAGGCGTCGTCAATTAGATACGTATAGAATGTGTTATCTGGCATATAGTAGCATTGATATGGAAATTGGAATTTAGTTTAGATTTGGGTATTTGGAAAGGTTTGAAAAGTTTGAAAATAATTGTGAATTTGGAGATTTTGATATTCAAAATAAAAATTGCACCATCTTATACTTAAAACGGATGGTGGGGATGGAATGATGGACCCGATCAAGATCCCATGGTTCCGTCGTCCCGGGCCATCGTGGTCCCGGTCTACTTAGTCAGAGGAGGTAGTCGACCGACCTGACAGAAGGATCCTTGTCGCAGCCATGGTTGCTCGTCCAGGGGACCTTGTAGACCGAGGTTGAATGTTTGTCTAAGGACAAATTTGAATCACCTTAGCTAACAGAGGGCTTTGTTCCCTATCGATCATACCTATTCATATCTCAAGGATTTAAGCCATTAAGAAGCGTATTGGTTATGGCCATAACCCGTTTCTATGGTGCCATTTGGCGGCAAAATCACTCGGTTTAGGGGCCCCGGGTCATAACCGTTTACCTGCAGTGCCATTTGGTGGCGAAACTCCGGTTAGAGGACACGTACCACGTCTTACTGGCAAGAGATTGTTTGAGAATGGATCCTATGATATCGACAGACATTTGGCTCTTTGTGAGCTGAAGTAAACTAATTTTTATCCGCCTCGTCAAACCGTTGCGGAGAGTGGATGGATTTTGCTTTAAGTTTTGGGATGAATAGTTTCATTTTTAAATATTTTTGGCATTTTCTAAATTCTGGATGATTTTTGGAATTTTGTGGAGTTTTAGGTATTTGTGGTGGAATTTAAAAGTGTTTGGAATGAACTTTGAATATTTGGAGATATTTGAAAATGTTTGGGAACCTTTTTCGGTTGATCTGCATTCCAACACGGCCATCACGGGGTGTTCGTGAGGTTATTTCCACTGAGAATTTTTTATTTTATGGATGAACGTTGTCAACTCTTCGGGCTGTCAACAGAGGATCGGGTTTCGTATAGGCTTCGTGCATTTATCAGTGAATTCTCTAACTATAGGCTTGAAGACCTAATATAAATGGATTAAAATAAATACACCAGTTGACAAAACCGTGTATTATTTTGAAGGTTTGAACCTTGCGACTCCTATTGATCCGTATAGAGGATCGGGTTCAAACTAAAATTTACTTATGACCCGCCAGCATCCCTAGACGTCACGTGTGTACCAAAACACGCTCGCCGGGGCCCATGCGGGTTATTTATTACATTTATCCCTTAGTGTACCTATGTGTATACAAACTATAGTGCACGTGGGGGGTATTCTTGGAATAGAACGCCTTCTGTCCGCTAATACGAATGTTGCGGATCCGGTGGCGTAGCGAGTAGCTTCTGGATCAGTTGTTTGCTGCTTTGTACAGGCAAGACTGTCGTGCACTACGATTGCTTTTCTGCAGGGGGATCGTAGTACACTAACGAGTGTCCCGCTTTGGATCGTATGAGCTTGCACTTGTTGTGTTCTTCATGCATTTTGTTGTGATTTTTTTGGTCTTTTTAGTGCATCTGCTACTGCTGCATAGGTGAAGGTAGATGTCTTCCTTCACAACTGGGATTGACTTCAGGAAACTGCATTTACAGAAGTCTTTCTATATCTACCCACGGGTGGCATGTTATACATACATCTGTATTCGTAGAGAGATCGTATGTTGTTGCAGATCTTCCTTCAGCACTAATAATGGACGCAGTTTTATAAACGACTGATTAAATACCCCTCTATGGATCAAGCTATATTGGGGTGCTTCTTGATCTATCTATGACCCAACCATAATCTTTCTTAATTGTTGTTGACTAGGGAGAAGCCATAACAATTATTGTATGAGATTTATATACATCAGAAAGCATCAGTACTGTTGCTGATCATGGCCTTTACAAACTACTATGGAATTTGTTGAGATTTTCATGAAGATCATGTAGATAGGTTGTCACATCTTTCAAGATTCATACTAATTATTGTTTATTGGATAACTCAAAATCAATGGTTATGATCTTCCTTACGGTCTTCTTGTTGCTTCAACGCAAACCTCATTTTGCAAGCCTTTTGTCTCCCTATGTGGCTGTAAACCTACTTGCAAAACTCTTTCCTCAAAGTGGCTTTACAAGACATATAATAAATTTGATATCAATCCTTTCATCCAATGGATGATTGTTGACATAAGCTTTATGTAAAAGCTTGTATTCACTTTATATATCTTTCTTTGCTTGCTTGGGTGAGATTCGAATTGATCACCCCCTTTGATTAGCACTTGTATTGTCATAGAATGATAATCTTTAAACCTTTAAGAGCTTGTGTTTATGATTCAAGTTTCCTTGCAGTTTGAGTGCTTAGTCCGGTCCAAGTTCAAAATGAGTCATGGTTGAAGTTCAAATGTAGGTACAAATCATATATCCCCTGTTGTCTTTGCAAGTGCAATTTCTATCCGAATTATGATTTGCTTGATTTGAGTTCACTAAATTATTCAATCGAATTCCAATTTAATCCATTTCATTTGGATTTGGCCTTTTATAATCACTTAATTTTTTTTGTTCATGCATGAGCCTCAATTCTACTGTTCATTCTTATTTGAGTCAATGTTCTTTGTTCTTTTGAGTCTAAATCAAGTCCGAGTATAGTGGCATATTCACCCGAAATTTCGGCAGCCCCCGGCGTCTCCCCTTTTAGGGAAAAAACACGGAAAACTGGGCCTCCCGCCACGCTAGAGAAAAGCGTGTACGGTAGGTGCCCTCGTATGGGACACCGCGGCCGTGTAAACTTTGTCCCGACCACGCCAGAGAAGGCGTGTATGGGCTTCGGTACCTGTTGCAAAAGGAAGCAGTTGTTTCCCCCGCGAGCGGGTACTTATGAAGGAAAAGCATTTGTTTCCCCGCGAGCGGGTACTTATGAATATCCCAGTCTCGTCGTAGGCGTCGCACCGGGTTCCCATCCCACCACGCTAGAGAAAAGAGTGTATAGGCGGTTTTTTTCGTTGCGCCACGAACGGCGAGAATAGGATTTGGAACCGAGGGACTCCTCGCCTACCTTGTCTGGGGTGTCGTGCCGTTGCCCCTCCCACCACGCTAGAGAAAAGCGTGTATAGGCAACCACCGACTCGACACGCATGCCGAGGTAGGGAGAGAGAGAAACGGTTCAAAAATCGAGACAAATATATATATATATAATAACAATAATATAATTCTCTTACTTTTTTTGGAAAGCTCTCTCTTTTTTGCTTTACTCTTTTTTCTTTTTTTTTTGCAACTCTTTCTCTCTCTTTTTTTTAGCTTGCTTCTTATTTTTTTAGCTTGCTTTCTTTTTTTTTTTCTTTTTTTTTATTGCAAGCTTTCTTTTTTTTTTTTTTTTGACAATAATAACAACAATCAAGAAACAGATAAAAAAAAATGAACAAGATAATAAAAGAACACAATGCCTCCATTTCTCTTTTTTTATCATCTTCTTCCCCTCTTCTTACATATTTTACACATATGATAGCAATATTAATTAATAATAAAATATGGACATGCTAATTGCCACAAGTTCCAATAATAAAACAACAAAAAGTAAACTCACATTGGATTTCTGTGAGGGAAGAATGAATTTGAAAATACATTTTTGTGTTAACTATTGAAATGGTTTTGAAAGATGAGCTATTTTGGTGAGTAGCGGGCTGTTTTGGTAGTTTGGAATGGCCTTTTGCAAATACTTGAGTGAATGGCTGCTTTGGGTGTATTAGGATGGACTCTAATATAAAAATATGGTCTTACAAATCCTGCACAGTTTTGGAGGTTAAGAAATGACGAAATATAAATAATATGTATATTTGCAACGTTTTGAAAATCGGACCGGACAACCGACGGAAGAAGGAGAGGTTCATGGTTTGACCGTTCGACCGGTCGAACCGTGGTCGAACCGGAAGACGTAATAAATTAATATTTATTAAAATTATAAAATTAAATGAAAAAATTTCCTCTATACTATCACTATGCATTTCAATTTTCATATCAAACTAATCAAATAATATAAATATGGCATCAATGAAGTTTATAAAACATAAGCAAAATAAGTAAAAACATACCTTTTGTTGAGCTCTATTGTGTTTTGGAAGTTGAATGAATGCAACCATCTTCAATTCCTCCTTCTCTATGATGTGAAATTGTTACAAAATGAAATGAGTAAAAGAAAACGAAGTAAAATATATAACAAAATAGACATTAAAAAATATTAAATTGGCAACTATAACATACCTCTTCATAACTTTTAGCAAAATTATAACACTTTTGATAAGACAAACTCAAAATTCATAAATATAAAAAGTTTTAACTTAATACCATAGAGACAAAAAAGTAATCAGTTTATATCAGTTTACATATAAAAAACAAAAACTCAAAACACTCAAACTCATAGTGAATTTAATAATCATCCCTAACTCATGTGTATATTTTGTTTTGTTTTCTTTTTCTTTATATATATATATAAAATAAAATAAAAATAAAAAACTGCTTTGGACAATAATGTAACAATGAATTCCCATGTGAAATAGCAGCAAATGGTACCATTGAAGCTCTCGTGAAAAATAAACCAGAAGGTTTATATATATTTTAAGTCCAACTATACCCATGATAATCAATAGCTAACTTAATACCTCTCAAGCAACTTTAAGGAGTTTAAACTTCAAGCAAACGTTTCCTTCTCTGTGATTTTTTTTATAAAACTACCTACTTCTTCTGCTCGGCTCCCTCCTTTTTTTTTATAGCAGAGCATTAAAAAAAAAAAACAGAATCACTTAAAAAAAATGTCCTGAGAGAAGTAATGAAATAACCTGCTCCTTTCACTTTGTAGCTTCGGATAAGCGTAGAGAAGGCAACGTAGGGATTTAATGTTGTGGAAAGATAGGAGATAGATTTTGAATGGAGCAGGTGATGCAAGCCTTGAGTGAGGTCGACCTCAAGAGCAGTTGGGATTGAGGCCGGTCGTGTGAGAGGTTTATAGTTAGGATAACAAGGAGTTTCGGGTAGGGGGGGTTGGTAAGTTTTAGGAGGCGGGCAAGGAAGAATTTAGAGTGGAAGTGGAGATTTGGCTTGCAGCTTTGTTTCTACTGCAAGCATAGAGAGGAGACGGGTGTTACTGAAGTTGGGGCTTGGTGTCGTGAGATATTCCGAGTGTTGGCGACGTTTTGGATGCAATGGCGCTGCCGTTCATCGATCGGACATCGTTTGGGTGGCGACGAGGCATCATTTCATTCGTACGCATGCCTTGCAACATATTTGAGTCGCCTATGAAATTTGCGACCTACCACAAACGATCCGATTTAATCAAATAAAATGTAGATTCTTAATGTCGACGATTTTTCGGACGCAATGACGCCATCACCCTTTGCAATCGGACGTCATTCGTCACTGACGAGGCTAATTCCCTCGTAATGCGTTCCTTTACAACACATTTGAATCGTCTTTGAAATTTAAGACGCCACCTTAAATGATCCAATTCAATTAAATAAAATGTATATTCTGAATATCGGAGATGTTCTGGACCAATGGCGCTGTCTGTTTATCGATCGGACGTCGTCCAGTGTCTTCGAGGCCTCGTTTCCTTTGTGACGGGCTTTCATATCATATTTGCATCACCTAAAAATTCACCACCATCTCGGATGATCCCAATTTATAAATAAAATATATTTTCTGAATGTTGATGACGTTCGGACGCAATGGTGCTGTCCGTTGTTCATCGGATATCGTCCGAGCATCTTCGAGGCCTTGTTTCCGTCATAACGCAGGCCTTCGCATCATGTTTGAGCCGCCTTTGAAATTTTTTAACAGTTCAGACGATCTAAATTCATTAAATAAAATGTATATTCTGAATTTCGGGTATGTTCTGGACGCAATGACGCTGTCCGTTCATCAATCGGACGTCTATTTAGGCGACGACGAGGCTTAGTTCCCTCATAATGCGTGCCTTCGTAACATATTTGAATCGTTCTTTGAAATTTACGACACCACCCAAATGATCCAATTTAATCAAATAAGATGTAGACTTTCAATGTTGACGACGTTCCGGACGCAACGACGTCATCCGTTCTGCGATCGATGTCGTTGAGCATTTTCGAGGGTTCGTTTCCGTCGTAACGCATGCCTTTATATTATTATTATTTTTTTTGAATGCCTAGGATTTCACGACACTATCGATGACCTTTGCAACAAATGAGATCCAAAAAGCGTTTCAGTCATCTTTCTAGCGGTGGATCTTAATCTTTTATAATCATTAGGATTCTTCTTATCATCAAATGCATGAGGGTTGAGGCTTCAGCACTGACCTTTCCCCAAGCCCTCTAATCTAAATGCTTCTGCCTTCTTTTTTAATGACCGTTGCAATCATCATTGAAGATGAGCCCATTCGAGTTGTCACCAAAATTCTAATAACAAAACCTATAAGTCAAAGAGACGAGCACCTTCTCCCATTTACCTTTATCCTGCTTCTCATCATCCTCCCAATGTCATCCAGCATAAGTAAGAACTTTTGGACATGATCTCAGCCCGAACTTATTTTGAAGTGCCTTAAGCATCTCCAAAAGAGGCCTCTCCTTCTAAAGAGATTCCAACATATGTGCATTGACTTTTTTTTTTCACATCAAAGTTGTTGGAACACAAACCTACATTTTAAGATCAAATTCCTTTGTCATTCACTTTATAAATATGTTGTTAAGAGAGTTTTTCTTTCCCATACCACCATGGCCCACATAGATAAGGAAGAAATGTTTCTATACAAATTAGCTCCATTAATAGGAGCTTGGTGCCGTCTTTGATTTGCTCCTAACCAATACATAACAAAGTCCAATGCAATCCATATTAAATTGGATCCTTCTTTATCAAATTTAAGATTCCCGGTTGTTGTAGGGTCAACACTCATACAATGCTAAAATAAAGGGGGCTAAACTAATTAAGAATTATAAATGCTTGCTACAGATGCTTCAGAATGCTTAGGCCCCAAAATAAATAAGACTTGGCCAAGTGTCTTTATTTTCTTATGTACATATATTAACTACTTGGGATGTAAATATAAACCGCTTGGGATATTTAATTACGATAACCATGCAGGAGAGTCTAGAATTTTTATTCTTTTGACTGCGATGTAATTTGGATGTAATATATAATACTATTGAGATTTGAAAGTCTTCAAAATTATGGCATTTCAAATACAAGAACACCAAAAGGGAGAAGGAAAAGCCCTTCACGGGAAATTTATCTTACTCCAATTGAGTACCCTTTTGAAATAACCATAGAAGAACCAGAGAAGACGATCTATCGAAGACTGAAGTGAAGACTTAAAGATGAAATACCGACTTTAAAGACTAGTGTCAATTCAGTAGGATTATAGTCAAAGATGTTTTTGGTGGGGCCTAACAACCATTACTTTTCTATACTCTGGTGTTGTACTAATACGACACTTGCTGTAGACTTTCTTTACTTTACTTTAGCTGATTTATATATGATGTGTTTATTTTGTGTGCATATTAAAAATTACATATTTTTTCTAGGTTTCTTTCTTAGATATGTATGTCTTGATTTTTTACTAAACACTATAAAGACTGAAACCTTTTTTTTATTACTAAACTCTACAAACTTTTTATTGAGGCTCAAATGCTTTCTTATTATGCTTACGATATTCCACTTTTTAATTTGTTTGTTTTTCAACTTGCATTTCGTAGGCATCATTTCTAAATTATTCCAATTTATTTAATTGTATTGTTCTCTTTTCTTTAGCATCCTTAAGATTATAATTTAAAGATCTCTAACTAGAAAATTGCTTATTTAAGTTTTGTTTTAGCAACTATGAGGAAAGGGTGGTGATGTCTCTCAACTACCTTCCTAATAGGTTTCTCTAATTCCTGAGTAGGTTGAGATGATTCTTTACTGCATAGGTGTGTAATGGGGGTTTTTTCAATAATATCACAATGATTGGTTTCTCTTCTTTACTATCCACTTCCTCTAGTTCTTTTCACTCCTCAAATGAATAGCTTTGCATTGTCCTTACCCTTTCCAATTGAATTTATTTCTATGATATTGGTAAAGTTGTTTGGGTTTTATTAGCTAATGATCCAACTAACTATCTTAATTAGTTTTAAATATTTCTAATGGTGGAAGCATGGCTTTGCAATTCTAATCTTTTAATGAAGGCTTTTATCGTTAGGTCGATTGTTGAGTGAAATCTAAGGGGACAAACTAGGCCTTGGTCTTGCCCTACTAGATTGATTGGTTAGATTTCCAATTAGTACTAACCATTTATAATTATTACTCAAATTGAAATTTGGATAATTTCTCCCAACTAGGCTCTCCAACATATTTTTTGAGAGCTTTCTACTGTCAGTATGAAGGGTGGCACCGAGGCACCAGGTAAGTTATGGCATTAGGAATTAAGTCTATTATTCTATGGGGAACTTACATATATCTTTCTCCCTCTTAGTTCAATCTATTATATAAACATGAAAAGCTAAGCTCTTTACATCGCAAATAGCTTTTCTTAATGAAGAATGTGAAAATACGATTGACTTTAGTGATCTTATCACCCTAAATGAAAATAAAGATTTTTGTTTTTATTGGCGTATAAGTAAAACCAAGTTAGAGAGGCTTTAAAGAAAATGAAGTGTGGAAAAGCTGTTGGACCTGATGATATTCCAATAGAGATGTGGAATGCTTAGAGAGATGAGGAATTTCTGGCTTACTAAACTTTTTAAATTATTTTGAAGACTAAAAAGATGCCAGATCAGTGGAGAATAGATGTGTGTTATTCCTATTTTTAAAAATAAAGGTGATGCATAGGAGTGTATGAATTATAGAGGAATTAAGTTAATGTGTCATACTTAAAACTATGGGGAGTGGTTATGGAGCGTAGGTTGCGGCGTGATACTAATGTTTCTCAAAATCAATTTGGGTTCATGCGGCGTAGGTCTACTATGGAAGCCATACATTTATTGAGAGGTTTGATGGAGAAATATAGAGAGAATAAGGAGGATCTACATATGATATTTATTGATTTAGAGAAAGCATATGATAAAGTTCAAGAGAAGTGATATGGAGAGTTCTTGAAAAGAAGGAGTTAATAATGATTATATTCAAATCATTAAAGATATGTATGCATGAGCTATTACTTGTGTACAAACACAAGGTGGTTTGACCAAGTATTTTCCTATTTCAAGTTGGATTACATCAAGGATCAGCCTTAAGTCCATATCTTTTTGCTTCAGTCATGGATGTTCTCACTAGACATTTGCAAGAGGATGTACCTTGGTGTATGCTTTTTGTGATGATATTCTTCTTGTTGACTAAGCTTGAATTATGGGAGGTCAACTTTAGATCTAAAGGTTTTCGCTTGAGTAGATCTAAAATGAATATATGGACTGTAATTTTAGTAGCAATAGAACTAGTGAGGGGATTATGACTTTGTGCGATCAAGTCATTGATAAGAGTATACTTTTAGATATCTTGATCTATTGTTCAGAGTGATGGTGAAATTGATGGGGATATTATCAGCAGAATTCAAGTTGGATGGTTGAAGTGGAGCATGCTATCATAGAAAGTCCTATTAGGTTATTAGATGGTGGTGAGACTTGCAATGCTTATGGTGCCGAATGTTGGCCATTAAAAAAGAAGCATAATACTAAGTTAAGTGTTACAGAGATGAGGATCTTAGGTGGATGAGTGGCTTGACCCTTAGAATTAGAATACATAATGAGCATATACATGAAAATGGTTGGGATGTCCAGTGGAAGATAAGATTAGAGAGGTCATCTTAAATTGTTTGTATCACATTAAACGAGGCCTCCGAGATCTGGTTAGGAAAGTTGAGGTATTAGATTTGACTTATGTTAAGAAAGGTAGAGGTAGAACTAAAAAGAGCTTGGTTGAAAATATTAGAAATGATCATTCTTTATTATAGATTTAAATGAGAATTTTGACTTTTAACCGAACACAATGGCGAAAAAGATTCATGTAGCAACCCTACATAGTGAGATAAAGCTTAATGTTGTTGTTGTATTCTATGGGGATGGTTTTATTTTTATTAGTTTACACAATTCCTGCATAAGCATAAGAAATAAAAGCACAAATATTATAATATTACAATTTGGTTTTTGAAAATCTCTTTAACAACATTGATAAAAATATAATACATTAATAAAATTGGGAGAGCCCTTCGGCGAAATCTAGCTTAAACCAATTGCTAAAGTTGAGAATCAGAGTTGATTTGTGAAGCATGCATCAACTCGTTAATTGAGGACAGTGCTAGTAATAATGATTATAGGTGATGAAGCTAGTAAGTGTGGAAAAGCCAAGTGATGAAACCAAAACATTACAATTTTGAGGACTTTGTTCAATGAGTGATATAGGTTGATGGATTAAGTGAGTGGGAGATGGAGGTCAAAAGGAACATAGTTATGTGATAATATTCAGAGGATAGTGTTGAGCGATAGTGGTTAGAGGGTTGTAGTCGGATGACTAAGTTAAAGACCATTGTTGGTGGGCAATGGAGGTTGAAGGACCATAGTCAGCTGGGAGATGGAGGTCAAAAGGATTATATTTAGGTGATCTGTGTCAGAGGACTATAGTCAATGGGTGACTGAGTATTACAGGATCAAGTCGTTATGATAGTCACATGATCATTGTTAGGGATGGTGGTTAGAGAACCATAGTTAGACCACAATCATCAAAGGAACGTAGGATAGTTGTGAGCAGTGCCGCTTCAGCCACTAGTCGTAATCAGTAGCCTTTAGCTTTAGTTCAAAATTCAAAAATTTTGGCTCATTCTGTCCTATGCTTTGTGCGATGTACTCGATGAAAGATTTGTAGGTTTTTTTTTTGCATGATTAACATTTGAGAGTTTTAAATATTTATTCGGAGATCTCGGCACGCAACGCGATGTCGACCCCAATAAATATTTAAAATGCCCCTAATTTTTTTACAAAATTGGCATTCTGGAGTTTTAAATATTTATTCAGGGATCTCGGCACACAGCGCGATGTCGACCTGAATAAATATTTAAAATGCCCCCAGTTTTTTTTTTCAAAATTGACATTTCAGAGTTTTAAATATTTATTCGGGGATCTCGGCACACAGCGCGATGTCGACCCGAATAAATATTTAAAATGCTCCTTTTTTCACAAAATTGATATTCGGGAGTTTTAAATATTTATTCGGGGATCTCGGAATGCAGCGCGATGTCGACCCGAATAAATATTTAAAATACCCCCAATTTTTTCTAGAAATGCATTCTTGTATTACAAGAGAATTTTGAATTATATGTATATTATATATATGATAGTGGGCATTTGTTAGATACACAATACAATTTTAAATACAGGTTGATTTCTATGCATGATACTTCTTCAGGTATCGACTGTTAATTGGTGGCATAGGCCTTTAACCCTCCAAGTAAATCAATTGATAAGCTCCTCCTAGGTACACCTTCTCAATGACAAATGGGCCCTCCCAGTTGGATACAAATTTTTCACCAATTTTTCGGTGTAGGATGATTGACCTTCTCAGCACCAGGACCAGCTCCCCTTCTTGAAATGCTCGATGGCGTACCATTCGATCAAATGATTTCGTCATCTTTTCCCGATAGATCTCTAAGTTCTGTTGAGCTTATAGTCTGACTTCATCGAGCGCATCGAGTTCTTCAGTTCTTAATCGAGCATTTTGCTCCTGAGTTAGATTGTACTTGTAGCTCAATTTCTAGTGGCAATACGACTTCAACCCCAAACACCAGTGAGTAGGGAGTGGCTTTAGTCGGCGTCTTGTAAGTAGAACGATACGCCCAGAGTGCCTTTACCATTTTAGTTTGTCATTCTCTTTTATTCTTGGCAAGGATCTTCTTTAACAGTTTTACCAGCGTCTTGTTAAATGCCTCCGCCAAACCATTGGCCCTTGGATTATATATTGATGAGTATCGCCAATCGATCTTTTGACGCTCGACAAACTTGTATATTTTAGTGCTCTTTAATGCTGTGCCGTTGTCTGAAATCATACGGCGCGGTACACCAAATCTGTAGACGATATTATGGGTGAAGAAGTTAATCACATGCTCGGACGTGACTTCTTTGAAGGGAGCTGCTTCTGCCCACTTAGAAAAATAGTCCGTTGCTGCCAGTATGAAATGATGTCCAGCTAACGATGGTGGATCTATTGGATCAATTATATCTGTGCCCCAGCATTCGAATGGCCAGGATGCTATTGTCGGGTGCAGTGGATTTGGTGGCTGATGAATAACATCACCGTGAATCTGACACTCATGGCACCTCTTAGCGTGGTCAATGCAATTTGTCACCATTGTTGGCCAATAATAACCCATCCTCTTGATTTTAGCGGCCATTTTAGGACCTGACTGATGTGCACCATAAAGCCCTTCGTGGACTTCTGTTACTACTTTATCAGCTTCCTTGGTCCCTAGGCACCTTAGCCATATTTGGTCAAAAGCCCGTCGGTACAACGCGCCGTTGACAAATGCACATTGTAGTGCCCTTTTTCAAATTTGTGCGGTCATAGATTTTTTTGTCGGGAGTTTGTTTTCTTTGAAGTACTCAATGAATGGCTGCCTCCAATCATTTTCGACGTCAATATCTAAACAATACCACCACGATTCGGAAGTTTGACTAGCTTTGCGTCTCTTCGCCACATGATATTCTTCCGGATAATTTTCAATAACAATCTGATGGAGGGGTTGAGGCTCAACTGGAATTACATCCTGCTTGCTTGAATTCGGTACCTCTTCTGCCATCGGGAATTGTAACAGAGCAGGCTCTAAGATTCGACGATTATAAACCCCGATGAATATGGGCTTCTCTTCATTGGTATTTGCCATCTCCTTGGCCAATTTGGCCAAACAATCTGCTTTCCCATTCTGCCTTTTAGGAATTCGAGCTATTTCAACATTTGGCAACTGTTTCAGGAGCTCAAGGGTTCGTCTATGGTAATGAGCCAATTCAAGCTTGCAAATCTTATAAACCCCCAAGACTTGATTTATTACAAGTTGAGAGTCGCCAAAAATTCGAAGATTTTGAATTCTGACATCAATTGCGATCTTCAGTCCCACAATTAAAGCTTCATACTCAGCTTCATTGTTGGTTCGGGGTTCAGTTAGTCTGAATGAAAATCTCATTATGCCTCCTTCTAGTGTGATGAAAACTAGGCCGACGCCAGCTTGGGCTCTAGCAAGATTTGGAGGTCGGGCAGCTTTAACTGATGATGCTCCATCAAAATACATCTCCCAAAATGGTACTTTCTCATTTTCCTCAACTTGTATGATTTGTTCATCTGGCAGATCATCATTAAGTGAAGAGTCTGCCGGGATAGGATGTGCGGCAAGAAAATCCGCCAAGGCTTATCCTTTCACAGCCTTTTGTGGTAGGTACATGATATCAAACTGAAATAATAATACTGCCCACCTAGGCAGGCGACCTGTCAACGCTGGTCTTGTCATCAAGAACTTCAGCGAATCAATCTTTGATATCAATGTTATTTTATGAGACAACATATAGTGACGGAGCTTCTGAACTGCGAAGATTAAAGCTAAGCAATGCTTCTCAATCGGAGAGTAGCAAATTTCTGCTCCAATCAATCTTTGACTGATATAATATAGTGCATTCTCCTTGCCTTCTTCATTATGTTGGGCCAACAATGCTCCAAGAGATTCTTCTAAAGCTGCTGTATACAGTATAAGAGGCTTCCCTGTGATTGGCGCCGCGAGAATGGGCGAATTCAGCAAATATCTTTTGATGCTGTCAAATTCTTCCTGACACTCTACATCCCATTTAAAGCGGACATCTTTCTTCATCAATTTGAAAAATGATTGACACCTACCCGAAAAATTCGATATGAATCTTCAAATAAAAGCCAACTGCTCTTGTAAGGAGCGTAGTTGTCGAAGGTTTCTGAGTGGCGGCATCTCTATAATCGCCTTGATCTTATTTGGGTCAATTTCAATTCCTCGATGACGGACTACATACCCAAGAAATTTGTCAGAAGAAACACCAAAGGCGCATTTGAGAGGGTTCATCTTCAGATCAAACTTTCTGATTCTCTCAAATATGATCCTTAGGTCAGTTAAGTGGTTCTTACGATCAATGCTTTTTAACAATCAGGTCATCAACATAGCACTCGACCTTCTGGTATATTTATTCATCGAAGATACGTGTCATTGCCCACTGGTAGGTGGCACCAGCATTTTTCAAGCTAAAGGGCATGACCGTATAGCAGAATATACCGATGAGTGTTCTAAATGCTGTATGCTTCTCATCCTCAGGTGCCATCTTGATCTGGTTATAACCTGATGACCCATCCATAAATGAGAACATATCGTAATTTAATGTACTGTCCACCAGGAGTTCGGACACAGGGAGTGAAAAGTCATCTTTTGGGCATGCCTTGTTAAGGTCCCGAAAATCGATACATATGCGAATCTGACCATTCTTCTTCTTTACTGGGACAATATTGACAATCTAGTCAGCATATTTTTCTTCTCGAATGAAGCCCGCCTCTATGAGCTTTTTGGTTTCGGCAATCACTTGTTCTTCTATCTCCAATCTCATTCTTCTTGAAGCTTGTTTGACAGGTGCTGCATCTAGTTTGATGGCTAGTCTGTGAACTGCCACCTCAGAGGATAAGCCTGGCATCTCAGCATATGTCCAGGCAAAGGAATCCCTGAATTCACAAAGTAGCTCTTTCATTTCTTCCACTTGGTCTTCTGGTAGTAGGGAGCTAATGAAGGTCGGGCGAGGGTCCTCCTCAGTCCCCAAATTTATCTCCCTTAACTCATTTATAGTGGTTGCTTGTCCACCGTCTTCAAGTTCTTCAGGTGCAGGCTCAGCTTCTACTGGTTGGTCATCATAATTGTTAGCTTCATAAATCTCCTTAGCACCATCATCATCAGATTCAATTTCCCTGCATGTAATGGCACGACACGTCTCCCCTTGGGACTGCCTTCTCACAAAAAATCCGAGGCCTCTTCTAGCAAGAATATTCTTTCTTTGCAATGTATGGGGATTTCTTCGATACTAGAGTTTCAAGCAAAGATGAAGTTGTTGCATAGGGGTGCGAATTCCAACTTGTTTTTGCAACATCATCCGTAAATTTTTTGTAATAAATTTGGGCATTCTTGTAGGCACTAACTCCCTACGTTCAGTGGGCCTATAGAACCAATCTCGATTCTGTTCATCTCCACGCTCACCAAATTTGTAAAATAGGGTTCCCGATCCACCCTTGAATCTTCGAGGAGGCACATAAAATATTACAAGTTCCTCAACATTGTGTACCTATCGAGGAGCGATTTCCTTGAAATGCTGTGAGGGAATACGCGTGACCATGCATTCATTATCTGAGATTGACAAATTATTTATCTTCTTTGAAAGCACATGTTGCACATTATTCATATAGATAGACTCGTAGTCATAGTCATCATCTGAATATCTTGCTTTCTTTCTCCCCTTAATTGTTGATTGACATATTTCCTGAGGTTTAGCAGGGATGGCATCATCTTCATCTGTGTCACTCCCTAGATGAGGCACATATTTTCTTGACTTAGGAGTGATTGCTGCTTTGGGAAGAGTCGGCGTTTCCTTCTTTCTTCCCACCTGCTTCTTCTCATCTTCTTGTTTGGGCCGCCTTGTAGCCTTCGGGTTTGATGCCTTAGTCTCGAGAGAACTTGATGGCTTTGATTCCTTGGGGATGAAGTATCTAGCATCTTCATAAATTTTCACCTCGTGAACTGCAAAGGGCTGAATATCACCGGAGATTCTAAACTCCTCTCCATCTCTGATGTACTTCATACACTGATGTAGTGTTGATGGGACAATACCATAATCGTGCAACCATGGGCGACCCAGAAGCACCTTAAATGAGGTGTCCGCATCAATTACATGGAATTTTGCCTCAGTATGGAGTTCCCCAAATACTAGGGGGAGCATGAATGATCCGAGGGACTTTTGTCCCTTTTCATTGAAGCCGTGCACCATCAATTTGTCTTGCCCAAGGTGATGCACATCGAGACAAAGTGATCTCAGAGCTTTCAAGCTCATAAGATTGATAGAGGACCCGGGATCTATCAAAATTCGACTGATTATCATCCCGTCACTTTCTGCAGTGACATATAAAGGCCGATTATGGTCTGTCATTCCGAGCATCATGTCATCCTCGGCAAAATTAATGATTGTCTCATTTCGAGCTTGCAAGACTTCAGTTAAGTTACGCTCAGCAAAATAAGCCTCATATCTTTCGGGGTCCCTAAGAGCCTGAATCAGGGTCTCCCGAAGATCTTTGGACATCACTAGAGCGTCGTATATGCTAAGCTATGCTGGGATTTTTCTCAAATGGGATAGGATATTTTAATCTATCCCTTTAGCTGGAGTTTCCTTTTTCTTGGAATCTTTGAGAATGATATCTTCATTAATGACAATCTCCTTCCCTTTGTCTTTATCAGGGATCCCTTTCTTTGGTGGAGACGGTAGTGCTTTACCACTTCTCAATTGCACTTGGGCAATTTCTTCTTGTTCAGACTCATTTAACGGTGCATTATCTTTAGAATCGATCATTGCCTCATTTGGAGATTCGTCTGTTGATTCAGAGCTGCTGCCCAAATTCACCTGTTCCATCTGCGAAGTGATATCAGGCTCTGATTCCTCATCTTCTAAAAAATATAAATCCTCTTGTACACTGTAATCCATTAGTTATACCATCATATAGGACTCAGAGGGTGCTTCTTTTTTCTTTTTGACCCGAGTTACCAGTGTTGTTGATATAACTCAATAAGTTTCCACGGGAAGTGTATCTTCTTCAGCTTCTTTTTCTTCTTTAATTTTGAGCCCTATCTTAAAATCAGCAAGCTTAATGGGGCGTCTGACAGTTTGATAGTATTCATCTAAACTATCGATAACCCTTTGAGTTGCTGTCTTTTTCTCCATCGGTTTCTTCAACTTGGTCTTCTTCTTTGAGGCTTTCACCTTCCCAGACTTTGAAGTGCCAGCTTGATTAAGGAGTTGCTTAGAAGTGGATGCTCGCTTCGTAGGTAGTGCCTTGAGATCTATCACCGGCTCAATGGGGGACTTCCACTTCACGCCCGAAGCACCCTCAAGCTGCTTCAGCATCTTCACTGTTTTCTTGGAGACTACAGTCTACCACTGTTCTTCTTGAATCAGCTTCTTTTCCTTTCTTTTTTCTTCAACCGGGGGTATAGAGGAAGTCGTAACTACCCGGGTTGATTCTTTTCTGGGATTAACCAACACATTATCTGATAATGTGAGCTCTCCCTTCCGGTATTTTCTTTCAACCCAATCCTTGAAGATATAGCAATCTTCAATGGGATGGCCCAGCACTCGGTGATACGGACAGTAGTTCGGGTCACCAGTTTCTTTCGACTCCTCTGGCCTCTTGCACTCCGGCAGTTCTAGGCCTGCTTTTAATGCCTGTCGAAATAACTTTGTGACACTCTCTCTTTTGAAAGGATATTCTTTATTCATTTTATCTTTGAGAGATGGGAACGTTCTATCACAGGTTCCCATTACTTGCCTCGGACGTTCCCCTCCACTTTGAAAAGTTCGTGGTCTATCATTTCCCCCGAGTATCAGCTTCGAGTGGGGGTTAAAGTTGTAGACTTGTTTTGGCTTTTCTTCATACTGTATTGGTTGTTTGCCTTTATCTACATTATAAACCACTTGTTTCCCCCTATTCGGCTTGAGAGAGGATGCAGAGTAAGTTTCACTCCTTCTTGTCACCGAGGTTTTGGGCTTCTTGGGCTTGTCAGAGTTGCCATCTGGTTTTGACAAGTTTAATTTTTTAAATTTAGCCACTCTATCCAGCAAGTCTTGAAATGTGGTAATTGTGGCCATGCATAAGAATGGTTGCATCTTATCATCGATATTTTCCTTTAGTAATTGCACGGCGTGATCTTCTTCCAGTTGTTGCTCACATTTCATACTTAGGTTACGCCAGCGAGTTATGTATTTTGATACTGACTCATCTCTCTTCCGCTTATCTAAAGCGAGATCGGCAATTGTGATCTTCTCGGTCGCACTAGCGAATCTCTTCACAAATATGACCTCTAATTTTGCAAAAGTCTTTACAGAGTCATTTGGCAACTCGGCATACCATTCAAATGCAGTTGCTGTCAAACTATTAACGAATTGCCGGAAGAGTAGAGCATCATTTCCTCCTGTATTCCCGCAGGTGGCCTTGAACTGCGCCAAGTGTTGTCGGGGGTTGTTAGTGCCATTGAAAGTGTGAAACTTTGGAACTGAATACCCCCTTCGGATACGGCACTTGGTCGTATTCAGAGGGATACGGACGACCCTTGCCAACCAATTTTTCTGCTTGATCAATGGCTATGATAGCCTTGATCCTCTATGTAATTATACCTTCAAGTTGTGCAGCCGTTATAGGGTCAGAGGTGCTGGCAATATTTTGAGGTGTAGGCTGGCGAGTTATATTATGAGCCTCGTGAACGTGCTCAGGAGTGCCTCGTACTCCCGAGACTTGAGGCATTTGATGTTTCGGAGGATCAGCTGGAGGATTAGGCATGGCGCCACTGACAGCAGTTCTTTGCATCATTTGCATCATTGCTACCATTTGGGCCATCATCTCAGTCATCTTTTCATTTAATTGAGAGATCTCCCTATCCTTGGCCCTCATCTGTCGCCTCATTTGTCTTCTCATGTCAGCGAGCGTAGTGCCTTGGTCATCAAAGGGATTCTCCTCAACGTCTTCTATTTCTTGCTCTCTAGGGGAGCGATAACCTCCGCCAGCAACGGAACCAGTCTCTTGTTGGCATGCTTGCCTGGGTTATGGCTGCCAATCAACATCGTCTTCGCCATCATCATGATAGACTTCCTCAATAGCACGTGTATGCCTTACCATATAGACGACTTCAAGGTTTATGATGCCCTCCATTTCTTCCTCCAGATTTTCTTCCATAAATTCATCAATATTCTCATCAAAATTTTCTTCTATATTTTCTTCAAGATTCTCTTTTATATTTTCTTCAAGATTCCCTTCTATATTTTCTTTGAGATTTTCTTCCCCTTCGACATATTCCTCCCCTTCTTTTATGTCTTCTTCTCATTCTTTCTCTCTTTCTAATACTCGGATCTCCGAACGGCGACGCCACTAGATCTCCGGTTCTTGATTAGGCAAGGAAATTTCTTCGATCAGTGGGCTACGATCGAAGTTAGTCTCTTCTTTCAGAGGAGATGGAGGGCGACCGGATCCACTAGAGGATTCTCCAAGGTGTCGACCGTCAGGAGGGACGTCATCGTGGGTCTTCTTTTGGACCCATTTTTGATGTCATTTGTAGGTGGGGGCGGATCTCCGAGAAGCCACACCGGATGTCACGCCCAAATTTATTTCTCTTCTTCTTTCCTCTTCTCTGTGAGGCTTTGGCCTCCAGATTTCTTTTCCCTTCCACCGGGACCTTTCTGCGACGGATCCCTGAATTTGAGGTTCAGGTGTCACGCCCCGATGTTCACCGCGCGGAGCTGGTCGTCGGCATCTCCCTCGTTCAGCTATCATTGAAGATGATAGCCTCTTCCTTAGAGGGGTTCTTCGGGCCTCAAAAATCAATGGCCTCTGGAACTTCTTTTTCATTAGCCCTCTTTCCTTAACTGTCTTCAGAACTCTGTGAACCCGGGCAAACAGGTGTTCGGGTTCTCTTATCTTTTGAGGGGTTGGAGCTTCAGGTCGACGCTCCCAGAATGATTTCTTGAGCTCACCAGATGAGCTATTTCTCTTTACCCACTTTAGGTTAGAAAACTTATTTTGAGTGTGAATATTGACTTCTGGTTCTTGTGCTGGCAGCTTAGAGGGATGGGTTGGTACTGGCACCAGTTGTTGTTGTTGCTGAGCTCGAAGCTCGGCATTCAGTTTTCTCTTCTGCCTCCTTGTTAGCTTTCCTCCAGATGAGGAAGCTTCAACATTACTCTTCTCAGATATATGTAATCCGATTGGCAGGGATGTGGTGTTTGCAGCCACCATAGAAATCCTTCCTCTAGTCACGACCCTCTTGGTGGATAGGGCTTCAGATTGAGATAGTCGTTCAAATACAAAAATCCTCCTACGAGGATTCTCGGTAGTAGGTCTTTGTGTTCGTAGATTCATATGACCGGCAGGAGCTTCAGCATTATCAAGTCTTATGGCAGACTTTTCAACATTCACGCCATTCGCAGGAATGGTGGCACTCCTTGCAGCGATTGCCGGGAAGTTAACGCTACCGAATTGGATGGTAGCTCCGGCATTTCTGGTGTTGATCAGAGCGTTTGCCAACTGAAAGCTAGCTCCACCACCTAGTTGAACGGTGAAGGGAGTGTTCTGTAGATCCATCTGCATAAATGAAAGGCAAGGGTTAGTAATCAGGATCTGATACATCACCCCGCACTTTCAAAATGCAAAGACTTCCATATAATAAAAGATAAAATAGATAACCATTAGCAAGTAATGAAAAATAACATAAATCTAAAGTTATGCTGAATTTGCTATCTCAATGAATGTATGAATGATCATTTAGAAAATGATTTTAAAATTTTGATCTGCTAAATGAACATTTTAAAAAATTCAAAATTTTTAACACGAATTGATATGACTGCTACTATAGCACTTTAAATGACTAACCAAAGATGGAAAGAGAAACCATTCCCCAGTGGAGTCGCCAGAAATCTGTGGGCTCCGAAAATTCGGCCCCAGCCTCCCCGCCGCGCGATTTCTTTTTTTTTTTTAATTTTGCGAGGGAGTTTTAACGGATAAGTTCCGAGGTAAATTTTGGAAGGAAGATGGAGTTGTAGATAAGACACTACCCAAAGATTTCGCCCTCATTTTGTGAGGACTTTATGATCTGAGTTCTGGTTTTCTATAGGCGTAAGCCCCTATAATTAATTACCCCTCTCGATCACGAGAGAGAACTTTCGATTAAGGCTAGTCGTCAATTAGATACGTATAGAATGTGTTATCTGGCATATAGTAGTAGCATTGATATGGAAATTGGAAATTTAGTTTAGATTTGGGTATTTGGAAAGGTTTGAAAAGTTTGAAAATAATTGTGAATTTGGAGATTTTGATATTCAAAATAAAAATTGCACCATCTTATACTTAAAACGGATGGTGGGGGAATGGATGATGGACCCGATCAAGATCCCATGGTTCCGTCGTCCCGGGCCATCGTGGTCCCTGGTCTACTTAGTCAGAGGAGGTAGTCGACCGAACCTGACAGAAGGATCCTTGTCGGCAGCCATGGGTTGCTTCGTCCAAGGGGACCTTGTAGACCGAGGTTGAATGTTTGTCTAAGGGGACAAATTTGAATCCACCTTAGCTAACAGAGGGCTTTGTTCCCTATCGATCATATCCTATTGATTCATATCTCAAGGATTTAATGCCATTAAGAAGCGTATTGGTTATGGCCATAACCGCTTTCTATGGTGCCATTTGGCGGCAAAATCACTCGGTTTAGAGGGCCCCGGGTCATAACCGTTTACCTGCAGTGCCATTTGGTGGCGAAACTGCCGGTTAGAGGACACGTACCACGTCCTTACTGGCAAGAGATTGTTTGAGAATGGATCCTAGTGATATTTTCGACTAGACATTTGGCTCTTTGTGAGCTGAAGTAAACTTTAATTTATCCGCCTCGTCAAACCGTTGCGGAGAGTGGATGGATTTTGCTTTAAGTTTTGGGATGAATAGTTTCATTTTTAAATATTTTTGGCATTTTCTAAATTCTGGATGATTTTTGGAATTTTTGTGGAGTTTTAGGTATTTGGGTGGAATTTAAAAGTGTTTGGAATGAACTTTGAATATTTGGGAGATATTTGAAAATGTTTGGGAACCCTTTCGGTTGAGATCTGCATTCAACACGGCCATCATCGGGGTGTTCGTGAGGTTATTTCCACTTGAGAATATTTGTATTTTATGGATGAACGTTGTCAACTCTGTCGGGCTGTCAACAGAGGATCGGGTTTCGTATAGGCTTCGTGCATTTATCAGTGAATTCTCTTAACTATAGGCCTTGAAGACCTAATATAAATGGATTAAAATAAATACACCAGTTGACAAAACCGTGTATTTATTTGAAGGTTTGAACCTTGTCGACTCCTATTGATCCGTATAGGAGGATCGGGTTCAAACTAAAATTTACTTATTGACCCGCGCAGCATCCCTAGACGTCACGTGTGTACCAATAACACGCTCGCCGGGGCCCATGCGGGTATTTTATTACATTTATCCCTTTTAGTGTACCTATGTGTATACAAACTATAGTGCACGTGCGGGGGTATTCTTGGAATAGACGCCTTCTGTCCGCTAATACGAATGTTGCGGATCCGGTGGCGTAGCGTAGTAGCTTCTGGATCAGTTGTTTGCTGCTTTGTACAGGCAGACTGTCGTGCACTACGATTGCTTTCTGCAGGGGGATCGTAGTACACTAACGAGTGTCCCGCTTTGGATCGTATGAGCTTGCACTTGTTGTGTTCTTCATGCATTTTGTTGTGATTTTTTTTTTGGTCTTTTTAGTGCATCTGCTACTGTTGCATGTAGGTAGGTAGATGTCTTCCTTCACAGACTGGGATTGACTTCAGGATACTGCATTTACTGAAGTCTTTCTATATCTACCCACAGGTGGCATGTTATACATACATCTGTATTCGTAGAGAGATCGTATGTGTTGCAGATCTTCCTTCAGCACTAATAATGGACAGCAGTTTTATAAACGACTGATTAAATACCCCTCTATGGATCAAGCTACTATTGGGGTGCTTCTTGATCTATCTATGACCCAACCATAATTCTTTCTTAATTGTTGTTGACTAGGGAGAAGCCATAACATTTAATGTATGAGATTTATATACATCAGAAAGCATCAGTACTGTTGCTGATCATGGCCTTTACAAACTAGCTATGGAATTTGTTGAGATTTTTCATGAAGATCTGTAGATAGGTTGTCACATCTTTCAAGATTCATACGAATTATTGTTTATGGATAACTCAAAATCAATGGTTATGATCTTCCTTACGGTCTTCTTGTTGCTTGCAACGCAAACCTCATTTGCAAGCCTTTTGTCTCCCTATGTGGCTGTAAACCTACTTGCAAACTCTTTGTCCTCAAAGATGGCTTTACAAGACATATAATAAATTTGATATCAATCCTTTCATTCCAATTGAGATGATTGTTGACATAAGCTTTATGTTAAAGCTTGTAATCACTTTATATATCTTTCTTTGCTTGCTTGGGTGAGATTCGAATTGATCACCCCCTTTGATTAGCACTTGTATTGTCTATTAGAATGATAATTCTTTAACCTTTAAGAGCTTGATGTTATGATTCAAGTTTCCTTGCAGTTTGAGTGCTTAGTCCGGTCCAAGTTCAAAATGAGTCATGGTTGAAGTTCAAATGTAGGTACAAATCATATATCCCCTGTTGTCTTTGCAAGTGCAATTTCATATCCGAATTATGATTTGCTTGAGTTTGAGTTCACTTAAGTTATTCAATCGAATTCCAATTTAATCTCATTTCATTTGGATTTGGCCTTTTATTAATCATTTAAGTTTTTTTTTTGTTCAAGCATGAGCCTTCAAGTCTACTGTTCATTCTTATTTGAGTCAATGTTCTTTGTTCTTTTGAGTCTAAATCAAGTCCGAGTATAGTGGCATATTCACCCGAAATTTCGGCAGCCTCCCGGCGTCTCCCCCATTTAGGGAAAAACTACGGAAAACTGGGCCTCCCGCCACGCTAGAGAAAAGCGTGTACGGTAGGTGCCCTCGTATGAGGACACCGCGGCCGTGTAAAATCTTTGTCCCGACCACGCCAGAGAAAGGCGTGTATGGGTCTTCGGTACCTGTTGCAAAAGAGAAGCAGTTGTTTCCCCGCGAGCGGGTACTTATGAAAGAAAAGCAGTTGTTTCCCCGCGAGCGGGTACTTATGAATATCCCAGTCTCGTCGTAGGCGTCGCACCGGGTTCCCATCCCACCACGCTAGAGAAAAGCGTGTATAGGCGGTTTTCCGGTGCGCCACGAACGGCGAGAATAGGATTTGGAACCGAGGGACTCTCGCCTACCTTGTCGTGGGTGTCGTGCCGGTTGCCCCTCCCACCACGCTAGAGAAAAGCGTGTATAGGCAGACCACCGACTCGACACGCATGCCGAGGTAGGGGAGAGAGAAACGGTTCAAAAATCGAGACAAATATATATATATATATATATATATATATTTTTCTTCTTCTTCTTTTTTTGGAAAGCTCTCTCCTTTTTTTTTGCTTTCTCTTTTTTTCTTTTTTTTTTGCAACTCTTTTCTCTCTCTTTTTTTTTAGCTTGCTTCTATATTTTTTTTAGCTTGCTTTCTTTTTTTTTTTCTTTTTTTTTATTGCAAGCTTTCTTTTTTTTTTTTTTTTGACAATAATAACAACAATCAAAGAAACAGATAAAAAAAAATGATACAAGATAATAAAAGATCACAATGCCTCCATTTCTCTTTTTTTATCATCTTCTTCCCCTCTTCTTACATATTTACACATATGATAGCAATATTAATTAATAAATAAAATATGGATCATGCTAATTGGCCACAAGTTCCAATAATAAAACAACAAAAAGTAAACTCACATTGGATTTCTGTGAGGGAAGAAATGAATTTGAAAATACATTTTTGTGTTAACTATTGAAATGGTTTGAAAGATGAGCTATTTTGGTGAGTAGCGGGCTGTTTTGGTAGTTTGGAATGGCCTTTTGCAAATACTTGAGTGGAATGGGCTGCTTTGGGTGTATTAGGATGGACTCTAATATAAATAAAATGGTCTTTACAAATCCTGCACAGGTTTTGGAGGTTAAGAAGATGACGAAATATAAATAATATGTATATTTTGCAACGTTTTGAAAATCGGACCGGACAACCGACCGGAAGAAGGAGAGGTTCATGGTTTGACCGGTTCGACCGGTCGAACCGGGGTCGAACCGGATGACGTAATAAATAATAATATTATTAAAATTATAAAATAAATGAAAAAATTTCCTCTAATACATTCACTATGCATTTCATTTTCATATCAAACTAATCAAATAATATAAATATGGCATCAATGAAGTTTATAAAACATAAGCAAATAAGTAAATAACATACCTTTTGTTGAGCTCTATTGTGTGTTGGAAGTTGATGAATGCAACCATCTTCAATTCTCCTTCTCTATGATGTGAAATTGTTACAAAATGAAATGAGTAAAAGAAAACGAAGTAAAATATATAACAAAATAGACATTAAAAAATATTAAATTGGCAACATATAACATACCTCTTCATAACTTTTAGCAAAATTATAACACTTTATTGATAAGACAAACTCAAAATTCATAAATATAAAAAGTTTTAACTTAATACCATAGAGACAAAAAAGTAATCAGTTTATATCAGTTTACATATAAAAAACTCAAAACTCAAAACACTCATAACTCATAGTGAATTTAATAATCATCCACTAACTCATGTGTATATTTTGTTTTGTTTTCTTTTTCTTTATATATATATATAAAATAAAAATAAAAATAAAAAACTGCTTTGGACAATAATGTGAACAATGAATTCCCATGTGAAATAGCAGCAAATGGTACCATTGAAGCTCTCGTGAAAAATAAACCAGAAGGTTTATATATATTTTAAGTCCAACTATACCCATGATAATCAATAGCTTAACTTAATACCTCTCAAGCAACTTTATGAGAGTTTAAACTTCAAGGCAAACGTTTCCTTCTCTGTGATTTTTTTTATAAAACTACCTTACTTCTTCTGCTCTGCTCCCTCCTTTTTTTTATTAGCAGAGCATTAAAAAAAAAAAAACAGAATCACTTAAAAAAAAATGTCTGAGAGAAGTAATGAAATAACCTGCTCCTTTCACTTTGTAGCTTCGGATAAGCGTAGAGAAGGCAACGTAGGGATTTAATGTTGTGGAAAGATAGGAGATGATTTTGAATGGAGCAGGTGATGCAAGCCTTGAGTGGAGGTCGACCTCAAGAGCAGTTGGGATTGAGGCCGGTCGTGTGAGAGCTGCCTGCCGTGAGATCTCCGGCGTTGGAGGTTTAGTTTAGGATAACAAGGAGGTTTCGGGTAGGGGGTTGGTAAGTTTTAGGAGGCGGGCAAGGAAGAATTTAGAGTGGAAGTGGAGATTTGGCTTGCAGCTTTGGGTTCTACTGCAAAGGCTAGAGAAGGAGACGGGTGTTACTGAAGTTGGGGCTTGGTGTCGTGAGATATTCCGAGTGTTGGCGACGTTTTGGATGCAATGGCGCTGTCCGTTCATCGATCGGACATCGTTTGGGTGGCGACGAGGCATCATTTCATTCGTAGCGCATGCCTTTGCAACATATTTGAGTCGCCTATGAAATTTGCGACCTTACCACAAACGATCCGATTTAATCAAATAAAAATGTAGATTCTTAATGTCGACGATGTTTCGGACGCAATGACGCCATCCACTTTGCAATCGGACGTCATTCGTCACTGACGAGGCTAATTTCCCTCGTAATGCGTTCCTTTACAACACATTTGAATCGTCTTTGAAATTTAAGACGCCACCTTAAATGATCCAATTCAATTAAATAAAATGTATATTCTGAATATCGGAGATGTTCTGGACTCAATGGCGCTGTCTGTTTATCGATCGGACGTCGTCCGAGTGTCTTCGAGGCCTCGTTTCCTTTGTGACGTGGCTTTCATATCATATTTGCATCACCTAAAAATTCACCACCATCTCGGATGATCCCAATTTATTAAATAAAATATATTTTCTGAATGTTGATGACGTTTCGGACGCAATGGTGCTGTCCGTTTGTTCATCGGATATCGTCCGAGCATCTTCGAGGCCTTGTTTCCGTCATAACGCAGGCCTTCGCATCATGTTTGAGCCGCCTTTGAAATTTTTTAACAGTTCAGACGATCTAAATTCATTAAATAAAATGTATATTCTGAATTTCGGGTATGTTCTGGACGCAATGACGCTGTCCGTTCATCAATCGGACGTCATTTAGGCGACGACGAGGCTTAGTTCCCTCATAATGCGTGCCTTCGTAACATATTTGAATCGTTCTTTGAAATTTACGACACCACCCCAAATGATCCAATTTAATCAAATAAGATGTAGACTTTCAATGTTGACGACGTTCCGGACGCAACGACGTCATCCGTTCTGCGATCGGATGTCGTTGAGCATTTTCGAGGGTTCGTTTCCGTCGTAACGCATGCCTTTATATTATTATTATTTTTTTTGAATTGCCTAGGAATTCACGACACTATCGATGACCTTTGCAACAAATGGAGATCCAAAAAGCGTTTCAGTCATCTTTCTAGCGGTGGATCTTAATCTTTTATAATCATTAGGATTCTTCTTATCATCAAATGCATGAGGGTTGAGGAGCTTCAGCACTGACCTTTCCCCAAGCCCTCTAATCTAAATGCTTCTGCCTTCTTTTTTAATGACCGTTGCAATCATCATTGAAGATGAGCCCATTCGAGTTGTCACCAAAATTCTAATAACAAAACCCTATAAGTCAAAGAGACGAGCACCTTCTCCCATTTACCTTTATCCTGCTTCTCATCATCCTCCCAAATGTCATCCAGCATAAGTAAGAACTTTTGGACATGATCTCAGCCCGAAGACTTATTTTGAAGTGCCTTAAGCATCTCCAAAAGAGGCCTCTCCTTCTTAAGAGATTCCAACATATGTGCATTGACTTTTTTTTTCACATCAAAGTTGTTGGAAACACAAACCTACATTTTAAGATCAAATTCCTTTGTCATTCCATCTTTATAAATATGTTGTAAGAGAGTTTTCTTTCCCATACCACCATGGCCCACTATAGATAGGAGAGAAATGTTTCTATACAAATTAGCTCCATTAATAGGAGCTTGGTGTCCGTCATTTGATTTGCTTCCTCAACCAATACATAACAAAGTCCAATGCAATCCATATTTAAATTGGATCCTTCTTTATCAAATTTAAGATTCCCGGGGTTGTTGTAGGGGTCAACACTCATACAATGCTAAAATAAAGGGGGCTAAACTAATTAAGAATTATAAATGCTTGCTACAGATGCTTCAGAATGCTTAGGCCCCAAAATAAATAAGAGCTTGGCCAAGTGTCTTTATTTTCTTATGTACATATATTAACTACTTGGGATGTGAAATATAAACCGCTTGGGATATTTTTATTACGATAACCATGCAGGAGAGTCTAGAATTTTTTTCTTTTGACTGCGATGTAATTTGATGTAATTTATAATAATATTGAGATTTGAAAGTCTTCAAAATTATGGCATTTCAAATACTAGATACCCAAAGGGAGAAGGAAAAGCCCTTCACGGGAAATTTCTTACTCAATTGAGTACCCTTTTGAAGATAATCCATAGAAGAATCCAGAGGAAGACGATCTATCTGAAGACTTGAAGATGAAGACTTAAAGATGAAATACTCGACTTTTAAGACTTGTGTCATTCAGTAGGATTATAGTCCAAGATGTTTTTGGTGGGGCCTAACAACCATTACTTTTCTATACTCTGGGTTGTACTTATACGACACTTGCTGTAGACTTTCTTTACTTTACTTTAAGCTGATTTATATTGATGTGTTTATTTTGTGTGCATATTAAAAATTACATATTTTTTCTAGGTTTCTTTCTTAGATATGTATGTCTTGATTTTTTACTAAACTCTATAAAGACTGAAACCTTTTTTTTATTACTAAACTCTACAAACTTTTTTATTGAGGCTCAAATGCTTTCTTATTATGCTTACGATATTCCACTTTTTAATTTGTTTGTTTTTCAACTTGGCATTTTCGTAGGCATCATTTCTAAATTATTCCAATTTATTTAATTGTATTGTTCTCTTTTCTTTAGCATCCTTAAGATTATAATTTAAAGATCTCTAGAAAATTGCTTATTTAAGTTTTGTTTTAGCAACTATGAGGAAAGGGTGGTGATGATCTCTCAACTACCTTCCTAATAGGTCTCTCTAATTCCTGAGTAGGTTGAGATGATTCTTTACTGCTAATAGGGTGTAATGGGGGTTTTTTCAATAATATCATCGATTGGTTTCTCTTCTTTACTAACCACTTCCTCTAGTTCTTTTCACTCCTCAAATGAATAGCTTTGCATTGATCCTTACCCTTTCCAATTGAATTTTTTTCTATGTTATTGGGTAAAGTTGTTTGGGTTTTATTAGCTAATGATCCAACTAACTATCTTAATTAGTTTTAAATATTTCTAATGGTGGAAGCATGGCTTTGCAATTCCTAATTCTTTTAATGAAGGCTTCTTATCGTCAGGTCGATTGTTTGAGTGAAATCTAAGGGGACAACTAGGCCTTGGTCTTGCATCTTACTAGATTCAGTTGGTTAGATTTCCAATTAGTACTACCATTTTAATTATTACTCAAATTGAAATTTGGATAATTTCTCCAACTAGGCTCTCCAACATATTTTTTGAGAGCTTTCTACTGCAGTATTGAAGGGGTGGCACCGAGGCACCAGGGTAAGTTATGGCATTACGGAATTAAGTCTATTATTCTATGGGGAACTTACATATATCTTTCTCCCTCCTTAGTATCCAATCTATTATATAAATCATGAAAAGCTAAGCTCTTTACATCGCAAATAGTTTTCTTAATGAAGAATGTGAAAATACGATTGACTTTAGTGATCTTATCACCCTAAATGAAAATAAAGATTTTTGTTTTTATTGGCGTATAAGTAAAACCAAAGTTAGAGAGGCTTTAAAGAAAATGAAGTGTGGAAAAGCTGTTGGACCTGATGATATTCCAATAGAGATGTGGTAATGCTTAGGAGATGATGGAATTTCTTGGCTTACTAAACTTTTTAAAATTGTTTTGAAGACTAAAAAGATGCCAGATCAGTGGAGAATGAGTGTGTTAATTCCTATTTTTAAAATAAAGGTGATGCATAGGAGTGTATGAATTATAGAGGAATTAAGTTAATGTGTCATACGTTAAAACTATGGGAGCGAGTTATGGAGCGTAGGTTGCGGCGTGATACTAATGTTTCTCAAAATCAATTTGGGTTCATGCCGCGTTGGTCTACTATGGAAGCCATACATTTATTGAGAGGTTTGATGGAGAAATATAGAGAGAATAAGGAGGATCTAAATATGATATTTATTGATTTAGAGAAAGCATATGATAAAGTTCAAAGAGAAGTGATATGGAGAGTTCTTGAAAAGAAAGGAGTTAATAATGATTATATTCAAATCATTAAAGATATGTATGCATGAGCTATTACTTGTGTACAAACACAAGGTGGTTTGACCAAGTATTTTCCTATTTCAGTTGGATTACATCAAGGATCAGCCTTAAGTCTATATCTTTTTGCTTCAGTCATGGATGTTCTCACTAGACATTTGCAAGAGGATGTACCTTGGTGTATGCTTTTTGATGATGATATTCTTCTTGTTGCTAAGCTTGAATTATGGAGGTCAACTTTAGAGTCTAAAGGTTTTCGCTTATGTAGATCTAAAATTGAATATATGGACTGTAATTTTAGTAGCAATAGAACTAGTGAGGGGATTATGACTTTGGGCGATCAAGTCATTGATAAGAGTATACGTTTTAGATATCTTGGATCTATTGTTCAGAGTGATGGTGAAATTGATGGGGATATTATCAGCAGAATTCAAGTTGGATGGTTGAAGTGGAGGAATGCATCAGGCTTATTGTATGATAGAAGGTGGTGAGACTTGCAATGCTTATGGTACCGAATGTTGGCCATTAAAAAAGAAGCATAATACTAAGTTAAGTGTTACAGAGATGAGGATGCTTAGGTGGATGAGTGGCTTGACCCTTAGAATTAGAATACTTAATGAGCATATACATGAAAAGGTTGGATTAGTTCCAGTGGAAGATAAGATTAGAGAGAGTCGCCTTAAATTGTTTGATCACATTAAACGATGGCCTCCCGATGACCTGGTTAGGAAAGTTGAGGTATTAGATTTGACTTATGTTAAGAAAGGTAGAGGTAGAACTAAAAAGGCTTGGTTGGAAAATATTAGAAATGATCATTCTTTATTAGATTTAAATGAGAATTTGACTTTTAACCGAACACAATGGCGAAAAAGGATTCATGTAGCTGACCCTACATAGTGAGATAAAGACTTAATGTTGTTGTTGTATTCTATGGGGATGGTTTTATTTTTATTAGTTTACACCAATTTCCTGCATAAAGCATAAGAAATAAAAGCACAAATATTATAATATATACAATTTGGTCTTTGTAAAATTTCTCTTTAACAAACATTGATAAAAAATATAATACATTAATAAAATTGGGAGAGCCCTTCGGCGGAAAATCTAGCTTAAATCCAATTGCTAAAGTTGAGAATCAGAGTTGATGTTGATAGCATGCATCAACTCCTTAATTGATGACATGTGCTAGTAATAATGATTATAGGTGATGAAGCTAGTAAGTGTGGAAAAGCCAAGTGATGATAACCAAAACATTACAATTTTGAGGAGTTTGTTCAATGAGTGATAGAGGTTGATGGATTACAGTGAGTGGGAGATGGAGGTCAAAAGGAACATAGTTATGTGATAATATTCAGAGGATAGTGGTTGAGCGATAGTGGTTAGAGGGTCGTAGTCGGATGACTAAGATTAAAGACCATTGTTGGTGGGCAATGGAGGTTGAAGGACCATAGTCAGTGGGAGATGGAGATCAAAAGGATTATATTTAGGTGACTGTGGTCAGAGGACTATAGTCAATGGGTGACTGAGATTACAAGGATCATAGTCGATTAATGATAGTCACATTATCATTGTTAGGTGATGGTGGTTAGAGAACCATAGTTAGACCACAATCATCAAAGGATCGTAGTTTGGCGATAGTGTTTTGAGAACCATAATCAGGTGACAATGGTTCTAGGAGCATATTTGGTAGGTGACATAAGTCAAAGCATTGTAATTAGTGGGTGAGGGAGGTTTGAGGTACATATACTAAAAAGTTGTTTTAAGAAGCAATAAGAAAGCCATCCCAAATGAAGCCTAAGTCTATAAAAATTATTATGAGAACTTATGGCAAGAGATTGAGTAAATGGATGTGCAATATGTACTTAGAGTCTCATCTAAAGCTCTTCCAATCTGATCTCAGAAGATTATGCCTATACCAAATTTAGGTGCATATAAGACAAAAAATAGTAAATATGATCTCTACCTTAGAGGAAGTCCAATCAATCCAATATACAAAGGAATGAGAAAAACTCAATTTTTATCATTCAAATGAAAAAAAAACATTTAAATTTTTTTAATTTTCATATAAAGGCACTCCTCAAAATCCTAAAATCTAATAGAGCCTACAAACCTACACATATAATTAATATTTTCATTATATCCCACACAACCAATACACATAAGAAAATCACACATAACATAGCCTTTAATGTTAAAAAACAGAGCGAATATGATGCAGAGGGTAAGGAGGATAACATGGCCTTTATGTTTAAAAAAGCCGAGTTTTGTGAAGTCAGAGATGAGGAGCTGGTAGTCCTTTGAGAGGTCAGATATCTAGTTGTCAGAGAGGTGGTAGCAGACGAAGAAGCGATTGAGGTGCTTCCTTGCAGAGGGAGGGTGGAGGGCGGTGAAGGGGTCGATGGCATCCTGGCCAACAAGATTGAGGAGGGGCATACCACCACTGGGGTGGTCTCTTATCCAATGGATGAGGTTGTAGACCTTATCGTGGATGGAGATCCATAGATCGGAGGGGGAGCTGTGTTTCTGAAGCTCCTCCAACATAATATGCTTCTTTTTTTCTATTTCAGTTGCCATTAGTTGTGTTTATGAAAGAAAAGAACAAATGTGTCTTTATTGTAGTTTTGCTATTGCTATTGCTTTTGCTGTGTTAAATAGGTAGGATCCTAAATGTCCACCCCCCCCCCCCCCCCCCCCTCTTAAAAAAAAAAAATTTAGGCTAGGCAAGCCATGCTCCCGGTTAAGTTAAAGCTATTAGTTCTTCAACTAGGTTTGAAATGACATGAGGAAGCAATATTGGAAGGGCCCCCAGCAAAATGAAAAAAAAAGTGTTAAAACATTCAAACGGTTATTTTTAAAATATTCGAACAGTTGGAATGGGAAGGTTTCTTACAACTATATAAGACTAAAGACATAAGAGAATATGCAAGAGTCCGTTTAGGTTAAGAAGAAGACTAGAGAAGAGAATACTGAAAAGGTTGTTTAGGTTAAGAAGTTGATCAGAGAAGATGAAAGAGATTAATTATTTTTATTCCTTACTTTTCTTGAAACAAATTTAAAGTCATCATCACCATTTATACTAGTAGTATCTATATTAGGATTGTGCCATGACGTTTCAATCCAATGATTATAAAAGACATACATGCTATTTTAGATTTTTCTATGGATTACTCTAGAATATATTTCTTTTATCTTTTTCAGAAGATTATTGTAGAATATTATTTTAATTTAGACAGCAAAAACCCAAATAATACTTGGTAAAAATTAAATTTAACTTTCAACACCCCATTTGAAACTTAATTTTAAAACACCAAAACATTTTCTCATCTTGAACAAATCTTCATACTTAAAGTAGCTTGGCGAACATATCAACAAATTGATTTTGTAACTTTACATGTTTTACTAACACTTCCTTTATCGCAATGGATTCTTTGATGTAGTGATGACTTGTATTAATGTGCTTGCTTATATCTTAAAAAATTAGAATTTTGGCTTGTGTTATTGCAGACTTGTTATCAATATGAATACTCATTCCATATTCTTTTGATAAGATTAATTATTTCAACAAGATTTAAAGCTAAAATGCATGACAAATACTTGAGGTTTTTGCTATGTATTCTTCTTCACAAGTCGATATAAAGACAATTGATTGTTTCTTTGACATCTTGATGAATAACTCATAACTAGGGAAACTCATTTTATCTTTCATGTCTTTAGCCCAATCACTATTGCTATATCTTACAATCTTAAAATCATCATATGAGTAGAGTAAACTAAAGTTGATTGTATCTTTGATTAAATGTAAGATTATTTTAGCGGTCTTTATGTGAATGGTAGTTGGTCTCTCCATATATCAAGTGTTATGCACGTTAAGTAGTTCAAACTCTCATCTAGGCTCTTAAAAATGCTAGATCGATTATCTCCCCTTCATCGTGCTTTGATAATTTGAATCCATATTTTATAGGAATATTTATAGGTTTGCTATTATCTAGCTTGAACTTCTTCTCCTTTGTCTAATATTCTTATGAGATAATGATATTATCTTTTATTTAAGTGACTTCAATGCCCAGGTAATAAGCCATGAGCCCATTATCATTCATCTCAAATGACGTCGGAGCTGGGCTTGATAGGAGACGGAGAAGCTAGTTCAGCATGTCACCTTTTTTTCCTTATTAATAAATAGTGTAATTTATTTGTTATAACATTTTTCTATTTTTATTTTAAATAAGCTGTCTATATATATTTCAGAATAGATATATATAAGTAGCATTCCATTTTTAATACATAGAGAAATTTGGCCTAAGTTGGTTTCGAGAGAATTCTCTCATTATGTATCTTGATTTCTTCAAGTGGTGGTACATCATCCCTATTTTTAGATCGGTCAACGATCTCCTCAAGTGGAGATCCTTATTGCAAGCCTAGGACAGTGTCAGGTGGTATCAAAGCTTGGCAAGAATTCTACCTCGATGGAATCAATAATGACCTGTATAAGAAGCTATGATTGCAATTCTTCAGTAGGAAATTGCATGGCTGCAACAATGGCTAACACGATTTAAACATGGTGAGGGTAGAATACTATAAGATGGTGAAGACATCAACCCATTTTATCAAGAAGTGTTGAGTGAGGAAGCATCGAATGACAGACATCCTAAGCAGAGAAGACCGGCACCTCCTTCGGATTGCAGTGTCAAAATTGAATTGCCTAATTTTGAAGTCTGCATGGATCCGAATGAATTTATAAGTTGGTTGCACACTATGGAGAGAGATCTTGAATTCAAAGAAATCCTAGTGGAGTGGATTTTCAAGCTTATAGCTATCAAACAGAAGAGGAATGCGTCCCTTTGGTGGGAAAATTTAATAAGAATTCACAAGACGGAAGGCATGTGTAAGATTGTAACTTGGGCAAAAATGAAAAAAAAAAAAAAAAACTGCAATGAAAATACATATCGGATCAAAACCATGAAGATCTATTCTTAAAATTTCATCATTACGACAGCAGACATTAACTATGGAATAGTACATTGCTTGTAGGAAGATGTTATGCCTCATCCAGGGAGGCGTGTTGATGGCTAGACCCAATTTTCACTTAGAAGGTGATTTAAGTGCCAAGGAATTGGCCACATCGCTTCTAATTGATCAAATCGGAGGGTAATTTCATTTATAAAGGAACCCGATACTGATGCACCTCTTGATACACAAAAATCATATGAGGAAGTATTAGAAGAAACCATTTTGCATGTTGATCAAGGAAATCTTCTTATGCTTAGATAAATTCTTAATACCCATAAGGAAGAGGCTTGGTTGCATCACAACTTTTTCACAACTAGAGAAACAGTGCAGGGCCGAGTTATCAAATCATTATTGAGAGTGGTAGGTGTGAGAATGTCGTAGCTACTTCCATGGGTAGGCAAACTTAATCTATCTATAATTGATCATCCATCACACTACAAACTATCATGGATTCATAAAGATAACAAAGTGAAATTAAACAAGAGATGCATGGTGTCATTTTTTATTGGACACTTACAAGAACAAGTCTTATGTGATGTCATGCCGATGGATGCCTATCACTTGTTGTTAGGAAGGCATTCACAATATGACTGAAAAACAATGCACAAAGGGGCTACTAATACTTATTCCTTTATTCACGATGGGCAAAAGATAACCATGGCTCAATTGACAGGATGCAATCAAGACTATTATGCCTTTAATACCAATCAGTTGGTATCTCTCTTCACCTTTTTGAGTGAAGTTCTGATAGCCAAAGGAGGTTATGTAATCATTCTTTTAGAAAGAAAGGAAGCACAACCCCAAATACCTAGTGAGATCAAACCTCTGTTAAGCCAATATGAAGATGTACTGGCGCCTGAACTCCATATAGGTTTCCCTCCCATCCGTGGAATCCAACACCACATTGATCTCATTCATGGTGTGATGCTACCTAATTGTCCTGTATATCGGCCGCATCCTGATGAAAATTAAGAGCTCAAAAGGCATATTGAAGACCTTATAGCTAAAGGTTTTATATAAGAATGAGCTCAAGCCTCTGTGTAGTCCCAACTCTCTTGATACCTAAGAAGGATGGGGCGAATTAAATGTGCATCAACAATTGCTTAATAAATCAAATTAGAGTAAAATGCAAATTTCCTATTCCCTATAGTAATGATATATTTGATCAATTATATGGGTCCAATTTTTTTCGAAATTAGATTTACAAAGTGGTTACCATCAAATTTGAATGTCCTGGTGATGATTGGAAGATAGCTTTTATGATGTGAGATGGACTATATGAATGGATGGTTATGCCCTTCGGATTGTCTAATGCTCCAAGCACGTTAATGAGGAGAATTAATCAGGTAATGCAAGCTTTCCTATTCAAATTTGTTGTCATCTATTTTGACGACATTCTTATATACAAAAAAACCATAAAAGAACTTATCCAACATCTGTGTCAAGTGATTGATACCTTATGGAAGAAGAAATTAGTTGCCAGTCCATCCAAATGCCAGTATTTAACTACCAAGCTGAAATTGCTAGGCTTCATCATCTCCGTCGAAGGGATAGAAGTGGACCCCGCAAAAATTAATGCCATTTGTCATTGGCCTACACCTTAATCCTTCTAAGATATTTGCCAATTTCATGGTCTGGCTTCTTTTTTTATACAAGATTCATAAAAGATTTTAGTTTAGTAGCTATTCTTTTGACTGAAGTCCTGAAGTCTAGTCAATTTTAGTGGGATGAGGCCACACAAGTCAGCTTCATCCAATTAAAGCAAAGAATATCCAGCACATCTGAGTTAGTGTTGTTTGTTGAGTTTATAAAAAAGGTGATTTTCTTTGGAAAGGGTGCAAAGTAATTGAAATTAAATTTATTTGGAAAATTTAAAATTTACTTTTAAATTTTAATTTTGAAATCAAACATTCATTGAGAATGATATACCACCTCGAGAAGTTAAAATAAGATTCCCTGTTAGGTTTAGATTTAGAATTACAAATTTTATCCAAAATATTATAGCCTAATCAAGAAAAAACTACAGATAACCCTGAAGGGTCAAAATGATGTTCAATAAAAAAAATTAACTACGATGATTTGGATATTCTATTGTTAATCTCATATTCAAAATCACGATAAATAATGATATGTCTTAAAAAGGGAAGAAGGTATCATCTCTTATCAATTATTCAAATATGATGATAACGATCATCGTTATCTTAATCTTTCAAAACAAGATTTATTAATTGTTTAAAATTGATATGGGGTCTTCAATATTCTACGAGCGCAAGTTCCCGTAATTAATTACATTGTACAAAACTTGAGTTCCTAAAAAAACTCTCAATTAAAATAATAGCAAAAAATTTTATTTTGAGAATTCTTGAGGAGTGATATCAAAAGGAGCGAGGTTAGAATTTTCAACTAGGATTGGATCAAATTTGAGCACTTATTTCTGGAGGTGAATGGAGGAGAAGTAAGAGGCATTTTGAAATTCTAAATGCTTTAGAGATGCCTCAGTCTACCTTATGTGTTTGGCTTTACATTTTGAATTAAGTTGCCAATTTATTAGAATGGTGAGATTATATTCCCAAAGTTGGGGTCTTATGATTTTGAGTCTGCCCTAGGTCCTAAGTCTAATTTATGCACTAAATAGTAGTAGCCAAAACCTAGCTAATGCAATGTAAATCTAGGCTTACCCTAGACTAGATTGGGGAGACAGCTATCCACCTAGGTTACTTAAAACCCATGTGTCCGATCTTTAATGAAATGTTTAAAAATATGGGTTATAAAATGAATATGAAGCAATTTTAAAAAAAGCCTAAAAAATAGATTTTATTCTAAAGATTTCACATCATATTCTTGATAGACTACACCCTAATAAGCTTGGTGGTTTCCCCAAATCTGCAAGAAAGGAGATGCCTAATAAGGAAGAGAGTAATTAATATGTATGCATGTGAACTTTCGGCAATCCTAAGCTTACTTCTTAAATAGTTAGAGTTACTATGTGAGCCTAAAAATTTTATTTAATTTTAAGTGGAAAAAGTTTAAAGCGCTACTTGACAAGCCTTCAAACATATCCAGGCTAAAACAAAAGTGATATGTAAGAAAGAAAGCTAGAAAAGAATGTAATTTTTGCTATACAATCAATGTAAATAAATCAAATAAATTAATTATTCATGTGGTAAGTGTCACTTAATTTAATAGAAATTAAAAGTGGTCTAGTACCACTGATAACAACCCCGATTCTACTCCTAAAATTGACAAAAGTGACTTTGAGAATGGGATTTCTCTATGTCTTCACTTCTTTGTCCTCATGCAAGCTCTTTGGATTCGTTGGGTCTATATATCCAAATGAAAAGAAACTCCTCCCCTAAGGGGTGTTTTTTTCTCTTTAGATATAAAAATCATTATAACTTGAATCTCCAAATAAAGAGAAACTCTCCCCTAGGGGATGTTACCCTTCTCTTTGGATTTAGGTTTGATAGTTAATATCTCATCTCAAAGACTAACTTTTACAATATGACTTGAATAAATTACATTAAAAAAAATTAAAAGAATATTTTAAAGTAACCTGCATGGTTATCCTAGACAATTATATGATCAAAAATAACATCCCAAGAAGTTTTATACAGTGGTCAAATTAAATCACAACAATGCTTGGCCAGGCTCTTTTAATTTCAACGGGCTTAACATTTTTTGCACCTACAAAAAATTATCAGTTTATAGCTTTTAATTTTGCCCCCTTTGATTTAGTTCGATATGAGCATGACCCCCTACAAAAATTTTTTTGAGCATCCAGATCATTCATAACATATGGATAATCTATCACCCATCATAATAATTCATTCATTCCATAAATAAATAAATAATCACATCAATCAAATACAATAACCAACATATAATGAAAACCACAAAAATATAACACACAAGTAGAGAAAAGGTAAATATAGGCCTAGCCTAAAACTATGGTTGGTTATCTTAGCAAATCATCTAAGGTGTGTGGAGTAAGCCGTGTGTCTTGGATATGTCTATATTAGGAAATTAGTTGAAGTTGTCTAGTGTTTTAAAGTTTGTTGTAGGCTTAAGGGGTTTTAAATTTGAGTTTGAGTATTAGTAATTTGACATTAATTTTAAGATATGTTTTACATGTTAAGTGTTGTAAACCTGGATTAAATGATTATAATTTTGTTGATAGCAAAAATTTCTGGCTTTAATGTTTCTTTACTACTGTTATTACTACACATCTATTTTGGTTGCCCTGCTACTAAATTTTTAGGTCCACAAGGTTAATTGCTAATTAAGCCAACTCAAGATTGGGTAGATTAGGACTGAGTCAGTATGTAAGTATAATTCCAGTGGTTTTTCCTTTTCTTAAGTCAAATATAATAAGGCAGATCCTGATGATAAGTAACCTTGCACACACACACACTCAGGGGGAGAAATTCTATAAGTTTAAGGATTTTTTATTTTTGATCACATCGTACAGAATGATCCCAAATAGTTTTGGATGATCAGTTAATAAAACCCTAATTAGGGCTCCTATGTTAAGACAACTAAATTAATAAAATTGTAATAAACGAAAGGCTCAAATTAAAAAGACTCAGCCGCCAAACTCTTTTTGGTATGATATTATTTTTAGAAATTATTCAGGATGATACCATATCGTCATGGACTATTCATTATAATCATGCTCAAATTATTTAAGTGATTAAGAAAAGTAATTAAGGTTTGATTGATCGATCATATCATCCTGGATGATCAGTTAGAAAAAGCTTAGTCTTCTCCTAGATCACCTGGACATCTAGAATGATATGCTGGATGATCAGTTCAAATTCTCCCTCATCCAAGTGTATCACCTAGGCGACTAAAATGATGTGCTGGATGATAATCCCTGATTTTGAACTAATTATACAAGACAATTCAAGAATCATCATGGACGATAAGTTATATTTCTTTATTGTCCAACATATATCTTTTGGACAATCAGAATAATGTGTTGTATGATATGTATGGTTTTGAACTAATCATATATACTGATGTCCACATCATCCTAAATGATTAGAACATATGAGGCTAATTAAGGGGTTTTAAATTTGAGTTTGAGTATTAGTAATTTGACATTAATTTTAAGATATGTTTTACATGTTAAGTGTTGTAAACCTGGATTAAATGATTATAATTTTGTTGATAGCAAAAATTTCTGGCTTTAATGTTTCTTTGCTACTGTTATTACTACACATCTATTTTGGTTGCCCTGCTACTAAATTTTTAGGTCCACAAGGTTAATTGCTAATTAAGCCAACTCAAGATTGGGTAGATTAGGACTGAGTCAGTATGTAAGTATAATTCCAGTGGTTTTTCCTTTTCTTAAGTCAAATATAATAAGGCAGATCCTGATGATAAGTAACCTTGCACACACACACACTCAGGGGGAGAAATTCTATAAGTTTAAGGATTTTTTATTTTTGATCACATCGTACAGAATGATCCCAAATAGTTTTGGATGATCAGTTAATAAAACCCTAATTAGGGCTCCTATGTTAAGACAACTAAATTAATAAAATTGTAATAAACGAAAGGCTCAAATTAAAAAGACTCAGCCGCCAAACTCTTTTTGGTATGATATTATTTTTAGAAATTATTCAGGATGATACCATATCGTCATGGACTATTCATTATAATCATGCTCAAATTATTTAAGTGATTAAGAAAAGTAATTAAGGTTTGATTGATCGATCATATCATCCTGGATGATCAGTTAGAAAAAGCTTAGTCTTCTCCTAGATCACCTGGACATCTAGAATGATATGCTGGATGATCAGTTCAAATTCTCCCTCATCCAAGTGTATCACCTAGGCGACTAAAATGATGTGCTGGATGATAATCCCTGATTTTGAACTAATTATACAAGACAATTCAAGAATCATCATGGACGATAAGTTATATTTCTTTATTGTCCAACATATATCTTTTGGACAATCAGAATAATGTGTTGTATGATATGTATGGTTTTGAACTAATCATATATACTGATGTCCACATCATCCTAAATGATTAGAACATATGAGGCTTCTAATCATCCAGCCCTCTCAGATCATCCTAGCTGAAAGGGCTGAAAATACACGAATCATATGGAACGATCTATCAATCGTCCTAGACTATCTTTGATGGAAAGTTACAATTAGGGCAAATTTTAAGCCCTTCTTTATAAGATCTCTTATTTATTTAAGAGGAGAGCTTTTGCTGGTGTCCTGACTTGAGAGAGCCAAGAGAAGGAGAGGGGGAGCCAAGGAGAGAGATAGAGGATATTGAGAGGGGAGTTTGTAAGGGGTTCACAAAGGTTTCTCAAAGCAAAGATCCAAGTCATCTTCTCCAATCATAATCAATGATTTCTTGGTGGCTTTAGGGAGGTCTTCATCAGCACAAGGTTAGGATTCTCTGCCTGCTTCAGAAGGAAGCAAAAGGAGTCAAGTTTCTCTACCTGCTTTAGGAGGAAGCAAAGGAGTGTGGGTTCTCAGCCTCACCGGGGTAGGTAAAAAGGAGTTTGTAAAGGCTTCTTCGCCTTCTTGTGGGATAAAAAGGAAAGTCACTATTGGTTTAGTGTAATATCTGGAGGAGATGCTTCTAGGAGTGGACATAGGTCAAATTGATTGAACTACTATAAAATATGGTGTGTTTTTTCTTATTAAATTTTCGCATTTTAATTTTTGCATTTTATTTTTTTGTGGATGATCATATTGTTTAATATTTTAAAATATTTCAAAAAGATTGTGCTTTTTATTTAAGGATTTTAAAAACTATCAATTCACCCCTCTTGGCTAGCCTTAGACTAGTTCATATGAGCTTAACAACCCTAACAAACTTTCAAGTGGTAGCAGAGCGAGATTCATAAAATCTAGTTTTTGAAAACTTTTGAATTTCGATCAATGTCTCACTTTGGTAATAGAAACACCACAGAAGTTTATTTAATTACTATACTATCTCTTTTTGATAATATACCTTTTGATTTTTGGAAAACTCATATGTCTACTTTCTTACTGTTTATAAATTATATCATGTTGATGCTTGTTAAAGAAGATTATTCTGTACCATCACGTGAAATCAATAACATAAAAAATGAACTTCTATTTACTTAATGAACTTTTGATGATCGGGATTTAGCATAACTTAATGCAAAAAATTTAAACTGCTTTTTCTATATACTAAAACTGAAGATTACATGCGTGTTTCAACTTATATAACTGGTAAAGAAAACTGGGATAAATTATGAATCACTTATGAAGGTAAAACTGAGGTTAAGCAATCTAGATTGAATATCTTATTTCACGACTATGAACTCTTTTGCATTAAACCTAGTGACTTAATATCTGAAATGTATACTAGGTTTAAAAAAATTGTCACATCCCTGCATGCCTTAGAAAGAGAACTCACTAACTATGAGAAAGTTAACAAAATCTTAAGATGTTTATCCTCTTCCTATGATGCTAAGATAATTGCTATCACTGAATTCAAGGATTTGAATACTTATTCTATTAATAACTTACTTTGATCATTCATTACTTATGATCAAGGAGTGAACCAAAAACAACTTGATGGAGCTGAGAAAAAGAATGAAAAAATTGTGGCGTTGAAGGCTAATGATACGGATACTGATTCTTTCAAATCTAAAAGTGATGTTGTTGCCTTAATAACTAGGTAATTCAAAAGCTTTTTAAGGAATAAATAAATGTACCATCAAAAATAAAACAAAGGCAAGAGTAGCAAGAATTTTAAAGGTTCTTTTGATATTATTTTCTTTGAATACAGGAAGCTAAGGCATTGAAAAGCTATTTGTCCTATATTTAAGGCTCACCCAAGAAAGGAGATGGGTGATGAGAAACCCATGTCAAGAAGGATAAGAAGTAGATTCTAAAGGCTTTTTGGGTGGATTTAGCATCTGACTCCTCTGAGACTAAAGCTGAAGAGGAGACTACAAACTTGTGTTTGATGGCGGATGAACATCTCGATCAGTCTGACCAAGAAAAGGTATGTGAACTAACATACGATCAATTTCTTGAAGTTTATAAGAAAATACATTCATCATATAGGAAACTTAAGAAATTGCATGCTAGCCTAAAATTGTATTTTTTTGAACTTGCAAAAAGAGCATGAAATTTTGATAAAAGATCATTCACACTTGATAGAAATCATATGAAATTACTTGATGAATTTGATGAGTTAAATAAAAAGAATTTTGATTTAATCGTCGTGTATAATTCATTGAAAGCATTGCATATTGAACTAGAAACTGCATGTAAGGATTTGGATACTCTTGCAATTGATTTGGATAGTAAAGAACATGCTTTAAAAATAGAAATTTAAATTCTTGAAAATCCAAAAAAGTTTTTAGAAGCTTAATTGATTACTTGAAAAGAAAATAAAAAATCACCCACAATGCTTGAGTTTTACAATCCATTTGATTAGCATATTTCATTCAAACTTAGGAAGAAGTACTGTAACTCGAGTAGACTAGTAAATCCTTTTCTTAATGTTAGATATTTTTCATGTGTCATATTAGGAGACATCTCATACAGTTGCACTATTCACCATAATATACATTAGGTGTGAAGACCTAAATTACATGATTCACAGCATAACACACATTCATTGCATTCTTCTTTCTATAAGAAGGGACCAAAACTTATTTTGGTTCCTAAATATGAGATTTGATGATTTTATAGGTGTGCTCTCACCAAAGACCTCATGAGAGCATATAGTACATGGATAGTGGATACTCACGCCACATAACTGGAGAAGCCAATCAATTCATTTAGCTGGAGGCCAGGATTGGAGGCAAGGTCACTCTGGGAGACAACACCACCTAGAAAGTGGTGGGCACATAGTTATAATTAGAAACTCTAAGAACCTTTTGATTGAAAATATTTTGTTTGTTGATGGCTTGAAACACAGCTTGCTCAATATCAGTCAGCTTTGTGATAAGGGCTTTATCATAAAAATTTTGTTAAACATATGCATCATTTGCTTGAATAAAAATACTATTTTACAGAGAAAAAGGATCAATAATGTTTACATACTTGATTAAAATAATATTGAATGTGCTTGATTTTTTTGTTTAAAAATAGTTGCTGATGAGTCTTGGTTGTGGCATAGGAGGTTATGTCATGCTAGCATGAAAACACTTAGAAAAGTAACCCAAAAAGACTTAATGAGAGGAATCCCCAAGCTTAAGTTCACTAAGGACCACCTGTGTGATGCTTGTAAATTAAGAAAATAAGTCAAATCCTCTTACCACTCCATTAAGGACATTATCTCCTCTAAACCTTTAGAAATCTTTCACATGGATTTGTTTGGACCTATTAGCATTGCCAGCTTAGGGGGAAAAGTCATTGGATTTGTTATAGTCGATGACTACTTGAGATTTACTTGGATTAGATTTTTGTTGCATAAATGTGAGTTATTCGATGAATTTAAATCTTTCTCCACTTGGATTTAGAAAAAGCTAGGTTGTGAGATATTGACCAACCATGGGGACCATGGTGAAGAGTTTGAAAATGAGATATTTGAAACCTTCTATGAGGATCAAGAGATTAGTCACAACTTCTTAGCTCCTAAGACCCCTCGGTAGAATGAGATAGCTCAAAGGAAGAATAGGACTTTAATAGAAGCCGCTAAAGCTATGCTTAATGAATATTTACTTCCAAAATACTTTTGGGCTGAAGTGATAAATACAGTTTATTAAGTGTTGAATATGGTGAATGTTAGATTCAAATTGAATAAGACATCCTATGAGAGGTAAACTTTAGCATCTGATCAAGGTTCTCTGCCTGCTTCAAAAGGAAGCAAAAGGAGTTGGGTTCTCTGCCTACTTCAGGAGGAAGCAAAAGGAGTTGGATTCTCTGTCTGCTTCTGAAGGAAGCAAAAGGAGTTGGGTTCATTGCCTCACCTGGGTTGGTCGAAAGGAGATTTTCATAGGCTTCTCTGCTATGTTGTGGGGGCAAAAGGAGAGACACTGAGTTTAGTGTAATACTCGGAGGGCGCCTCCGGGGAGTGGAAGAAAGTCGTGTTGACCGAACCACTATAAATTTCTGTGTTCTTTATTATTGCTTCCACATTTATTTTATGTACTTTGATTTCTATGGTGAATCTTGGTTTTTGTTTTAAGATCATGTTTTGATCGAATTTTTTTTTAAAATATCAATTCACACCCCCCCCCCCCCCCCCCCTCTTAGTTAGCCTTGGGACTAGTTTATAAGGGCTTAACATCCCTAACGAACTTTCAAGTGCCATCAGTGCACTTTTAAAATTTACAAAAGATGTGTTAATATTTTAATCTAATCTTGTTTTAAATTCATTACAAATGCATTTTATATCCATCTTGAACAATCTAACCCTCTATGGAGTTTTTAAACATAGCTTAATTATGGGTGAAGTTATGTTGATCAAATGCAATGCAAGTATTTAGGACATTTGTTTGTGCCCCTTCACTTTATTTTGCATAGTCATTCCTTAGGCACTATGGGCATGCATTTGAGTTTGATTAATCAATGTTCTTGTATATATCCTCCTTAGCATAACATTTCAAGGTTATTGATATGGGGAAGTATTCCTTGGATGGATTTTTAAGTGATTGGGTTATGGGTTAATCCAAATATTTAAAAATTCATCATTTCTAATGAACCTAGATTTAGGTCTCATGATTAGTATTGATTGGCATTGTGTGATTAATTATGTGTATGTTAAGGATTAGAGAACATTGATTCCAAACCTTTATGACTTAGTGTCACTAAAGGATAAAAATTAAGGACAACGTCTAGGAATCTAAAAATAATTATAGAAAATTAAATATGCATCCAATAAGGATCAAACTTTGGAACATTAATCCTAGTGACATTACATACTTTATGTTCAAATTTTAGTGATTTTATAACCCTTTAAGTTAGAAAATTAATTAAGTTAAAAATCAGCCTCTAAAATTAAATAAAAAAAAACAAATAACATATCAAACTGTACAAAATTCAACTCACCACCTATAAAAATTAAAAGCCCCATCAACAGACCTCTAATTTAGACTTAAGTTATTTTTCAAGAAAAAACACTAATTAGTTAAATTAATTAATTAAAAATTATTAAAAATACAAAATAAATTTAAAGAAGTTTGGAATGAGTTTGGAGCAAAATTATCAAAACCTCCATAATTAAATAATTAATTAATTCAATTAAATACCATAAATTCAAAAATGAGTATCTAATTCTAAAAAATTCTAAATTGAGCAAACTCAAAGGCATTGGACTCCTTTAAGGGACTAATATTTATTATAAATATCAAACTTCCATAATTCAATTTAAATAAAAAACTCAACTCTTTTGTCAACTTTAGTTTTAAAATACATCAAAACTTTAAAAAATCATAACTTAATATTAAAAATTATAAATCAAGCAAACTTAGTGTCTATTTACTCACATTTGGGTCTAGTATTTATGAAAAATAGTAAAACTCCAGAACTTAACTTAGATTATAAACTCAAATTTAGGCCCATTAATTTAATGATTTAAAAAATTCATAAAAGTTTTAGAAATTCATTAAATGATCAAATTCCAGAAAACATCAATTTAATCAATAAAATCAGATAACCAGACCCCAAATAGACAATAAACATTCCATAGATGAAGTTTTTATGATTAACTATCTTGAGTTGTGAGGCCACGTGTACTAAAGTGGTGTGATTCCTCGAGCCCGTTATGAAAACATCACAAATGGATTCAATGGAGTGCAAAACTTTAAAATAAATTGATTAGTAATTACTTAACCAAATTTAAATCTTAAATTCAACTACATTAATATGGTTTTTAGGATGGGCTATCGTGAGCTGCGTGTCATAAGGAGGCTTGGTTCCTCAAACCAACTGTGACAACGCCATGAACTGGTTAATGGAAAACAAAATGAACTAACTTAATGATTCAAATCAACGTCCAACCAATCAACTTAAAAATTATCAAACACCCTTTAATTTCAACAAATTAAATTAATTAAATAATATTGGTTACTACTAGATAACTCGTGCCTTGATGCTATTAGCTTAGCCCCAAAGAATGTGAAATAAACTTCACGACCCTGATGTAAACAAAGATAGTAATCACTTAATATTTAAAACATATATTAAAATAAACATTAAAATATTAACACTTAAATTTAAATTAAAAAACCCCTTTGACCAACAATAAATATTAAAACACTAGACAACTTTAATAGATACCCAATGATATCGAAACAATATAGTTTGCTGCACACACTTTAGATAATTTGTTAGGACAATCAATCCTAATTTTAAGCTAGGTCGGTGTTATTCTTTTCTACTATTTGTGTGCCAGGTTTTTCATGATTTTCACTCCATGCTGATTGTTATAATTGATTGATGTAATGTTTATTAATTGGTTAATTTCATTATGCTCCTTGTGAATAGATTTGATGGATGTTAGATTACCCATAAGTTTAAAAGAATTTGAATGCTCACAGAGTTTTCTGCATGTAATCATGCTCATATAGGACTATAAATCAATGGGGTAAATTAAAATTTAACCAACGAATTTTTTGCATGTACTAAAAATATTAAATCTCCCTTTAAATTAAAAAAAGTATAACTAAGCGTGTTTGTGCTCAAATGTGAGCAAATTAAATTATATAACTGTTTGGGAATATTTTTTATTATAATTGGTTATGATAAACATGCAGGTTGTATAAAGTCTTTTTTTTTCTACATGTATTTTAATTCAAAAGTGTTATGAAAGTTGAATATTAAGATGTAATATTAACCATCCAATTTGTTGCCCAAAGAGAAGGGAAATGTTCCTTGGGGGAAAATTCCTCTCATTTGGGGATTCAAATTAGAATGATTTGAAAACCCCAAGATGAAAAAAAAAAAAAAAAACCATTTGGAAAGGAGTTCTTTGCATTTGGATGCTTGGACCCGACAAATCATAAGAATAAAATAAGAGATTCAAGTTCTTTGCTCAAAAACTCATCAGAGAATGAAGTAAATAATGATGAATAAACACCATGGATTCGAGCAACCCAAGCTACACGAGCAAAAATAATGAAGAAGTGGAAAAAAGAGCAAGCCCTACATGTTGGGGTCGTAGTACGCAGCAGGGTTTGGCTTGCCATACTGGATGCCTGGGTTGACGTAGTAGTGAGCATTGTTGAGCTTAGCCAGGCTCGCCTGGCCCGGTATTCCACCCTGAGTATACTGGCGCCACAACTGCTGCTCCTGCATCAGCAGCTGCTGCTTCTTCGCCATGTCACACATCTGCACATACGATGGAGGAGGAATGCTCAGGGAAGCAGCGAAGGGATCTCCTCCAATATTCTGAACTGAAGCCGTCTTCTCAGGGCCTGGCAAGGCCACGCTGCTCACACTCCCGGAGCTTGTGTGATAACTTTCATGCCACCTCACCGACCCATGGTCATACAAGCCATTGAGCAGAAGATGATCAAAGCCACCTCCTAGTGTAGTATTATTCTTCGCAAGGTTGCTGGCTGTTTCAGCCAAAGCAAGTTCCCAATCAGCTTTTCCCTCCTTAGCTGCTGGTGTCTGCCAGGCTGAGGTCAGTTCACCTTCCCCCGAAGTTTCAATAGAGAAAAGGGCTAATGCAAGTTTATTTCCTTGAGCATCGGCAGTGTCATCTTCCTCCCTGAGATCAACCAAGTCGCCTTGTGGCTGAGACTGGATCTGAGACTTGGGCTCCGGATTGGGCTCCTCAGGCTCATGTTGCTCTTCCTCCTGTACAGAACCCGGAGAGCTATTTGGCATCGTTGCCCTGTTCCGCATGAATTCCTCTAACGTCTCCAGAAGTTTATCTGTTATGCGCTGCACCTCCGGATACTCAGAGGACCTCGCCAACCCTGCGTCCTTGCACCAACCATAGAATGCATTAAGCTCATCAATCTGCTTGGCTGCGTTCGCGAAAGCATCGAACGACTTCACACAGAAAGCATAATCCATGTCAAAAAAAAGGTCCAAGAGCACGGCCAGTGTCTCACAGACGTCAGCGTAGAGCTTGAAACTCTCTCTAACAATTGGGTAGAGGGCAACAATAATCATCCTGTTGTTTTTTGCCAAGCCAATGGGGCGACATGCCAGAAATAGATCAAACAGCTTCTGTAGTTGGTTCATCCGAACCAACACTTTCTCCGGCGTCATCTCCCGGAGAGGAGTAGACGATCTCCTCTCGTCACTATGTAGTGGGGCGAAGTTCAAATTCGAGTTTCTCCCATGGTTGCCGCCGGTGTAAGACGGCTGCGACCTCTGCTGCTCGGGAGGAGAATGGAAGGATCCGCCGCCGCCGTCGCCGCCGTAGCCGGCCTGCTTGTTATCGCCGACAATGTACTCTAGGCGCTGGTCGAGGAAGAGAGCGTAGGTGCGGACGAAGGCGGAATGATCCCAGGAGCTGGAGTGGGCCTCGTCCCGAAAATCGGACATATTGAGGAGGCGCGTGCCACGGCGGGTGGCGTAGAGAAGCTCGTGGTGGAAGGCGGGAACGTCTTCGTTGAGGAGGCGGTGGATAAGCATAAGGCTTTTGAGGGCGACGATCCAGTCTCGAGTTTTGCCGAGGCGGCGGGAGACAGTAGAGACGCATGCGCCGGCGTAGCCTCGGGAGTAGGAGGAAAGGTTCAGAATCTCGCGGATGTGCTTCTCGTCAGCGGGCTCATCGTCATGGCTCGTTGCCTTCAAAATCGCCACCTCGAGGTCCGGCGCGATGTTGCTAGACACCTTGGCAAGTCCAATACTAGTCTGGTCTTTCACCGCGCCGATGGCCTTCCGGATCGTGCTCGATGACATTGTCCTCCCTTCTTCCTTTTTCTATTCTCGTCGCCTGTCAAATGAATGATTTCACCTTTTAAAGTTCAGATTAACCATGAACAAAATACGTTCCACAACTGTATAAACTCGAGGAGACGGCAAACATTTATGGGATTTATCAATGACGCAAAACAGAATATTTCACTTCGGAAGACCGCAAGGAGAAGTAATTTAATGCCGAGTAAGAGAAAATAGAAGAACCGGAGCCGCTACGCAGAAAATCCTCCGCCGCCGCCGCCAACCAAAACCTCCAATTTACGCGGCGGCGACTGGTTGCCTACAACGTTGCTAACTGAGCAAAGCGACAGGCGTATCTTCATCGGTGTTGATCGGTCCAAAGCCGGCTCGGCATGCAAGATCTAAACGAAGAAGGAAGGATCCCGGGAAAGGAGCGCCAATCTCATTATCTTTATCAGACGGACGGATTCGTCGGGGGATCGGCGGCGGAAAGCTAAAATAGAAGTAGTGAGAGTTGAAGGAGATAACCTGATTTCTCACTGTAATTTATATGAGAGATCTGGCTTCTTTCATCCCTCCTCTCCTCGGCGACATTTTCTCAGGCGGCTGCGAGCAATCCGACGGCGGTTCCTAGTCCGAGAAACTGATCACGTCTTCCCTCCCATGCTAGGACTGTTGTATATCTTATATTAGACTGTGCTTCGACATTCAATTAAGAAAATTTACATCTATAATAGGAACAATTATTACGTCCTCCCACCGGACGTAGAGGAACGTCCGGTCGGAGGCCAAATCACGCCAAAAAATGAGCAATACCGAGCAAATACCAAGCAATATCAAACATTAACGAGGAATACCATCACGTGAAGACCCAATACCGAGTTATACCGAGCTATACCGAGCAATACCGAGTTATACCGAGCTATACCGAGCAATACCGAGTTATACAAAAGTTGTACCGAGTTTTTCCTAGAAAAAACTCGGTACAACTCGGTATTGTTCGATATAGCTTGGTATAACTCGGTATTGGTCTTCACAGAGCGGTATTCCTCGTTATTATCAAATAATATCTAGCAATACCGAGCAAATACCGAGTTTTTTGGCGGGATTTTGCCTCCGACCGGACGTTCCTCTACGTCCTTACACCGGTCCTAATAAAAGTTCCTATAATAGGGAGAAATTAGCTTCACACAAAAAATTATTTCCCATAATAATTTACAATTATTCTTACATTATATACCAAATAATTAATCTCCAATAAACATAAAAGAATTTAAAAAAAATTTTGAAATTTAATAATCTAATTCATTGTATAATATTAATGTTATTATATTACTATTATTATACTTAAAAAATTAATGCATGATGATGTCATTTAAATTCTCAAAATTGAAAATGATTTCATATCATTTTAATCACTTATCTTATATAAAATTAGCTCATATCATCTATTCAAATGACCAAAAATAAACCCAACGGCTTTTCTAAAACCTAGCATAAGCATATCATTTAATATATATGTTTTTTCATTAAAAATATGATATAATAATTATATAAATTAAATAAATATTAATATATATAATTTAATTTAAAGAGCAATTTAATTTATTCATCTACAAAAAAAAAATTTCAAAATATTAAAAAGAGAGATTTAAATACAAACTACTAATTTGTGATTGCCAATTGGACATGATATGTATTCCCAACAGGCCAACATAGATTAGGTTTCCAAAGTAGTCTATCATACAAACTTATGTGTACCCATTGTTCTTAAGAAATAGGATTTCCTAAAGAAAACTCTAGGTTGCATGTGCATCTGACATGTGTTTGGAGCAATGAGTGGACGATTAGCATTACTTTCATACATGTATGATGGAAAACTAACTATTGATGCTCAATTTTCATCAACATGGATTGGAGGTTGAAATCATCCTTTACAAGTGCTAAAAACATAAACTTGGAGCAACTTAAGTCTAGGGTACTTCAATCACTTAAGTATGATACATCCAGGTATATAATAAACTTAGTGTGTTGTCATTTGATGTTGAACGATTTCATAATATCGCACGTTAAAGATGATGATGTCTGTAAAGTTTTGTTAGCTCATGCTCGTAGAGAATTTTTTATTCTATATGTGGAAGTTGAAGAGAAAGGCAGGGGAATAAGTAATATTAAAAATCTAACCTTCCATATATGTGAATAATTTAACTTGGTTGATGGGGTAGAGATGCATGAAAGTGGTTCGAGGAAAATGCCAGTGGAAGCGCTGTTTGTTAGCAAGTAGCCCATTAAACACAATCTTCATAAGCAATACCCTCTTAGGTGTTGTAGCAATCTTTACCTAAACATATGTCAATCTGATGCGGTGTTACGCAAAATAAAAGTGGACTGAGTGCTCCAGGTCCTTAATTTGGCACAATCATTTAGTTTGAATTTGTTGAGTGCTAATGAGCATACAACCACCATGTTAGTTGTCGAATGAAGGTTATAAAACAATGAGCAGTGAATCAAGCGAACTGTCTGATGAAATTTCTTATGACTTACTCCATGATTTAAAGAAGTAAGTATAGTCGATCATGATGGCATCCACAATATTATTAGAAACTATTATTATAGTATGATTACTGACATCGAGTAAGGAATGATTACTAACAACGACTTCGCAGCTATATGTTCAACCCGTGAGTGGGTCGAAGAATTAGCCTTTAATAATAGTAATGGTGTCAACTTAACAGATCAAGAATTATTGATTCTGGCTAAATTGACTGGAGGGATGTGCTTCATAAGAAAATCTTACTTGCAATTTACTTTACATGGATGATCTATTATAAATAATGTTGAGTTCATGGTTATTGCATCAAATGAGAAAAATTTCAGTCTCTTGTGCAAAGAATGAAAGCCTATGTAAACCTTATTTTATGGAGTTTAAATGCATGCGTGAGCAAGCATTTAAGCGGTGTTTGGAAAATCTCCTTTGTAAGGCATCAACACGCATATACGAATCATATCCTTGTTATTAGTCAAATATATTGCAATTCAAAATTCATCAACTATTTCATATTACCTACTATAAGGAAATGAATTGACCTTAAGCCTAAAGAGATTATAGGAGAGGATCAATTATAGTTGATGTGGATGGGATAGCAGACAGAGAACATGCTATAACTTGCTACATGTTTGGGGTTTAGGTCATGGGTTAAATAATACATGTTGAAGACAACAGCTGAGCCTCCCACCATATACTATCCTCAACCCCCTATGAGCGACATTTGGTAAGTCATACTTAATCATCATTTTAACAGCCGTGTCACTTGTGTCATATCCAACTAAAGTGTTCATATGGTAATTGCGGCACCATTTCTTTCTTAAGAAGGAGAGCACCATACTACATTACTTTGGTGGAAATGATGACACTAACATTCAGCGGGTTGTAAATTTAGTTGAAGAGCTCACCCACATAATGCATAGACAGATGCACATCATTGACACCCATTATGTAGATGACCCAGTTTCAATCAGCCGAACCTTTACTACTACACTAACTTTTATATACCTTTATGATATTGATGTTGGACCTTCCCCTTACGTCAATTAAGGCCCATCATAAGTCATCTTCTATTACCGTACATAGTAGGATATGACATCATGAGCTTATAGGCCAGGTAGACATAGAGAAATATAACATACCTATTGATTGAGGAGTATCATATAGCTTATGATGCAGACCAGTTCAGCCACTTCAACACTACACTAATGACATTGATGTTGTACCATATAGGGCATGGTAGAAGCATTAAATTATATATGTATAATGTATCTTATTTGATATGTTCTTTATTGTACTTTGTCATGTATCATGTACTCTTGTTTAATATGGTGACATGACTTGTCATTATGTTCGCAACTAGCTAGTGATTTTATCAAATACATGTTGGTGGTAAGCACTAACTATAATGTTATAAGAAATAAATGTCCCTCTAAAAACAGTGAGCATTGGTGGGACGAGTAACGTGTTCCATGTGAGAGCCCTCATGTAGCCGAGTTAGGTTGAGAGGGTTTGATTTTGTGATGGGAGATGATGACTAAGTTAGTGACAAGTGACAAGATGTTTGGCTGATGTATTGTCCTTGACACAGGCCATTTAGGGTGAATTGTCTGATTTGTTCAGGCAAGTGTTCAAAGGATTTCCTCTTCAGGTCGAATGTCATTATCATGACCCAACCACTACTTGTTATGATGTTTATGCATATATAAATGCAACTCTGGAAAAGATATTAATGGGACCTAAAACCTATACATTGGCGAAGCTTAACAGAATTGGCAGGTCATCAAGGAGAGTGTTATTTTTGTATTATTTAAGTTCTATTTATTATATAAGCAAATAATTAAATATAGATGTTAATTATATAAATAAATAATTTTTGAAGTGTTATGAATGAAAATCTTGCAAATAAAACAAATATTTAAAAATATATATCTTTTTATTTATTTATTTATTATTAATTTTTATGTTCCGTCTAGCCACTCTCTCTTGTGTAGGAGTCTGATTCAACCGGCCGATTCCATTCGTAAGCATCCTTCTATTTTTGAACGTGTAGTGCTCAGAACTCTTATAATTGTTTGAACTTTTGGAATTATTTGATTGTAATTACTAGGCTTCTATTTTTCTCTATCAAACTTCTTTAGGGCAGTCAACATCTTCTTGATAGAAATTACTAAACGGTTGACAAGATGAAAACATAGGCGTGGTTTGAGATAGTTTTAGGTTTCGTTTGAGACATCTTTCGTATTGTTTTTAAAAATATTTTTTAGAACAAAAATTTTTTAAACCAGAAATTTTTGTTCTAGAAAACTTCTTCAAAAAGCGATAAAAAAGTTGCAAAAATGAAGCCTTAGACCACTACTATTTTTTTTGCTTTTAAGATATTTTTATACCAAAAAAATAGCTTTATGAAACAGTAAGAAAGCCGTCCCAAATGAAATTATAAACTTTTTTCATCTACTGTATTGGTTCATATTTTCTTTCCTTCTCAACATTTTTATTAAAATTTTTTAAACAAAATTTTAGGTAAGAAGATATGCAGTTGCTTCCAACCAATAATATAATAAATTATAGAGTACAAAAAGAAGTCGTCATATAAATTAGCCGTCTAATTGCAAACTCTAAAGACTTATCAACGTGGCATACTTATTCTTAGGCTTTGTTTGGAATGGCTTTTTTACTGCTTTCTAAAACGTAGTTTTAGTACAAAATTTTTTATTTTTGTACTAAAACTCCGTTTTAGAAAGCAATAAAAAAGCCATCCCAAACGAAACCTTAGCTAATACAATTAATCATTCATCTATGAGAATTTAACTTTATTTACATTTATATAAAAAAAATACTAATTAAAGTAACTCATAGATAAATTGTCACAACTCACAAAGTCATACAAATAAAGCCTATAAAGCAAACAATTAAAGTTTCATTTTGGATAGCTTTCTCAATGTTTTTCTTTCGCAATAACAATTTTCATTTAATCATTGCTTATTTAATACATTTAATAATTTTTTATAGTAGGAAGCTACTTTTTAGATCTATTTTAAAAAAAATTACTTTCTCTACAACAACTTTACAGCCACCTTTTATAAAAAGCTAAAGCAATCCCAAACAGATCTTAAGGAAGCAGATTATTTCAAAGATTGAATCAATTTTTTATTTTTTTTAAAGAATGGGTCATAAAGATTGAAACATGCTTAGTTTTAAGGAGCGAAATTAAAAATAACTTTTTTCCATACAATGTTTGGCAAAAGCATTTATCAAAGGGGGAAAAAATATATATATTTAAAAAAAAATGAAGGGGGGGGGGGGGGGAATATCTAAAATATTTAATTTATTAAGAGGGAAAATTTTTCAAGAGGGACAATCAATGAACAAGAGTATCTTTTGATTAAGAAAATGAAGAGTGAAGGAGATTCTTTAAATTAAAAAAATCCTACTCAAGTTCGTAGCGCATTGATCGAAATAAATTAAAAGTTCTAATGAGTCAGATTTAGGCTTTGTTTGGAACAGCTTTTTTATTGCTTTCTAAAACGGAGTTTTAGTACAAAATTAAAAAATTTTGTACTAAAACTCCGTTTTAAAAAGTAATAAAAAAGCCGTCCCAAACGAAGCCTTAAACACTCACCTTACCCAATAATAATAATAATAATAATAATAATAATGGTAAAATCCTAAACCAGCAAATTACAAAACTACCTTGCAAAGTCGATAATTATGAAATATTCATTAACATAGACGATGCTGGTGGGAAAGGAGCAGTGGCTAGATTTCTTCTGGGGAAGGATAAATTGGGAAAGAATGGCCTTCAAGAGAAATTTTGCAACTCTGTTATTATTATTATATTTTATAGAGAATTGAAGGATTAGCCCATTTTCATTAAGATAAAAAGAAAATTTTAAGAAGGTAAAATCCATAACAGCCCAATTGAGAAGAACATATCAAGAGAGCTGCAAAAAGCTATGCAGAAAATCATAGCCAGAAGAAAGTTGAACCTGTAGACATAAGAGAATGAACAAGAAAACACAAAAAGAGCATCAAAATTTAGCTGGATCTCAGGCAACAACATCATCCAATGCAGTGTGTATTGAGTGACGTGGCGCATCCAGATTAGTCTCCGGATGCATCTGGACACTGCACATAATTTTTTTTCCTGTTTGGGACAGCTTTCTGGCTCATTTGCTTTTCTGATAGCAACCACAATTTTGTTTGGCTACTTTTGTTTTGCTGCCTTCTCACAATTTTTCATAAAATTTTATAATGAAACGTTATTTTTTACAACTACAGTAGCGAAATTATTTTCTCTATAGTTATTTCACAACCAACTTTATAAAACATTGTTGTCTTCCCAAATAAACCCTTAATTGTATTTCTAATAATTTAATTTTATTGAAGGATAATATGTGATATGTAAATTAATAATTTGCATAATAAAATTAGATTATTATGGGAAAAAATATCTTAAATAATCCATCTAATTAATTCTTTCCTCTTTTCCTTTCTATTATTCCACCCTTTAACAACTATATTTGAATTAGCATTGAGTCAAGCAAACAGATTTGGATCCATTTCATGAACTTTGACAAAAATTCTTATATGATTGATTGTTGGTGTAAAATTAATCTAAAATTTTCAATTCAAAAATATGAAATTTTTATTAAAAATTTCTTAAATTTACCATAAATTATAGAGTTAAAATTAAATATTTCAAGGAAGTGGATCCTTGCAAATTTTGATTTGTCCTTTCTTCTGTAATTATCTCTAAGCATCCTTCTATTGTAGATTAGATCCAAATGTTTAGCTTAGGCATGCAATGCCAAAATTTGGCTTAGCTAATTTTCTCAACTAATTGGACAATATAATATATGTTGAGCTGTTAATATTTTGTCTGTGATAGCGCAGCTAGACATTTGTATTCTTCTAAGTGTGCCAAAAATTTTGCTGAAGATATTATATTATGCCACAGCTTGTTTTCTTTTGGAGTTCTTGACAAAAGCATTGAAATAAAAATAAATTGACCTTATAATTTAAAATTTTTCAAAGAAAAAGATTTGGGTCAGATATTTTGATTAAATTTTTAGGTTGACAAATGTCAGAAGACTTTTAAAAGATAAAATAATATTTGATGAATCCTTTAGTATTTGAATGGTCCTATTTAAGGGAAATCATTAATCCTATATAGAGCAGCTTAAAGTGAATTCTTTTTCAGTAATTTTTTTTTTGTTTGGGAACAGGGGTATCGGCCCGCTGCTACATCAGCTTGTAACGCGTTTGGCGATGCCCACTAATCCCTTGGCAAGTCTACCAGCAACCAACCCCACAGGTGCAGGATCAATAGTTATTTTCTCTCCACTTAAGGAGTCGTGGTATGAGAGGGTATTCGAACTTGGGATGGGGGGTTCCCAACCAAACACGCCCACCAACCCACCTAAGCCCGGTGGGGTAGATTTTTGCTTCCAACCGAAACAAAATACCCTCCAATTTAGAAATATTGTCTAAGATATCATGAATTTCAAAATCATGCACGTAAGACAATAGTTAATTACAAGGAGAAAATTTAGAGGATTTTTTAATAAGAGGAGATGTGGAAGAATCGAAATTATCATCATAATTTATATTTGTAGAGCTAATGGAGAAGGTTTTTTCTTCCGAATAATCTTTAAGCATGCTTTGTCAAGGAAGAATCTATTCTCCTAACAATAAAAGCTACGAAAAAGCAAAAACAAACAGGTATAGATTTGTAAGGGTGACTTATTATTCGGACTTATTTAATTTTTAAGGAATTTGCGCATAATATGAATATAAATTGCATTTTTAAACCTTATTCCAAAATGTTTATTATTTTATTCATGGAGTTCAAATCATAATCGATCACAACTATTTTTGATATTTGATGTTAATTATTTAATCATATAAGCTTATAATTTAAGCCTTTCCATTCGTTTGGTTGGACATTTTTAGTGCTTTTTCAATTTTAAAACATTAAAATAAATTACGCCAATAATAACATCCTTCATGTCTTCCATGACAGCTTCTTTAATGTTTCATCGCCTTCACCGAACAGCTGAGAAGATAGAAGAATTTGACGATCAGTTTGCAACATACCTACCATTGTATTCCTTTTCCTTGCCTTAACATCTTCTATTAACAGGACATTGACCCAAATCCTCAAATAAGCTCCTCTCAGTTCTTACATCTCCACTAAAGATATTCATAGATCATGTACAGAAGATACAAGATCTATAAGTTCTGCAATAACTACAGTGAAGCGTCACAAAAATCTGTCACAATTCTTCATGCATTAGAAGAAATCTCTCATATATCAGAGATATTTGACAATATAAAGTTTCATTACTTCGTAACAGACTAGATAAAAGAGAGGAATTATAGAGACTTTCATGCAATGATAGAAAATTTGGTGGCTCAGAAGAAGGTTTTACATGAGCATTAGTTAGTTATTATAGACCACAATTTGTTATTCAACTTCAACATTTAGTAGTAGATTGGCATGCTATTTCACATAGTTCATAGAGATTATTTGTATTTTTTTCTTTAGTTTGTTCTACTATTATACTCGAAAACATAAGCGTTTCTGTAGTTGAAGAGTTTAGTTATTTGATTGGATTAACAAATCAATATTATTTACTATGGTTCGTAAGCTTACTTTCTGATTTGTCGGAATGCAAACTTCGTGTTAGATTAATATTGCATGTTTGTAAGTGACTATGGCTGCTTTCTGGATAGCTTTCTTACTGTTTTTTAAAGCCGTTTTTCAGTACAATTTTTTTTTAATTTAAAGATTTTTGTACTATAATATTGCTTTAGAAAGCAAAAATAAAAATGTTCCAAATGAAGCCTATATTTAACATCATTTAAATATCAATAAATACAAGTCCATTTTTTACTCTTTTTATGACATCTAACTAAGGCTTTGTTTGTGACGGCTTTCTTGCTGCTTCTTAAAGCAGCTTTCTAGTTCAATAATTAAAATTTTTCTACTAGAAAGCTGCTTTAAGAAGCAACAAAAAAGCTGTCTCAAACGAAGCCTAAATTAGAGATAAATGGCTATGAGAGCTATTTTACGGACATTGTGCAAGAATTCATAATATATTCAGAATAAATATTTAAGGAGTTACTTTGCAAGATAGAATCTTGTTATGGGTTACATAGATCACATAGAACTAATTGTTGAGAAGTTCTTGAAATGACTTTGTTTATTCTAAGATACAATCAGTCCATAAGAACAACTTCAGCGAAATTCTAAAATTCCAAAGAGACTATAAGTAAGCAATTTTCTGTTGGTCTTCAAAAATTGATTTATTTAGCAATCGATATTATTGCACCGAAAGATGATCTAAGGTGCATGTTAGGGATGTCAATTTTTGACACGACCTGAACCCGACCAGGAAAAATCCGGGTTCGGGTCAACCCAAACCCGAAACGGGTCGGGTTCGGGTTAAAGAAATCAACCCGTTTTAAAAATCGGGTCGGATTCGGGTTGACCCGGCAACCTGAAATTGACCCGAAAGTGACACGAAAACTCATATTTGACCCAAAAACCTGAGATTGACCCGATTTTGGCCAGAAAAATGAAGATTGACCCGATTTTTGACCCGAAAACTAGCAATTTTGGGTCAATCCCGTGTCATTCGTGTCGGGTCGGGTTGACCCGGACCCGAATCGGGTCGGGTTCGGGTCCGAAAACCTAACCCGTTTTTAAAACCGGGTCGGGTTCGGGTTGACCCGAATAGTGCCGGGTCAGTTCCGGGTTCGACCCGAACCCGACCCGTTGACCCGAATTGACACCCCTACTGCATGTCATATTTCAAGAACTACATTGGAGCCATTGATGAAAATCTTGTTGATCTCACATTCTTTTTGAAGATCAAATTGCTTACATAAGGAGACATCATTCATCAACTCAGAATGTCATGTATGTACGTAATTTAAATATGTATTTAACATTTTTTTGTTAGAGTTCACTTTTATGTATTGCGCTAGTTTATTAGTATTGAAGCATACAATAATGTTTGTTATATGTTTTGATGATCTTCGTGTAATGATATTAGCATTTTGAACTTCATACTTTCAATAATTACCTTAATTTAGGAATAGAAGATTTTAGTACTTCAGCGTTGACAATGACAATTCGACTTGTGATTATTTTTCTATAACCATGCCTTGTAATGCTTGGAGGAAGATATTTTGATACGTGTTTAGCTCAATATCTGTAAATCCAACAACTTGAAGATCTATTGCTTTACAAGGTCTCTAACATTATTAATAATAATTTCATTTATGTGTTACTTTGATGAACAATAATTAGTTGGTGTTTCTGATTAGTACTTTATTCACATAAATTACAAATTGGAATTTTCTCTCGAACCCCCGCAAAAGTAAATATCAAGGTTGTGAAAATTGGACCGGACAACGAACCATCAGAAGGAGAGATTCGAGGTTCGACTAATCCGATCGAACCAGATGACATAATAAATAATAGTATTATTAAAAATTAATAAAATAAGCTTCACCTCTATAGCCATTTAATATCCTACAATTCTTATGAATTTCATTGAATTGTATTGACAACTCAAAAGAAACTAATAATAGAACACAATAAAATTGCATTGATCTTCACATCAACATATAAGATTCATTTGATTCAATAATAGCATAGTTTCATAGTTTCATATTAGGTGGACATCATCTAAATCTTCAAAACATAAACAAATAACATATAGCACAAATGTGGCATCAATTAAGTATATAAAACATAAACAAATATTTTAGAAATAATTTAAGCAGGATTTAAAACTAATCTAATAAATGAAAAGTAACTGTAATAGCAATAGAGATACCAAACAACGCACATTTGCGGCTCTAGGTTCTTGCACGAGATGACCCAACTAACCCGCGGCTCTCGATCGATTCCCGCATAGGATAACCAAATGACATTGCATTGGGGGAGGAATGCATACATATTGTTGATCTTCTGTTGCGCGTTAGGCATTGAGGAATGTATATCATCTTCAGTTTTCTTTCTCTAGCATGTGAACCTGTTAAAAATGAAATGAACAAAATAAATTGTTGAGATCTTATAATTTCTATCTCCAATTGGTGAAAGCTCTGAAAATATAATAATATAAGATACTCATCATATTTGTTTTTATTTATTTATTTATACTCATCATAATTGTGCACATAATATGAAGTAAATAAATAAAACAAAATATGAACTTCACATGAATTATGAATGTGAATAAAAATAGATGATTTAAAAACAAAATATGATAATGAACAGCCAAGCAAAAATTTTGACAACTTATGAAATGAATTACAAATACCATTTACATTTTTCTTAGATGATAAGACACTTGTTCTGAATCTTGAAATTATTTTTAAAATTAATTTATGATTCCATAATTTAGTTGACAACCCTACAAACCTTATTTATAAAAATAGGTTTACTAGATATTGTTGAATTAATTTGGTTCATTCAAATTAAAACCTAGATAACTAATGATATTTTTTCGTCTAATTTAAATAATTTAGTTCAATCAAATTCAAATTTAATGTAGTGATAAAATCTTCTAGCAAAGATAATAATTCAAAAAATTATTTTGATCGGCCACAAATCTCGAGGCAAAAATCAAGTTGGAAGTTTCAAAAATTAAATCCGGGACCATCTGAACTCTTATTTCAGCAAACTTATAGTTAAACTGATCGTCTCGGAAATACGAACCCAACGACACCAAATTCAACTCAATCCGAGCCAAAATGGATCTGAATCGAAGACCCAAAGCGTTGTTGGAAGGTTCAAAACACAATTTGGATTACCAAACGGTTTTAAAGCATGACATGCTTATAATCAAATATAGCGGCTCGACGAGACAAATCCAACAAGCCCAAGATCGCCAAAATCTGATATCATTAAGACCTTCAAATATCTGACGAACGGTCCACAATCAAGGGATTCAATATCGGCCGTCCGTCCAATCTACTCCACATTTGCCCTTGATCCTCCTCCTATTTACAGGTCATGCCACTCTCAGAAAACTATAAATAGACCCTCATTTCTCTTAAGGGAGAACCCAAGCAAGAAGAGAGAAGAAGAGAAGAATAGGAGGGAAGAAGCTCCTCCTCGACCACCGCCTGAGTTTTGCACGACTTTCAAGTGACGCCGGAGTTCCGCCCGAAAATGCCACTGGAATTTCGCCCGACTTTCAAGTGAAGCCAGAATTCAGCCCGACTTTCAAGTGATGAAGGAGTTCTGCCCCAATTTCAAGTGACGCCAGAGTTCCTCCCCACTTTCAAGTGACGTCGGAGTTTCGCCTGACTTTCAAGTGACGCCAGAGTTTTGTCTGATTCCAATTGACTCATGCGTTTTGCCCGAATACCATCTAACCTTGGAGTTCTCTCTGACCGCCGACTAACATTGGACTTCTACCTGGCATCGAACATCCACTCGTTGTCAGATTTATACCCGACGTCTGACTTCTACCCGTTGTCAGATTTTTGCCAGACATCTATCCGATGTTGGATTTCTATTCATTGCTAGACTTCTACCAGACGCCGTCCTTATGACCTCCATCGTCAGACAACGGTCCTTCTGACTTCCGTCGCCCGCCGACTACAGTCCTGCCGACTTACGTCGCCCATCGACTACGGTCCTTCCGACCAAACGAACACGTCAACAGTGACACTTTCTATTTCAATCATGTACTTCATATAATGTACATCAAGCCAAGGCCTTCCCCCTAGGGAAGGGCCTCATTTGTAATTGGCTGCAAATAATAGTGGATTCATTCAAATTGAGCTAGGCCCCATGATTTTTCCTCTTTTTCAGGAGTTTTCCATGTAAAAATCTTGGCGTCTCATAAATGCTACACTCTCTCTCCTATCTGATTGCGTGTCGGGTCTTCGTACAAAGTTAAGACATTAAATGTTATGTTTTTCTACCACCGCGAATACTCCAGGACACAAAAAATATAAATAATAAATTTTATATTAAGTTTCCAAAATAAAAAAATTGAGAAAATTTTTCCTATCATTTTCTTCCCAATATCAAAATTATGGGACACCACTGATATTATCATTGGCATGCAACAAACACAATTAATTGTTATGTAGTTATATTCCACGAAGTCACTCTTCTGTATCCAATTAGTTCGCAGCATAACTGCTAAGCATTTTTAGAAAAAGAACTATGGATCTTACAAAGGCATGGAATCATTAAACATGTAAGCAAATCCTTAAGAAAACCATTTGCAGAGGCATCTGATCAAATACGGTGAAAACGGTGAGTTCAAAGAAATTCAAACCATATTCTCTACTGCTAAAGAATCCAATCATCAAATCTACATGCATTCAGCAACAAGTCTTTATCCCACTATGTGGGGTCGGCTACATAAATCCTTTTTCTCCAGTGTGTCATATTAAGAGTCAAATTCTAATGAAAATCTAATAAATAAAGGTCATTTCTAATATTTTCTAACCAACTTTTTTTAGGACTATCCTAACCTTTCTTAAAATAAGTCAAATCTAATACATATACTTTCCTAACCATATCTTCGGAAGGCCGCCGTTTTATGCGAGCAAACCATCTAAGGCAACTCTCTTTAATCTTATCTTCCATTGGAGCTAGTTCAACCATTTCGCGTAAATGCTTATTTCGTATCCTATCTCTGAGAGTAAAACCACTCATCCACTTGAGCTTTCTCATCTCTATAACACTTAATTTAATATTATGCTTCTCTTTTAATATGACCAACATTTCATCACTTCTACTAAATCTTAAAAAAAAATCAAAAACAAAATGAGGGCTTACCGCTTATGAGTTGTGCACCAAGCAGAGAGGAAGGAACAACAAAGAGGAATTTATGAATAATGCCTGTGCTAGGAGGAGTGACACCGGACCGAAGAGGGCTCGACGAATCCACGTCGACGATCCGGTGGCGGTCGCCGGATAACTCCAAGAAATTCTCGGAGGAAAGGGATCACCACCTGAAATCCTTCAGGATACAGAAACCCAAAATAAGAGTAAAATTACTCAATTCTTATTCATCTCAAAATCTGCCTATTACAAGTGTTGGCTATGTATTTATAGCCAAAAGAAGCAACATACTAGGCTACACAAACAAAAGAAAGCATAACACCTATATAACCATACAAAATATCATATGAAATTAAATGGCTCTGAAGTTCAACATGATCAACGGCTCAGCTCCGGCGTCATACTACCAGGGTAGGAGGAACTTCAGGCCCATAGGAAGATGTCTGGTTGGCCATAAGAAGGAGGCGGGTTTGGTTGGCTAAACCGGTTTGGATATTTCCCCCCGGTGTCATTCGCCCCATCTTGGAGAGACTTCCACATAACCTGGAGTCGATGAAAAATGGGATAGCTGTCAAACTCTTTTGGCATCTTTAGTTGCTTCTTCAAACAACACACTTCACAAGTTGAATTGACATGGACATAAAATGGATCAACTATACACATGTCGATATCCACAGAGACCGCCTCCAAGAATTTGGTGTCAAAATCTGTAACGTTACCAAGGTGGTTGTTGTGGTCAAGTTTTGTCATACCAATTTCGTTATCAAGGACGGTGAGCGTATTTGTTATTTCATCAGGACTGATATGAATGACTAGCTCCAACGGTGCATTCACCTTGCTCTCGTCATTATCATATATGGGTTGATCAAGATCAAGAACTCCACCGAACCAGTCATCCTCATACACGTCGTACATTGGCTCACCGTAAAGTGACAAAGACGAAGAATTCTGCAACGGACCTTCAAATTCTTCAAATCTAAACTCGACCGAGAGTGGGGTGGAAGAGAACTGATCATCTGAAATGCCCTCATCATTGTCATCTGTTCGTAAGGATCTTCGTTCAATCCTTGACAATCTTAATTTGAGTCGGGCAATTTCTTGTTGAAGATCTTCTATTTCTACGTCTCGAAGTGGTCGTTGATAACTCCGACGAGGTGACATCTTCTGGAGTGAATGTTGCTGGAGAAGAACAGGTTCGACGGCAGTAATAATTGATGGTGAAGACGAAGCCGGGGAAGAAGGACCTCGATTTCGGAGGAGTCCGAAGCGCTGACTTCTACAGCTTTGATTCTGGTTCATAACATCGCCTTGATGAAATATGGCTGTAGTTTTGCATTTCTTGGATGGATGTGAGAACATGACATCAACAGGAGGCAGAAACAATTGTTCTTGAAGTCCGCACACAAGAACAAAAAGAAGGTGACGTTATTCCTTGTTCTCTCTCACACAAAAGCTCCGGCTCCGTTATTCCTCCCAATCAAGAAGCCGCAAGACCCGGCCAGCTCACCTTGAAACCAAATGACACCTCCAGTTGTCGGCGCACACGAGCAAAGGCTGGATGAAGCCTTGTCTCTTCTGGGAAGAAATCACCAAATGAGGCCATCGGCCACCTCTGAACAGAAAAATAACCAAATGACGCTGATCCCGGACTTGGAGCAGCGACGTCCTTCACGAACCACAGAGAAATCTCTGTTTGAACACCGGTTGCTCTCACCGGCTCTGATACCAAATGACACCGGACCAGAGAGGGCTCGACGAATCCACGTCGACGATCCGGTGGCGGTCGCCGGATAACTCCAAGAATTTCTCGGAGGAAAGGGATCACCACCTGAAATCCTTCAGGATACAGAAACCCAAAATAAGAGTAAAATTACTCAATTCTTATTCATCTCAAAATCTGCCTATTACAAGTGTTGGCTATGTATTTATAGCCAAAAGAAGCAACATACTAGGCTACACAAACAAAAGAAAGCATAACACCTATATAGCCATACAAAATATCATATGAAATTAAATGACTCTGAAGTTCAACATGATCAACGGCTCAGCTCCGGCGTCAAGGAGCTTCGTCGGAGGCTTGTAGCTGCTCGTCGAGCACGCTAATGGGAATGACAAGCAGAGAAATAGCCGGAGCAGCTTACGACTTGCGTTCGAACTTCAAACGAACGAAATGACGGCTGCTTACAGGAAATATAAATTTAAGTTTCTTTTTTAGGTTGATCTGGATCGCGCGATCATCATCCGACATTTCATATTATAAATACAAGATCAAACCGGGTGTTTTTTGGAAAACTGGCGCTGGTTCGACAGTCCGACTGCCTGTTCGAGCAGTTCATGACTGGTTCAATGATATTCCAGTTTAATATTTAGATCAAACCGGCTGGCAGGCCGATTCGTGGTTCAATTGGTTGAGCTGGCCGATTTTAAGAACCTTGGTAAATGCAATAATGTACTTATATTTTAAATGACCTCAATATAAATTTTATATATATTAAAAAATTATTTGATCGAAATCCCAATAATTTCCAAAGCAAAAGCTTTGAATTTGACTCCTTGCCTTTGAAATCGACTTACTGAAAATTTATATAAGGAAATTGAGCCAATCAGTTTCTGAATGAACTCTCAAAATTATTTGATCAATTAAAAATATTATTTAGTAGGAATCGACATCAACCTTCAAAAATAAATAATCAAATAAACCAATTTTATATATGTCAAATTTTATTTTAAGAATTAATAATAAGTTTTATTTTTTTTAAATTAATAATAATAAGTTTTATAGTCATTAATTAAGTGTTTGATTTAGGATAACTTTCTTACAGCTTTATTTTCACACCGCAACCACAATTTTATTTATCAACTATTTTTTCACTGTTTTTTAGAAATTAATTAGTGGAAAGCGGGTTTATGTAACTAATAACATATTCACATAATATGTATATGTATATCTATTTAAACTGCTATACTTCGTGTACATGTGTTTAAGTTGAGCTATATGTTTAGATCTATATATAGCTCTCATGTATTAGATCTATGCATCACTGATAATAATAATTCATTCGAACACTTGTTTCATGGTATCAGAGTTGTCTCCTCTTTCTTCTCTTCGTCTCTGATTCTTGATTATTTTTCGCCTCCTCTTTTCTTCTGGCAATGGCGAACACCTCCCACCTTTCAAACAATGGATCATCAAGAAATCGACTCCGATGATTAGTGTCAAGAAATCGACTCTGATGATCAGTACAACATACCGACCACTCTCAAGTTTGTGATATCTAACATCAAAATCATTGTGCACACTCAACTCTCTCTCGAAAACTACTCGGTATGGAGATCTCAAGTGCTCAAACTGTTGAATGCCAACGATTTCTCATTGTTCTCCTTCCTTCGGGTTCTCCACTTGATCGGCACAAAAAACTTCTAGATGGCAGCACCGAACCCAATCCCAAATACAACGAATGTGTTCTTGTTAATTAAAACTTGGCAATCGCTCTGTGTTCAACCCTCTCACCGGCAATTCTTCCCTATGTGATTCATCTTGAATCGACATTAGCCATCTGGTCCACAATCGAAGGCAGGCTTCAAACCTCAAATCGATCTAGGGTTATATAGCTCAAGAATGAGTTACACAATATTCAAATGAAGAATCTAACCATGTCACAATACCTTACAAACATTAAAACTATTGTGGATAGCATTGCTGCTATAGGTTTAGTTCTTGATCCTGAAGACATCATTCTTTATATGTTGAACGGTCTCCCAACTTCCTAAAATGCCTTTAAGACATCTATTTGCACAATGCTTCATCCAATATGTCTGGATGATCTCTATTCATTGTTAACCAGTGAAGAAATTAATCTTCATGCTGAATCTATTTGGAAAATGTCCATCACCGACTCATCTACAGCTCTATATTCTTACAGGTTAGAGGATGTAGATGACGCGGACGATCATCCGCTCAATCTACAAGATCAAATCCTTCCAGCGACATTACATGTCAAATCTACAATAAATGTGGCCACTTGGCTCACAACTACTAACACCGACTCAATACCAATTTCAATCCTCCAGAACCACAATAAAAATCTCTTCGTCATCTCGTGCCATGGTTTCTGCGAACGACACTTCAAATCCAGATTGATACCTGGATTTGGGAGCGTCTGCTCATTTCACACATTCTTTGGTTAATCTTTCTCAAGCTAGTTCCCACGCATGCAACGACAATATCACTATATGTGACAGTAGATCTTTGCCTATTGCCCACTCTGGCAACGATATTCTACCGACACCTTATCGTATGCTTAAACTTCAACCACTTTTTCATGTCCCAAGATTGTCTCACAATCTTTTATCCATTTCAAATCTAACACAAGATAATAATATCTCGATTTTCTTTGATTCTCATGATTTTGTTATTAAGGACTTGAAGACAAATCCGACTCTTCTATCGAGTACAAGTAACAATGGTTTATACCCCATTCGTTCAGCAGCCCTATCTATGTCTACCTCAACATTCTTTGCTAATCGTCAAGCATCGTCTATCAAGCATCAAATACTTGGCCATCCTCATCCTCAAATCATCAACATCGTCCACAACACCAACAAATTACTACATATACCCAATAATACTTCTGTTTGCTCAAGTTGTAAGGCATCTAAAGGTCATAAACTTCATTTTTCTAGATCATCGTATATATCTTCTTCTCCCCTAGCCCTCATTCACTCTAATATTTGGGGTCCATCCCCAGTACCTTCAGATCAAGAATTCATGTATTACGTTGTTTTCATAGACAATTTCTCAAGATTTACTTGGGTTTTTCCCATGCGACATAAATTAGAAGTGTTTTCTATTTTTCTTAAGTTTAAATGCTTTGTAGAAAAACAAACTACTTTTTAGATTAAATGTCTTCACTCCGATGGTGGGAAGGAATATTTAAACTCCAATTTCATAACATTTCTTACTCAGCATGGCATTCAACATCTAACATCATGTCCTTACATGCCCGAACAAAACGGGTTGACTGAACACAAACATCGACACTCATAAAGACCACACGCACCCTCCTACATACTACCTCGCTTCCCCATTCATTTTGGCCTGATGTTGTCCTTACGACTTCCTATCTTATTAACAAATCACCAATTTCAACAGCCAACTTCACATCACCTCTTTACATTCTTTTTCACAAACTACCTGATTATGCCTTTCTTAAAGTTTTTGGTTGAGCCTGGTTTCCCTGGCTTCCACCAAATAAACGAAACAAGCTTGAACCCCGTGCTCTTTCATGTGTGTTTTGATCTTGGCTACTCGAGTATCTCAAAAGGCTATAAGTGTCTTGATCCCACAAATAACAAAATCTATATCTCTCAGCATGTAGTCTTTGATGAAACTACATTTCCATTCAAAAAAATTTCTTCATCTATCTCCTCATCTGAATCTTCATCTCTTCCCCCGTTTCTCTTAGTTCCATTAACTTCTACTTTACCTCAAATCAAGGCACCAAGTTCCAACTCTCCTACTCATACTGCACCTTCACTCATTTAACCATATCAACAGCCGATCCAAGAGGATGTCATTGAAACTCCCTCAATTGTTATTTCTCCTCTTGACCACTCCAGTATTTCTCCTATAATTTGTACATCAATGGGTCTACCTCAATCATCCCAACCATATATATTTACTCATCACATGACCATTGGACTTAAAGTCGGATCTCTTAAATTGACACAAAGACTAAATCTTCTTCACATCCAAACACAATCTAATTCCTGTCTGTAGCCTAAACCAACAAATTACTATGAGGCCATAAAACATCCTCATTGGAGGAAAGCTACGACAGAGGAATTCTTCGTTCTACAACGGCAAGGTACATGGCAACTTGTACCACCTCCCACCAACACGCCTATATTAGGCAGCCGTTGGACAATTAGAACAAAATATCATTCTAATGGAATCATTGCAAGGTTCAAGGCCAAACTGGTTGCTCAAGGCAATCACCAACAATAATACATCATTAATTACCTAGAAACATTTAGTTTTGTTGCTAAGTTTCCTATTTTAAGAATTCTTCTAACTCTTGCCCTCATTTTCAAATGACCATTACATCAATTAGACATGAAGAATGCATTCTTGCATGGTAATCTTGATGAAATCATATAAATGAAACAACCAAAAGGTTTTGAAGATAATACTCAACCTAATCATGTTTGTCAACTCAAGAAAGCCATCTATAGATTTAAACAAGCACCACGACAATGGTTTAACACCTTTTCTACTGACTTGTGCTCTCTTGGTTTCTCCCATGGCAAAGCAGAATCTTCACTATTTGTATTCCACAAAGAAACCATTCAAATATATATTGCAATATATATGGATGTCATCCTCTTAATGGGAAACAACTCCTCTATGATATCAAGCATTATTCTTCAATTAAACAAACGGTTCTCCATGAAGCATCTTGGAACGGCTAGCAGTTTCTTAGGCATTCAAATCAAATCGCCAAACAACTCTTATTTCTTGTCTCAAATGAATTATTCTAATTTTCTAATAAAATTGACCATTTAACTTAAAAATCTCTTTAAATCAAATTCAAGCCCAACACTTAGGATAGGATGAGGTGTTTCTGAAGTAATTCAGAATCCCAAAGCACCTCCTACACTTCTTTCTTTGACTCCAGAAATAAGTGTTCAAATTTAATCCAATCCCTATTCAAATTTCAAACCTTACCCTCCTTTGATATTGAGCCTTGAAATCTTAAATAGAATTTTTACCCCTATTTTAATCGAGAGTATTCGTAGGAAACTCTGGCTTCTTACGATGTAATTAACTATGATAGTTTGCACTCGTAGGAGATTTAGTAAGCCATATCTAAATTTTCAAAATTCAAACTTTTCAAAACCTCTATGAATTCTCTTTTGGAAACAAAAAAATAGTGATAGTTATCGTCATATTCAAATAATCGATAATAGGCTATATCATCTTTCCTCAGGAAGATATATTACTTTATTATCATTACTTTGATTATGAAATTAATGATTTCCTTTCCTGATCATTATAGTTAAACACTCGATCGAATTTAATATTGACCCTTTAGGGTCATATGTGATTTTATCTTGAGTTTGACTACGATAATCAGGATGAATTCAAATTTTGTAATTAGAACCCATTAGAGAATGATATGTTCGCCTCCCGTGACGATATACTGTTCATAATGATGTGTTCAATTTCGAAATTCAAAAATTTAATATTCCCAAAGAAAATTAATACTTTTCAAAACTATAATACTTTTTCAATCAAACAATGGCAGACATGATTGGTGGACTCACTACGTTGTGTTAATAAGATGTTAAGGTTAAAATAATTTTTGTTGAATGCTGTAGACCACTTCTCCCTAATTTTGTATAGATCATTCAACCATTAATGGCTCTGGAGGTTCCCTTCTGCGATCATTTCATTTCACTTTCTCTCAAACTCCTCCACAGAATCACACTTGCTGAAATAATAATAAAATATGCATTTCACTTTGTTGTTATTGTTAAAGCACCAGACTTTGGAAGGAGCCTTCTTATACATATGTCATTGGCACAACCTATGCCGTGTATTAGGTAATGCAATCTCTATTGCCCTGGCCATTGCTTGGTCCTAATCGAAAAATATATAGTTATGGGATGTTTGTTATTCATAATTCTTAAAAATATTCTAAATAGCCAGATAAAAGACTCAATTGTCTCCTCAGATAAAAAATCATACCTAATAGAATATTTTGTTAGTGATTATTCACTCCAATAATAGGGGCACAAGCTAAGTTATATTTATTTAAATGATAGCTTGTATCAAAAATAATCACATTCCCAAAACAGTCATAATCAATTCTCCCCAGCCCATCAACCCAAAAAAAATTCAGCAACCTATCCTCTTCATCAGTTTGCACATCCTAGGCAAGCATGTTATCATCAGCTGCCCGTTCTTTAAATAATTTGATTAGTGAATTGGTGTCCCCATTCTCAATCTTGGCTCTTATTTCTTTTTGAATGTAGTTGTATGCATCCCGCTTTGTAAACCCCAGATTACCTACACCTCCCACTTCATCGGATAGGTATGTAAATGCATTAACTGTTCTTATCTTGTCTTATGACATAGATTTCAGAACAGATGCATTCTCATCACTAATGTTCCTAAATGACCTGAGCAAATGTTGATCATCCGGCCTAGCCAGTTCGTGATTGTGACTCTCTATAAATTTATTCACCATCCAAATCTCATCTTCACTAATAAAAAATATGACCATGGCTGGACATCTGGTTCTTGTACATGATTTTCGATATTTAACCGTTGTATTCTTATCAGTCTCCTTCTTGAATCATGCTTTGAAACATACAAAATCATTTGACTTGATTTTCCTTGAATTTGGCCAGAACTAGTGATGCTCTTTCCGAACACTAAATCCATGAGAATGCACATAATGGCAATATTTATCATATGCTTCATTTTCAGAGTTGTAAACACCTTGTGAAAAAAAAAAATCACTTTCTTATAAATTCATACTGTCAGTTCAGCATTACATCTACATATCGATACCGAGTTTATACCAAGCAGGTTCAATGATCGGTACTAGGATGTAATATATTGAATTTGCTCGGTACAAATGTATAATGAGTTTATATCGAGCGATACCTATCAGTTCATACGACTTGTATTCTCTCTGCTAAGATCGGTACTACTTCCACCGATGTTTAATTTGTTCGGTACTTCTCTACAATGAGTTCGTACCGAGCAATACCTATAAGTACCGATATGTACAGAGTTATATCAAATGTTAATCTTGGTATACAATGAGTTTATACCAAGCGATACCTATCAGTACCAAGCAGTACCAATAAGTTCATACGTCTTATATTCTCTCTACTAAGATCGGTACTACTCCCACCGATGTTTGATTTGCTCGGTACTTCTATGCAATGAGTTCATACCGAGCAATACCTATAAGTGCCAATCTGCTCCGAGTTGTGTTAAACGTTAATCTCGGTACACAAATGGTTTCTCGTGATTAAGCTCGATACAAGGTTGTACATAATCGTCATATACGTCGATACCAAATTATATCCGTAATGAAGCAGCAAAAAAAAAATCTTCATCAATCATTATAGATAAGAAATTACTTGTAATAAATTAAAAAAATTTTCATAAACATTATACGTCCCTACAGTTTCCTTGAAATGTTTGAAGTCCTCCAAAGAGAAATCCACATTCGTATCTTCCATCTCCTCGAACCCTTCACAATTTCTTTTTCTGCGGTATATAAACCCTAAAAACTGTATAATATCTTTAGAATAATACATCAAAAGATTATTAAACTTGTAAAGAAGACGCATTTTTTTTTTACTTTTAGCGTCCAATTCATATACACTACGATTCCACTACGACGGGCTAACCCGAAATATTTTAAAACACGTGCATAATCTCCAAAAGAAGATGGGTTTGCGTCGGGTTATTCCGGGTTATCGGGCTGCTAAGTGGTGCCTGTTTACTGCTGTCTGAATGTAGAGCTACATCAGGTCACCGGACCAAATTAAAATTCGTCGCATGGTCGCTCCCCGTTTAAAAGATGGAATATGTGCTCACGTGAAAACTTGTTGAAATTTCAAAGAATATTGGACGTTTTGTTTGTTTGAGAAATAGTGTTAATGGATTGTTAAAATTTTTTAATTTATGCTGAGATTTATGATATTACATAGAATATTAATCTTAAAATAAATTTTAAATGAAGCACTTTATATCACAATATTTTAAAATATTTTTTTTCTTTTTTATACATATCTTAAAGTACAAAAGGAGTTTTAAAATTATAATTTATATATATATATATATATTATTGTGATAGAATAGCAATGTAATTAAGTTGAGGATATCATAAATAAGAAGGTTAAACTAATGTATATTATTAAATAAAGATAGGTTAAGAAATATTTATATTAAAATTATAATGAGAACAAAATTTATTGAAGATATGATAATAAAAATAAACTTGAGCTTTTTTGTATGATTGTAAATCAAAATTCTAAAAAAAATCCTTGAAATTCTATTTTTTAAATGCAACAATTCTATATCAATTTAATTTCTTTGACTGAAAAGTGTACATCCCAACACGTGTGGATCTAAACAAGTCACATAGAGCGACCCCCACCCCGGTCCACCGCAAAAAAAATACACACACATACAAAAATGCATGAGAACCACTTGAAAGGCATTCACCTCAAAATAGAACTTGCCCTATTACAACACTTGCCTTATAAAAGAATTAATCAAGAACAAAGGTTTATACATTGAGTAGGCAGGAGACTCATTCACCTAGCTAGATTGATGCCAATGAACAGAAACCAAATACTATGGAAAGAGAAATAGTACGATAGAGAAGATTAATCCGCAAATATGGTGAATTGAGATCTTAAAATTCACTAGATAGGAGAAAAATCACCCCCAGTACTCGACTCCTCTAAAGATTAAAAGATTAAGTTCACCAAGTGAAAAATTAAACTTAACTGAAGTTACCAAAGAGAGAGTTTAACATACCAAAAGATTCAAACACGAAAATTAGGCAGAGTCGTTCTTCACTAAGAAATCTTTTTGTTTTTTCATATTTCTTCTCATATGTATGTCACCATCATGAATCACCACAACCTCAAATTAAGTTAAAAAAATGAACTGCCAGGGAAGCTAAACTAATTTAGTGAACCAACTCTCAAGTTTTGAGTCGGTCGCCCAAATTAGAAGGATGGTACATTAAAAACTTAGTTTAATATTAGAGAAACTTATTTCCTAACACTACCAAAAAATTAGGCTTTCACAGCGCTTTTTCTACCCTACAGCAGGGTTTAAAAACCGCTGCATATACGCTGTATTTGTGTTCGCTGGAAAAGCTTTTACGGCGGTTCAGTAACTGCTGCTATAGGACACCTTGAGCAGCGTTTTGTAAAAGTGGTTAAAACGGCTGCTATAAGGTATGACTAATTTAAAATAAATTAAAATAAAACAAAATCAATTTTTCTGATTAAAGTTTTAGCATCGCTTTTAGCAGAGGTTAAAACCGCTGCTAAAGAGTAAGATAAATAAAACAAATTAAAAATTTAAAAAAAATCTTATTAAATAAATACATGCCACATTGCCTAGCTACACATAAAAGGAGCAAATGCTTTAAATTTATGCTCCGATCAGAAATAGAACGTGACCACTTATGTTCTATTACATGAGCCTTGAGTTTTTGAATAGGCAAAACAAACGCCTAGCTAAGCCAATATTCATATTAAAACATTATGGGAAAACGAACGAAGAAAAAAAAAAAAACATGCATCCATTTATGAAGTCAAAATCAAGGAACATTCAAAGTAAACTGCCTTAAGGATTTGTAGGCCGAGAAAAAATTGTTTGAAATTATCGGCTGGTGGGAGTTTAAAAGTCGCCGGCAATCACAACGACCTTAAAAATCATCACGACCAATAGCATGAATGCAGAGAGATTATTAGGTGTGGAGTGCAGACGGGGAGAACCGTCCGCACAAGCATTGGGTACCTTGCGGTACCCGCACTCGGTACTGCTGGGTACCATTAGGTACCCAGTGCTTGTGCGGACGACATGGACGGAACCACATGCTGCTTAGGGGGGCAATTTCCACCCTTAAAAAAATTTTTTTTATAGGAGTAAAAAAAAAAATTATATGAGAGTAAAAAAAATTTTTCCCCTCCTAATTTTTTTTCTTTACTTTTCTTGTTACTTTTTTTTTTAATTTTTTTCGTAATATATAGATATATAATATTATTTTTTTAATATTTAATTATTTTTGTGTTGTATTTGCGCCCCTCAAAATTGAAGCTGGTTCCGCCCCTGGCGGACGGTGCACACTCTGCACCTAATAATTTTTCGTGAATGGATATTACTAAGTCAGAGGGAGTCCAACCACTTTCCAAACATAGAAATCTATATTACTTTGTAATATTCCCAAATATATATATTTATATAATTGTTAGTAAAATGATACAATAATTGAAGACAAGACACAATCATTAGCAATTACAATGAAATTATCAGATGAAGCCAGGATCACAAACCATGATCTAGTGGCCATAAAAAGCATGCTAGTCTCGATGAATCTGATTCCCGGCTTGCTTCGAGAGGCACTGATTATTGAAGCTGGAGCCTTCCTAAGTCGAAAGATTGATGACACCAAGCAACCCAGGATTTTCTGGATGCGTTGGAGATACTGAACTCAAACAAGGAGTTGTTTCTATAGCTTGTTCAGGATCCAAACTCACTTGTGTACAACCATGTTCAAGAGCTTCTGGCACCACGTACAGGTTGTGGAATTTTCTAAACTGCAAGCATTTCACAGCTTGGAAGGAAGCGAACAGCATGAGGAAGAAATTGGAAATTCTGATCAAGATGGGAAAAAAAGTAGTAATCAAATGTTCCAGAAACAAAAACAAACTTTTCTTTTAGAACAAAAAAAAAACAAATTTCGAGGGGAAATTGCATCAAAGACCAGAAAAACTTCCAAGGAAATTATGAGTAAAGTTATAGTTCAGACATTCCATGGCCTACGATTAAATCCACGATATTGATTCTATAATAGTCAACTTGCCCCGATCTACTTTCTAAATTGCCAGCCCGACTTCAACATTATGGCACAATAGTAAATAAAAGTAAATTTATAGTATTTCAACACAATAATGACACAAAAGAGTAAAGGAAACCACAAAGGAGGAAGAATATAAGGCTAATAATACCACAAAGGATGATCTCCAGCAGCAATATAGAAAACGACCAGTTGCGGAGCCACGGTGGGGGCACTAGGGACATGTGCCCCCACTGGCCCGCCAAAAATACGAAGATCCTAAGAATAGTTGGGTGTGGTGAGCAAGAGAGTGGAGCGTAGAAAGTCGAGGAGGGAGAGCTTTAGCTGCCACTCATCAATGGGCTTCATAGCGGGATCGGAGCTCGCTCTCACGCAGTCCTCTCTGTTGAGTGAATTCAATTTATATCTCACTTAATATGTAAATAAAAATCCCTAAAGTAAGATAGAATCCTACTCGCTGTTCTCCCTTGTCGTCAGCATGCTCTCGTTCTCACGCAGTCCTCTCTCTCTCTCTCTCTCTCTCTCTTTATCCGTGAAAAGTTTTTTTACTGTGCAGTTTTTTTTCTTACTTTTTTGAACTAGATATTAATAGGAATTAGAGATTTGAACACTCCAATCTCAAACTGATGCAAACTCGACAAGTACTGCAAAGCTAGTAAGTATAATATTTATTTTAGTTACTGATTGGCTGAATCTAATTAAAATTCAATTCCTACCTAGCTAGTTTATCTAGATCTGATGTATACCAAGTCAAAAAAATATGAATATGCTTTTTTATCCATTTTTATCTTGAAGTTTAGCATAGAATTGATTCTATTTAAGCCTAAATAAAGATTTGATTGTTCCAAATGAGTTAAAAAAGAGAGAAGAAGTTATAGGTGTCAAGTAATTGCATATTATTCTTGATTGTAAGTTTTTTAATTATATAATTTATCATTTAGTGATATAACAAGTCTAACAAAAAAGTACTAAACCATCAATACTAGCCCTACGTTTGGATGAAAGAAGATGAGAGTATTTTTAATATTCATATTTTGTGCCCCCACATGAAAAAAATTCTAGCTCCACCCCTAGAAACGACTAAAAACAATGAACACATATGGGACAACAACATCTGAAATTGAATTAAACTAATCAACCAAATCCCATGCCAAACCATATAAACTAGCCATTGCTAAGAAATAGAAAACATATTCCTTTCTAAAGCAATCATAATACGTATCAAAAATACTAATATAACATAAATTAGATCAACTAAAGGAATCAAATAAACTTTGCTCAAGTCATTGCTTGATACAATGCTCCGAACGAGATTAAGCATGTTATTTCCATTTAACTTGCTTAGCTTCAACAAATTTGGCTGTTAAATATAGCAGTTGATGCTTATTGAGAATACAATGTACCACATATTCTCTAAATGGCTAATTGAAGCATCTATGGAAAAAACTTAGTAGTAAATCAAGCCATTATAAACTTTTCTTACTACAAGATAACTAAAACAAAGGTTCCATACACAGTATTTTGCTTCCTTCAGCCATAAACTTTGATCGCACATCATGACACCTATTTAATGGTCGAATACATTTCAAGAAACTTAAAGCTGGAATGACCATTGATAGCAGCAAGCTACAAAACATCAAAGAACTGCCAAATACAATCAAATAAATTTCATGATTAAAACAAACATATTCCCACATTAATGGATTAGAAATGACATAAATCCCCCCTAAAAAAATTCCCAATTTATGCAAAATTCTACTTGCAATCAAATGGTTTTCAAGTTTAACAAAATCTTCTATAAGATATTGCGCTTCAGAAAAATCATATTTTATTAAGAGAAAAAAGAGCTTAAAACATAATAGAGCTCAGATTTAGATCTATTGGAATAAAAGGAAAGAAAAAAATAAAGCTATGTTTGTTTTCCTTTTTTTTTACTGATTTGAGTTCCAAGCAGAAGGATATCCCTCAAAAGAAAGGGAATCTTGAACAAAATCCTAACATTCTATTTGAACTCTCATACTAATCAACAAAGAAAGAGTTCAACTTAGATTGGACTTTAAGGGAAAAGGAAGACTAAATACCGGAATACATGCTAAAATATTGATATCGTTGATGCATGAAAAGCTTACTAATTGACTTAGAAAATCATAAAGAGAGAGCCGAAAGAAGAAGTAATTAGAAGAGCTGAGCTGAAAACTTTTCTTACCCATGTAATCTATGGCTTCAAATTTCATTTTAGTACATGAACTATCCATTTCAAAATTGAACTGGTTTCTTCAATTCACTTGTTCTCTTCACCAATTCTAAGTCTTCAAATAGAATATTTTCATTGTAATCAGAAAACTGGCAACTGTTTGAAAAAAATATGGATTCATATAGACAATAAGATTTTTAATGGTTTTGAAAACTGGCATCTTATATTTACACATGAAAGAAGGAACAAGTTGCTCATACAATTTGAAAAACATTAAAAACTTGAATCAGTAGCTGCACTTACCTGGCAAAAGACACATCATTTTAATAAGAAGACCCTTTCAACCAAAGTTAAGAACTAGGAGGATAGTCACTTGGTAAACAGCCTACATTTATAGAATAACTCCATAAGTGGCACTATTGATATCAAAATAAAGAATGACCATTGATTACATGTAAGCACATCATTTTAATAAGCATTTTAGTGGAAATCAAAACTCATACCTATAATAAAATGTTTCTCCACATCACAACCATAGTATTAGTAAAGTTGGACTAAGTAATATTAAACATTACAACTATTTAGATAATAAAAATCATATTGTCATACATCAATATCTGCATATTGTCATACATCATAAAATCCTTATAACATTTCAAAATAAAACATCGATCATATATAATGAAAATATCATGCCCATTTATACTATGCCTTCCCTCTTCTACACATTGGATTTCAACTAGGCGAAAATTGATCATTATCTCCCTGTTATTAATATAAAAGTCATCAGTAAAAATTTAATAAATAAATTAATAAATAAAAATATCTAATTTTGTAATTTTACATACCATAGTTGAGGTTCCTAGTGGTAGATGTTGTCCTTGATAATTTTTCATGAATTGTCTCACTTCACTTTGCAGTGTTTGCACCACCTCCTTAAGTCTTACAACTCGATCAAATGCAGTATTGCCTCTACTCCTGTTTCTTGGAGTCGTGATGTTATGGGGAAAATATCTACTTGGAGTGACCCCAAAACCTGTGTTTGTACCCTCCCTGGGTGTTCTGGCCCCATAATTGCCTTGAAGACTTTCTCATTAGGCCTCAAAATTTTCATCTTCTAGCGTCAACCCTTCATCGGCAAGCATTTCAGTAGCATGTGACTAGATATATATATATATATATATATATATATATATATATAGCAATTATTAAATCGATCATGTGAAAAGCTTATGATTTTACCCTTTTTTGTCTGGCCTCCTTAGATGATCATGATCCATCTTTACGCTTGCGATTGATTTTTCATAATAACAGGGGTTCTCATATAGACTGCAAAAAACTAAAAATTAATTTCCTTGATAAAAATATAATATATAAGCAATTGGAATACATACCATTTCTTCTTGTCTCCTCACAGAACTCACTCGACCCATTGTATGCGGACAAGTTTATTTTTTTGTTAGCATTTTCTACATTTTTGCTGCCCTCTCCTACAACAAATAATCGTCATATTAATTTCATTATTATGAAACTTAGTAACATGATTTATTTTACTAACTCATATTGTCCTGAGGTTGTGACCACATAATAACAAGTTGACACCACTGTATTGGGTCTACTCCTCTAGGAACATCCTCCATGATCTCCTGTACTAGTCTACTATCCCAGTGCTTCTCCTTCAAACTACTTTTATAATTGCATCACTTGACTCCAAGAGATTGTAGTATCCAATACTTCATATTTGTTGGGAACTCAAATTTGGCCTAAAGAATGTTAAATGATTTTAATTATCAAACAAACATAAATAACATATGACTATTTGTTATGATATTTACCTCTATTTCAGCTAGCATCTTCTTTTTAAAAGGATCCATGCCTTTATTACGCCAATCTGAGAATGAGATCGGTGTCAAAATAGGATCTCTAGCTACAACCCCTAAGTATGAACCAAACAGAATAGACTATGGTATATTACATGGCACAATATTTTCATTGTCTTCAATGTGAATCCGTATACATAGTGGCATGCTCTGTATGTCTACACAAGTAGTTCGACCTCTCTTTTTTATCGGAGCCCCCTCATCATCTGAAAAAATAAAAATTTAAGAGGCAATTATATGATTAAATTATTAAAATTGACATAAATAAATAAATAAATATTTAAGTGAACAAAAACCTATGAGCCAAGTTCCATCCTCCTTCGGTGGCACCCGCTGTCTTAAATCTTGAGATGATTGAATCGACGACTGATCGTTATTATTGTAGTCATTAGCATTAGATGAATCTGGATACACCGAATTCGATGTATTATTAGAAGTTCTACCAATCTGCTCTACACTAGAAGATCCTCGATGTGTAACCTTTTTAGCATGCCGGAATGAGCCACTTCCCGTCATTCCCATTAATTCAAACAAAAAGAAAGGGCAATTATTAAAATATCATACACACATGATAAATACAAGTCAACTAAATGATTGCGTAAATGTTAAGTACAAGTCATCTACATTCATGGATTTTTGAAATGACCTGAGAATTGATTGGGAAATGACAATATAGTTGCTAATGCTTGTTTCACTTCAAAGTTTTCCACCCAATGTTATAATATCCAATTTCTCGACATGCAAAATTGTAGCAACTTAAACAAAGCATTAGTTTGTTAAAAGCAAGGAAAGGAAAAGCCAAAATAAAGAGCTTGAGAAAACCAATTTAAATTTTGATTAAAAATTCAATAAACAGTATCTCGTGGAAGCCTATGAAACTCGAGTTGATGCCAATTCCTCTTGCTAATGATCTGAAGGCAAAGGTTGGATGAGAATTACTCAGGTTATTGCAATAGCATTCATGCTATGGTTACTCAAGTTATTGCAATAGCAATCAAATGATTGTGAACTCAGGAAATAAAAATATATCAATATCATATGACAGAATATTATAATTCTCAAAATGCATCATATTAAATTCTAAAAATACAGTAAAATGTCATACGACAGAATATTAAGATTCTCAAAATGCAATAAAATGTAAAAATGCATTTAGATGGAAACTAAGTTCTGATTAAGATCCTCAAAATACATAAAAAATATCTGAAATTGAAATCCCATATCTCAATCATATTAAATGCATGTAAATTCTATCAAGAAATGCTTGAATCAAATACATCTCTAGCCTTTACTAGTAAGACAAAATTCCAAGTCTTATTCTTTGGATCTTCAATGAAAAAGACGGGCTCAACTTGTGATGAGAAAACAAATGGATCATCTGCCCATCTATCACCTGTGTGTATTAATCGTGAAAAGTTAACCAATGTATTTCCATAATGATCTAATTTAATGCCAGCTGAAGTTGTGTTAGCCCAATCACACTTGAAAAGACCACACGAAATAAGCCGGAGTAATTAAGCTCAATAATATCATTCAGTTGACCATAATAAGAAAAATTTCCAACTTCAATTTTGTTAATAATGCCATAATTTTGTATTTTCTTCTTCTCATCATGAGCTTTAGTATGAAATTCATAGCCATTAATATAAAATCCTTTAAAGCTTTATGTGATTTGCTTAGGACCAACTGCGAGGTCTATAATTTCTTCTGAAACTATTGAATCATCTATACATATAATCTAAATAAAAAATTATTAGTCAAATTAGGCATATGATATTGAAATTGACTATGGAGAGATTTTGATATCTTACTGTTCATCTGAACCAATCATGAAAATATTCATTAACAAGTTTATCAAGAGCTAATGGCATTACAAGAAAGTTGTTGGCTTTTTTTATCTCTCTTCCACCTTGTATAGATCAATATACTTTGTTAAATTATCACAATGTCGGAGCACATATCTATGACCTTGAATCAATGATAGGTTATCTAACACAAATATAGACACTTGACCCAAAGGTTTATCGGCAATCAAGAACTTGTAGGAAACACCATCATCATTAGATGAAATTCTAGTAGATATGGACTTGGAGAAAGTCGGCGGACCATCCAGATATTTTGAGCAAAATGAAATTCCCTTTTCAGCGATATATTGCTCAGCAATTGATCCTTCAGGTTGTGACTTATTTCCAACAAAATCCTTTAATATTAAGAAAAATATGTAAATTATAAAAATGTATGTTAATATACCCCAATAAACAATAAAATATTGAAGTAATAAGAAAGATATATTACCTCTCAAAAGGGTACATCCATCTATAAAGTACAGGCCCACAAAGTCTCACTTCTTCAACCAAATGGATGAGCAAGTGGACCATGATAGTGAAGAATGATGGGATAAAGTACTTCTCCATAATACATAAAGTCAATGCAATTTCCCTCTGTTTCTTATCAAGATCAATTGGATTTATGACCTTTGCGCATATAAATTTTAAGAAATGTGAAATCCCAACAATGATGGTCAAAACATTGTTTGATGGTGTACATGATCTTAATGTAATAGGCATAATATCCTTAATTAGTACATGACAATCGTGGCTTTTTATTAGACCCATTATTTTGCACTCTTTAATGTTTACACTCTTAGAAATATTTGATGAATAACCCTTGGGTAACTTCATATTTTTGAGATCTTCACAAAATATCATCTTATCCTTCTTAGACATGGTAAATATAGCTGGTGGTAAAAATTAACTACCATCTGAAAGAATATGAGGATGTAGTTCAGGCTTTACCCTAGTTTGAACCAAATCTTATCAAGCTTGTAAGTTATCTTTAGATTTCTCAAGGTCTAGCAATGTAGAAATGAAGTTATCAAAAATATTTTTCTTTATATGAATAACATCTAAATTATGAGGTAATATGTTATATTGCCAATAAGATAAATAAAAAAATATTAATTTCTTCTTCCACTTAGTGACCACACTATCATTGATAGACATTGTAGCTTCGTGCCCTCTTTTCAATATTTTTAACCTATCTTTATTAATTTTTTAAAGAGTGAACTCATGATTCTATAATTCAGTACAAATTTTACTACCAGAAATCCTTGAAGGCACCGATCTGAGTTCATATATATTATCAAAGTATTGTTTTGGCTTGCGAAATAAATGAGAAGATGAATGCCAACATCGATGACCCAGATATGCAAACTTCTTACTCTTATACAACCATAAGGACTCTGTATTGTGGGCACAACATGAACAAGCAAACCTTCCTTTGGTGTTCCAACCCGACAACATGCCATATGCGGGAAAGTCATTGATAGTCCAAAGTAATGCTGCACGCATCATGAAATTTTCTCCACTTACTGCATCATAACATTGAACACCTTGACATAAATATTGCAATTCATGAATCAAAGGTTTGAGATAAATGTCAATGTCATTTGCAGGACTTTTTTCACCTGGTATAATCATTGAAAGAATAAATGATGATTGTTTCATTCCACTCCAAGGGGGCATATTATAAGGCACTAGAATCACTGGCCAAATACTATATGCACTACTCATAATCTTGAAAGGGTTAAAACCATCAGTGGCTAAACCAAGGCGAACATTACATGGATCTACGGCAAAATCAGGAAATTTATAATTAAATGATTTCCATGCTTCTCCATTAGATGGGTGTCATATCATACCATCTGTATTTTATTGTGTGACATGCCAAATCATCTCTTCTGCCAATTTTTTGGTTTTAAATAATCTTTGAAGTTTTGGAATCAAGGAAAAATATCAAGGAATTTTAATAGGTTTCATTTGAACTTTTTTGACTTGTGCAATATTGCTCTCTTGATTAGGAGCCCATCTTGATGCTCCACAGACATCACATACATTCTCATTAGACTTATCCCCCAAAAATAATGTGCAATCATTAGGGTATGCGTGTATCTTAGTATAACCAAGATCAAAAGCCTTCATTAATTTTTTAACTTCATATGTAGTTTTTGGTAATGAAGTTCCTTCAAGAAATGCTTCAATAAGTAGCTCTAATAACATATTGAAAGATCTTGTAGTCCAAGAGTTTAGAAATTTCAAATGAAATAAATGTAACATGAACGACAACTTAGAAAACTTCTTACATCCCGGATTTAATTCTTCCCCCATATCTTCTAATAATTTTGATTGTTTATCATCTTGTTTATTTGAGTCTTGAGTAAATTTTTCATGCTAATCAACTAAGTTAATCGATTCATTGATTGGAGCAAATGTATCCCTCAACAATCCTTCAATGTCATCTATATGTGGTTGCTCAATTTGAGTAGTTTGTGATTCAAAATAAGACATACTAACAACGCCTTCATTTTCTGAATCTCTAACAACAACTTAATCATCCTCCCCATGTTGATTCCAAATAATATATCCGTAAAGAATCCATTGGTGATAATGTGTTCCTTAACAACTTGTACTGAATAAAAGTATATGTTGATGCATAATTTACATGGGCATAATATCTTTCCTGATATATTCTTACTACGACCAGCAAAATCTAAAATATCTTCAACTCCTTTGTTGTATTCAAGACTCCATCTTGACTTGATTATCCAGCTCTTATTCATTTTAAAATTGAACTGCAATTTTTAACCATTGACAATAATTAAGAATGACAATAAATATAAGTCATCATATCAAGTTAAATTTTAACAACTGAATGCTACAAATAGCTATCTTGAATTTACAATACTCAGCATGTGTATGTGATTTTTGATTGATCAAATAACAAAAACCTACAAAGACCAAATTATTAGATACTTAAGTAGTTACTGAAAGTGTCAAATATAAGTCAACAATTAAAATCAAACATAATTTCTTTAATACAAAGGCAATATATATGTTCATCCAAAGGAATTTTTTTCTTCTTTATGTGACAAAAATTGCACCACACTTGTCTCTACATGCCTACTTTGGAATTAAGCTTCAAATAGGTTCACTATTTGTTTAGTGTGTAGATCTAAGCTTGTAGGTGGGGTGGAATTTTTTGGTGCCCAAATAGTTTTCCTAGTAAAATAAGATCATCACATAAAATAAACATAATATCCTCTCATAGACAACAAAGGCACAACAGTACCAATAATTGCCTTATAAATCTTCCTAATATCCTCTCATTCAAGTTTTAAAACTAAACTAATCATGCAATAACTTCCCCCTCTCCTTAACATTTGGAATTAGGTAAGACCAAATTCAAATCACCAAGTAAAAATAAAACAACAAGAAGGACTAAAAATGCAGGTTATTGCAGAAAAAAAAAACAACAAGAAGATTAACAAACGAAATAAAATAAAAAACTTATATAAATATTACCAAATGTTTGCTTAATTTTAGGTATGATTCAAGAAGTAAAAGGAGAAGAAGAAAGCAACGAATGACAAAACAGTGAAGTTCTTGTTATAAGGGAAGTAGATGTGTTGGCGTTGGTGTCACTGTCGCCGTTGGCTTCATCGTCAGCGTCGGATTTGGCATCAGCTTGGGCGTCGTTGATGGTTGGGGAGGAGGTGACTGTGGAGAATGGAGGTCGCTCGCGGAGGAGATCGCGAGAGGTCCAGATGACGTATAGAATGAGCTAAGGCTTTAGAGTCGGCTTCGACATTAGCGTCGCCGTCGTCGACGGAGATCGCGCTCGGAGGAGGAGGATCGCTTGTGCTCGGAGGAGGCGGATCGCTCGTGCTCGGAGGAGGCGGGTCGCTCGTGCTGGAAGGAGGCGGATCGCTCCCGCTCGGAGGAGATCGCTTGAGAGAGGTTGCACTATGAGGAGATCACTCTAGAGAGAGAGAGGTCAGGTTGAGGCTAGGGCTTATTTTCCATGGTTTATTTTCAGTTTCGCACCTTAATTTTCATTCATGCATGAATTAATAATATAAAAGAAGTGATTTAAAACCGTTGTGATTTACTGTCTGCAGCAATGATATTTATTTTGCTGCTAATAAATGCTGTGAAAAACATGTATTTTTAATAGTGTAAGTAAGATTCAACAAGATAAGAAAAGGTTTGACTAACTCAAACTTTGGGTTTGGGTAATGTATGTGTGTGTCTGAGTGTGTGTCCACATATCTTCTATCCTAAAGAAGAGAATTAAAAAATATTCATAAAAAAGATCTATCTATGTCTCATTTACACATTTACATCATTATCCTACTATGCATAGCTAGACATTCATCATTATATATATATATATATTTTTTTTTTTTTTTGTTTTAAGTATACTCTCTCACAAACTAATATGAAAATGTCAAGGATGATATTTTTCTAAGGTGGTTTAGTTATAAAAACCAAAAATATAAAAAAATATTTTAAAATGAAACTTTGAATGGCTATTTGAACAAAAGCGCTTCGGTGCTATGCTTGGGAGAACTACGAAGCTAAGCTTGAGAGCACAACAATGCTAGAAATCACCAATGCTACATTAACACCTCTATTCTACAGTAACTCTAAAATACGCATGCTACACTCACTACATGAAATCATCCATTACCGGCGGATTTTTCCGACGGCCTATTTTCCAGCGGCATAATTTTTCAGAAGAATTTCGGGTGGCTTTCTGGTGGGGGTTTTTAGCCGTTTTTTTGACGGTTTGTAATAATTTCTGTAAAATTATATATTCCTAATTTAATTAATTATTAATTTAATAACTTAGTCTAATTAATGATTAATTTAATTATTAACTTTAATATTTCATTTTAATTACTTTTTATTATAATTAATTATTAGTTTTCTATTTTAAATAATATGTTGTTAAAATAAAAATTAATTATTTTTAATTTAATAACTTTTTTTATTTAATAGTTTATATTAATTATTTATTCATTTTACCATTTTATTTATTTTATTTTAAAATTTAATTTTTCATATTTGTATTATTAAAATATAAAAAGTATGTAATATGACATATTTTGCTCCAAAATAAAGTGGTTGAGTCTTTGTATTCCAAACACTTAAGTCGTGAATTTTGGGCAGCGCACTCGAGCAGGCAAGTGTGCGGGCAGCTAGCGGTCAGGCTTGCGGACCAGTTCTAGCAGGGTAGTGGGCACAGTAGGTCACACTGGGTCGAGCCTGTGCTGTCTGGTCTGGCTTGCGAGCCAATAAAGGCAGGCAATGGCCTGGTCAGGCGGGCCTATGCGGCCTGGTGGGCCTGTGTATGCGGGCAGCAAACAGTAAGGCTGACCAGTGCGGGGCAACTTAATTTAAATTATTTTTTAATTTTCCGGTGGCTTTATTCCGCCGAAAAACTGTCAGAAATATTTTTCGCCAGAAAAAACCGCCAGAAATATTTTTCGTACACGGGTTTTACCGACGAAAATTTTGTCGCTAGAAAGTCACTAGTACATATCCAATTTGCCAGAAAATGATCAATTTAAGGTGAAAAATTCCACTGATAATAGGTGATTTTTTCTGTAATGACTATAACATTAGGTTTGAGCATCATTTTGGTACACACTAAATAATTTTTAAATATATTTTTGTATAAATATCCTTGTAATTATCCCATTACCCACTTCTTTTTGTGTGGCATGGCTGGGAAGGAAAGGGAAGGGAGGAAGAGAAGGGGATAGGGAGTGGGAGAGGGATTAGAGAGAGACAAAGAGAGATGAAGCTCTTTGGGGCTTTTTTGTCTAATATTCCTATCACAAAAATTATTCTACGCATTGTAAATAAAAATTCTCTTACTTCTATTTTTTTATAATTTTGATTTCTATAAATTTTATCTCTATTAAATCTGTCAAAAATGCTTTATCTCCTAATTTTGTAAGATTTCATTGTGTAACTTTTGATATGTTATAGATTTAATCATTTTAAATGATTTAATATAATTTTATTACTTTTTCACTAGTTATATGTATAGGAATTTTATGTAAAATGAGCAGAAAAAGTATGTTGAAAATGGGTTGAAAAGTGTTATATTATGATTTTGATATGATAATACTGAAATGTAATATGTACTAAAATGATTGATATGTACCAAAATGTTATAGAACGAGGTATTTAAAATATATATTAGAATTAGAAAGGTAGAAGGATGACATGAAACACAGTATGTACTTATTGATATCAAATATATGATATGTTAATCCCACGTGATACCCTCAAGGTGCACTGATTCATTAATAGAAGTTATAAGGAGTTAGAGACTGATTGGGAATTATAAGGAGCCAGGGTGATTGATCCATGTGATTTACTGATTAGTCATAAAGAGCTAACTGATTAGTTATAAGGTGAGATTGATCATAAGTCATAAGAAAATGTGCATGATCAATATACCCTCATTAAAATAACTGATAAATGATAAGTATACTTATACATAATAAATAATATTGATACACAATACTGAGAAAATCCGGCAAGTAATTCTTGATCAGGTTCCAATTGCTAAACAGTCAATTATATTCTGGGAAGGCTATTACAAACCTAAGTTTAGAGATTTGATCTCCCATTTTTTGGTAATTTGGTGGAAGTTCCTTGATCTAAATTCATCTGACATAAGAAACATGCTCTTAGGTACTCTTGTTACTCTTGGATGGCCATTTGGGAAGGTTAAAATGTGCATATCTTCTCCTTAAAATATATGTTCCAATTCATCCAGTTTGCACCTTTTGCCAAGCTGCCCCGGAATCCCATAGACGTTTGTTTTTTGAATGTGATTACTCTTTCTTGGTGATCACCTCTATTCTGCCCTTCCTTAACTGTTTTCTTTTCAGGTCGACCCTTATGCAAGCCTTGGAATACTCTGATAGCATGGAATAGTTCGGTAAAGGGGAAAAAACTTTTGTTATTTGTCTATTAACTGCATTATATTGTCTACTTCCTTTGGAGAGAAAGGAACAATCTTAGGTTCAGAGTCTCCTGGACTGGTCCCTCTTCTATACATAATGAAATTAGAAATGCTCTCATTCCCCATACCAAAAAATTGAAGAATTTTGATGAGATTAAAAGTCTTTTTGTTGTACTTAACTGAGGTTTTTTCTATTTGGTTCTTCTGAAAAGATGCTTGCATTTGTTGGATTTGGGCCTTTTACCGAAGATGATTTTTTGCAGACGATGATGAGTGTTGCCAATTGCCAGGCTTTGGGCATTGGATGGTCCTTGTGGTAACATTTGCTCATGCTAAATGGCCTAGGGGATCACGGTTCGGGTGTCTTCAGTTACGGCCCTCGTGCCATCCGATTCACTCATGGTTAGCCCTATGGCAATCTGGGCACTATTCCTCTCTTAGCTGTCACGCTGGGGTACGACTATTGCTGATTATTTCAGATGATTTTATGATGATTATGCAGTTGGCTTCATCCTGAGTCTGATTGTTTACTAACATTTTCTCGTTCGCCATTTTTTCTTGGGGAACAATTTTGTAATGTCAATTTTGAGTTTTCTTTTCTTATGTTCAGAGTTTTGTTCTATGGTCTTTCTTTTGAGGCCTTATAGTTGTAATTGTTTTTTATTAATATGCGGGATAAGCCCCAAAATTTCCCCAAAAAAGGATATTTATACAATTACTTTACAATTAATTGACTGAAAAAGGTGATTGAATGAATGATAAGACTGACTCATTAAATTGGACTGATTGAATGATAAAGATAGATCAATTGTTTGATTGATTAAATAATAGTAACTAAACATCAGGACTAATGGTTGATACACTAAGATGTGATATATAATATACTGATAAATTGACACAGGTGATAGTACAAATAACATATATTGATTTATTGATTTCCTTACATGATTTACAAAATATTATTTCTCTTCTATCTTGCACGGATTTTAGTAAGATTTTAATTATTTGCTAGCTTTTTTTAGAAAATTTATATGATTTCAGGTAAAGAAAAAGGAACTTGTGGTTTGAGGCTTAGTATTGATGATAGTTTTGATTTTATTTTAAGCCTTTGTTTTTATGCATATTCTTTTTTAGCCTATGATAGCTATTAATCATATTGTTTTGAACTTGGGCTATAAAATATAAATATTGACTATAGAAATATAATTATACTTTTTTTGCTATTTATTTCTTTTCTTTAACATAATTAACAATTTTGAATGTTAAATTGATCTTGATGTAAATAATGATTATTAGTTTTTAACCGAATAAATAAATAAATATAATGAATTCAAAAGATAATAAAGAGAAAAGAAAAGAAATTCTTCCACTTCAGAACCCGAGGTGTTACACTTCTCCTCCATGACATCCTATGGCTAATAGATTGCAAATTTGTTATCTCAAGATAAACAAGTTTTTAGTCTTGTTCATGTTATAAATACTCCTAACCACTCACACATTTTGTGCTACAACAATTAAACAACTCAAATGGAGAATGGTCATATCTTAAGAATGTCATGCTCTATAAGCTTATGGCACCTAGCCTTTTCTTATGATTAACTTGCCATTATCTTCATCAATGCACATTCTACAAGTCACTTTGTGCTTTGTTAGACCCGACAATCATCTTAAGGGGATGTGATAACCATAAAATTTTATCAATTATGAGCAACTCTCATAGACAATCACTTTCCCCGGAAATCTAATCTCAACCACAAAATGAAAAGATATCAACAAATCAAATGTCTTGATGAAAAATAGATTCATCCAAATACAATTGATTCAGTGTGTCCAAGGTGAAGACCCTTAATGGATTGGTGTATATATACATTTGTTCTGGTGTAGCAATTGTTGGCATATACAACCATATACTATTTCTTATAGAAATAGGGAACTCTATTATTGCTTCTCATTTTCTTTAATTTTAGAGCTTCTCAATATATGTATTTATATATTTTGCTCAAGTCTCAAAGCTACACACTAGTGACTCATTTGAATTAAAACTTGAAACTCACCATGAGTTAAGGGTCTAAGTGAGTTGAGCTGTCTCGCGAGCTAGTTTGAACTCGACTCAATAATGAACACACTAGGTAGCTCATCGAGGCATAAGTTTGAGCTCGAGCCTATAATTGAGCTTAGCCTCGCTCAGCTAGTAACTTTAACGAGTCGATCATTCGTTTAAAATAAAATTTATTTCAAAATTAATTTTAAATTAATATAATAAAATATATATTAAATAATTTTTATTATGTTTCGAGTCAAGCATGAGTTTTTCAAATAACGTTGAGTAATTGAGCTGAGCTCGAGCCTAATAATTTTCAAACGAGCTGAGTACGAGCGCAATAAATAAGCTCAAGTTGGGCTTGATCTCGAGTTTGTGCTCGTTAAAAATTAAACTAATTTAATTCGATTAGATCGATACTTGACTCGTTCACACGCCTACTGTGAGTTACCATGTATTTTGATATCATCATTTAAGCTCATTTTGTAATTTTATGTATCAAGACCCAAATATATAAGTAGGGATGAACTTTTATGTTATTTTTTAATCAAATCTTACCCTCATATTTGTACATTTTGAAAACAATAATGAAATCTCATAGTTTTCTTTCCAAACATTCTATAAATATATTTAGATCAAGTAGTTGTCTTTCCTGTTGCTATACCATGACTTCAGTGTACAAATAAGTATTTAATGAAAGAGCTTAATAAATTCATTTGATCACATTACTCTTTTTCTTTATGACTATTTAATAAAAAAATCTGGGAATTATGTTTGTCTACTAATTCTTATTTTTATTAAGGATTAAATTTCAAAATAGTCCCCCAACAATACGTATTTTATTATTTACTTATTTTAGTCCCAGAATTAAAGTATAACGCTGTTTCAATTTAGTTCATCAATTATGTAAAATTGACTCAAAATTATTTTTTTGGATTTAAATTAGGATGAAAATTATAATGTCATCAGACTTAATTGAGATTAAATTTTTTTATAATTATAATATGAGAAGCGACTTTAGAGGAGCCAAATTAAGGCAATATGATATTTTGGGACTAAGGTTTCGTGTGGGACAGCATTCGTACTACTTTTTAAAATAATTTTCTAGTACAGATATTTTAAATTCAAAAAAATTTTATACTAAAAAGTCATTTTAGAAATCAAGAAGAAAGCATTCATTTTGAGGCGATTTTCTTGCCACTTCTTAAAACAGCTTTCTAGTAAAAGAATATTTATTTTTATACTAAAAAATTATTTTGATAAGCACTAAGAAAGTCATTCCAAACAAAGCCTGAGATTTCATTTAGGACAGCTTTCTTTTAATTTTTTTTAAAAAAAATTTATATAAAAATTTTATATTTATTTAAAAATTATTTTGAAAAATAATAAAAATTTATTTCAAATGAAATATAAATTAATCATATCAAAGAATTTAAAGATTATTTTGAGAATTTTTTTTTTGTTTTCATTAATGAGGATCTAACCTACGGATAATAATCTGATCTAATATGACCTCCAAGAGGTAAAAACCCGCATAGACTATTGCTGTTCATTTTTAGAGCGAATCCACAGTGAATTTGGATAAGGTCTGAAAGCGAAGGGTGGGCCCACTGAGCTCTCTGCGGCAAGCGGCTGCTATTAATGTTAACGTTGCCGTGCCAGTTCAGAACGCGAACGCAGCTGACGTCGCGCTCAATTAATATATAAAGCTTTGTTCTTATGCGCCTTCCCGTACGCTTCTCGTTTTACCCTTTTTAATTATCGCATCAGTGTCGCTTCCACCACTCCACGATTTCCCATTCTGATACCCGATCAATTTACATCCACGTGCCCGCACCGAACTCTCCTCCGAGCGCATCCTGACCGTGCGATACGTGCGCGATATAATATAATTATTACCGAAAATTTTAAAATAGATTATAATATCTTAACTCATCTCAAAAAATTGTTTATAAAATTATATATTTATGATAATTTTATTTTATTTTAAATTAAAGAGATTTTTACATAACATCTAAAATTATTGATAATACATATTCAACATTTAAATTTTTATATGTACTAATATGCAACCTAAAATCCTTTTTCCTTCTATTTTACCACTCTATTGGAGCGAAGAGATACTTGTATTAACTGTGAAAGAATGTCATTGACGGGAAGTAGGGGTGTCAATTTCGGGTCACGGGTCGGATTCGGGTCGAACCCGAAACTGACCCGGCACTATTCGGGTCAACCCGAACCCGATCCGTTTTTAAAAACGGGTTAGTTTTCATGACCCGAACCCGACCCGCTTTGGGTCAGGGTCAACCCGACAAGATCGGAATGACCCGTTTCCAACATAAAATTGCTAATTTTCGGGTCAAAAACGGGTCAATCTCCTCTTTTCGGGTCAAAAATGGGTCAACATCGGGTCAATCTTGGGTTACCGGGTCAAAATCGGGTTTTCGGGTCAAAATCGGGTCACTTTCGGGTCAAAGGGTTAACCCGAACCCGACCCAATTTTTGAAACAGGTCGAAATGTTGAACTCGAACCAGACCCGTTTCGGGTTCGGGTTGACTCTAACCCGAAATTTTCGAGTCGGGTTCGGATCGGATTTTCGGGTCGTGTCAAATATTGACACCCCTAACAGGAAGACAGTCTCTGATAGTGATTTTTGATGGAAAGTTTTAAACGGATTGTTAGAATTGATTAAAAGAGTGATTTTATGTGGTATGTTAGTAAATATAGAAGTTTAGGTGTTAAGTATGCAAAAATCTCAAAATTAAATTATTTTAATTTTTATCGTTCTATATTTCATGATATAATATTTTTATTTTTTTTAATAATATCATAGTATTTATGAAAATAAATTAAATTAATTTTGAGATAAATGTATTTTCAATAATTTATATATTAATTTCATTTAAAATAAATAAATTTTTTTTTAAAAAAATTTAATTTTAAAAAGAATTTATTTATTTAATTTTACATTTAGATTATTTAAGATATATTCATATATATAAGACAAATACAAAGACTATAATCCAAAATCTCTTAATTGAAAATCTAAGCTCTCAATCAAAATGTCAAGATAAAATGCCTATTTTTTTTTTTTTTTTCTAATAATAACGTGTCCGATTCATGATTGAAGCACACTTGTCAAAGCAGATCTAACGAACACTAAATAATAAATTCCTGAACCGTCTCAAGTAGCAGCAGGATAACAAAGGGCCTGATAGAAACTTTGGCCATCTTTCACTCGAACGATTGTATTTACTTCGTATGAACAGCCGTTGGATTGAAGGAACTTATTTGGAAAACGATGTCAGCGATCAATCATTACGAGCCGTCATATTCACTTCGTCGATCGGACGGCTTCTGAACTCGGCGACGAAAATTCTTACTTCAGGCTTGTGTGGATTCATTTCGCGGGAGCTCGTCGGTTGTTCTCGGTCTTTATCATCCTCTTCTCACTCTCTCTTCCTCATTTCGGGAGCTGAGTTTCTACGGGATCGGAAGATGGCCTCAGGCGACGGCGGAGAAGGATGCGGGGAGCAGGAAGTTGTTGCTGTTGAACTCCCGGCGCCTGTGGGTTGGAAGAAGACGGTCTGTTGCTTTCTTTGTTTTTTGTTTTTGTTTTTTCTTCTGTTTGCTTTTTGTTCTGGTTGCAGAGATTTGTTGGAGCACCTTGTTTTTTTTTGGATTAGGAACGTGCTCTCGTCGGTCTGACTTTTGGTTCTAAGGTTGCTGGTTTGGTTGATTTTTTTTTCGATTTTGTTGATTCAGTGGAGTGTATTTTGCAATTAAGGTTCTTATTATATGCAGCAAACGGTTTTGATATTGGAATTACTTGATTGATATCTTAGGTTACTTTAATAAGTTGATTATCCTCAAGGTTGTCTAGAATTCTTCAGCAGGAGTGTTTATTTTTTTTTTTTTCTTCAGCTAGTTTATGTTGTTCGAGTTGTTATACCAGAAAAAATTGGTACTTCTGTTTATGAAGCGTGGATTTATCGGAAGAGGGATGATTCCTGTTTCTTCCTCTAAGTCAACGGTTTTTTGTTGTGCTTATCGACAGGAAATTCCTATTTAACTCAAGGGATGGCAAGTTTTTACCTTTTAAATTTTTTAATAAGATAGAGGATTTCTGCTTTGTTTCTTAAGTTATATCTTCATTAGACTGGGTGATGGTCTGAATATACGAAGTGAATTTGTAATTTATGCATGATTAGTCTAACATGTGCTGTTCCCCTTATACCTTCTTTATGAAATTGAATATTCCTCTGTAGGATTGTTTTCTATAGTTGAGTGTTTTTAATGGAATTGTATTCTTCCTTGATAGAAGTTTAAGAATGGGCTAATTTTTATACTGGTCTTACTGCAGTTTTTTCATTTTTTTTTTTTTTGGCTATGTAGGGAAGAAGATGAGATTACTTTAAGTTCAATCTATCTCTTTGTAGGTTAGCAGCAGAGTTTTATATAAACATAGAAGTTAGAGAGCAAATTTTATCAGCATCAGGGCAGTATGAGATTTTCTTAGCTCTATAAACAAATAGGTGTTTTTGAAGAAGTGTGTGGAGGGAAAAATATATTTGGCACATGTGACCAGGATATTTCGTGCTTCTTTGTTTGACCATGGATAGCCCGTGGTTTGCATGGAACTGGTTTCTTTCCTTTTTTAAAGATTTCACCCGAATAATCTCTGTAATAATGAGATGCTAGAACATTGCTCACAATAGTTTTATCAATTATAATTAAGTTGAATGCAAACAATTTTGCACCTAAACAATTTTGTAAAAGCTGATCCGGAATTAACTTGAAACCATAGTATGGTTATATTAGCATCCTGCGGAACCGATACGATTTTCTACATTTTTCAAGTGGTATGCAAAGATCTTAGATTTTCCTATGAAATCATTTTCAACCTAATTCTATCTCTTCTTGTTGTTTAATTTCTCCTTGCATGTGTGATTTGTGAAGTTAGTTTTGTTATCCAAAACCTTTTTAAATGGAAAATATTTTTCTTTGTCTCATCCCTTTATGTGGAGGTTAGAACATTCTTTGAAGAAAATAATCTCTTAGTATTTTTAACTAATTTAACATGAATTAAGGTACCATTTTGATGCCATAGTTCCCGTTGCTTAATTTAAGCTTGTAGGAATCCCAATTTCTTTGATATGAGATGGTTAAATCTCATTTTTATTTACTTAGTTAATTCAATGCCAATTAGGCTGAATGAAGGTTTTCAGAGCCTCCAGGATAAAAGCTTATCAAACTTATTTCCCGGTTTAGGGTCACTTTTTCGCTCTGTTTGTGAGAAAAATATTAATATTTCTTTTCTCATGACAAAAGCTTATCAAAATTTTATCTTGAGTATGTTGGAAACTTTTATGGAAGTGGATAAAAGGTCTGGTGTTAGAAGAGACGAGATGGAGATTTCCTAAGAACATAAATGGTTATCAGGAATTGTCAGTTCTCTTTTTGCTTCATGGTTTTTTTCTAACATCGAAAATCTCAGATAAACATTGATTGGTGCATGTCAGTTATCTTAAGATGTTTTTTAATGATATCTTTTTTTGAAAAGTTTTTATGAAGAATGATGTCGTAACTTGGAAGATTTTAAAGCCAACATATTCATGGCAGAAAGCTTTTGTAAAGAGAACTCATGTATTGTTGGAACTTCAATATCTGATATGAGGTTTAGAATTGTGAAATATGAACTATTCTAAGTTTTTAATAATGATGATTGATCTCATAGAATACCAATCAAAGTCAAAAGAACGTGTTCCTAGTCCTAATTAACGTACTAATTTTGTATTGTCTTTGTATTTGGCATTGGGGCGTCTTTGCTTGCAGGGAAGCTTATTTGTTTCCTAATTTAGGTTTCGTTTGGGACAGCTTTATCATTGCTTTCTAAAATAGTTTTTTAGTAAAAAAATTCTAATTTATAAATTTTTTAAACTAAAACACGTTTTTATAAAGCATTAAGAAATCTATCCCAAACGAACTCTTAAAATGTTTATTATGAACCTATTAGTCTAGGTGCTGCTATTTCCTTTTGGGAGTTCAGTTTTCTGATTCAGCTTGTCCTTATCCAAGAAAAAGTATTATCAGATGGAGATTGTTTTGCCTTTTCAAATGTTAGATTAATGCTGGTGTTTCCTGTTGGGAATTCAATTTTCTGATTCAGCTTGTCCTTATTCAAGAAAAAAAATTTATCAGAAAGATATTCTTTGCCTTATCCACTATGGAATTTTGATTGAGAATGCTCAGATTTCTGGACTAAAGCTGAAAGAGAAGGCAATCCTATGCATCAGTGCCGGTTTCTGCATGTCACCATAAGTTATGTTTCTCTTCTTTCATTTTACACTTTAAGAACATATTATCATATAAGTAAATAACTAAACAGGACACTAGAATTTTGTGTAGATGGAGTAATACAGATAATGCAGTGTCCTTTTGAACCGTTAGAGATTCAAATTGAGCTCTGAGTGTTAACTACTCATTGAAGGATCATGATATTTGAATTATTAGAATTATTAGGTTACCATATTAATAAAGATCACATATGTTCAATATTTATTTAGAATTCGTAGTATTTAATCTTGTAATATATTGTGATTATGGAGTATATTTTTCTTTGTTGTACTTTCCTTATTATTGTTTTTTTTTAAGCTTTATATAGGCATATTTGTATTGCCATTAGATATTCAAATAAAGATGTAGAGTTTTATTTTTTCTATCATGGTATGAGAGCCAACGCTCTTAGTTCTTTTGCCTTCATCCTATCTCTTGGCTTTTGCTTTGTCAAGATCTCGTGAAGATCCACGAGGATTATATCTTTCTTCGCACCCATTGTTTTTCGATGAGTTATTTGTTTTTATGCAGAAAAAACCTAGTCATCCTACTACACTACACTGCTAGATTTCAATCCTGAATAGCCTGGTAAGATCTCCGTTGAAAATTAGATTCCTAAGAAGTTTAGTCATTTTCAATTTTGTCATGATGGGAAGCTTTTCTTACACTGTCTATTAATGTGGATGAATGTCATTCATCTAGCAGGATCCAATGTCAACTATATCTTGAGATTTCATTCTGTTCTTTGGATTGTAATAAATCAGTTTCGCCACCATCTTAGCCTTTATTTTTCCTATATATTTAGGGACTTCTAAAATTTAGCTATATTTGTTCGGGCTAATAATTGCTTTCAACCTAAGGTAAACCCAAAATCTTTTTTATTTGAGCACGGGAGTGGCAAAAATAGCTGATGAGAAATTTCCATCTCGTGGAGTTGGATAAGAATTTTGCCAATTAGATGTGAAGTGTTGTGGTATTTGACTTCATTTGTCTCTTTCATCTTGAGGATGTAATTTATATATTCTTTCATTTTTTTTATTAGAATTTAGGAATAGTTCAGACATAATTAAGGAAAAATGGTGGAGAGAGTGTTACAAAAAGTTATTGTAAGGAAAAGGGTGTTGCTTTTGAGGAATGGAGAAAAATATCATGGAGACTTGTAACTAGAGGTCATGAAAAGAGGGGAATTTCATAGCAAAAGAAAGAGCATTTACTGATTTACATAATAAGTTATATATCATGGAAGAAGAAAGAGATATTAAATAGCCAGGACAAAACATAAGAGATCAATAAGTTTGATCAAATTATATGCCTTAAACACATTGATAAAAATATCTTAGTTAAAGGGGAGACCAAAATGCTATTTTGAGAAATTGTTGAATGAGATTTGAAAATGACGTGTAAAGATAAAATCTTAGCTTTTGATTAGATATGTATTGAGATTTGAATAGTTATGAGCGAGACATTAGATTAGTTTGATTTACAAATTTTTTATCAGATACCAAAAGATTGGAGAATAAGCATTTTTGGTGCCAATAATTAAGACTAAACCAGATGCTTAAGATTGTGATAATTGCATTAAATTTAAACTTAGAAGCTACTCATTAAAGTTAGGGAGAGACTAATGGAATTAAAATTAGGAAAACTGAACTGTTATCAAATAATCAATTTAATTTCTGATCCAAAAGATCAATTATAGAGGCAATTTTTGAGTGAATGCAATTATGTATATATAGTGTTCGAAAGAAGGATCTTCATTTGATTTTTTATTTCCATTAGAATTAATCATGTGTGTATTAAGGAATACATTTTGTTTCAAAGATATTTTGATGTTATTAAGGTGTATGTTAGAGCGGTGTCTAAATTAGTAGTTGAATTGACAAAATATTTGCAAACATAATTGGATTACATTAACGAACAACATTTGATTCATATATTTTTTTATATTGATTGTGTATATTCATACCAAAGATATTCAAAATAAGATAATCAGATGTAGTTTTTTTGTGAAGTGTCTTGTTCTAATTGGTGAGATCTCTTTTAAATTTTGTACAAAACCTGAATAATGGAGAATATGTTTAAAAGATAAAATATTTCTGATTAGTAGAACAATTATTTGAAATTTTTATAGATGTAATTTTAATCATTTTTAATTTATTTTATTAGAATATAAAGTACTTAGGTGTGATATACTTAAATATCTTGGATCCATTATATAGAAGAAAGAGGATATTACTTGAGTTGAAGTTGGGTGGTTAAAATAGAAACTTGCTTTTTAAATATGCCAAACCCAAATTAAAGAATATTGTACTAATTAAGTATAGTTGTTTCCTGTCTATAATATTATGACACAACTAAGGAAATTGGTGTGTTTTGTTTGTTTGTCATACTTATATGTTCTGTAAATCCAAGCTGCTTTATCCATGCTTTTATTTTTCCACCTGCAGTTTACTGCTAAGAAAAGTGGGAGATCCAAAGAAAATGAAATTGTTTTCATTGCGCCTACTGGAGAGGAAATAATCAATAGAAAACAACTGGAGCAATACCTTAAATCCCATTCTGGTGTGCCTGCATTACATGAATTTGATTGGAGCACAAGTGTTGAAACTCCCAGGAGATCCGCAAGAATCAGTGAGAAGGCAAAGGCAGTTTCTCCACCAGAACCTCAACCAAAGAAAAAACGATCCAGGAGATCATCATCAGGACCTACTAAGAATAATGCAAATATTGAAGCTGCTCCAGAAGAAACTCCAGAGAACAAAGATGGAGCACTCGAGGAAGCTAATCAGACTGAAGATACAAAAATGTCTGAAGGTGCTCCTGCAGAGTATAAAAATAAGGAAAATAACCCAGATGACAAGGCAATAACTGTGCAGGACAATGGGATAGTCTCTGATAAGATTGATTATGAAGGAAACATTGCAAAACCACTTTCAGATACTCATCAGCCTGTGACCAACTTGTTTGATCAGCTTCAAACTAATACTGGAGAAGATAACCGGTCCTCGAATGTCGCCGAGGATGTCGAAATCAAAAGCACAGAGGAAAAGGATGAACAGCAGAAGCCGCAGAACTTCAAGCAACCCGTTCGAATCGAAGCTCAGCAACATCTGGCTCCTACTTTGAGCTGCTGAAATGTATTGCCAGACCAGACTGAATTAGCTGTAGTGAAGAAATAAGCTTAAGGTGTAAAGGGGAAAAGACCATTGTCTGTCAACTGGTATTTACAAATTATTAACTTGTGGAGATCTTTGTTTATGTTATAGTAAATTTCTGTATGTGTGGTTATTAGTTGTGCCTTATGCCTTTAAGTGGTGTCTGTCAGTGTTTGTATACACACTCTGTTTGGGTTCTGAATGAATGATTGTACTGAAATTAGAAGTATTAGTTGCTAAGAGAGAGAGCTAGAAAATTTTCTTAGAAAGGGCACCAATTAATGATTGTAAAAAAATTTGCTTGATATAGATTTTTATGTTTGATATAGTATATTTAAAATTTATTAGTAAGAATAAGATTTTTTTTATTTTTATTATTGATTTCAATGGTTAAATTATAAAAAATAATAATATTTCTTTTTAAGAATGTTAAACTACTAATATTGATGCAAATAATTGTCATTTTTTTATTAATAATCTTATTTTAAAAACTTGTATTATTATCTTTGGATAAAAATTTCAATTAATATTAAAGAATATAATAGAAAGTTGATAAAAAAAGTTAGTTATATAAAAAATACTGTAATATTAATTATTTATGTAATATACTCATTTAAAACGTATATAGAGGCTATAAAACCCATTGATCAAAATTGCTGAGACTTCAAATTTTTTTATTAAAAAAATTAGATTTCTTTTCCAATTTTACAAGTAGAAACACGCATGTAATCCTCATATTTCAAAGCACAAAAAAAATATTTAAGCAATTAACATTTTATTTTGCTAATTCTTTTTCTTCTAATATCTAATCAGTGAATGGTGTTCAATTTTAATATCATCAACAAGTCTAGTAGGTCTGGTATAATATTTTTGTACTAATATCAACATGCAATAATCAAGTGATTATAGAAAAGTAAATATATGAGTTTTCCAAAAATCAAAAGGAATGTTATCAAATAAAGGTGGTCTAATGATTGAATATCCTTCAGGAGTATTTCGGTTTCCAAAATTAGCCATGATCGTGTTTCAAAATTTATTTTAAATTTTAACTTTTGAAATTATCTCTAATACCACTTGAAAGTACATGTAGGTTGTTAAACCTAATAAAATTGTACCAAGACTAACCAAGAGGGGGTGAATTGATTGTTTCAAAAATTTCGTACTATGTCAGCCATCTTTACGACCTGCCATCGTACAGTATGAACGATTCAAAATGAACTAGTTTGTATGTTATGATCTGGGACAAAAGGAATTTCATACTCTATTAATTGTCTATATGATATGACATTATACAATACGAACAGTTCAAAATGAACTAGTTCGAGTGGTACGATCTGGGACAAAAGGAATTTCATACTCTTTCTGTCATCTGTACGACCTAACATCGTACAGTATGAACAGTTCAAATTTTTTAATTCTTGATTTGATTAACTGCATTCTGGAGGAAAAAATTTGTCAAATCATATAATACGATTAAATATCGTATAGTACGGTCTGACTTAAAAAAATTACTACTCTCGCCATGTGTGTGTGTGTACGATTACCCAATTATAATTACTCCTTCTCAGACTCAAGAATAAAAAAGTAGAAATATATAGAGTTGATTACATGACAACCTATTCTACCTTTATCTTGAAGTCTTCAGTAATCTGAAGTAGTAAATGAATTATCTAAAATGTTAGTACACACAAAAATAATAAGAAATATCTAATTCATGCTAAGAGAAACAATAAAATCATCAAAATAATAATATTTTGATATCATCAAAAAAATCACATTCTCAATCTTGTTTCTAACAAATGACATATATAAAATTGTTAATTGGTGTGGTTTTAACAAATGATTCTCTTATTGCAAATCGTTCCAAACTTATCTTTGCAAGGGTGAGTGTCCAAATAAATACCAAATATATCCTTCATAATGATTTTCAAATTAATATTAGGTGTAAGGACATTTGCTTTCCAATTATTTATGAATGGAAATCATTGCCATGTATATGACATGACATGTTTTCTCATGACTCTAAATCATACCCTAATATACATAACAAACTGTACTTAATATACACAAGTATATATGCTGAATCAAGTAATAAAGTGATAGACTAGAGTGTCAAACTCATGAGGAAGTATGCTTTCTAGTAATCAACTATTACCATTCACTCTAATTACAAAATCATCCTACTAAAATAAAAATATTTGTTGTGGAGTTTCAATCACTAAATAAAAATAGTAAAAATAATGGATACAATATTTAAATAAAATATTTTGGATTAATAAATGTAAATTGCATATATTTTCTAATGAAACACTTATTTGTAAATATGATTCAGAGTATATGCATCCTTAGATCTCTATTGAGCTTGTAGGGGTGCAAAGGATATCTACTAATCTCCTATAATTATATCATCTTATTAAGAACCTAGCATATTTTATATCATATGAAAACATACTAATTTAATATTCCTAGTTGTTCATGCATTCCTCCATTGAGGCTATACATTATATTAGGTTTTAACTAAACATATGACGACTATGTGTATCAAATAAAGAGCGAGAAAATATAAAAAACATCATGTAACTTTATAGCACAAGAATCCTCATTAGTACTTAATATGTTCTCTATATCATCAATTCAAAGCTAGAGAATTAGTCAGACACGAAAGAAAATATAAGCAAACACTTTTTCATTAAAATCATGGAAGAACAAAACTACAAGAGAGTGATATCACCAGGAAGGATCAATGTATCTCCTTTACACTCCTTCCTTAATGTATATAATTGCTCAAACAAATACTGACTAAATACTCTAATGATTGTATCTTACATTTTTGTAGTTTCCCTTAGAATAGACTCTAAAAGAGATTTAAAGAATTACTTTGGAAAGTGCTAAAATTAGACAAGTGATTGTACTCTCTTACAAACATAATATCACTACTATTTATAGAATAACATAGAAATAGCAGGTGGTACAGCGGTGCTTAAAAGAGTAGCGTTACAGGCCACTTGAAATGAATTAAAGCTCCAGAGCTGGAACTTCTGCACCGCCTCTGTGCTTGATGATGTGGAATGCTTATTTAGTGAACAATCACATCGCTTCACTAGCAGATTGTGTCCCTTGGAAGTTACAATTGCCATGCCATGACAGTGATGACTTTCAAAAGCTGTAGCGCTTGATGGTAGATTTGGCGCTAAGGAATGATAGATTGTGCCGCCATAATGCTTAAAGTCATAGAACACAGTGCTTCCAAGCTAACCATTTTGGTGTTGAGACACTTGAAGATAGAGAACATAGCACAGCCATGTCTAAGTATGGCTCCTCAGTGGTATGGAAGATGGCAATATGACATGAAATTATCAAACACTACTATTTTGTACTGTACTTTAGATTTTTTTGCCATTTTTTACTTTTTCTAAACACAAACAATTAAAACAACATATTTAAACTAATAAAAGCACATATAAAAATATAATATAATGTACACTTATTAAATTCTCTCCGGCTTAAATTCTTATTTTTCCTCAAGCAAATAAAAATTTTGTTATTATGCTTAATTAAATAACCAAAGTAAAAATTGATAATTTAAAATTAATAAAATATAAGATAATAAATCACAATCTAGAAGAAGTAGACACGAAAAAAGTTATAATTCTAGTTTGGAAAATATTAATAATTATCCTAACCAATCATTCTTATCATTGCTTAATTGGAAATTACTTGTTATGAAGATAATCATTAACTATTGAATTTGTAATTGAATAATGTAGATTAAAGATTTGGATGTGTTTGTAGCTAAAATTCAATTTTCATCATTTCACCATTATTTGAATTAGTTTTTCCATCTTATCCTTTATGAATTTTAGTATTAGATTGCACTTTGGTTCTAATCTTTTAATTGATACTAATATTTGAATGAACTCATTTTTTTCTTTATTTCTTTTCTTTTCCTTTCTTTTTTGAACTCTTTTTGAGGTTTTTTTATTTTTATTTTTGCGAGTACATATATAATGATTTTGAATATTACTTTTGCTTATCATCTTTTTATAAACTTAATGATATTATTGCAAGAATTTAATAGATTTACTAGTTTAAATTTGGCTTGCTTTATGATTTTTAATTTTAATCTACCCATATCCATTATTTAGTGTTAATTATTATTTTTTATTTTAATGATCAATGTATAAATAAATAACTTATAAATTTCAGTTAAGTCAATAATTTAAATGATCTAAGTTAATTAATTTTTAGTTTTTCCCAATTTATGAAGTATAAAGCAATGTTCATTTAAACTATAATATAGAGTTTTATTATTATCCTGATTTTACATAATTTTTAATTATCATTTTTATTAAGGTCAGTTAATTAATTAGAATATAGATATATTAAAGGAAAGTAATATAAAATTTTAAGTATAACGGGAATTTAATACAATATAAATAATAACACAAACAAACATAACAAACACATATTTTCATGAGTAATATAAATAGATAAAATATGAGATAAAAAATAATAATATAAGTACATGATAACTAGTGTTTTAAGGTACCATCACATATAGCAATGGCTTTAGTATTCATATCTCCAAGAATATGGCCATCCTTCATATATATGAATTCTTCTCTAAAAGACATAAAGGAAAGCAAAGATAACATACATATATCCTCTCCCTCTCTAAAACTAAGCACATAGAAAATTGAAGATTCTTATTCTTCTAATTCATAAGGTTTCAATCTATGCCCCTTAACCTTGAAAATGTGAATCAAGAACTTCACATCCATGCATCTTCTTCATTTCAGTGTTATATCTTTTTGTATCTAATTTAACTTCATTTTAAAATTCATGCAGTTTATTAATGATAACAAAAATTTGGATGTTGAGAAGAGCAAATGAATCTTGATTTTTAATTTGCATTTCACTTCTATTCCTAGAGGACGAATGCTTTCTTTTCTTCACACCCATGACTTTTATGTTTTAAGAATGAAAGGAGAGTACTCAACAATACTTTACTCTGAAAGATTTGTCAATGATAGAAAATAAATACTTCCAACTTATCATTTTTATAGTTTTAACTAGTTTTGGCAGGCCAAATTTTAAATTTAAAACAAATGCTTCCATGCCTAGCGCTACGGCGCTATACTCAGTGCAGTGGCTCTCCTTCTTCTCTCAATTTTTTTAAGCAGACTCTAATGATTATTATTATTAAAAATAATAATCCTACTTAACACATCTAACCCAAAAGATGGGTAGCCTCCCTTAAATCGTTATGTTTATAGTCTTCAGCCATACTTAATAACATACTAAACCTAATTCTTGGTTGCCTCCAACATAGCGCTAAGTTTATAGTCTTCAGCTAGGCATGCCAATATTTTTCAATTTGGTTGGGTAAATCATTCCAATCTTCAAATAACTTATACTAAGATATTTTTCTTTTTATTTTGGGTTAACTTCAATATTATGTAAAGATCTAAAAGGTCTACTATTAACTCAAATTGCAAGCTGACTTAATTGAGTTTTTTTAATTTTTAATAGAAGTAGCTTGGTTTTGTAATTGATTCCCTAACTGTATTAATACATCTTTCAATGTTATATTGTTATTTCTAAATTAATTACTTTGATTAAATCATGGAGGATATGTAAGTCTAGGATTAACTATTAAGTTGTTTAGGAATGTTCCAATTTAATCCTTGATTATTCTGCTTATTATTCCATTTATCATAACCACCAATATTATTTGACTACTTTAAATTAGGATGGTTCCTCAAACCCAGATTGTATGTATTTGAATAGGGATTATTTTATCTTCTAATTAAATTAATATTTTCAAACCTTTGTACATTACTATCTTCAATTTAATTTTGATCCCCTAAAGATTCAATTCCTAATCTAGATTTACTCCTATTGTATTTAACATCTTAGAAATTGCTGCAACATATGTAGTTAGGATAAATTCATAAATTCTTGCAACTTTTTTAGGATTTGCCCTATCAACAAGCCTTTAAAAATTGTTAGTAGTCATTTTATCTATTAATTTATATACTTCCTCAAATAGCTTAGACATTAATGATCCTAGCTGCAGTATCAAATATAGCTCTAAGAGATCATACTAATATATTATAAAATATTTGAATAACTAACCAATTAAGTAAAACAAGATTAGGGCATTTTCTAAGTATTTTCTTAAATCTTTCTCAACTCTCATAATTGGATTATCCTTCAAACTAAGTAAAAGAAGTTATATCATTTCTAAGTTTGACAGATTTTGAAGGTGGGAAATGCTTAGTAAGAAAATTATGAGCCAACTCATTTCAAGTAGTTATAGAGTTTGAGGGTAAGGAATTCAACCACATCTTAAACTTTTTTTTAGAGAAAAGAAAAACAATCTATGTTTAAAGCATCATTACCAACACCATTGTAGTTAAATGTTGCATAAAGTTTTAAGAAAAAAAGTTAAATATAAATTGGGATCTCCTATAGGAGTTCCTCCAAACTAAGAGTTTTGAACCACTTGAATAATGGTATGTTTCAATTCAAAATTATTAACTTGGATTGTAGGTATATTAATGCTTTGATGAATTCCATCTACTTAAGGGTTTGCATAATCTTTAAGATGTCTAGAATGATTTTGATCTAACACAGGTTTAGTCATTTTCAAAATCTTTTTGTTTTTTTGAATTTTAAAAAGGTTTCTCTCAATTTCAAGATCAAATAATAAAAGTTTTTCTATGGCTATAAAGCATGCAACCAAAAATATATAATCAGTAATTAAAGCAATTAAAAATAAAAGATATAAAGTAGGTCTAACTATGCAGTTAATTCAACAATATAGTTAAATTTTATAAAAAGTAAAATACTTATTCGATAATGGTGCCAAAAACTTGATGGGGTCTATGGAGAGCACTTTTGAGTTATTAAAATGTTTAAGGCTCTAGCTCCCCTAAATAATACTTAAGTTTCTTTGATATATAAAAAAATAGCAAACCACACTTAATATATGTAAGTATACATGTAAAATCAAGATATAATAGAGTGTCAAACTCACAAGGATGTATGCATACTAGTAATCAACTATTATTATTTACTCTAATTATTAAATTATTCTACTAAAGTAAAATTGTTTGTTGTGGAGATTCAATCACTGAATAAAAATAATAAAAATTATGGATACAATGCTTAAATAAAGTATTTCAGATTGATGAATATAAATTGAATGCTTTTTCTAATGATACTCTTATTCATAAATGTAATTCATAGCATATACATCCCTAGATCTCTATCATGTTTGTACGGGTGAAAAGGATAATTATTCCCGTCCTATAGTTATATTATCTTCTTAAGAACCTAGTATATTTTACATCCTATATTTAGGTATAAAAACTTACTAATTTAATATTTCACGTTGTTCTTACATTCCTCCATCGAGGCTATATATAACATAGGGTTTTAACTATATATATGGCCACTATGCATATTAAATAAAAAGCAAGAAAATATTAAAAATATCATTTAACTTTATAGCACAAGAATCTTCATTAGTACTTAATATATTTTCTACATCATCAATCCAAAACTAGAGAATTAGCCAGACATGAAAGAAAAGATAAGCAAACTTATTTTCATTAAAATTATGGAAGAATAAAAATATAAGAGAGTGATATCACTAGGAAGGATCAATGCATCTTATATATACTCCTTCATTAACGTACAAAGTTGCTCAAATAAATATTGACTAAACACTCTAATGATTATATCTAACACTTTTATAGTCTCCTTTATAATTGATTCTAAGAGATATCTAAAGTACTCTAAAAAGTACTAATATTAGATAAGTGACTGAGCTCTCTTACAAATATAACATAACTACTATTTATAGGATAACACCGAAATTGCAGGTGGCACTATAATGCTTAAAAGAGTATCACAATGGTGCCCTTTAAACGGTTTAATGCTTCGACACTGGAACTTCTGCACAGCCATGGTGCTTGCTGATGTGGAACAGTTACGTAGTGAATAGTCCCATTACTTTGCTGATAGATCATGTCCTTTGGAAGTTACAATTGCTAAACTGCGGTGTTGATGACTTTTAAACACTACATCGCTTGATGGAAGATTTGGTGCCAAGCATGATAGATTGTGCCACCATGGCACTTGAAGTTTGAGAACACAATGCTACTAAGCTAATCATTTTGATGATGCGGTGCTTGAAGATAGTGAACAAAACATTGCCATGTCTAAGTTCCATGCCTCAACAGTGTGGAAGATGGTGTTGTGGCGTGGAATTATCGAATGCCATAGTGTTGTAATCTACTTTTAATTTTGTATCATTTTTGAGTTTTTCCTACACACGAATAATTAAAACGACACATTTAAACTGATAAAAAAACATATAAATATATAACATAATTTACACTTATCCAAAGTACATAGTGATCTCTTCTTCTACTCGAGTATATGTAAAGGCTATAGTAAGCCAGCAGGTCACTGATGTTCTGCCTCACCATTTGATAAGCTTCACATTCAGATACAAATTTAGCTACCTCTATTTTCAATATGGGCCACTAGAACAAATATTTTAGATTATGATACATTTTACTAATTTCAATGTGAATTATATATCCAAAATAATGAGATTCATACAAAATTTCTTTACTTAAACCTACACCACTAGGAACCCTTATAGTTTAACACTACTCAAACTTTTACCTGAAGCTTAGGTTTTCTTCTAGACTGAACTAAATCTATCAATTTTGTATACTCCTTATTACACTTTTGATATTTATGAATCCTTTCTTATAGAGTAGCTTATACAATAATTTGAGATAGTATATATCAGCTGATCTAACCACTTCCAATTCTAATCTTTCCACATTATAAATTAGAGAAACATTAGATGTCACTATACAACCAACTTCTCCAATAATTTTTTTACTCAGAGCATCAATTATAACATTAGTCTTACCAATTTGATACTGAATACTAAGATCATATTCTGCAATAAATTCCAACCATTTCCTTTGTCTCATATTTAACCCCTTTTGAGTGAAAATATATTTTATACTCTTATGATTAGTGAGAATTTCATATCTATCATTGTATTGATAGTTCTTCTAAATCCTTAATGTAAAAATAATAGTTTCCAGCTCTAGATAGTTAGTAGGATAGTTCTTTTCATATAGCTTTAACTGTTTAGAGGTATAAAAATCTCCTAACCATTCTGCATCAGTGTACATCCCAATCCCTTCAATACCAGATGGACTATTCATGATAGGAGTTGACACCATAAAATTCTTTAATTTTAGAAAACTACTTTTGCACATAGTTCTTCATTCAAATGGCACTACTTTTGTGTTAGTCTAATTGGAAGAATTAAAATCTATGAAAAGTCTTTTACAAATTTTTTATAGTACCGCATCATACCAAAAAGCTACATACTTTAGATACCCTTATAGGGCTTGACATATTTATAACAATTTGTTTGTTCTAGAGATATATAGATATTTCATCATTGTTCACAACATGCCCTGAGAATGAATACTACTTAACCAAAGTCACATTTTAAAAATTTGGCATATAATTCATGTTGCCTTAATATCTTCATTATAATTCTCAATTAAGCTTCATGATCATCTTCAATCCTTAAATATACCAGAATGATGTCAACAAAAAAATTATAAACTGATCCAGATATCTTTAAATATTTGATTCATTAGATCCATAAATACAATATGTATATTAGTCAACCCAAAATGCATGAGTAAAACCTCACAGTTTCTATATTGGTTGCTAAAAGCTATCTTTTCCACATCCTCCTTTACTTTCAACTTGTGATACCCTGACCTCAAACATATATTTAAGAATACAGATGCACCTTCTAATTGTTCAAATAGATCATCAATTATAAGTAACAGATATTTATTCTTAATGGTTACCTTATTCAATTTTCTAAAGTCAATACACATTCTTATTTCTATGTATTTCTTTTTCACAAAAAGCATAGGTGCACTCCATGGGGTTACATGTGTATAAAGAACCCCCTATCCACTAACGCTTGGAACTAATTTTCAATTTACATCATTTTGTAATTTCCATCTGATACAGAGCTTTAGCAATTGACGTAGTACTAGGTAACACCTTAATAAAGAATTTTGTTTCTCTATTTGGTGGTAATCTTACTAGTTCTTCAAGAAAAAATTTCACTGCATAAACACTCTCAATTGCTACAAAAAATTTTTTTTCTCACAAGTGCTAATTATACCACATTTTCCTTTTTCCATAAATATTTATCAATTTCAAAGCTAATAGTAATGAAGACAATACCCCTCTAACTCCTTGAAAGTAAAAAACTTTCACTACCCAAAAATAACATTACCCTCTCTTTCAAACACTAAATATGAGCACCATATTTACTTAACCATTTCATTCCTAGAACATTAAATTTGGTTAGGGGCAACAATATTAGTTCAGATTCAAATTTTCTATCAGAAAAATCTATTTCTATACACATATATGACTTACTATCATACAACCCTCAATATGTAGATAATAGATAAATCAGATTAAAACATAAAAAAAGATAAATTCAATAATGCAAATAATTTCTCAACTACGAATGAATGGCTAGCTCCACATTCAAATAAAATTTTATAACACTGAGAAAAAATAGAAACCATACTTGTCACCACTTCAAAAGCTTCTTTTGCTTCATGATGACTTAAACTATACACTATGATATGTACCTAAGCTGAACCAAATGGAGCATCAGACAATCTCTAAGTTGACTATTCTCTACCTCTACTTAAAGATCCTTTACTAAAAGTTCTAGGCATGGCTATTCTCTATCTCCCCATCGATACGTTAAATCATCTCTCTGGTCCATCATATGGGTAATCTACTATTATATGCCTAGTATTACCACACCTAAAATATTGCATTATCATCGTGTAACATCAGCCCAAATGCCTACTTCCACAAGTTAAACATGTGGGTAGATCACTAATAGAACTAATTAAGCTACCACATATAGATATAGTTGGGTCCCTATTAGAATCTCAAAGCTCGAATATACTCCTCTTCCCACTGAACCTAGTTTTAAAAACTTATCCACCAAATCTTTTCTTGCTAGTAGTTGAATGCTACTAAGTTGTTATCATATCATTTTCTACCATTCATGTTATCTTTACCAACTCAGAAAAATAAAAAATTTGTAATTAAACCAATGGTTTCCTCAAACTACATTTGAGACCTCTAAAAAATCTATAATATTTCTCTTCAAAAGTACTAACAAACTTTTGATTATACTAAGCTAGTGTTGTAAATTCTATGTCACATTACATACTATTTTACTTCCTTACACTAGACTTGGAAAGAATTCCTATATTTATTGTCTAGTAGGAGGTACAACCCACTAATTGAATTTATTAATAAATTCCTCCCAAGAAATCATGGCATTCCCATATACACAACAATCTTGTTGGAGAGTCATCATATAATCGTCAAAGATGCACTATGATTACGAGAAATAATCTATCAACCAAAAACTATACCTAGCGCATTAAATCTACAACCACTATTTACTAGACTTTCGCATTTCTCTTTCCCTAGCCTAAAACTATCACATGTAGAAAGAGTAGGTATGAGAAACCACGGTTAGTAGGCTACACAAAATATACCTAAAGTATTAATAACAAATAAAATATTAAATAAACAAGTTATTCTACCATCATATAAATAGTAAAACATGTTATCTAAATAGAAACATATAATAAAAGGTTTAGACCAGTGTCACTAAATATAGTGTCTCACATATCATATGTAACTATTTTCAACTCAATGTCAACACAACAATTAAAACAAATAGTAGAAAAAATGCACATGCATAACAAACATAAATAAATACATTATATCGGTTTCCCTTTACATTAGATTAGTCTCCAATCATAATAGACCAATCTCCTTCTTTGACCCTTATACCTCTCAAATAATTTATAGATATAGAATTTGGTTCTTAGGACTCTCTATACATAAAATATCAGTATCAAATATTTATTACTCCTAGTGCATAACACAATAGTATTAGACCCTTATGACTCCCAGTGCATGGCACCATTTATTCAATCAGAATCAAATCCTTATACCTATAATTGAATGCACATGAGCATCAATAAATAACCACTAGAATTTCTTTCTTTCTCACAATTTTAATCACATAAACATAAAAACATCAACAGTTATAACATATATAAATAGAATAAGACACATTACATAATTATATAGAATTTCATAGTAATGGTATAGTAGTCAGCATTTTGATGTAAATTTACACACACTTTTCAATAATTATCAATCATTAACCATTCATAGATAATGTTAACTACAATATTTAGGAGCTTTTACCATTCTATAACAACTTTTATCAGAATACATATACATATCAAAATACTCAAAACTTTGTATAATCATATATACTCGATGAAAATTCAAAACAAATATGTCAAAATATGTAGAATAATAAAATACTAACATACTAAAATTTACACGATGAAAATTCCCTAGATGCTAAAATACCTCCACTATTGTGCCATTTGTATAATTAAAAGCCAAAACATTAATAAAAGCCTATATTATAAAAAATAAACATAGGTTAAATGTAATCTACATAATTCCAAACAAATTCCCAAATGGGGTGATAGATGAAAATATCCCAAAGACACTCGAATCATACTTTCTCTAGAAAACCTCCTACTCTTCTCTCTCTCTCTCTCTCTCTCTCTCTCTCTCTCTCTCTCTCTCTTCCTCTAATTGACTGATCTAATGTATGAGAATGAATTTTTTATAGTGGAATTTTAGTGTATTTTGATATTTATAAAAATTAGAACACGACATCGTAGTGCCAAAAAACCCGACGTTGTACCTCTCCTAGAAAATCCTAAAACCAATTTAGAATATAAAATACACTGTCACAGTGCCCATAAGTAGTGCCTCATCACTCCATCATAGAGAACCCAGTGTTGTTGTGCCCAAAACTTAACACTGTGTTGCTCCCTAGAATTCTCTTATTCCACCCAAATATAGAGAAGATGGTATTGCAATGCCTAAAAACTAGTGCCACAGCACTCCCAAGGGATTTTCACACAGATTTTTATGCATAGAAACCCTTATAACTAACTTTAGATAATATAGAACTTTAACATAATTAGAAAAAAAATACAGTATTTTGAGCATGCCAAACTTACTAGACTAGTTTAGGTCATCAGGTTATTTTGATTACTACTATAGTGGTCCATATAATAGGTTCCTTTCTTCGTAATGATAAATGGAGAAACGAGTGTTTATTTCAATTATAACAATTTTTAGAGAAAAAGAAGCCCTTTCTCTGCATTTTGTTTTACCTTCATTATGGATGCTTTCTCCAAAATTATGGATGATGCCTAAAAGGGCTCCTTTAATCCTATACAAAAAAAATGCCCTCCACTCACATCTCATATATGGTAATGAGCTACATGTGTTTAGAAGAGCTAATGACCTCTCCATCTCTCAACTTCACTCTCCCTTAGAAATATTTGAGAGGTTAAATGGTCTAGTGGCTAACCCACAAAAGTTTGTTGTTTGTTTTTATGACTCAATTTTTCCTTGCAAGTTCAACTACAAAATACTCTAGGTTTTTATCAAAAAAAAAAAAAAACCCTTCCCTAGAATTATTCAGGTATCTCTATTATGGTTACTAAGACCAATTACTAATATTGTTTTATCATTATGGATAAAATATTAGGTTGGCTAGAAGGATGGAAATAAAAATTACTTACATTTGAAGACAATTCCAACTCATTAGTTCTATTAATTGATATTTTATTTTCTAATAGCTGAGATCGATATCCTACACCAAGAAACATAGAAACAAATCACCAACATTATTAACCATTTATTATGTGGGAATAATATTAATCCTTAGCCTCCATTGCTCTCCCTAGAGATAAAGGTATCATGGATTGCCTTCAATCAACACTCTTCATGCATTATCTTGAGCTAAGGTCATTTGGAAATTATACAAGATGAAATCCTTCCTCTTTGATTGGTGTAATAAAGCTTATTGCTTTATTTGGTGTAAGCCCCCTTCCAACTCCACTCCTTTTTGGAAGCAACTACATTGCTTTGTTCTCAAATTAAAACACTTGATGAATTTTAAGGTGACCCCAAACTGTCAACTATCTGTCTTTTTTTACCATGGGCTGAATGGTAAATCTTTGGTGAAAAAGTTTGAAATTAGTATCTTTAATAGTTAATGTTTCCCTTCTCACTTTGTTGTAGCAGATTTTGTAACTTTGGAAATTGGGTTGTCAGATTTCTATTATGAGAACACTTCTCTAGCTCCTTATTAGATACTATATAGATCTTTTGCCACCTTAGAGGACAATTTCACTAAAGTTGAATTTTGTTGCTTTCTCAAAGCGGGTTTTTGAGCCATATTATTTTGTTAGATTTACGGTTCATTCGGGTCAGTTTTCTTACTGCTTTCTATAACAATTTGTTATTATAATTATCTTGAATAAAAAAAGTAGTATTTAAAAGATGTCCCAAATGAACCCTTACTTTTCTATTCATCATCCTATCTCCTTGATTGTAAATATTAGTTCTCTTTCTTTTGATATAGCTTAATTTGATGTAATCAAGAATGTAATGTTTTCTTAATCAAGAAATGAATGACGTGCGTGACTTTCACTTTATATAGAATAAATAAATAAATATTTTTATTACAAATTAATAATAATAATAATAATAATTGATTCATCATTAAAAAATTCATCAATTGAGCATAGATCTTGATGTAACATATATAATTGACATTAGGCCATTCATACTCCCATTTTAATAAATTTATAATTGAATTAAAGGCCTGTATGGACAAACCTAAGAACATTCATGTGTTATAATTAAAAATATTCTAAAATCAAGTTCTTAAAGTTTAGTAAAATTTTTATGATATTATTTGCAAGACCAAACAAACTTTGAATCTCATGTGCTTCAGTTAAAATAAGTGTCTTAGTGAGATGAATCAAAGAAGACTAAGATCATTCAATTTGATGTTATTATAATAATTAAATGCTAAAGAATAGTCTACGATCAAGAGAATCAACACTGACAATTCGATAGAGAAATTGGGAAATTTGAATAAAATTATTAAATTTTCACTATGAAAAATTAGACTCATGTTGTTCACATAAAATAGAGATGAATTTATAGTTAAAAAATCTAAAGAACAATAAAGGCATTTCCAACAATCGACACTAAAAATCATCATTATCAACTACCATTACCTAATTTTCATCGTTACCCAACCACCGTTGTTCCACCATCATCTCCTAATAATCATTGTTCAACCTTCATCACCCAATCTTCAAATTTTATTTGTCATCATTCAAACTTCTTGTCTTAATCACCATCATCACTTTTTATTGCTTTGTCAGTATTCCTTACAATAGCCTTGGGAGGTCAAGCTAGTTTTCTCCCATCTTCTCCAATTTCTAGAAAGAGCATGCTTCTATAACATCACTTTTATAGTAGTTTATTTATATTGAGCCAAGTCCGATGGATTTTTCTTTTATGGGTTTTCCATATAGAAACTTTGGGATCATTGTTGAATTGATTTTAGTTATATATGCATGACATATTCATATAAAGCTTAGATGTAAAACTGTTTATATTACGACAAATATTATAGTACATAATTGTTTGGTGCTATATGTGGGAAACTCTTTGAAGCATTTTACTAATACTCATCTAATGGTTAACAAGATTAATTCCCATGATAATACAACTTCTTACCCAATTCTCATCAAATCCAAGAATTAGTCTCTCAAGAAGGGATGTCATAAGTTAATAGTAGATCTTGGTGCATCAAGCTTAAATCTATCAACACATATAAGAAGTTAGCCAATAGAGAGTATAATCACAGCATAGAGGATTCCACCTACCACAATGTCAACAATAGAACATGGTTGATTAATTAAACATGCCTATTCAAAACCCCCTTATCATTATATTTTAATTCCTCTTGCACCACAACCTACTACAAATCTCCTCGACACAACTTAGTTCACTCATATTTTTGGCACAGCTAGGAAAAACTACAATCCCCCAATTTCCATAGTTTATTTAACACAATATTGTCTCATGAACACCTATCATGATATTATACTAGATGAGTTACAATAACTTGTTAAAAATTTCCTTTGAGGGACAAGAATTGTTGACTCCTCACTATAATTTTTAGGAGTCTTCACACTTAATTAATGTAATTTTCTATCATCGTATTTCAATGGGCTTCAAAATACCTATTATAGATTATTATCATTAGTCTTAAGTCCTTACAAATATTACAATCACCATAGGACCATTATGCAAACCTAGTAAGCTTTTAATACAATCCTATGTAAAGTTTTCCCACCACTCTCAAGGTTTAAGCCCGCATTTAGTTCTACTCTCACCGATATGACTATCCACAATTTTAATCACCTCATAAAATGTTATATAATATCTTAAGTTGTTATGTATTTTGGATCTTTGATGCAAATGGATTCATCCCTAACCCCATAGAGATTACTTCTCACTACAATGTCTTTTAAGTTTCTTAAAATCTCATGTATTGATTATTCATCATCCATTGTCATGGAATATTCATGCAACACATTTACAGATTTTTCATGAGTAAACCCCTTCAGATGGAAATAGCTATGTTATCAGCTTAACATTTCATAAGTAGGGATAGGCATAGTTCTGGTGGGAGAGAGGCCTCTCTCTTGGACTAAATGTAGCATATCTTTGTGGGGCAAATAAGCTTAGTCATCTTTTTGTTAGCTTGGTCTCCATGACAAAGGAGCCAATAACATTTCATTCATCAAACCACAACACTTGATTTTTTTTCTTTTTTGGCTTACACTACTCAACTACATCCACTCACTCAAGGAGGTAAGAGCCAAACATTTTGCATACTAGTGAAAATTAGATCAAAACCCTTCCTTAATCAACTACAAATATAATGTGTAAAGGATTACATTCTCTTTAAATGCATTTCATATTGCTTTATCCACTGAGATAATATAGAGATAATTTAAGTTCTTATGCTTAGAGTAATTTAAAAAGAAGATAAGTAGAGAACCTTAAATGCATATCTGAGAGGCAAGGAAAGATATTCCCTTGTCCTCTGCTCTATCTAGCATTCAGACTACCTTACTTAGCTACATCCCTCGAGGTGAAACATCAAAAAATTCATGCAATTATATTGAACTATCAACCAAGAAACTGAAAAGTCCCCACACACTAAAGGAAAAGTTCAATAGAAGTCATAAAGGGAAGAGGTTCAATCTATATCCTTAGCTCCTCATCTAGAAGCCATATCTAATCCTAGCCTATCTATTCTTGCTTCCTCAAATTCTGCCATTTGTCCCAACCACAAAGAGAAAGAAGAAGACTACCCTCCTTAATTAGTTATTGTTTGTCCTAACTGGATAAAAAGTCACTACATCTAACTCATAGAGTTTGCAATGACTCAAGCTAACTAACTATATCTTTCCTTCCTTATGTATTTACCTCTTAATAACATCTATCTCTTTGAAAAGAGCTTGAGGCATCTCTTTACAAATAAAAAAAATAGATAGAAATAATGGAATATTTTGAAAATATTTTGGCTTTAACAATAAATATTATAATAAGATGTATATAGTGATTTATCTTGTGTAGCTATTTAGGTTAGGTTCACCCTCACTTGCTTGCTAGCCTTATAAACTTTAATATTTAATTTTGTGTATCTCTTAAACATGATTAACACAATAAAATTTCTAGTATAATAATTATATATTCATGTGGTTGGAGTTTCCTAATGATACACATGTTTTATGCACAAGCTCAATTGAAATATGACAAAAAGATGACTTGTCCTAACTTGGTAAACTACATAAAAATATATATAATAAAGGATATTACATACCTAAAAGTCATTTGAGAGAACAAAAATGCTCATCATCCGAAGATTTTATAAATATGCATCTACGATGGTGGTCTATGATGACAAACTTCACAACCCCATCACCACAATTACATGATCCCAAGTAAAGTGATAATGAATATAAGTGTTTTCATTCTTTTAAGTGAAACAATTAGATTTTTTGTTAAATTAATTGCACTAGTGTTGCCACATCTAACTAGCATATGATAAATTAAGTCCATGGCCCTCTCATTTTTGTTTAATGTAAAGTATTTATGCTAACAACTATTTCTAGTGACATGCACGCCTTTTACAGTGTATAAAGTAATGAAGTTCTGCTTCCTACAAAATTAAGATACTAAGAAGAGTCCTAAGAACTAACAATTATTTGAGGTTCCCTTCCAATTGATTACACAACCTAAATAGTCAGTGTTGGATTAACCGACAAACTCAAATGATAGTTTATTCTTAGGATACCATAACTCTTGGTTTGGTGCATAGGATATACCCATAAATTATCTTTATATATGATAAATGACTCCTTGGTATCTAACTAAAATCTAGCACATAGCCTCCAGTAAAAATAATGTCATGTATTATAGCTATCAAGTAAGGTATAGATCATATCTTTCCTCTATATAATATTTAGGCCATTAATTTTTCTCTAGCATCTTTATCTAGCTTTATTGTAGGGCTCATGGGAGTGCTAATTAATCTAAATCCCTTTAGATTGAATTTAATGACCACGTCATGAAAACTATATTTTTGAGATATAAAGATACTATCATCCTCTTATTTCACTCGTAATCAATGAAATAGAATAAGTTATCCCATTAAACTCATCTCGAACTCTCTACTCATTATCATGACAAAATCATAATATAATGAGCCATTTATAGCTTTCAAATAGAATATCATCTACTTACATTTAAGTCACAATTATCACATCTCCAATTCTCTTAATAAATAAAAGTCAACTTTTTATTTACTAAATACCAAACTAACCAAAAAGATGCTCAATCTCTCATACCAAGCTCTAAAAGTTTGTTTAAACTTATATTATGCCTTTTTTCAATTTAAACACATAAGAATGTGATGTAAATCCTGGTAACAACTCTTCATAAACATATTTATTTTTTACACCATTTTCAAATGCACTTATTACATCCATGTGATATAATTTGAATCCTTTAACACAAGCATATACTAATAATAACCTATTAGATTCTAATCTAGTTATATGGGCATAGGATTCTTTAAATTCTATCCCTTCAATCTAGTTATAATTTCTAGCTATAACGCTTTAATCATTCACATTATTCTTATAAACCCATTAGTTCCTAATGAATTAATCCAGTTCCTCTTGTATTACAATCACCCAACCCCGATCCTCTAATACTTCATGTATACTAAAAAGCTAATTTTGAGATTGAAAAGTAAAATTATCTATCTTCCCTCTAAATGCACTCCTAGTCTTAACAATAAGAGAATGATCTCCTATAATCAGTTCCTTAGGAAAACTAAAAGCATGCTTCCACGTGTTATGTAATTCAATTGCAAATAGATCATCCTCAATCACTTTAAATTAGACTAGTCTCCAATTCTCCTATCTATCAATATACTCATCATCTAAGTCTCTCATCCAAAATAGTCTCTAAGTATATTAATCAAATGATACATGGATAGATTCATATTTAACCAATGATCTCTTATTAAATACACTATATATCTTATTATGCTATGAATTTCACAAGAATACACCTTCATCTAATTGAGTATCAAATTCAATCCACTTTACTTTTATATTTCAATATAAAACACATTCAAAAATATGGAAGTGAGATGCATTAGACCTATTTTATTTCCAAATCTCATGAGGTGTTTTCTTAATATTAATCTAATAACTAGCTATATCTATTACATCAAACCAAGAATATTTGGATAAGAAAAATTCATTTACCACTTTTCTAGCCATGTATAATAATGGCATATTCTCTCTTTCTACTATTGTATTCTATTGTGAATTATTCGGTTCTAAAATTATGACTAATCCCAAACACATAAAAGAAAACTTAAAAAATATTATTTATAAATTCTCCTCCATGATCACTTCTAACACAAGTTATAATCAAGTTTTTTCATTATGAATCCACTGCAAAAAAATTTATAAATTTTAATACAGTGCACTTTTTTTTTTTGCAAAGAATATAATCAAGGTAAATCTCAAATAGCACTCAACTATCACATACCCAAATTCTTTCTTCCTAGACTAATAAGGGGGTCTAAAAAATTCATATGCAATAAATCTAACAATCTAGAGGTAATAATCTAATTGTTGAGCTTAAATGATATGCAAGTCTACTTACCTAAATGACAGTGAACACCAAGGTGGCCCTTCGGGTAAGCTATCCTAAGTAATCCATCTACCAAATCATGTCTAAATTATTTAGTTGAAGTATGTAGGCTAGTATGACAAAATCATCGATGCCAAAGCCATGGATCATCGTAATATACTTTTAAATATTTTATGCTAATTACAAATTAGCTACTCATTTTAAGAAAATATATGTTATTATATATATAAACTATAAAAATTACTTCAACATTTAACTTAATCAAACACTAAATAGAAGAAAACTAAACATTATACCATCTATTTTGTAACTCACTGATATTAATTAGATTATTCATCAATCCATCAACTAATAGTATCTACACAACAGAGGAGTCGTCATAGCTAATTGTGCTAAATATCTTTCTTTTTGGTATTATATACTGATGACACATAACAACTATTCTTTGGTTCCAGAAAAGCAAATAATTTATGCCCTCCCATGATGTAGCATCCGCAATATAAATATCATCTGCCTTTATTAGTCCTAATATATATAAATATATATATATATATATATATATACATACATTTTGTTATCTTGGGAACCAAATTGCTTTACCAATGAGATAAATGAAATGAATGAATAAATTGTGCTTGAGGGAAACACAAAACCTATTCATATGTGAGCTTAGAAATCCAAATATATGGAGATGTTTTATATCTAACTCTAATCTTAAAAATTTTAGAAATGTGTTCTAAGCTACTACAAGTCATGCATCTAACATGTTTATGTGCATATGATCTAGAATGTGAAAGTCTTCTAGTCAGAGGCGGAACCACATTCAGCCCAAGGGGGGGCAATTGCCCCCCCCCCCCCCCCCCCCCCCCCCTAAAAAAAAAAAGAAAAGAAGAAGTTTTATAATAGGTTAATTAAGTAATTTTGCCCCCCTAAATCTCATCTTTTTCCCTAATCGCCCGCATACCCTAAAAGAGCCGCACTACTCAGTCCTCTTTTTCGTCGATGTTGTTCAGCTTCGTTGCTTCGCAGGAGCAAGAGATGTAAATATTGTGCAAGTCGCTTCTTCGGCTCATTCGTTGTTGTTCGACTTCACTCCTTCGACGACGTTCCCTTACTGTCGGATCAAACGTTACAACATTTTGATCGGAAGCAACGACTGAGATCGCTAGCTATTATAAGGGACTGTCATCTGTTGAAGAAATGCAAGAGCCTCGAATAATGCCTCAGGAAGAAGTCCCTCATCCAAAGTCTACCAAGAAGAAAGTTTCAAGCTAGTCTGCTCCATCTCTTACTACGAAGGGTTGGGTTGATAAAGGAAAAGCTAGTTTTGCAGGTGACTGCCGAGGACTGAGGCACAAATATCTTGTATTAGAGGAAGAAAGCCTCTCATTGGATTGAGCGCTGAGAACGGTTGATGCTGATATCAAGGATCTAGAAAATGATAAGCTTGGGCTTCTGGAACAACTTGTTGTCTTGGAAGATCTCATCAAACCATCAGAGCTAAAGTCCAAGTAAACTTGTAAGTAAAGTTGGTTTTAGCTCCATCTTAGTTTTGTTCCTTATATGATTACTGCTTTGGCTTGACTTTGTTTGGAAATATATTTATCTTTTATCTTTAGTAAAAAAATTAATGACAGATCAAAACTTTGATTGTTTATGAAACATGTGAAGAAAAGTGCTTGTATTGCATATATACCTCTTTTATGACTTCAGGATCATAAAGAAAGCCATTATAGAGCAAAATGGTTGCCTAAATTTATGCATCATAACTTAGTAGTGCAACATTACCAAATGCATTCAAGTTTAACATTCCATATATATTTTCACTAGGGAGGACTAGCAGAGATATTATATATTCACCCAATTTTTGCAGCATATCAGTATTAAGCCTGTTAGTGGATCGGAATTTGAATAGGGTTGATCAAACCTTTGCCCCGCCTAACAACTAAGGCTGGATCCGCCTCTGCTTCTAGTGTTAGGTGAAACATGAGATGCATTTACCCTTGGTTTTTTTACTCAACCACTGCAAGCATTCAACCTTAGAAACTAAGATTCTCTCTAGACAATTTATCAATTAAAAATACTTTTGTTTATAAACATTCATTTTTTCTAGCACATTTTAACACATTTAGAAGTTCCTTAAAATATAAATCTAAATCAACATATTCTTTTTTTAAAATACATGATATACTTCTTCGAGCTAATTAGGAGTTTATTCTACTAAAAAAATGTATCATGTAATTCATCATAAGTCATATTTTCATTTACCTTTTTCCAAGGAATTGTTGATAGCCATCAAACATAGGGTTTCCTCTTAATTAAAATACTCTATGGTTTGTGACATTGCTATCATAGTTTTCTCAAGTAACTTTTAATGCTTCATTGCACTTCTTTTTTGTGTGTTTGTTTCCTATTTTATTTAAGGAGCACTCAAATATTGAATAGCTAGGCTTGTTGCACTTGAAGTATGTTAGGGATTATATTTTCACCTACAAAATCAATCTTTTATTTATTTTTCAATTTAGGACTATTTTGCTAAAATTTGGTTCTTATACAAAATTTTCTTGAGCGTCTTTCTAAGTTGACATAATTGCAATGCCATGATATTAGTGTCACTCTCTTAAGGTGATGAATCAATATCATTTAAATCACATTATTTGAGAGCCCCAATCTACATCTTCTTAATCATATTATCTTCCTGATCTTCTAGTGAGCTAATTTTCTGCTTATGTGCTATTAAAGAATCATGCAAATAATCAATAGTATAATAATTCAAATTGCTAGCCTTAGAAATTATTATTACCTTTGGATCTCACTCTTATCTTAAAAGAATATATATTCTATTTACCTATTCACCATTTGTGTGATCTTTTCTAGTTGCGCTAAGTCTGTTAATGTCCTTCATAAACCTTCCAAACATTTTTGTGATGATCTCTCCAAGTATCATCATGAATAGATGGTTTTCCTACATTAAAATGTTAATCCGTATTTTTCTTACCTTGTTCATCCCTATATATGTGATGGCCAACTTATCCCATCGCTTTTTTCTTTCTCAAGTTACATATTCTGATATAATCATCATAGTTTAAAGGACAATTTAAGACATTAACTCCCATACCATTAAGAAGTTATAATTCTAACTCCATGGATGTTCACTCTTTTATGAGTTTTGAAATCTCTTTCCCATCTATGATGATTGCGGGGGGCTTTACACCCTTTCAATATTAGATTCCAAATCCTTATATAACATGATTGAAGATACATCACCATTCTACTTTTTAAAAGTCAAAGAATTTGCCATAAAAAAAATGTGGTTTGGCTATGGAGTACCCTTCATTAATCTTATCCTCAGTATGATCTAAAGACATTTTTGAAAAATGTACAAACCCTAAAGATTACTTTCAAATGAAAGTGAAAAGATGCCGTCCTTTGATACTAATAGTAGATTTTATGTATGGATAATGATATGTTTGGGATTGCTTCAGCTTTTTAGAAAGGTGATTGTAAAACAGTTGTGAAAAAAATAGCTTTTTTGAAAGCTATTGTAGAAAGAAGCTTCTAAGCATAAAAATTTATTGAAATTACTAAAAACATAACGGCCAAACAAAAATTATGATTGTAGTGAGAAAGTTGCCCTAAATGATGCCTAAGAGGGGACACAAATTAGGTTTCTAAAAAATTCTATAGGTTTTCACAGGATAAACTAACGTAATGAAAAACAATAGTTTAAAAATTATTAAAAATATTGAAAAAAAAAAAAACAAAGATAATCAATCATTCAAACACATAACTTTTATGTGATTCAACTACAACCTACATCCATTCCTAGATGCACATCACACTTAAGATTTTATACATAACCTCCACTAAAAAATACATTGCAAAGAAGTATTTACACTAACTTTCTCTCTGAAACAATCTCCCTTTCACCTTGTTTTGGGCACAGGCATCACTTTTAGGTGATATCCTCCAAAACACTTAACATAAGTATAAGTAAAATCTACCAAAAAAAAAAATACAAATAAGAGCAATCTTACAAATAGATTCACTTTTGGGTGAAGAGATGAAGCTCATTAGCTTCAAATATATCTAAGCTCTTTTTTTAGCTAAAATCACAAAGGGTTTTTTATAAGGGAGTAGGGCTTAGTGATTTAAGTTGAGATGGTGGCTCCAAGATTTTATAAAAATATTTGCCTTAGATCAAACACAAACTATGATACATATACTAAGGTGCTAGGGTTTCAAAAAAAATATTAAAAATTGTTTAATATTGAAATCCCATATTTTGCCCAACTATTAATGTTTAAACTTGGCCAATTTATAAACTTGATTTAGCTCCAAATAAGTATATATGTAACATTATTTATTACCAAAATCAATATTAGCTAAGGCCCATTATACTTTTTTAGACCCTTCAAATACTTTGTGGATGCCAACACAAGCTCCCAGAGTCTAACAATAACTAATTTTTCAATATCTCAAATTAGGGGTATAAATGAGCTGAGCTGGCTCGCAAGTCGAGCTTATCGAGCAACAAGTTCAAGCCCGAGCTCGAGTTTCAAGCCTGGCTCGGCTCGAAAGCTAATTGATCCACCCTATTAAATAAAAATATATTTAATAATTAATTTAAATTAACATTATATCATATATTTTAATAATTTTAATTAATTCTATATTAAAAAATAAAAATTCTAAAATAGCTGAATTTTTTTTAATTTAAAACTAAGAAATCGAGCTTACCAAACCAGCTGAGCTTGAGCTTAGTAAACGAGTCAAGCTTAGCTTAATTAGGCAAAACTCGACTTGGCTCGACTCGTTTATACCCATGTCTCAAACCTTTATATCTTTACAATAGTGAATACTAAAATTTTCAACTACCTCAAATAATATTTTGAGCAATTTTAGCTTTGACAGAAAATGTTTTAATAATATTTGCATAGAATAATACTTAGGCTATTTAGATTTTATTTGGGACAGCTTTCTTATCATTTTTTAAAGTAATTTTTTTATTAAAAATTATCAATATTTTTTAATAAAAAAATTACTTTAAAAAATAGTAAGAAAAATATTCCAAATAAAACCTTAAAACTCGTTCTTCATGTGCTTAGAGTCATGTGCAAATTTAATTGAAATTATTATTCTTTGTTATCATTAAAATACCTAGCGCTCTTAGGCTCAAAAGGTCAGCATCAGTCGACCTACCATTAATTATTATGTTCTGGCATAAAGGCCAATGATCATTTCTATCATTTGGTATTGTACCATCAAATCTTCTATCTCCTCCATTACATGAATCCCTTTTGAAGGATTTGAAAGAGAAGGCTATCATGTAAAAGAGGTTGTGATGCATTCCTTTAAAAGATTGTTGCGACATAAATGAGATAAAGATAAAAATGTTAAAAGAGATTAATGTGGCTAAAGAGAGGAAACTTTTAGATAAAGATTAAGATTTTGTTTGGGACGATTTTTTTATTGCTTCTTAAAATGAAATTTTAGCACAAAAAATTTATTTTTTGTATTAAATCTTCGTTTTAAGAAGCAATAAAAAAACTGTCTCAAATAAAGCCTTAGGCTTCCATTGATACAGCTTTCCTACTGATTTTTAAAGCATTTTTTTAGTACAAAAATTTCTCAATCATTATCGATTCTAGATCATTAAATTTTTTTAATTAATACTTAAGAACAAATAGAGCTCTTAGGCTTTATTTGGGATAGCTTCCTTATTGCTTTCAAAAATGATATTTTAGCACAAATTTTTTTGAACATTTTAAAAAGCAATAAGAAAATTATCTCAAACGGTGCCTTAATCATTACTCCTAACCTGCTTTGATGATTGTGCACTTCACCAAAAAAGCAATCGAAAGGGATTTTCTTATTATAGCGTCAATCATAATTTCCATTTCAATCACCTAAAAAAAATCATAGTACATCTATGAATATCAGCATAAAATGGAAGATAAGATTAGAGAGAGTCATCTTAGATGATTTAGTCACATAAAACGGTGGCTTTCCAATGACCCGATTTGAAAAGTAGATGTATTAAATTTGACTTATACTAAGAAGGGTAGAATAAGCCTAAAAAGACTTAGAAAATTATTAGAATTGTCATTTCTTTATTAGATTTAAATAAGAATCTAACTTTTAACAAGACAATGAAGAAAAATGATTCATGTAGTATAGTGGGATAAATATTTGATGTTGTTGTACTGTTGTCTCCGGGTCTCCTCTGCCTCTTGGAGGATGCCTAATGTTTTGTTGGGTTTTCATACATAGAATTTTTAACAAATCCATCTTTTAATCTGTTTGATATTCGTAATAAAAGATTTTATAGTTTTTATGCCATCTTAAACATGAGATTATATAATTATAGAGCAATTATTTCATGCAATTTTTGAATTATACAGAGCATAGCACTATTAAATAGCTCAAAAACTCCCTGACTTCCTCAGCCTGATAACAGAATGTAGACATATTAAAGGTTTGAGCTACAAATTACACTTTTGTGTATACATCTATTGAAGCCATCAGGTCATACAATAAACTGATTGCCAAAAAGAGTACAGTATATTTACCTGGAAAGATTTTCTGCATTCTGGTGCTTGGGATTCAAACCAGAGCCAATTCAATACCAGTATTTTGAGAAATTATTATGCGGACACCAGATGGTCCGGAGGTCAATCAAAACGTGCCACATCACCCGATACCTAGCACCGGTACTGAGAAAAAAATAACATGACACATTATGGTTGGCCTCCGGACGATGTCCGGTGTCTGTACAGAATAATTTATCCCAGTATTTGTCATATAGATTAGTGGAAGAACCGACGCCGGCAACGTGTAGACCCGAGCTCTTCATATTCCGACTTGGATATACACATTGATTCAAAATCAGGGCTAGATGCCAATAATGATCCACCTCTCCACACGCCTTTAATGGGACTAAAAAAAACCAAAAGAAAGATGAATAACTACCTACTAAAGAGAAAAAAGAGAAGGTTAAGCGTGAGAAGTCTGCAAGCTCACTCTTCCTGGCTAGTTATCTTCACTCGATAGTCATCTCGTACCAGTGGTCGCAACTCCCTCTCTCTACAAGATTTCATAAAAGAGTTTAAACCATGCTGCATTCATATGTACTGAACAAGACAATTTACAATGATAATCATCTTACAGCCTTGCTGCAAATCGAGGAAACAATGTGCTTCCACCAGTCAGGACAATGCTGCAAAAGAGATCTCAAGTTATTCAAAGAAAAACAATAAGAAGAGAAGATATTCTGAAATTGACATCAGTAGACAATAAGCATTACCTCTCAAAGAGTACAGGATGAAGATATGGATGGCATGCATGAACAGACCTGACGATACATTCAGCTAGTCCAGCTTGATTCATACCTGTGGAGAAGGATAAGGCATTGCTCATAAGATCATGCAATTTAAGATGAAAGGTAAATTCCTTATAGTCATCTTGAAGAAGCAGACACTGAAGGGTAATTCTCATATCATATGCTAACATATGAAGTACTCAATCATTCAAATTAATTAGCTAAGTTAATCCCAACAAATCGTACAAAATGTATCAAATTCGGCCAATACCAAAAACAAGGAGCTTGGATATTATACAGGTTTTCCTTGCACTTGTGGGTCACAGTTTTCTGTGATAACCTTTAATGCTGTGACGTGCTCAATGGAATTTTCATAGTTCAAAAGATATCAGAAGAATAATATAAAATGAAAAAGGCCAAAAAAAAAAGGAAAATAAAACAAAATAAATCAACAGTTTCATTCTTGAAGCAGGTTCCTTGAGCATGAACTTCAAAACTTGTTCTAATGTAGTGTATACAGAAAAGAATAAATCCTAACAATATAAGCAAAATATATTTGCAAGAATTGAAATATGAAATTGGTGTTATAGCACATTGGATACGTGAAAAAGTATGTTGGTGTATAAATATCGAATGATTGTCCTGCACCCATAAACTTAGCTTTTTGGTCAAAAATGGGGTTCGACCACCGGGACACCAAACCCAACCTCCTTTTTGTTCCAACTCACAAGTAATATCAAAGTTGTCAATTCGGATAAGATTAAGTTGTTCATACCGTCTGTGGTTCCCATGAGAATTGTTACCAAAGTCAAAGCAAAGTTCAAGAGTAATGAACAATGTTGATTCCAAAGTGGAGGCTAGTGTTGGTTTCATCAAGTATGCAGCGGGTGGTATTAACGTCAGGTGACGAGGTCATTTTCGAGGCATCGAGGACTATGATGGGACAAAAGGGAGTTTTGGGGTGTTGTAAGTCTCAACCAAGGTCTGGTTGAGCTGAAAAGAAAGGTTTGAAAAGGGAAATCAAGGGTACAATTCAAAATGGATAGAGAGAGGACAAGAAAGATTTAAAGGAAGACAACATTTAAAGGCAAATATTTGTATTCAAGTACCAACTCTAAAACGAGTGGCATAGTCATTTTGTGCAACAATTGATTTAAGTAAATCTTTCACGAATTGATTATGCTATTGTGGGCTCCAAAAATTCGGCCCCAGCCTCCGCCCACTTTGCATTTTTTTTTTAGGGAGTTTTAACGGAATTAAGTTCCGGGGTAAATTTTGGAAGGCAGATGGGTTTGTAGACAAGACACTACCCAGAGATTTCTCCCTCATCTTGTGAGGATTTTATGATCTGAGTTATGGTTTTCTATAGGCGCAAGCCCCTATAGTTAATTACTCCTCCCGATAACGAGAGAGAACTTTTGATTAAAGCTAGTCGTCAATCAGATACATATAAATACGTGTTATCTGGCATATAGTAGCAGCATAGATATTTGGAATGATTGAAGAATTTGAGAATTTGAAAATTTGAAGGTTTTATGTTTGAAATTGAAAATTTCACCATCTTTCACTTAAAGCTGATAGTGGGGGAATGGATGATGGACCCAATTAAGATCTCATGGTTCCGTCGTCCTAGGCCATCGTGGTCCCTAGTCTACTTAGTCAGAGGAGGTAGTTGACCCAACCTAACAGAAGGATCCTTGTTGGAAACCATGGGTTGCTTCATCCAAGGGTACCTTATAGATCTGGGATGGGTATTTGCCTAAGGGGACAAATTTAAATCAAACTTAGCTAATAGAGGGCTTTGTGCCCTATCGATTATATCATATTAATTCATATCTCAAAGATTTGATGCCACTATGGAACGTATTGGTTATGCCCATAACCGATATTTAGTGGTGTCGTTGACGGCAAAATTATACAGTTCAAAGGGCCCTGGGTCATAACCATTTATTATGCGGTGTCATTTGACAGCAAAATCGCCGGTCATAGGACATGTATCACGTCCTTATTAGCAGGAGATTATTTGATAATGGATCCAAGTGATATTTTTGACTAGGCATTAGCTTTATGTGAGCTGAAGTATATTTCAATTTGTCTACTCCGACAAACTGTTGATGAGGGTGGATGAATTTTGCTTTAAGTGTTTGATAGTAGAATTTTAAATTTTAAATATCTTTAGATTCTTGGGATTTTAGAATTTGAATTTTATGGGCGTTTAGATATTTGGGAGGCATTTGAAGGTATTTGTGAACCCCTCCAGTTGAGATAAACATTTAACACGGCCATCATCGAGGTATCTGGGGTTATTTGAAAATACTTTGTATTTTGTGAGAATTTTGGAGGCATTTAAAATGATTGGAGTTAACCCGTTCGGTTAAGATCTTCGTTCAACACGATCATCATCGAGGTAAATGGGGTCATTTGAAAATATTTGTATTTTGTAGAAGTTTGAGGACATTTTAAAATATTTGAAATTAACCCCTCCGGTTGATATTTGCATTCAACACGGCTATCATTGGGGTGAAAGGGGTTATTTTCCTTTATCGATTGAACCCTTTCGATTCTATTAGTTTGCCGACAGAGAACCAGGTTTCATAGGCTTATGCTTTTGTGAATGAATTTTCTTCATTGAAAGCCTTGAAGGCCTAATATGAATGAATAAAATAAATATCTCAGTCGACCTTGCGACCGTATATTTATTTGATGGTTCGAGCCATGTCGACTCCTATCTACCTGTATAGAAGGATCGGGCTTGAACTTGGGTTTATTTACTGACCCGCACAGCATCCCTAGATGTCACGTGTGTTCCTACAGCACACTCGTAAGGGACCATGCAGGTTATGATTGTATTTACCCCTTTAGTGTACCTATGTGTACAAACTACGGTGTATATGCGGGGGGTACTTTAGATATTTCAGTGGTTCTTCTACAATAACTTGTAGAAGCTCGAGTTTTCCATAGCTCTTCTATATTTGCCCAAAGGTGAAATGTTAGATGCACGATCACTGTTTATCAAGAAGCTTGCAAGACTCAAAAATCTTATCCACTCAATGTTCAGGACCTTGTTGAATTGAGACTCACTCCTTTCAAAATAATGATTTGATCTGGCTTTCTCTTCTTATGACTCGTACGGAAATCAATAAGCAGCTTCTGAGTTATGCCATTAACATCATTTTTTTGATGTTGGCTTTGAGTGTACATTATAACGATTGAAGGCACCTCGCGTCGTATAGGAGAAACATACGAGATATTCATTCCCAAAGTGATTGTTGTAGCCCTTGGGATGATTAGAATGACGGATGTATTTTCTATTTGTAGTTGTGGGTTTGGACCACCAAACTTTGCATTAATCTTTAACAGCACATTTGTCAAACATGGCTTATTGACTCCAGTAGGCGAGATGCAGTGTATGTTGACATTGGATATTTGATATTGCTGCATTTAATATTAGCCCCTTATACTTGTTGATCGACGAGCTGCTGTGTTATCTTGCATTTATTTCAGTGTTCATGGGGATTGTTACAGGTACTTGTATGTCGATCAGTGTTGATTCTAGAAAACTATAATATTCATTTCCTTTTGTATCAACCTTCAAAGCCCATGGGCATCAATATTCTTTATTTAGTCAGCCTCTGTCGTAGGAATACCACTACACATGTCGTACATGCTCTACTGTTTGTGAGCAAATTACCGTGTGATCTTTTACCATCATGATGATCATCATATGCTGCACTGTGTGTATTTGCTTATGACTTTGTCGTTTTCCAATGAGTTGGTATACCCATCTGTACATCGATGTTTGGCTTCCCGATGAATTGCATTCATTGCATATTATCCCCATATACATTGATTGACAGGTGGTTGTGTTCATTTGCAAACTATATAATGTCTAATGTAAGGAAGTTGTTCTATTATTGCTCGTTTATAGTCGTCATATTGACTTCCTTCATTTGTAGACAACACACAGTAGTTATGTGAAGGATCTGTCGCATCCACTATGTATCCTTCATAATTGAGATGAATTGCTTGTAGACAGGGTATGATTGCAAACTCCTAGTTTCCACATGTTGTTTGTAACATGTATGACGATGTCACACAAATCTTTCACTTGATTATAAGCAAATTATATTTATTTAGAGCTTGCACATCAAATTCAATGATCGATACTTGTTGTTTTGAGATAATTATACACTCATCGAATTAAAATTTGATTCTCTAAATATAGTTCAGGTTCGGATCCACAAGTCCTTTCTTCTTGTTGATGGTTACTTGGTTTTCACCTTCAATTGTGGGTAACTCATCTTGCACATGTGTTATAAGGTTCACTAAAATATCCTTATGCCTTCACTTGCAATTAGACAGCACATTGCTAATCGATGAAGGTCATTATGGAAATTGAATATTTAATGTTCACTAGGATGACCATGATGCATTTAAACTTTGATTTACTCATTCATCCAAAGCCTGTTCTTATGTATTCCATCCAAATTCTTTATAGTTCATGTTGTTAAAGTCTCTTGCGATCGGATTCGAGTTCAAGTCATTTGTTATTTGCATTAGAGTCCAGTTCAATATCATTTGCTCAAGCTTGTTTTGAGTTTGATTTTCTATTCAAGACATGATTCATTGAGGTTCGAGTTTTCATTTCAATTTCATTTGCAAGACCAGTGCGTATGAACTATGTCACATTCAAGTCCAAGCTCCACTTGATTTTGTATAGTTCGAGTTCAAAGTACAAGTTCAAATTCTTGTTCAAAGTCTTCTGAAGTTTTTGCAAGTTCAATTACATATTCAAATTGATTTGAATTTGGCTCTAGTCTGCTCTAATTTTACTTGAGTTTAACCTTTTATCAATCATTTAGATTTTGTTCAAGTCCAAAACAAGTCTTCTGCAGTCCGTGTCAAGTTCAATTCTTGATTCATTTATATCCAAACCATGTCAGTGTAAAGTCCCATGTTGTGTTCATGTCCTTGTCATCTTGAAAGTTCAATTTCTTATCACTTTGGTTAAAGTTTAAATTAGATCCCTCATTTGCATTTGTCCAAATCTGAGTTCAAGTTCACAAGTCCACTGTAATTTCTCCAAGTATTTGTGTGTTTCAGGCAAAATTTCGGCAGCCTCCCAGCGTCTCCTCCATTTGAGGGAAAATTATAGGAATTTGGGCCTTCCCACCACGCACAATAAAGGCGTGTATGGTAGGTGTTCTTAGACACCGCAGTCGTGGTCTTCATTCCCACCACGCGCAATAAAGACGTGTATGGGGTTTTTGAATGTACCTGTTTTAAAACAGTTGGCTTCCCCCCCCCCCCCCCCCCCCCCGCTCGATGGTACTTATAAGTGACCCCGCTTCGCCGTAGGCATCGCACCCAGTTCACATCCCACCACGCGCAATAAAGGCGTGTATAGACAGTTTTTCTAGTGCGCTGCGAACTTCAAAAGCGAGAATCTGAGTTTTTTTGAAAAATTTATATCTTCACAGGATTGTTGGTGGTGTTGGCATGCAAATCGAGGCAAGGAGAGGTCAAGTAAGCATGCGTATTTAATTTATAATCAATCATAAATTAACTATATTTAGTTATATTTAATATATAACTAATTATATTTAATATTAAAATTAATTACAAATTAGTGGGATCTAATTTATAATTAACTATAAATTAATTACAATTAGTTATATTTAATTTATAACTAACTATATTTAATTTAAAACTAATTATAAATAAATTAAATTTTATTTATAATTAATCAAAAGATAGTTATAATTAATTATATTTAATATATAATTAATTATATTTAATTTAAAATTAATTATAGATTAATTTAAAATTAATTATAGATTAATTAAATTAACTAATTATAATTAATTTCAATTAATCATAATTAATCACTACTACTAATCAAATTTAATTAAAATAAATTAATTACAATTAAGTTAATTAAGAAAGATTTAGGGATTGCTTGGCAAACGGATTTATGCAGGATTTACATAGATCTTGATCTGAATTTAAGGAGGATTAGAGCAAGATTTATGTTAAATCCTCTCACAGAGAGTTAAATCCTCATTTCCCTCTTCTTATCGTAAATCATAGATTCACTAAACTTTTTATTCAGCGGATTTAAGGGATTCAGCCGAAGAAGCGTGGATGGAAAGAAAGCTACCTTCACGCAAGCAAGCTCCTGTTGCTTCCAATCAAAGTGTCCCTACTTCCGACCCGATGAAGAGCGTGATCGAAGGTGCGAAGGTCGTTGAAGGAGGGAAAGTCGTCGGCTAGGGCTTTGAAGGAGGCGTTGGGTAAGGGCTTCTATGGGGAAGGTAGAGGCAGCTAGGGCTTCTATTGGGGTTAGGAGTCGGAAGGAGCTCCGTGTGTGGGAGTTTGGTCGCGAGAAAGGAAGGTACCAGCGCTAGAGCCTTGTTCCCTCCAGCATTTAACTACGAGTAAGGCAATACAACACATTCAAAGCGAACGTGGGAAGGAGATGACATAGGATGGCTTCGACGTGTGCAGGATGTCCGATTGCGAGATCTTCGGGATTTCGAAGACGTGCGAGACAGAGCCGGACAGGTACATGATCTTTCTTTCTTTATTTTTAATGTCGTCAACAAGTCAACAACTATTTTTATCCTCATTCCTTATCATTGATTTCACTAAACAATGTAAATTGAAGATGATATTATATATATCTTTGCTTGTTACTTTTAGGTTGGTTTAATTTTTCAAATAAGAGGTTTTAGAGAGAGAAATGACAAGAAAAATATGAAATGGATGTAGAGGAGTTAGAGAGATAAAAGGAAGAGAAAAAATACAGGGAGGTAAATATTTATATTGATGTATCGATCTTTGAAACTAGGAGAGTCTCTATGTTGTAGTGCATATGAGCAAAACATCGATGAACAATGTAAATTTGTTGCCTCTCATTTTCAGTTGTTTTGTATAGTTATTACTATTTTCATCCTTGTTCTTGCCATTATTCTTTCTAATATATATGCATACATTTTTGAGAAAGTGAAATCATGAGGGAAATCAATAAATGGAGAGAGAATAAGTTAGATAAAAGAAAAACAGAATATTTTGTGGTAAATATTTGTATTATTTTACCCATCTTTGATGCTAGTGAAGTGCATGCAAGCCAAACTTTGTTGAAAAATGTAGATTGTATTGTTCCTTTTTTTAGGCGTTTTCTATCCATACCATCATGAACACACTTTTCCCCAACAACTGATATTAGAGCTAAGTTTTGAGGTCTCGAAGGAAAAGTAAGTTGGCCATTGATGATGGAACTGTGAAGACCGATAAGGCTAAAATTTCAAATACCGGAAGACGTAGATTGAGAATTACTTGAACAAATAAAATCTACACTTACCTCTCTTGGAAACGAAGTTAATAGCCAAGAGCAAGAGGATTAGGATCTCTCGGATAAAAAGGCATTGGGAGTCATAAGCTTGACACTTAGAATAACCCTTCAATACACTACACAAGATGCCCACAATTAGAGTGATGAATGTTTTACCATATGTATACAAGAAGCCTTCGACGGTGATAAAGGTGTATCTACTTTTAATGTTTTTTAATCTTAGGATGATAGATGTTGCTTCTACAGTGGAATGTATCAACAAATTAAACTAATCCTGTATCAATGAATGAAACCTATCCACAATTTAGTTGAATTCAAATAAAATTAGCCTCAGCTATGAAGCTCATGCCTTGAACTTGTAATTATCATATTTGAAGAGCTAAGAGAGAATTGTGATGACGATCAGTAATCCTTATAGGTTTTTGATCCTAAAAGCACAAATATATTACTGAGTTGATCATAAATAAGGACAATATCAGAAGAATAAACTTATGGCTCTTCTTCTACTTAAAGTATAATAAGTAAAGAAAAAACTACGAAGAAAAACAACCAAGACAAATCCAAATCTCAAAGAATGTATACCAAAAGTTGTAGCCAAACATGCTAGAAAAGTGGCAGAATATGTCACATGAAGAGATTGTCTACAGAAGAGAGATGAGCAAGATTCTAACCAGAAAGATGAATGCTAATCTTGAAATTGAATAGATCAAAGATGCACTAATCCTTAGTTATGATCATCCAATTAAAGTATTGGGTCGTAGACTAACTCCATCTTTTCACTATCCTCTTCATAAACAGCTTATATATAGAAAACCTTTATCTAGTTGATGATAAGCCCTTGAGAATTATGGGAATTAATAAAGTTCAAATCAAAAATGCAAATGGGACTATGAAAGCTTCACAAGGTGAGGCATATTCTCAGATTGAAGAAGAATATAATCTCAATTGGATAGTTGTATGAACAAGGATATAGCTCAACCTTTTGTGGTAATACTGTTAGACCGGTCCACTGGACCGGCTTACAGGCGAAACAAGTGGAGGTTTTCCGTCTCCTGTACGCAGGAGCCGACCGCCCAGGTTTGATAGAGCCATTTTGGAAGGATTTTTTTAAGGAGTTAGGAGGGGAATTTGAATGTAAGGATTGTTTAGAGATTTCCTTTTGAATTTTATGCATTAAATAGTTGGTTTTCCTAGCATTAGGACATCTTGAATTTGGTTGAAATTTGAGATCTCTTAGGTTTAGGTTTCCTTCGGGCTCTAGCGGTGTCTAAAGAATTGGGAGAGATCGATCCTCCTCTCGAATTAAGGTTCACTTGTCTCTTGTTTGTTTTTCTTCTGTTAGTTGATTTTTCTCAATAAAGTGGGCTGTTTTTATTTGATTTTTTCCTCTACTTGTTGAGTATTCTCACTAATTTTGTCAAGATTGTTAGGTTTCACTTGAGATCTTCAAGTGTTTCCTATCAAATACTTGGAAGGTGATTAAGGGTATTATGTTAATATCATGAGGTAAACATGCCACTTTGTATATGACCACAAACATTAGAACATTAAGAGCAATTGTGAATTCAAATACTAAGTCACATAAATGTCATCAAAGAATGGAAAAAATGAATGAAATGGTATGGCCATACTGCATTCAAATATTAAAGTTCCAAATTTTGAGTTTTCGTATTCTAGTTTATATGAAGACTATGGACTATGTTTTTGCAAGTAGTGGAAGGTCAGGTTCACAATATGATCTGGCAGGCTCTCGCATATGAATTCAGCTCAATTGGGATTAAATTGAGTAAGCAAATAAAATTGTTTGGCCATATCAAATAAAGGTCAATAGATTCCATATAAGATTAAATAGAAAAAGGAATCTATGGTCTTAATTCATTCTAAATTGGTCCAAAATAAAAAAGTTCAAACACGTTTTTTTATTAAAAATAGTAAGGATGCTGAAAATTGGAGTTTATTTCAAATTTTGGATATGTTAAAATTAACTTTACAATTCAAACAACCAAAAAAGACTTTTAGTCAGTATTTGAGGAGATTTTGAATAAGTCAAAACTAACTCCACTAATCAAAGCAAAATGCAGGAATTACAAAATAAGAAAATTGAACCACAAATTTGTTCTTTTTCTCCATTATTGGTCCTTTATAAGGGGGGTTCTGAGGAGTTTTCCTTTATTTAATCTAAATAAATTCCCTTTAATTATCAAATAAGTGTGATAAATATTTTGTCGAGGATTTATGTTATAAATAGCTATCTAGATAAATAGAATTGAACTTACCTTTTCCCATTTATAAAGAAAATTTGAAATTTCTAATAATTTTCTGATTCCTTTGTTTTGATCACTCTCCCTTGAGCTCCTAGTATCAAAAGGGATGGTGATGTAGAACTACATGGTTTAAATGAATGAAATAAGAATTTGCACGATTTCTTGATAAAAGCAATTAAGATTAGAACTACTAGCAAATCCAAACGATCAAATAAAACATAAGAGTGGTCACTTCCGTTTAGGCTAAGTTGCACACTAAACACTTGGATTATCAAAACAGCATAGAAAATCAAGTCATGCAAATAGAATAGCCTTCAACAGAAATCCCTAATCTAACAATAAAATTAGAAGCAAAATAAAAGTGCACTCAATCCTACGTTTGCTAAGCTTTGGCAATGGCGAGATAAAATCCTACGTTTACTATGCTTAGGCAAAGGTGAAGCTCGATTCCTTGTGAATCTCCATCACCTACAAGATTAGGGGATTAGAAAAGTAAATAAAACAGGGGAAGAAGTTCACCCTTATCAAAATCCGGAAACAAGTAGGTGAGGTGTTGAAGAAGTTTGTCATAGCTCCTCGTGAAGGTTCAACTGGAGGAGAAGTCGTCTATCCCAAGCGCCGAAGTGTGGAATATAGTGATCCTTTGCTCGCCTTGAAAAATACTTTGAGAGAAAGAAATTTCCCTCAAGAATTCAAGTAGGAGAAGGCAAGAGAAAGTGGCCGGCCAAGAGAGGGAGGCTAGGAAAAATTAGGTTCAGCTTTTGTGGAGGGGAGTTGGAGTGAAATCTGATTCAATGTTTCCTAATTATCTTCTTAGTTGAAAATAATTAAAGGAAAAAAAAAATTGCAAGAGGGGGGCGGCAGCAAGAGAGGATGGGGTGGGGTGGATTCACTTCCAAGTGGAGGAGTTCCTTTATTGGAAGTAAATTAAATAGCTGGGGCTAGGGAGAATTCGACCAAAGGGAGGAGAGGAGAGTTTGAATTGTTTCCAAAGTGAGGATTGGGTTTTAGGAAACAATTCTTAAATTTTCCCCTATAGGGGCCGGCGATATCCAAGGCTTGGGAGGATGATTAAGGGAGCTTTTAATGCTTCCTTAAGTTAATGACTCAAATTTAGGATGAAATATTTCATCCTAAATTAATTTAAATTCAAAAGACAAGGGTTTGGAAAGTTTCCAAAAATAGGAAAGATATTTGAGGCAACTTTTCAAATTTGAATTTTGGAAAAGTATTGAGTTACCTAAAATTGCCAAATCCCAAATTAGGAAACGAAATCAATGTAAGGAAGGAACAGAGGAGGAGGTGGGATAGAGTCGGGCATGATGGGCTTGAAAGGATTTATGGGGGAGATTTGAATTGCTATTTTAAGACTTAAGAATTAGGAAAGTTGTAACTAAATCCTAATTGATTTGAGATTCAAATAGGGTTTAATTTAGGAAACTTTCCTAAGACAAGTTTAGTAATTTAGGAAAGATTTTAAATTTCAAACTAGAGGAATTTGAATTCAAAATCTGCCCCAAATTAATCAATCTAAAATAGGCAATAATTCAAGATGAGGGGAAAAGCTAGGAGGGGCAGGTATGGTGGCCGGTGGTTGGGTGGTGTTAGGGTGAAACCGAAGTGGGTGGTGGGGGATTAGGTGGCCGGCTACTTGGGGTTTTGGGGAGGACCATAGGCCGGCGGCTAGGTGACGAAGAAAAGAGAAAATTAGATAAAGAAGAAGAAGAACCACTAACCCGGCCGTCTCCAAGGTTGGTGGGTGATCCGAGTTCCCTCTCCTAGGGATTTCTCCAAAGCTCTCTCTAAGAACTCTCAAACGCTCTCAAAACACACAAGTGCAAGAAATTTCTCATAACAATCATTCATTACCTTGGAAGAGCAACATGAGAGCTATAAATGGCCTCTTACAAAATGACTCAAAATAAGAAGACGACAATGCCCTTAGGGCTTACATACGACCTTATTTAAGTAAGGGGTAAAATGGGAAAACAATTAAAACATAAATAATAAAAGACAAATAACATAACAAATGACAAATACATGAAAATGACTCAAAACTACAACGACTCGATCGTGGCCGTAGATCAACGGCTACGCCTCTGACATACGATTCATGCTCTAATGTCCTCATCAGATGACAAAAGTATAGTTTAGAAAATCTGCATTTACAACCATCGTTTATTGTAGTTCAAAAAAGAAACTCAAACTTCAACTAATTATTTGATCACTCTTCTGGTAATAACAGCGGAATTTGTCACTATTTATAGCAAAATTAGATAGAAAACAATAATCAAAATGATGGGAAACAAGATAATGGAAGGACTGAATGCAAGGAAATCTAATTAGAGTTTTAATTATCAATGTCATGATAAATTTCATTTCAATAATCATCAATCTGGGTAGGATTTTGGTAATCATAACGACATTTAGACCTTTCCAAAGCTCTTGAAAATCCTATATAAATCCTACAAATTCCACAAGAAAATATGAATCATTAATCTGAGTCTGACTTTATATCACAATGCAAATGTATTGTGGTGTCTACCTGATTATAAATCAAGTTGGTATCAGAGCAGAATAGTTGCACCTGTATGATTTAATATCATGGATAATTTTAGTAAAGATGAGTGATTGATAAGAAAAAAAAAATATTTGCTCAAATTTCCTTGCTTTTAGAAAAATTTTTACTCCACTTGAGGATAAAATCTAAGATCATGAAAGGCCCCAAAGGAAAGAATAAGTTCCCTAGAAGAACACTACCAAAAAAATCATTCATGTAACCAATAAGCCAGAGATGATTTAATGGCAAAAAAAAGAAATTGATCAATCAAAGTATGAAGAGCAGATGAAGAATCAACCAGAAACTACAACAATTGCAATTAAGCAACTAGATGAGGAGGAGATAATTGTCAATAAAGGGCAATAAGGTGAAATGTTTACTAATCCACCTTTGCAATTGCGAAAAATCCTTTTAAGAAGGGAACCACAACCAAAGAAGAATGAGTTGAGGAATCTCATGGGACACCAAAGAATGCCTAGAATAGCTACAATTCAATAAGGGTGACAATTTGCCGCAATAGGTAATCCATATCAAACGGAAAACTGCAGCACATTGCAAGAGGACAGGTACTACCATAGCTCCCAAGTTAAAGCCTCATTGGTAAGCTACATATGGGTCAACCCTACAATGGTAATGGCTACTTAAAAACTTAGGACAACTTTATCACAAGTGGTTATAACTACCAATGGATACTCAGTAATAGAAATAACTACCACAACTCGGGTTGGACTTATCATATGACCTAACTACATTTCATGGGTTGACTACACCATCAGTAGAGTCGGCTACAATATCCTTTCGATTAACTACATCTTTGGAGGATCAACTATAAATTTTATTTGCTAAACTAATGGTCATTTGCAAGGGTGGATGAACTTAAATGAGGAGCCATAACTCGGGAGACTCACAAACTCTAAATTCAAACTAATGATAATAAAATTGAGTAAACAAAAAAAATTAGATTTTAACTATGTCAAATTAAAGGTAATAGGTTCCATACAAACTTAAAATAGGAAAGTGAACTTGTAGTATTTATGTAGAACCTTAATTCATGCTAAATGGGTCCAAAACAAAAAATTTAGACATGAGTTTTTTCCCAGGATAGCAAAGAAGTTGAAAATTAGAGTTTATTTTAGATTTTAAATAAGCCCAAAAAAAACTACATAATTCAAGCCATCAAATAAAAACTTTCAACAAAATAAGCCCACTATTCAAAGAGATTTTGGATAAAGTCAAAACTAACTCCACAATTTAAGCCATACGTGAAAATTTTAGACATAAGAAAGGAGGAGAGAAAATGTTATAGCCAACTGCAAAAAAAAAGGAATATACTAATTTGACGGATCACTAATAATGGGTATTTCAAGGATATTTTTCTTATTCTATCCATTTAATTCCTTTTTATTATCAAATAAATGTGGGTAAATTTTATCCTATCAAATAGCATATCCAGATAGATATTATTGATCTAATTTGTTCCAATTTTTAGAATAGATAAGAATTTTAATGAAAATTTTTAATTTTTTATCAGGAAATTAAATGAGTCTAAATATAGCATATAAGTAAACTTTTATAGTCAGTTGAATATAAATTCAATTCACTAGACAATTAGTCTCTCTCCTATCTCTCCCTCTAACCTTCCAAACCCATCGGTCAGGAGCAACCCAAGCCACCGATAACTTCCCTTTCCACGGCTTTTTGATGCCAAAAGGGAATGGTAAGAGCATATCTGCAGTTATAACCATCGTTTACAGCATTTCTGTGAAGAAATTCATACTTCAAATTTTGCTTTGATCATTATTTGCTAATAACAATGAAAGTGCTCACTGTTTAAAGCTAAATTGGAGGAAAAACAAGAAGCAAAATAGAGGAAAAGAGAAAGTAAGGAAGGATTAAATGCAAGAGAACCTAAACAGAGTTTTAAGGATCAATTTCATGGAATGCCCATTTTCTAGATCATCTTATCATTAAACTTGGAAGGATTTTGCATTTTATATCATTAGAAATCGATAACTTCACAAGCTTATTTAAAAACCTACAAAAAGTCCTGCTAATTCCACAATTTATTCCATTATCACTCACAAGCAAATTCAATATTTCAAAAAAATTGCATTCAAATATGTCTAGTCGATTATGGATCACAGTAACCAGAATGGAATCCAAAAGACAATCCTCAATGGCATCCCTTAATGTCTCACAAAGTTGCATCAACTTTATCGATTACTCCACTAAGAAGTGTGGATTATTTTTTGCAAAAAAAATATGACATATTTTCAAGTTCCGAAAGCCAGAAAGAGTTGGTGTGGAATGAATATAGTGCAAAGATCAAGTACCAGAGATTAAATAACAGACAACATTAAAATAACAAGAAGTTACAAAGAATTTCATTCAACTAGCAAAATTAAGACATCCAAGAACATAAGATAAGATTAACAACATGAAAAAACTATTAATAAAAGAGAGAGATTCAAGAAGGGACGCATTAGATTGCCTAAGGCTTTTTGGATGGATGTGATGAGTAATGGGATTATTTGATCAATAGGTGACCCTCACTTCTTTCGAGGGATAAGCTACATGAATAAATGTAGACAGAGAGAAACCTTTCTTATTTAAAGGTTTTCAACTATCATTCTTTATGTCCATGTGAAATCTACCGAGTGAAGTCAAAAGCCTTGGTATTGATTTTTTTATGATAAAAAATGAAGGATCGACAATAGTAGAAACATTATTTTTAATGAAATTATCACATATAAGAACAAATAATGTGTAAATAAGTGAATAAATGACAAAATTTTGAAAAACAAGCAAAGCCATGAATAGCTATGAGAAGATATCAAGCAAAGCCATGAACAGCTATGAGAAGATACCAACATATGACCAAGTCAAAACAAAGATACCCTCCTTGCATTATTTATTGCTAACAAAATGTTGATGAACCTCAAAGAGCAATTTTAATGCGGACATCTGACCGTGAAAGCTTATAAGAGGAATAGATAAAGATCGACGGCCTTGATCGCACCATTTTATTTTAAGTTATTATTTATATTTTTTATTTATTTATGCATTTTTCATTTTAACCCTCACTTAAGGGAGTGTGTTTGTGACCCCAGGGGGCACTTTGTCTTTTGTTCTGTATTTTGGGCTATTTATAGCCTCCTCCTTTCTTGTAATGGTTAATGGATTATTAAGAAGAAAATTTTCTACACTTTCTTAAGAGCTATGGGAGTTCTTAGGAGAATGGAGGTTCCTATGTGAGGGAAACGTACCACCCATCCGCCGCATGAAGCATCCGGGCTAGTAGTTTGAAGTCTCTAGAAGAGGGCAACATAGCACCCATCAGCAGCAGGAAGCGTCCGAACTCATGGTTTATCTTTCTTTCTCTAACCCCCCCCCCCCCCTCTTCTTCTCCCTCTCCATTGATCGCCAACCAAGACCCACCCCACCTCCTCCTAACCTTCGGCTATCTCCCACCTTCCCCCTTAGCCCCCCCACCCCCCGCCCCACCCCACACACACACACACACCAACCCCAATCAACCACCACTTCCTCCATCTCCAAACCACCGTCCACCAAGTCTTGCCCTCACCCCACATCCTAACTTCATTACTTTCTTAAAATAACATTATTTATTTGGGAAGATTTTGAATTCAAATTCAAATAAGTTTGAATTTCAATTTTTTTCCTAAATAACATAACCAATCTTAGGAAACCACCCCAATCTATTCAAATCTGAAATTAATTCAGATTTAATTCAATTCCAATATTCATTGAACCCAGACATCCTCTCTCCCCTCCCTCTTTGGCCAGCCCCCTATCCCTCTCTCTCACCTAATTAATAACTCCATTAAGGCTCCCCCAATTAAACCCTCAATTCCCCAATTAGCTTTTCCCCATTGGCTGAAATTAAATTCAACAATTTGAATTTGATTGCCTCCTATTTCAAATTCAAAATTCTGAAATTGAATCCCTTCCCCTCCCTCTTTGGCCGGCCCCTCTCTCTCCCTCCTTAATTAATTAATTCCCCAATTGGACATCCACTTAGGGAAATTAATTAACCAACCCCTTTCTGCCCCTCCTCTCTCTCCTATCTTACCCAAATGCCAACCAATTAAGCCCATTCAAGCCTTGTTTTGGCCGGCCCCCATCCATGTTACTACATTTAGGCCATTTAAATATGTTACTACATTTAGGCCACTTAAATCTCAACTAAATGTATAACTGAGTTGTTATCATGTCATTGGATTCACCAGTTTCCCTCTTCTTATAAACTAATCAAACTATCAAATGCATGGATGGATCAGGGAGGAAATAGAATTCAAGTTCTTAGCCATTAGATGTCATCTTTAGGTGACTAAGTATTAATATAGCTAGGAAGATCTAGATGTAAGCTAACAGGTGATCAGAATACTTCCATGAGTTTTGTACAAAACTTAATACACAGAATGTTGCATCTACAAAGCCGACACAATACAAATTGACCTATTTTTGAATATCTCAATTTTTGTGCCTGTTGAACTTCAGGTATAAAAAACACACCTTTTGGGGTTTGTCTCTTGAAACAGAGATACATTGTTGCATGTGGATCGTCGAGATGATTCGACAAGTCCACTTTTATAATTCTCAATTTTTGTATATAATGAACATCAATTGCAATACACCATTGTGTCACGTTCTTTGAGATGGTTTAAATTAGCCTTTTCTTAGAAAATCTCAATGGCATGGTCTGTTGGAGAGGCCACTTGATGAGGGGCAAATAGGTTTGTTGCTCTTTACTAGAAACTTATATAAATGAGAAATGTGCTAGTGGAGTTAATTTGGTGGTGGAGTGAAGGTTTAGAGTGCAATATGGGTCGGCCTAGGATTTGGGACAAAAAAATTCAAACATAAACATTCAAACATCACTAGGCTGACTTCAAATTATTTGATATCTCTAAATACTCATAGAAAAATCATCAAATCAATTACAAAAGTTAGAAGGAAGAATATAGTTATCATTGGAAAGTTTTCATAATTTTAAAAAGGTCTAGATATTTTTAAGTGAATTTGGAGGTTTAGACTTATAGTAGAAGGATTTAGGCTCAACAAAAATGTTAGACCGGTCCAGGAGGACCGGCCCTGGTTTACAAGCGGCAGAACAAGGGTTCTGCCTGAGACTTCCACCCCCTTTGGGGTGGGGCCCAGGACTGATTTTACAAGGGGAAAGAAGGGGCGGCTAGGAGGGAAAGATAGGAGGGTTTTTTGGGGATTTGCGTAAATCATTGTATTCTTTAAGTATGTTGTTTTTCTAAGGTTAGAATTATGTCTTGTTGGCTGGATATAGATTGTTCTTAGGTTGATTGGACTCTAGCTGACGGCTAGAGATTTGGGAGAGCCGGATCTTCTAGTCCATTGTATATTGTTTGTTTTTATTCCATATATCATCAATTAAAAAGGTTTTCTCTTGTTATTCCCCATAGTTCTTGTGGATTGTGTTTGAATTGCTAAAATTAAAAATTCAGCCAAGCGTTTTTTGTTTTCTACATCAAAGAGAGCAGAGGATATTCAAGGGTAAGGAAGCTGAAGATGCCTATTTTGAGAGAGATGATGCACATGGGTGGATCTACAAGATAGAGAGATATTTCGCCATCAATTGGTTGATGGAGGAGAGATTGTTGGTAGCTAGCAAGTATTTAGAAGGGAATGCATTGACATGGTACCAGTTGAGAGACATGAGACGGCCCATATGAAACTAGAGGGAGTTCAAGGACTGCTTGTTGGAACATTTTCAAACCAACAGGAGAGGAGACTTCTATCATCACTTCTTCGCTCTGACGCAGGAAGAATCTGTGGTGGAGTACCGTAAAAGATTTGAGTACATTGTTAGCTAACAGGACCAACTTTCTGAGATTGTACTAGAGGAGAATTTTCTGAAAGGGCTCTGACCAGAGATCTGGGTGATAGAACTGATGAGGTCTCGTGATATGAGAGAAGCTATGGAGCTAGCCTAATTAGTAGAGGATTAGAAGCACCTGAAAAGGGGGGCTAGAGGCAGCAGTTCGGGAGGCTCGTACAAGATGATCACCACCTTTTTAGCACCCAAGGGGCCGACACTAGGTAGCCTCCGAGAGACCCCAAAGGAGAAGCCTGTAGGAAGGGGAATCGGGGGAAACTTCAAGAAGCTCATTAAGAATGAGCTGTGGGAGAAGATGATGATGGGATTGTCTTTCAGATGTGATGAGTTATACACTGGTGCACAAGTGTAAGGATTGAACTCTTCAAGTTCTTACAGTCTATGATGACGAAGAAGCTGAGCAGGGGGGTGGGAATGAGGCATTGGTAGAGGAGGGAGAGTTGTATTTAGACATGACAGATGTCTCAATGAACTCAATGATGGGATTCACTCAAAATTACAACATGAAGTGAGAGGAGAAATAGAAAACAGTGAGGTGGTGGCATTTATAGATAGTGGGGCTACCCACAATTTCATCTCTAACCAGGTCAAAGACCAATTAGGGGTGAAACACATAGACAAAGGGTATTATGGAGTGATGATAGGAACATGGAGGGTGGAGATGGGTATAGGAGTGTGTATAAAGGTCCAAGGGAGACTTCCTTCCATTAGAGTTAGGGAGCACAGATGTCATCCTGGGGATGAAATGGTTACAAACCATGGGGGTTAACAAGGTTAAATGGGGCGCACTAACAATGAAGCTAGTGGTGGAGGAAATAAGGGTGGTGATTAGGGAAGATGCAGGGTTATCCAAAATTATAGTGTCTCTCAAAACCATGGTGACGACCATGAAGAAGGTGGGAGGAAGATTTCTAGTGGTGTTGCATAGCTTAGAAGAGATCAAATTGGAGGAGGGAGAGACATTCCTCCTTCAGTACAGCTGCTTATTCAACAGTTCATCGAGGTCATTCAGCCACATCAAGGATAGATATCGAGAGGGAGCAGGAGCACGCTATCACCTTGAGGGAGGGGGTATCACTAATTAGTTTCAGGCCTTATCGTTGTCCTCAAATCTAGAAGGAAGAGATTGAGAAGCTGACCTGGGAGATGTTAAAGGCAGGGATCATCAGGCCCAGCATGAGTCTTTTTTAGCCTAGTTTTACTAGTCAAGAAGAAGGATAAGAGCTGGAGATTGTGTGGACTACCGAGCCCTGAATACGGAGACTTTACCGGATATGTTTTCTATTCCGCTGAAAGATAAGTTATTGGATGAGTTGTATGGAGCAATGTATTCATGAAGATGGATCTAAAGTTCGAGTACCATCAAATTAGAATGAGAGAGATGTATGTTCCAAAGATGGTATTCAAGACACATGAGGGACACTACAAGTTCTTGGCGATGCTATTTGGCCTCACCAACGCTCCTGCTACATTTCAATCCCAAATGAATAGAATATTCCAACCATACCTCAGGAGATTTGTATTGGTTTTCTTTGATGACATTATAGTGCACAACAGGTCAGACAAGAAGCATTTGGAACACTTAAGGGTAGTATTAGAGGTGTTACATGAGCATCAGCTGGGAGCTAACCTAATGAAGTGTTGTTTTGCACATCCCGGTGTGGAGTATTTGGGGCACGTGATATCTTAAGTGGGGACGGCCATTGATCAGACCAAGATTGAGGCAATGCTGAAAGGGTCGCTACCTAAGAATCTGAAGGAGCTGAGGGGTTTCCTAGGGTTGACTGGGGACTATAAGAGAATTGTGTGGGGATATAGCACTATAGCATGACCACGGACAAATTAGCTGAAAAATGATAGCTTCTTGTAGGGAGAGGCAGATATACATGCCTTTGAGAGATTAAAGAAGGCCCTACCAAATTTCAGCCAATTATTCGTGGTAGAGATTGATGCATCAAGGTATGAATTAGGGGCAGTGCTTATGCAAAATCTTAGACCTATAGTTTACTTCCACTGGGTGTTGATATCCAGAGCTAGGCTGAAGTCAATTTATCAGAGAGAGATAATAGTCATTGTGTTAGCTATTCAAAAGTTGTAGCCTTACTTATTGGACCGACATTTCATTACCAGGTTAGACCATAGGAGCTTAAAATACTTGTTAGAGCAAAGGATGCTAACTAAGAAGCATCAAAGGTGGCTATCAAAACTATTGGGGTATGATTTTGAGATTCAGTATAGACCGAGGCTTGAGAACAAGGAGGATGATGCCTTGTCTAGATATGTGAGGGAGTTCCGATAGTTAGCAATTTCGATACCACTGATGTTGGATTGGGAGACCAATAAGGAGGAGAGTGTGTAGAACAAGGAACTGAAAGAACTAAGAGGGAATAGGACAGATCTATTGAGGGATAAGAGTAGCCACCCTGACTATTCCCTTAAGGGAGAGAGATTACTATACCAGGGAAGGTTCGTGTTGCCACAAACCTCAGTCCATATTCCACACATTCTGTAGGAATTTCACAAGAGTGTTGTTGGGGTCATTCAGGGGTGCATAAGACATACAGAAGATTTGCGATAGAATTGTATTGGAAGGAGATGCATAAGAATGTGTAAGAGATTGTGGCTAGATGAAAGGTATGCAAGAGAAGCAAATATATGGCCATGGCTCTGAGGGGGTTATTGCAACCCTCAGCTCTTTCAGACAGTGTGTTAAGAGGCCACCATGAATTTTATAGATGGGTTAACCCAATCTGAGAGATTTATAATGATTTTTGTGGTGGCATACAGATTGAGCAAGTATGCTCATTTCAAATTCAACACATCTCCTCAAGCTAAAGAATATATATCATATAATTCGATGTTACAAATTATGTCTCTAAAGTTTGATCAAAATAGAGCTTTGGTGAAGATGTCTACAGTTTGTCGCATGGTAGGGATATATTTCAAATTAACAGTCTCACTAGTAACCTTCTCTCTGATAAAATGTCTATTAATTTCAGCGTGCTTAATACTATCATGATGCATGGGGTTCTTAGATATGTTGATAGATGTCTGATTATTACGCATCATCATACTAGAAGATGAACTCATTTATTCTAATTCACTAAGAACCCTTTTAATCCAAATCCCTTCACAAATTCCTTGTTCTAGTGCTCTGTGCTCAGCTTATAAACTACTTCAGGTTACCACTGATAGCTTTTTACTCCACTAGGCAACAAGATTATGCTAGAAAAAGTATTAATACACAACCAATCTATATTTAAGTACACTTCAATCTTAGGGTTCTCTGTCTTTTTGAAGAATAGGCCTTTTTTCAGTGTCATCTTTAAGTATTTAAGAATCCTGTATAATGCTTTCATGTGTTCTTCTATAAGACTGTGCATGAATTGACTTGCAACACTAACTAAAAAATCAATATCTGGTCTCGCGTGTGAAAGATAGATCAAATGTCCAACAAATCTCTAATATCTCCCACTGTCTACAAATGTATTTTCTTTCTCGATGTCAATTTTCTTCTGACTGTTCATAGGTGTATCAATAGGGTTTGCATCCAATCATACTCGTCTCTTTAAGAAGATTTAGAACATATTTTCTTTGAAAAACAACAATGTCCTTTCTTAATCAAGCCACTTCCATTCCAATGAAATATTTAAGATTTCCAATATCTTTAACTTCAAACTCTTCTGACAAATATTTCTTGAAATTCTGTAATTCCTCCACATCAATCCCAGATAGAATAATATTATCGCAAAGACTATCAATATAGCATTTTTCCCCAACGTGAGATTCCTTAACAAACAGAGTAGGATCAGATTGACTATGTATGTAACCTATCTTTAAAACAACATTTGTGAATCTATCAAACCAAGCTCGGGGAGATTGTTTAAGGCCATACAAGGACTTCTTGAGTTTATAAACCTAATTTTTAACAATACGTTTTTTGAAACCAGGTGTGATTTTCATGCAGACTTCCTCTTCAAGGCCACCATTTAGAAAGACATTTTTATGTTCAGTTGATATAAGTATCAATCTTGGTTAACACCCAATGGAAGAAGAATTCTGATAGAGTTAAACTTTGTGACAAGAGCAAAAGTTTCTTGATATTTTATTCCATAAGATTGTGTAAATCCTCTAGCTACCAACAAAGCTGTGAATCTCTTAACTAATACATATGCTTTGTACTTTATAGTGAAAATCCACTTGCTCCCCACGTACCATTTCCCAACTAGCAAATCAGTAATAGTACATGTTATATTATCCTCAAACATGTCAATCTCATCTTGCACTGCCATCTTCCACTCTGAATTTTGTAATGCTTCTTGTATTATGCTAGGAACTTGAATATCATCACGAGAAGTAGAAAATGTTATGTAAGATACTAATAGCCCTTCCTAAGTAACATAATTCTCAATTGGATGGCCTATACATCTCTTAACACCCTTCTCCTCAATGCAATCGGCATGGTAGAGTCATCAATGTTGGAAATTGGCATATCTCCATCCATATCTGTACCTATATTTTCTCTAGTGGACTTGAAATTAGGTCAATATCTTGGCCACATGCTTGCTGTGATCCGTACTCTAGCTCCTTATCTTTTTCTCCTCCTGATGTAGACTTGAAAAATATCATTAGCAAGTTATGGAGCCACAGATTAAAGAAGGAACGGAAGAAAAAACATTTTTGCACTGGATAGATGACTAAACAGGCCCAAGAGTGGACAAGTATTGCATACAATCTTTGGGCACAAGCACGAGTTGAGAAGAACTTGATGACTCTAATTGGGCAAAGGGCGCAGACTCAAGAAAGAACTCTCAAACTTGATGTTCATTTATGCTCTCCCCCTGAACATGAGATTTGGAATAGAAGGATACATGTTCAAAGAAAGAGACATCTATGGTTGTGTAAAATCTTTTGTTAGTTGGAGAAAAACAATTGTATCCTTTTTGAGATGGAGAGTAACCTAGAAAAATACACTTATTAGCTCTGTGATCAAATTTACTACGGTGTTAAGGATACACATGAACAATTGTCGTGAAACCAAATACTTGAGTGGTAAATAAGATATGGCTGCATGGATGTGAGGAAAATCTGACAAAAGAAGCTGACGTGGAGATTAAAATATTAAGCGCGCTAGATTAGGGGTGTCAATTCGGGTCAACCCGTCGGGTTCAGGTCGAACCCGACCCGACCCGTATATAAACGGGTCAACCCGAACCCGACCCGTTTTTATAAACGGGTCGAACATTACAACCCGGACCCGACCTGAGCGGGTCACGGGTTGACCCGACACGACCCGTGACCCGGTTTTTTTCACTCGCGGCTGCGAGGCAGCGGCGTCAGCGCGGTAGCGGCGACGTCGCGGGCGCGGCAGCGGCGGCAGCAAGGCGGCAGCGGCAGCGAGGCGGCGGCGGCGGCGGCAGCGGCAGCGCGGCACGCGACAGCGAGGCAGCGGCGGCAGCGCGACACGCGGCAGCGAGGCGCGGGCAGCGCGGCAGCGGCGGCAGTCTGGGCGACGCGGGAGTTTGCAGCGAGGCGCGCGGCACGCGGCACGCGGCAGCGAGGTCCGGCGGCAGTCTGCAGCGAGGCGCGCGGCAGCGAGGCGCGGGCGACGCGGGCAGCGCGGGGCAGCCGGGCACGCGGGGCAGCTGGGCAGCGCGGGGCACGCGGGCAGGCGGGCAGCGGGCAGCGCGGCAGGGGCAGCGGGCAGCAGCGGGATTGAGCGGGAAATTCATTTTTTTAAATTAAATGGGTTTTCGGGTTGACCCGGCAACCCGCCGGGTCAACCCGACCCGACCCGTTTTATTAAACGGGTTGAATCTGCAAACCCGGACCCGACCCGTTTATCAAACGGGTCGGGTCCAACCCGGATTTTCCGGGTCGGGTCCGGCTCGGGTTGTCGTGTCGTGTCAAATATTGACACCCCTACGCTAGATGACATATGATTGATCAAATAGATAACTATGAGAATGGCTTTCCCTCATAAATAATTTGGAATATAAAAGGAAAATCTAAGACATCGCGCAATCTCCAAGAGATGTTTAATCTTGCGTTCAACCACCCCATTTTGTTGAGAGGTGTTAACACAATAACTTATGTGGATAATCTTATAATTTTAAAGATAAGTATTGAGACTACTAGTGAAATATTCCCTAACATTATCTGATTTGAGTACCTGAATTTTAGTGTTGAATTGATTTTGAACCATAAGATTGAAGGTTTGAAAATTTGTCCGACCTCAGACTTTTCTTTCATAAAAAAAATTCAAGTTATTGTTGTATGATCATCAACAAATATCACCAACCATCGAGTGCTAGAAACATTTTTATCTTTGAGAGACCCTACACATCACTATGGATCAAAGAAAAGACAGTTGAAGGTTTGTATGGAATTTAAGGATATATTGTTCCCGTATATTTTGCAATCTGATAAGTTTCACAATGAACATACTGGAGTTTTCTTGAAAAATAATTTAGGAAATAATTTTGCAATATACACAAAGCTAGGATGACCAAGAAGATAGTGTAATAATATAATTTCACTATTTTTATTGACATTGAAATTAGACACATAATTGAAATATTCTAATAAACTCTGAGAGTGGACGGAACTTGAGAAGCTTGGATTGAGAATCTCTCACATGGGAGGAGATAGAGCACAATTCAACACTTTCACTCATCTTCCTCGCTTTTAAGTCCTGAAAAATATACAGGTTTGGATAAAATTTAATAACACATTGAAAGTCACGAGCTAATTTGTTAATGAACAAAAAATTACAATTCAAGTTTGAAACATGGAGGGCAGAGTTGAGATACAACTCTTTAGTAAATTGGATGGAACTTGTTCAAGTAATTTTAGAATTTGAACCATCACCAATATGGACATACAAGTGACCACTACTTAGCTTGTAATTTTGGAGAAGGATTGGATCTCCTATCATGTGATCAAAAGCACTAGTGTCGACTATCCACGGGCTCAGTTCTCCTTCGTTAGTAGTGAAGGAAATATGTGAATTTGCTTAAGCAACAAAACTTGCCCCAGTAATGCTACCATTACCAGCTTGACTAAATAGTTTCTACAACAAATCCATCTACTTTTTACTAAACAGGCAAGGCTCGGGAACAGGAGCACTCTTAAAGGTGGAAGCCACATGTGCTTTGTTGTTTCTATCAACCCGTGGCTTTGGTTTCCAATCAACTGGTTTTCCATGGAGCTTCCAGGAAGTCTAATGGTAATGACCTGATTTCTTATAATAATCACACCAAGGCCACTCTCGTTTTTGACGATCTCCACAATTACTATTAGATGATAGAAAAGTAAGAGCAAATAAATCCAACGTTTATGCGGGTTGTTCCTTAGATCCCTCTATAGATCCCATCATCACTTTCTTTCTACTTTGTTCACGCCTAAACTTATAGAAAGCTTCTCTAAGATTGGGAAGTAGTTTGACCTCTAACATCATCCAACTCCTTGTTAAATCCTAAAACAAACTTGAACAACCTTTTTTTGTTCCATAACCTGCTTGTACATTATTGCATCTTCCGGATATGTCCATGAGTGAGTTTTGAATAAATCAGGTTGTTGCTAATACCATGCGAGTATGTTGTAATACTGAGTAACAAACTACTCCCCTTGGCGAAAGTCATAAAGTACTGATTCAACTTGAAACAGCTCTGAAGTATTTTTAGAGCTGTAGTAAGTCTCTTTGGCTGCATCCCATATTTCTTTTGCAGTCCCAAATAATAATAAATTTTCAACTATATCATTGTTCATGAAATTGGTAAGTCGTGATACGATCATACTATTTTAAATCTTCCACTTTCTGAAACTCAAATCTATACTCTGGCATTGTTGTTGCTCCCATGAGATACTCATAATTTCCCTTACTAAAAATAGACAGCAATACAAATTGTGACCACTGAAAATAATTATGGTCATTTAATTTGTCTTGTTATGAGAATAGGAGAAGAATCACTACCACCAAGGTTTAGAATTTTTGAATTGCTTCTAATTTTGGTGTCGTGATGTCGGATGTTTGTAATGAGGTCATTCCATAATGCAATTAAAAAGATGAGCGGAAAGTATGAATAAGGTTGCTGGAAATACAGAAGAAGGTTGGGACGAACACTGACTAGAGAGGATCGGTTAGAAAGAATCGGCCTTAAAAAAAGAGAAGAGGCAGTAGAAAGAATCTGGTAGAGAAAAGCAAAGTGAAGGGATTAGGGCTCAGAGAACTAGCTCTGATACTATAAAGAAGTTCTTAATTTATTATTCTTCTTGTTAAAAACTGGTATATCTACATATATATACTAAAAAAATATTTAATAAAGGAAATAACTAATTAGCTTAATTATTTCTTAAAATTTAGGAAATAGAATCATAAGAAACTAATATGGGCTTCAAAAATTTGCAACCCAGCCTCTCTGCGACCGTTTCTTTTTCATTAGTGATGAAAGTTATAACGAGTTTAAGTTTCGTGATAAATTTTTAGAAGGAAAATTGGGTGTTAGATAAGATACTACCCAAAGATTTCTCCCTCATTTTGTGAGGACTTTATGATCTGAGTTATGGTTTCTTACAGACATAAGCCATTATACTTAATAATTCCTCTAGATAACAAGAGAATTTTTTATTAAGGCTAGTCGTTGAACGTATAGTAACAGCATAATTAGATATTGAAAATTGAAATTTATCACCACACACTTAAAATGGATGGTGGGGGAATGATGATGAACCCGATCAAGATCCTATGGTTATGTCGTCCCAGTTCATCATGATCCCTAGTTTACTTGGTCAAAGGAGGTAGTCGACCCAACCTAACCAAAGGATCCTTGTCATCAATCATGAGTTGCTTCGTATAAGGGTACCTTGTAGACTTGAAGTGAATGTTTACCTAAAGGGATACATTTGAGTTCACCTTAGCTAACAAGAACTTTGAGCCCTATCAGTTATATCATATTGATTCATTACACAAGGATTTAGAGTCATTGAGGAACATACAGGATCTTATGACGGTAAGTTAATGTGATGTGAAACAAAGCGGGAGTTACTTAGGGAAATTAAAGAGAGCGAATTAACAAAGTGTTCCCACAATAAATTTATTACTTATAACAACGATTGATCCTTAGAGTTCTTACTTTTTAACTTGCTTAGGCAAAGAAGAGCGAAGTCGATTAACCAAACAATTCAAGAAAACGCAAAGAGTAATTATACACTATGACGATAAACAAGAATCTACGATTTAATAATGAGAACTTTCACCTTTGGAGCCCATACGTTCAAATAGTCTAGGCTTTAGCGAAAGAAGAGTCTCCACATTAGAATCGAGGTCGCTCCGAGGAAGAAGGAACCTTGGATCGTCATTCTTGGATAGGTGGCCGGAGTATAGAATTCTGGACAGCGGTTGGGGCCTCCCGGGTGAGGGTGTGGTGCAAGGAAACCTGCAGAACTGTTGGACAGCAGCTACGACGTCATCCCGGACAATTATGCTTGCTGAATTTGATACTAGTGGACTATGGGCTGCACTGGTGATCTCTCCAATTCACTGTACAGAATTGGTAATGGCAGAAAAACCTGTAACAGCCCTTGGAGGGCTTCGGGACAGCAACCAGGGTGACTTCAGGCCACAGAACGGTGAGGAAACTGGGTTGGTTCTTCTTGGAAGCAAGCTGAGAAGGGGAAGACCAGCAAATTGGATATCTAGGACAGCTGGAACGTGGAACTCTTGTGCAAGAATTTGGTGGCTGCATGAGGCGTTTGGGAATTTTTCATTGGCACTTTTGATGGGAATTAACTGGGTGAACAATAGGGAAGGGAACGGGTGGGGCTAAGCAAGAACTAGGTTGGGAAATCTGAAATTAATTTTAGATTTCCTAATTTTAATTTAGACTTTGTAATTTCAAAATTTTGAAATTTGAAATTTAGGCTTAGGAGGGAAATTAGGAATTAATGAGGCCTTATTTGAAGCAATGAATTAAGCTCCTAATTAAGGGGAGGAGTAATGGGTATGGGTGGCCGGCCATAGAGCAAGGAGAGAGGGGGGTTTCGGTTTTGATGAGGTGGGGCCCACTTGATTAATTAAGGGATTTGAATAAAAGCTGAAATAAAATTCAGATTTTAACCAAGAGGGAAAGTTGCCTAATTTATGATTAAACAATGAGGCAGCTATTTGAATTTCAAATTGGAATTGAAATCCAATTAAGATGATTGAATAAATTCAGGATTTAATTTTGGCAAGTGAGTAATGGCTCTTGGAGGATTTGAATTTCAAATTCAAAATCCAAGAGGAAGGGCCGGCGGGTAGAGAGGTGGAAGGGGAAGGAGGCGGCTGCAAGGGGAAGGAAACCGGCGGGCTGGGGAAGGGCTGGCCGGTGGCTGCTGGCCGGCGGTTGAGGCTGCAGGCCGGTGGCCTGGGCAATCCAGGGAGGGGGCGGCGGCAAGAGCAAGAGAGGGGAGAGTGTGGGGGAAATTCTCGGGATCCAAAGCATGAAAATCCAATCTCCCACTAGTGGCTTCGATCCAAATCTCCACAACACGAATTGATCAAAAGAACTAAAGAAAAACTAAAGACAAGAAAACCTAGAACTCACAAAGAGATCTAGTTTCTCCTACGAACTCACTAAGAGATCGAGGAGGGTTGCACTCACAAAGAGAACATGAACTCTAAATTTTCATTCATCAAAAACTAAAATTACAATGCATGAGGCCTCATATAAATAGGCCAAAATGAAATAACAAGAAATGACACAAATGCCCTTCCGGGCTACATAAGCGACTCAATACCCATAAGGGCAAAAGCGGAAAAACATAAAAATAAAATAAACTTCTACAAAAAAAAAAACAAAATACAACTCATGATCGTGGTCGTCGATCTCCGGTGTTTCATAATGGTACATGTGTCAAAAATGCTGACGATGTCCTCATCATAATGGTACCATTTGGCGGCAAAACCACCAGGTCAGAGGACCCCGGCCATAATCGTTTACCGTGGTGCTATTTGGCAGTGAAATCACCGGTTACATAACACGTGCTACGCTCTTACTAGCAAAAGATGATTTAAGAATGAATCTTAATGATTTCTCGACTTGACATTCACTTTTTATGAGCTGAAGTGATTTTCAAATTTATCCACATTAGCAAATTATTGTAGAGAGTGGATGAATTTTTGCTTTAAGTTATAAGATAATTTATTTCATCTTAAATAGCTTAATATTTTTTGTGATTTTTATGTTTTGAACATTCATTAAATTTGGAGCCCTTAATGATTGATTTTGATATTTGAGGGCATTTAAAAAGTATAATCTCCTCGGTTGAGATCAGCTTTCAACAAAGCCATCATCAAGGTTTATGAGTACTTTGAAAGAAAAGATCCCCTTCGATCGAGATTTTTTTCCAACACGGCCATCATCGAAGATTTGTGGATATTTTCATTTCATTAGTCGAACCTTATCAACTTTGCTTACTTACAAATAGATGATCGGGTTCAAATTCTGATTTTTGGAATTATGTGAAAATATCAGAATTGGGGGTATTTATTTTAATATGTAAATTTTCTTTGTAAGAGACTTTGAAGGCCTAATATGGACGTATAAAATGAAATAATTCAATTAACTTTAATGAGCATCGATTCTGAGAGTTTATATTTTTGGCAGTAAACATTTCTTGTAATAGACTTTGAAAAACAAATATGAACATATAAAATCAAATACTCTGGTTTGTGTTATGACTATGTATTTGTTCGATGCTATGATCATGTATTTGTTTGGTGGTTCAAGTCGTGTCAATTTCAGTCCATTCAAAGATAATGATCGAACTTAAACTTAAGTTCACTTTTAACTCGCGCAGCATCTTCAGACGTCATATGAATACATATATCATGATCGTCGGGGCCCATGCGGAAACATGCTTTTGAGTGCATTTGCTCAATTACACATTATTATGTGCATTTGCATTATTATTTGATGTATGTTTGCACAATTACATATTTGTGTGCTTCCTTATTTGAACAATGGATTTACATAGTGTGAATAATACATTTATATGATTTGCATGATGCATTATGTAGTTATATAATTGTTGCATGATTGGCATAATGCATTTGCAGTATTAACATAATGTATAGTGAGGCTTGACATGACACATATGTATAAATGGCACATAGTGCATTTGTGTGATAAGCATAATAAATTTGCATGATGATTGATGTATTTGTAGGATATGCGTAATCATTTGTATGGTACAATTGCATAATGCATCTATACTAAATAATGCATTTGTATGATTGGTTATTACATTATGTGCTTGCACGATATTTGATGCATTTACATAACATACTTATATATATTTCAATATGTATATCTGATGCACTTGCACACCATTTAGCATTTGTGCATGGTACGCTTGCATGTGGTTTGGTATGTATGCATGACATATTCATATGTTGCTTAGTCACAGTAGATGTTAGGTGACACCACAGCCGAATTTTGTATTCCTTGCTTGGCAATTAAAATGGTTACGAGTCTTGAAGTACTTGTTTATAAAGCATAACATTTCCTTGCCTGCTAAAAAAATAGTCACGGGTACTTAGTTTTTTTTTTATATACATACGAATTTCCCCGCTAGCTAATAAAAGCGGTCACGGGTACTTAATTTTATGCATACGAATTTTTTCACTCATTAATGAAAGCAATCATGTGTACCTATATTTATGCATACGAATTTTCTCGTTCACTAATAAAAACTGTCATGAGTACTTATATTAATGCATATGAATTTTCTTGCTCGTTAATAAAAGCAGTCACAAGTATTTATATTCATCCATACGAATTTTCCTGCTAGCTAATAAAAATGATCAAGAGTACTTATATTTCCCCGCTCGCTAATAAAAGATATCACAAATACTTATATTTCCCTGCTCGCTAATAAAAGCGATCACAGGTACTTATATCATGCATACGAATTATAAAATAGCTAGATTCGGGGTTATACCTTGTATATATTGTTGCGTTAGAAGCATTTGCAACAAACTTTAAGACTCAAAATTGACAGGTGCAGGAAGCCAACTGGAGGTTGTTGCTTGTGAAGCTCTAAAGATGACTATTTGTATATGATAATTGTGTCAGATTGGATTGAAGAGATGAGAAATATATTGGCATAAAAATATTAAGCATTTGACCTTCATCCATAAACTTAAGTATTTGAATTGTAAATAGGCTGACCACAAATATAGTCAGCCCAAATTTACACACCCCCTCCCCCTAAACACTCTCAAATAACCTAGCAACCATCAGATTGCATTTGTCCAACTTTGTATGTAAGTAAATAACAGTAAAAAATATAACTGAACCAGTAAATTTACAGTGCATATGTTCTGCAACAGCCCATCCAAATTTATTTAGAATTCGTCATCAGGACTAACCCAAATCAGCTGGACAGAACATCATCTCAGGAACAAGAAAACGTTCATTTGTGAGGTTGAATTCCTGCATCAAAGAGAAGTGCGTTAGCATTTCTAATAGCAAAAAATGCCCATTCTTTGTCTTAAACGTGTTTAGATCCTACGCTTTTATTCATGTCCATTCTCTTCCTATCCTCCCTTTTGTCTATATCTGCTTGACTATCGACTACCGGTATTCCTAGCGTAGTAGAGCATCCATCAGGTAGTGAGAGAAACCTTTGTGCTTCATCTATGTCTTTAACAAAACCCCTTGTATGTGTAATGCCATCGGGGAGAACATAAGTGCATCTGAAAGGATTGTCCTTCCCTGGTTTCCTTAACAAGATTAAACAGGAAATAGTCACATAAACCAGCTATGAACACAGAGGTTGTATGGCTATAACATGAAATAGAAAGAAAAGCATAATGCAATTGTGAATCCTTCCAACAAATTAATGCAAATATCACCGGGGTAATTTTCAATGATCAGTTGCCAAAAGGCCACAATTTTATAATTTCCTCTAAACAAATTAGAAAATAAATGAGAACCTTACGCTGAGATACTATAGTAATCCGGAACAGAAAAAGCATATCAATTTCTTACCTGGCAAGTTGGAGGTCGTTCAGGACGTCAAGAGATACGAAGCACAGCTTCTCCTTGGCGTCATCTATGATCAGGGTTTCATCCATAAGATTGATAGAACGATAGGAAACGAGCTCCTTGAGGTAATTCGTGAGTGCCTTCCCTCCGAGGTCTAGCCTCTTCACACCATAGTTCAAGGTGAAATTTTGCACCACAGGAGCGGCGTGGGTGAATGAGAAGCCGCAATCAACCACCAAACTGCACTGCGCCATCGCTGCCAACCCATCCACCGGCCGTCGGCTTGCCTCGTACAGGTGTACAAGCGAAGGGGCGTCGGCGACGAAGAGAGATTGAAAACCCAAGTCCTCGAAGACGACCTCATCGGTGGCGCGCTGGATGGAAGGGGGGTTGAACAGGGGTTCAACGAGAAGGAGCGAGGAAGTTGAGGGATCGGCTCGTAGAAGAGTGCGGATTACGCGATCCCAGATCTCCTTCTGCAAATCAGGATTGATGAGGTAGCCGCGGTCGAAGGGTCGGCGGATGGAGACGGCAGCAATGTCCGACTCCGCGGCGAGAAGTTGGTCTGCAACAAGCCATTTCTTAGATGACGCGGGGCGGCCGAGGCAGTTGGGGACGACGGCGACCGGGTCGCGGTCACCTCCGAAGCCGGCCTTGATAAGACCGCCGCCATTGTCAAGGACCACCACACTTGACATCTCACTATCTCAGGCCGCTGGACTGACAGCAGCTAAGAGTGATTTCACTCGACATCTCTGTATCTCCGTCGGTCCTATATTTTTCAAGAAGCCATGGCCCTAAAATTGGAGAAATATGTAGCCGGTGTGTTCATTGAAGTTTTGTTGGATCATCGTTCTGTGTGATCGTCGACGATTAAATTATCGTCCATACAATAATCGGGTCTCAAATTGTTTTGTACGATCTCATTGGATCAACTAATTCAAATTCGTTTCCTAATCATATAATTAAATTAGATAAGATTTAATTACATAGTGCAGTGCCATATCTATCGTATCGTACAATGTGTATAAAATTTGAATTTTAAAATATTGTCTAAATTATGATTGGCGGTTGGGATCTTATTTCAAATGATCATCATGTATGATATACATCATATAGTATAATTGGTTCATCTTGCAATAATTATCATAATTAGCTATTTTAATCATTTTCTGATTAGTTGATAGTACAATACGATATAAATTGTACAATACAATTATATTATCAGCAACTCACTCCTTGAGTCTGTGTGTGCGTATGGTTATCAAGCTTAATACCCACCAAATACATGATTTGATACAAGAAAAGTAAAAATATAAAATAATTAAAAATACAAACTCTTCATGACATATTTAATCCTAGCTATCCAATCCTGAGCGGATTAAACTTGCAAGTGTATGGTGGACCTGAAATGTAAGTGCATATGAAAAAATAGATATGCAATAATAGCAGTTAATAGGAGATAGCATGGTAAAGAATCCAATTATCATTAAAATAATAGGACTTGGATCTAGATTTATAATAGATGCCCCACATTACACTTAATTTTAACTACACCTATGGCCACTATGTGCATTAAATAAAGATCTAATAGTATTGAAAATATCCTTTTTATCATTTAAGGAATAAGAGAATTCATTAGTACTAAATATGATATTTAAATCATCAATCCAAAATAAGAGAATTTAGCTAAACATGGAGTATAATTAAAGCAAACTCATTTTTATTGATAGCATAATAGAAAAAAAAAAAGATATATATCACTAGAATGGTTTAATTTATTTCCTTTATTTTCATTCTCTTTACTTATAAATTTGCTTCCACAAACACAAGCCAAACACTCTAATGATATATCAAATACTTCTTTAAATTTCCTTAGTTGTTACCCTATGAGAGTTTCAAAGAAGCAGACCGAATTTGACTAAAATTATCAAAGTGACTGAACTCTCCTACAAACATGACACAATGATAATTTATAGAAAAACACAAAACAGGCTTTTGGCACTACGATGCTAAAAAGACCAGCACCGATGTGCCTAATAAATGAACTAATGTTGCTGCGTTGGTTTTTCTGGTGCCGCAGCAGTGCATACTGATATGGATCAATTACATGGTGAACAGTCACATCGCTTTGCTAATAGGTCGTGTCCTTGGGAAGTTTCAACTGCTACACCACGGTGTTGCTGACTTTCAAATGCTATGATGCTGGGAGAAAAATTCTAACACTAAGGCGTTATGGATTATGATGCATGGGTGTTTGTCAACACAAAACTTGGCATCGTGAAGTTGATATTCGCTGTGGTACTACTCAAAGGGAATTCGAGGATATAGCACAAACTACGAGAAAATGCTCTGTTACTAGCAGACCAAATCCACCAGTAACAATAGAGATCCACCTGAAATTTCCTTTTTTTTAGTGAATTTTTGACAAAAAATGATCTGAAGGTCATTTGCACATCGAAAAATGTAAATCGGTGAAGTTTTTCGTCGGAAATGTTTCTATAGCATTTCTGAAGAAATTCTGGTGGAAAAATGATGGAAAATGGCATCTTTCCATTAATATATTTCGGTGTTTAATCCACCAGTATTTTCGGTGGAAAATGTACGCCGAAAATACCGATGGATAATCTGACACCTTAGTCCGTCGCACTATTATCAATGGAGATTACTGGCAGAATATCCACCAGAAATCCCGGCGTAAATATACGCCAGAAATGCTACTTCATTTTCATTGTATAGTGTTGCCAACGTTATTTTCGGCAAAACATCTGTTAAAAACTTGTAGCATAAAGAAAAAAAATAAACTTCTGACTTTTGAAACTGATTTCCACAATACAACCTGCATAAAAAAAAAAGATCCAATACTATACACATTCAAATATCCACCTCTAATCAAGAACATCACCAAATATTGAACATAAACATATACACAATAATAAAAACAAGAAGAATATCATCAATAAATATGCAATGATAAACAAGTGCAGATGTCCCAAAAACAAATAATTAAATATGTCCAAAAACACATAATTACATATGTCCACATCGTTAAAATAAATAATATATATTTGGATTTAGTATCCTTCTCTATTGATGTTGTACCTTCCATCTGAACTGCTCCCTCATCTTTCACATTTCCTCTAACAATTGAGTTTGTTGCAACTGCATCAATTGGTGCATCTCCATCTACTAATGCATCTGTATCTACCCGTCATCTTGTGCTTTCCTGACCTGCTATAGCTTAGCTGTAAGGGCTGCTACCTGTTGGTTATATAAAGACTCCTAGGAATTTGTTGAGAAGTTGGAGCCACCATATGTCTACCCCTCGTATGCATAGGCTTGAGAGCCTAAACCGTATACTATATCGTGTTGTATTCTTCCTACCGGTTGTGACTAAGTGTTGTACTCAGAATATTCTACTGATTCACTAGAAGAACCTTCACCTACTATAGCCTGGCTCTCTCAAAGTCGTGTATACTCCTCATATGAAAGTTAATAAAAATTTAAGCAATTTAGACATAATATCAAAAATATTAAACTTATATACTTATACATAGGCTCTCCTTGCTCACTTATCAACCCATTAATGGTCCTCCTACCGCTTATGGGTAAGACTATCCAATTTAATAGGGATCAGTTCTCTACCCAGCACCTCTTTATGAAACAAATATATATTAGTATTCATATTAAAGTAAATTATTAAATGATTTTAAAATACCTTTCCAAACATTATTTGTGCTTAGTATGTGGAATAAAAGTCTAAGTATGAAGGGAACTATCCATGCCCCCAACATTATAAGCTCTATATTTATCTGTTTTGATCCTTCCTCATGTTATACTCTAGGCTAACCCAAGCATATTGTTATAGTACAATTATCATGATTAGTTGATAGTACAATACGATATAAATTGTACAGTACAATTATATTATCAACAACTCACTCCTTGAGTCTGTGTGTGCATATGGTTATCAAGCTTAATACCCACCAAATACATGATTTGATATAAGAAAAGTAAAAATATAAAATAATTAAAAATACAAACTCTTCATGACATATTTAATCCTAGCCTATCCAATCCTGAGCGGATTAAACTTGCAAGTGTATGGTGGACTTGAAATGTAAGTGCATATGAAAAAACAGATGTGCAATAATAGCAGTTAATAGGAGATAGCATGGTAAAGAATCCAATTATCATTAAAATAATAGGACTTGGATCTAGATTTATAATAGATGCCCCACATTACACTTAATTTTAACTACACCTATGGCCACTATATGCATTAAATAAAGATCTAATAATATTGAAAATATCCTTTTAATCATTTAAGGAATAAGAGAATTCATTAGTATTAAATATGATATTTAAATCATCAATCCAAAATAAGAGAATTTAGCTAAACATGGAGTAGAATTAAAGCAAACTCATTTTTATTGATAGCATAATAGAAAAAAAAAATATATATATATATATATATCACTAGAATGGTTTAATTTATTTCCTCTATTTTAATTCTCTTTACTTATAAATTTGCTTCCACAAACACAAGCCAAACACTCTAATGATATATTAAATACTTCTTTAAATTTCCTTAGTTGTTACCCTACGAGAGTTTCAAAGAAGCAGTCCGAATTTGGCTAGAATTATCAAAGTGACTGAACTCTCCTACAAACATGACACAGTGATAATTTAAAGAAAAACACAAAACAGGCGTTTGGCACTACGATGCTAAAAAGACCAGCACCGATGTGCCTAATAAATGAACTAATGTTGCTGCGTTGGTTTTTCTGGTGCCGCAACAGTGCATACTGATATGGATCAATTACATGGTGAACAGTCACATCGCTTTGCTAATAGGTCATGTCCTTGGGAAGTTTCAACTGCTACACCGCGATGCTGCTGACTTTCAAACGCTATGATGCTGGGAGAAAAATTCTAGCACTGAGGCGTTATGGATTATGATGCAGGGGTGTTTGTCAACACAGAACTTGGCATCGTGAAGTTGATATTTGACCGCTGTGGTACTACTCAAAGGGAATTCGAGGATATAGCACAAACTACGAGAAAATGCTATGTTACCGGCGGACCAAATCCACCAGTAACAATAGAGATCCACCTGAAATTTCCTTTTTTTTCAGTGAATTTTTGACAAAAAATGATCTGAAGGTCATTTGCACATCGAAAAATGTAAATCGGTGAAGTTTTTCGTTAGAAATGTTTCTGTAGCATTTCTGAAGAAATTCTGGTGGAAAAATGATGGAAAATGGCATCTTTCCATTAATATATTTCGGTGTTTAATCCACCAGTATTTTCGGTGGAAAATGTACGCCGAAAATACCGGTGGATAATCTGACACCTTAGTCCGCGCACTATTATCAATGGAGATTATTGGCAGAATATCCACCAGAAATTTCGGCATAAATATACGCCATAAATGCTACTTCATTTTCATTGTATAGTGTTGCCAACGTTATTTTCGGCAAAACATCTGTTGAAAACTTGTAGCATAAAGAAAAAAAATAAACTTCTGACTTTTGAAATTGATTTCCACAATACAACCTGCATAAAAAAAAAGATCCAATACTATATACATTCAAACATCCACCTCTAATCAAGAACATCACCAAATATTGAACATAAATATATACACAATAACAAAAACAAGAAGAATATCATCAATAAATATGCAATAATAAACAAGTGCAGATGTCCCAAAAACAAACAAATAAATATGTCCAAAAACACATAATTACATATGTCCACATCGTTAAAATAAATAATATATATTCTGATTCAGTATCCTTCTCTATTGATGTTGTACCTTCCAACTGAACTGCTCCCTCATCTTTCGCATTTCCTCTAACAATTGAGTTTGTTGCAACGGCATCAACTGCTGCATCTCCATCTACTACTGCATCTGTATCTGCCAGTCATCTTGTGCTTTCCTGACCTGCTATAGCTCAGCTGTAAGGGCTGCTACCTGTTGGTTATATAAAGACTCCTAGGAATTTGTTGAGAAGTTAGAGCCACCATATGTCTACCCCTCGTATGCATAGGCTTGAGAGCCTAAATCGTATACCCTATCGTGCTGTATTCTTCCTACCGCTTGTGACTAGGTGTTGTACTCAGAATATTCTACTGATTCACTAGAAGCACCTTCACCTACTATAGCCTGGCTCTCTCAAAGTCGTGTATACTCCTCATATGAAAGTTAATAAAAATTTAAGCAATTTAGACATAATATCAAAAATATTAAACTTATATACTTATACATAGGCTCTCCTTGCTCACTCATCAACCCATTATTGGTCCTCCTACCGCTTATGGGTAAGACTATCCAATTTAATAGGGATCAGTTCTCTACCCAGCACCTCTTTATGAAACAAATATATATTAGTATTCATATTAAAGTAAATTATTAAATGATTTTAAAATATCTTTCCAAACATTATTTGTGCTTAGTATGTGGAATAAAAGTCTAAGTATGAAGGGAACTATCCATGCCCCCAACATTATAAGCTCTATATTTATCTGTTTTGATCCTTCCTCATGTTATACTCTAGGCTAACCCAAGCATATTGTTATAGTACAATTATCATGATTAGTTGATAGTACAATACGATATAAATTGTACAGTACAATTATATTATCAACAACTCACTCCTTGAGTCTGTGTGTGCATATGGTTATCAAGCTTAATACCCACCAAATACATGATTTGATATAAGAAAAGTAAAAATATAAAATAATTAAAAATACAAACTCTTCATGACATATTTAATCCTAGCCTATCCAATCCTGAGCGGATTAAACTTGCAAGTGTATGGTGGACTTGAAATGTAAGTGCATATGAAAAAACAGATGTGCAATAATAGCAGTTAATAGGAGATAGCATGGTAAAGAATCCAATTATCATTAAAATAATAGGACTTGGATCTAGATTTATAATAGATGCCCCACATTACACTTAATTTTAACTACACCTATGGCCACTATATGCATTAAATAAAGATCTAATAATATTGAAAATATCCTTTTAATCATTTAAGGAATAAGAGAATTCATTAGTATTAAATATGATATTTAAATCATCAATCCAAAATAAGAGAATTTAGCTAAACATGGAGTAGAATTAAAGCAAACTCATTTTTATTGATAGCATTATAGAAAAAAAAAAAAAAAGATATATATCACTAGAATGGTTTAATTTATTTCCTCTATTTTAATTCTCTTTACTTATAAATTTGCTTCCACAAACACAAGCCAAACACTCTAATGATATATTAAATACTTCTTTAAATTTCCTTAGTTGTTACCCTACGAGAGTTTCAAAGAAGCAGTCCGAATTTGGCTAGAATTATCAAAGTGACTGAACTCTCCTACAAACATGACACAGTGATAATTTAAAGAAAAACACAAAACAGGCGTTTGGCACTACGATGCTAAAAAGACCAGCACCGATGTGCCTAATAAATGAACTAATGTTGCTGCGTTGGTTTTTCTGGTGCCGCAACAGTGCATACTGATATGGATCAATTACATGGTGAACAGTCACATCGCTTTGCTAATAGGTCATGTCCTTGGGAAGTTTCAACTGCTACACCGCGATGCTGCTGACTTTCAAACGCTATGATGCTGGGAGAAAAATTCTAGCACTGAGGCGTTATGGATTATGATGCAGGGGTGTTTGTCAACACAGAACTTGGCATCGTGAAGTTGATATTTGACCGCTGTGGTACTACTCAAAGAGAATTCGAGGATATAGCACAAACTACGAGAAAATGCTATGTTACCGGCGGACCAAATCCACCAGTAACAATAGAGATCCACCTGAAATTTCCTTTTTTTTCAGTGAATTTTTGACAAAAAATGATCTGAAGGTCATTTGCACATCGAAAAATGTAAATCGGTGAAGTTTTTCGTTAGAAATGTTTCTGTAGCATTTCTGAAGAAATTCTGGTGGAAAAATGATGGAAAATGGCATCTTTCCATTAATATATTTCGGTGTTTAATCCACCAGTATTTTCGGTGGAAAATGTACGCCGAAAATACCGGTGGATAATCTGACACCTTAGTCCGCGCACTATTATCAATGGAGATTATTGGCAGAATATCCACCAGAAATTTCAGCATAAATATACGCCATAAATGCTACTTCATTTTCATTGTATAGTGTTGCCAACGTTATTTTCGGCAAAACATCTGTTGAAAACTTGTAGCATAAAGAAAAAAAATAAACTTCTGACTTTTGAAATTGATTTCCACAATACAACCTGCATAAAAAAAAAGATCCAATACTATATACATTCAAACATCCACCTCTAATCAAGAACATCACCAAATATTGAACATAAATATATACACAATAACAAAAACAAGAAGAATATCATCAATAAATATGCAAAAATAAACAAGTGCAGATGTCCCAAAAACAAACAAATAAATATGTCCAAAAACACATAATTACATATGTCCACATCGTTAAAATAAATAATATATATTCTGATTCAGTATCCTTCTCTATTGATGTTGTACCTTCCAACTGAACTGCTCCCTCATCTTTCGCATTTCCTCTAACAATTGAGTTTGTTGCAACGGCATCAACTGCTGCATCTCCATCTACTACTGCATCTGTATCTGCCAGTCATCTTGTGCTTTCCTGACCTGCTATAGCTCAGTTGTAAGGGCTGCTACCTGTTGGTTATATAAAGACTCCTAGGAATTTGTTGAGAAGTTAGAGCCACCATATGTCTACCCCTCGTATGCATAGGCTTGAGAGCCTAAATCGTATACCCTATCGTGCTGTATTCTTCCTACCGCTTGTGACTAGGTGTTGTACTCAGAATATTCTACTGATTCACTAGAAGCACCTTCACCTACTATAGCCTGGCTCTCTCAAAGTCGTGTATACTCCTCATATGAAAGTTAATAAAAATTTAAGCAATTTAGACATAATATCAAAAATATTAAACTTATATACTTATACATAGGCTCTCCTTGCTCACTCATCAACCCATTATTGGTCCTCCTACCGCTTATGGGTAAGACTATCCAATTTAATAGGGATCAGTTCTCTACCCAGCACCTCTTTATGAAACAAATATATATTAGTATTCATATTAAAGTAAATTATTAAATGATTTTAAAATATCTTTCCAAACATTATTTGTGCTTAGTATGTGGAATAAAAGTCTAAGTATGAAGGGAACTATCCATGCCCCCAACATTATAAGCTCTATATTTATCTGTTTTGATCCTTCCTCATGTTATACTCTAGGCTAACCCAAGCACTATTCAACTCAGCCCATATACTCTCTCCAATCCAGAGTGGTCACTCGCATAACTTTATAATGTCTATAATCATGCCTCGCATATGAGTCGACCCACGCTTCTCAAATTTTTTTCTAATTTTAACATTGTATTGTGGCAGCCAACAAAAATCTTTTTGCATTTAAAAATATCTAATAAAGAATATATATATATATATATATATATATAATATATATATATATATATATATATATATATATATATATATATATATATATATATATATATATATATATATATATATATATATATTATATATATATATATAATATATATATATATTATATATATATATATATATATACAACCTCAAAGTCTCTAAATGAAATGTCATGCACTTCTTTTGGGACTTTCTTTCATGAAATATAAGGAGAATCATACATACTCCGTATTATGTCCCATATTTTATGTGTTGGTTGTTTTAATAGATAAAACTCGAAAGAAATATGTTAGGTGTCAAAAAAAATTATTCAATCTTATTTGCATTTTTAAAATATAATTAGTGCATATGTGTCACTGTCAGGTTCAATCAACATGCGACCACCTTTCGCTTGTTCTACTTCAGCTGGGGTTGAAGGTCTATATGTAGTGGGCTGAGGTGATGGTGGGGATAGTATGGCGGGACATATGGTGGATATGGATATGTAGGAGGGCCACGATGAGAAGGTGGGATGGGTAGTAAGGCTAGAACGGAGTACTCTACGTGATGTCTGGTGAGTAGAATTGTGGACTACTGGCTACAGGAGTAGGTAAAGGCGGGCTAGGCTGACTCTAGGTAGCAGGCTGAGATGAAGAGGTACCCTAAGTATGTATAGGACTGCTGGTTGGGCCACCAATCATTTTCTTGTTGCGTCTACCAAATATAATCTTTATCAATCTTCAGTGATGGTCATCACCTGAAGCCATATGTATAAAAATTTTAAAAATATTAGCAACATAAATTATAGTGAAAAAGCATATACCAAGTAAGGTACATTCTCTTACAAATGTCTAGTGAGAATTTCCATAACTAAAGCAAATAGTATACACCAAAATACATTTTCTTGCAAATGTCTAGTGAGAACATCCATAACAAAAGCAAAAAAGTATACACCAAGCAAGGTATGTTCTCTTACAAATGTCTAGTGAGAATATCCATATCAAAAGCAAAAAGCATACACTAAGGTACATTCTCTTGCAAATGTCTAGTAAGAACATCCATAACTAAAGCAAAAAAGCATATAACAAGATACATCCTTTTGTAAATGTCTAGTAAGAACATCCATAACAAAAGCAAATTAAAAGCATACACCAAGATACATTCTCTTACAAATATCTAGTGAGAACATCCATAACAAAAGCAAAAGAATACACAAGGTTCGTTCTCTTGTAAATGTTTTGTGAAAACATCCATAATAAAAGCAAAAAGCATACACCAAGATACCTTTTCTTGCAAATGTCTAGTGAGAACATCCATAAGAAAAGCAAAAAGCATACACCAAGATACCTTCTCTTTCATATGTCTAGTGAGAACATCCATAACAAAAGTCAAAAGCATACACCAAGATACATTCTCTTACAAATGTCTAGTAAGAACATACATAACAAAAGAAAAACATACACCAAGGCTCATTCTCTTGCAAATGTCTAGTAAGAACATCCATAACAAAAGCAAGAAGCATACTCCAAGATACCTTCTCTTACTGGAGGCAGCAACCTTCCCTTACAGGAGGTGGCAAGTAGATGCAACTTACGACAGTGAATAGTGCAAGTTCGGCGGCAAAAGTTGTTGAGGGTCTGATCATGTTCGGGGAAGCTCTTGGACACAAGCAAAGCTAATCGAAGGAAGACGAAAAAAAATGAGAAGAAAGACAGCAGAGCGATCGATCCGTCAAATGTTCTAGTGGATTATCCATCAATCATATTACCGACGGATAATATGCCGGTAACTATTAATCGAGTTTAAGTCAATGCAACTTATGCCAGTAATTATGCCAGTAAGAACTGTTAGAAATTGCACCAGAAAATTTTAAATACCGACAAAAAAACCAACAGAATATGCACCGATACTCTAATGGCAAAAATTTCACCAGAAACTTACCGGTGCATATTCCGCCGGTTAAGCTGCCGCTTTTTTTTGGCTTATGTCTATCCACTGGAAAGTCCAACGATAATGACAGATTTTCCTATAGCTGTTGATATTTTGGTGCTCTGGTGGTGTCTTTGATGGCGCTACGATATTATTTGTTCTAGTGCTCCGGAAAGTTTGACGGTTATAATTCTGGCATAAAATATATACTATTAATTATACTAATTAGTTATTCTTATTATTTCTTAATTTGAATTTATATGTTATAGTTTTAATTATTAAATTTTGAATTTTAAAGTGAAAAATGTAGCTTAATGATTAGATATATTTATATTTAAAATTGAAACTTCATTGTTTCACTATCATTTTTACTAGTTTTCTTATTTTATCCCTTGTGAATTTAAATATAAGATTGAAATCAGATTTAAAGCTTTTAATTGATACCAATTTTTTAATGTTCTTATCTTTTTTTTATTTTTCTTTTTTGAATTATTTTCACATCTCCTTTTCTCTTTTAATTTTTGAACTACATAGTTAATGATTTTGAATGTCAAATTTTTACTTTGAACCCTTTTTATAATTTTAATAAATTTTATGTAAGAATTTAATAAGATTATCAATCTAAATTTTGATTAATTATGATTTCCAATTTTAATCTGCTCATATCAAATCATTAATTCTAATTATTCATTTTAATTTTAAAAATTGATAAATAACTAATTAAATCCAAATTTAAGTTGCCTCCCACATAGTGCTAAGCTTATGGTCTTCAGCTAGACTTACCTAGATTATTTTTCAATTTGGCTTGGGTAAATTATTTTCATTCTTCAATTGAATTATATTAAGATGTTGTTCTTTTTCTATAGGATTTAGTTTAGTATTACTATGTAGAGATCTAAGTGGTCAACTACTGATTGAAAATACCCGTTGACTTAGTTGAGTTTTCAAATTTTAATAGAAGCATCTTGATTTTGTAATTGAATTCCTGACTGCATAACTATATCTACCAATGCTATTTTAAATCGCCAAATTGATTGCTTTGATTAAATCCTAGAAGATTTATAAGTCTAGGATTAGCAACAAGTTGTTGACAACAACTCCAACTTATTCATTGATTATTCTACCCATCATTGTATTGATTAATATCACCTATATTATTTAACTAATTAAATTTATAATGATTCCTCCATCTTGATTATATGTATGAATAGAGATTATTTTATCTTCCAATTATATTAATTTGTTCAATCCCTTTGCATATTTTTATCTTCAATTAAATTTTGATCTCTTGAGATTTATATTCCTATTCCAGAATTATTCCTATAGCATTCAATTTTTTTAAAATCTCTGTAACTTAAGTTGTTAAAAGTGATAAAGCATCTGATTAATAAATTCCAGCTATTTTTTTAGGATTTACCCTATAAGGAAGCCACTAAAAATTATTATTAGTCATTTCCTCTATAAATTTATAAGTTTCCTCAAATGGCTTAGACATTAATAATCCTCCTGTTGCAGCATCAATGATGGCTCTAAGAGATTATACTAATCCATTATAAAATATTTGAATTATGAACCAATCAGTTAATGCATGATGTGGGCATTTTCTAAGCTTTTCCTTAAATCTTACTAACTCTCATAAATGAATTCTCCTTCAAACTAAGCAAAAGAAGTTATGTCATTTCTGAGTTTGACAAATTTTTTTTAAAAAAAAATATTTAACGAGATACTTATAAGCCAATTCATTTCAAGTGGTTATAGAGCCTTGAGATATAGAATTTATCCACATTTTTTACTTTATCTCTTAGAGAAAAGAAAAACAATTTAAGTCTAATAGCATCATCATATAATACCATTGTACTTAAATGCTGCACAAATTTTTAAAAACTAGTTAAATGTATTGAAAATTTTGAACCATTTGAATGATAATTGGTTTTGATTCAAAATTATTAACTTGGATTGTAGGTATATTTATACTTCGATGAATTCCATCTGCTAAAGGTTGCAAAATCCTTAAGATGATTAGAATGTTTTTGTTCTATCTCAGGTTCAACCATTTTGATGATCTTTTTAATTTTCCAAATTTCAGAAAGGATTCTCTCAATTTCATGATCAAGTGTTAACAATTCATATCTATTGCTATAAAACATATAATAAAAAATATGCAAATAATCAAAATAAAAAATAATAAAAAGAAAAAATGTAAGTAGGTCTAACTATGTAATTATTTCAATAATATAGTAAAACTTTTACAAAAAGTGAAATCTTCCTGACATCAACACCAAAAAACATGATGGGGGCGATGGAGTAACTTATAGAATTGTGAAATGAATTAGTGCTCTATCAATCCTTAGCAATGTTTTGGTTTTCTTTTATGCATAAAAATTATAAAATCCCCACTAAATATGTGCATGTATATGTGTTGAATCAAGTAATATAGTGATAGAGTAGAGTATTGATCCCACAAGGAAGATATACTCACATGCAAATACTAATACTATCTATTAAATTTATAACAATTATCTTAATCAATAAAATAAAGGTTGTTGATATTCAATCACTTAAAAAAATAGATAAATAAAATAAATAAATAAATAATAAGGATATAATATTTTGGATTAATGAATGTAAATAACATATTTTTTTTCTAATGATTCTCTTTTAATTGTGATGTTATTCAGAGCATATGCATCCCAATATCTTTATCGAGCTTGTAGGAACAAAGGATGTTTATCAGCTTCCTATGGTTATATCATCTCCATATGAATTTAGTACTTTTCATACCTTATGTTTATGCATGACGCATAATAATTCAATATTCCTGGTTATGCTTGCTTTCCTCCATCGAGACCCCACATTACACCTAATTTTAACTACACATATAGCCACTATGTGCATTAAATGAAGATTATGTATTATTGAAAATATCTTTTTATTTTTTTAAGGAATAAGAGAATACATTAGTACTACATATGATGCTTACATCATCAATCCAAAATAAGAGAATTTAGCTAGACATGGAGTAAAATTGAAGCAAACTCATTTTCACTGTTAATATAATAGAAAGAAAATATAAGAGATAGATATCACTAGAGTGGTTCAATGGATATCCTTTACACTCTTCTTTACTTATAGATTTGCATTTATAAATACAAGCCAAACACTCTAATATTGGTATCAAGTACTTCTCTAAATTTTTTTAGTTGCCACCCAAGGGGAGTTTCAGAGAAGCATGTTGAATTGGACTGAAATTATCTAATTAACTGAAGTCTCCTATAAACACAACACACTAATTATTTATAGGAAAACATAAACTAGGTATTTGGCACTACGAAGCTAGAAAGATTGGTGCCACTATGCCCAATAAATGAACTAATGCTGTTGCATTGGTTTTTTGGTGTCGACATAGCACTTGCTGACATGGATCAGTTATTTAGTGAATAGTTGCATTACTTTGCCGACAAATCATGTCCTTGGAAAGTTTCAACTGCTCATACATGATATTGCAAACTTTTGGATGTTGCGATGCTGAGAAGGCAATTTGGGTGCCTAGGGATTATGGATTATGATGAAGCAAAACTTGACAACGTAGAACTCGACACAACAAAGTTGATATTTGACCATTGTGGTGCTACTCGAATGAAAGTCGGTATTGCAATACTGATATTCTAGCATTCCGTCAGTGTCATTGATGTCAGTGCAGTGTTATTAGTTCCGACGCCACAATGTTAGATGAAGCTTAGAATTTTGTCTTTTTTATATTTTTTCTGCACAATACAACTAAAATAATATATTTTCACTGAAAATATAATGCATAAAATAATACATTATTTATACGTATTATGTACCTTAGAGGATATTATATTAAAATTTTTCCATGGTTAGAACTTTATCCTACTAATAGCTTATTAGAAGTTTAGAGCTAAGAAATTGAGTAAGTGAGATTAATGAGTATGGAGAGCCTATGGAAAGTGTATCCTAAAAAATAATATGATAGCATCAAAATCTTCAAAAAATATATCTAAATATGCAGCTTACTTGTTATTTATAAGGTTAGAGGCCTACAGGAAAGGTTACAACTATAAGAAAATATAAAAAATAATACATGATATGGCTATTATAAATTGACAATGACATGTGAAGTAGTTGGATGATTTACATATAAAGTTTTATCTTTGATGTGGCCCCCACTTCTTAGGCAAGTGTTTAGGGCAAGCCTTCAAAGACAAGTGACTTGGAAAAGTCTTCAGGATATGGGTCATTGGGCTTCTTTGTATTGATGAGTACAAGGAATAAGAGGTGAGTTTTTATGGATGAGTGTCAAGTCCCCAGGATTAAAGGGTAAGTCCTCTGGACAGTCTTTGCTTCAACCAAGGGATGAGTCCAACTAGTAAAGTCGTAGTCATTGGCTTTAGAGGTAAACGATACTTGTAACTTGATTAAGTATGTTTCTAATAAGAAAATGGCGTTGATCATTGTTAGCTACTATAAATGATCAAGTTTATTTGAGGCTTGTGATCATCGAGGTGTGGATTATTCTAGGTGAGTCTTGTTAGTAAAACTTTTGTCATTGTTTTTATTATCCTCTTTTTCATTGAAAAAACTCACTTGATAGTTTATGCTGGAGAATATACTTAAAAAGCCACAAAATTGAAGAAAAGGCTTAGTAATGCAACACTGGATTTTGCAGCACTATAGCAGTCAACCCTAAATTCAACTAAAAGAAAGAGAGCAAGGCATCAAAGTTGAGAAAAATCTAATGTCATAGCTCCAGTTTACTTCAAAGTTGTAGCGCTAACTAGGGCGTTCCAGCGCCAAATCAACTCAATGGCATAGTGTAACAATTAATTCAGTTTCCACTAGGGAAACTACACATCGATCTAGTCAGTGCATCGTAGAGATGGACTTCATTAGTGTCATGGTGTTAGTTTATTTCAGCAGTGCCACGGTGTTAAAGTCAAATATGTGTAAAATACAAATAGTTTGGTCAAATTTTTTGTTAAGTTTGGCCATTTGTTCATGTTCATTCAGTCTACACAAATTCTAGAGTGAAGAGAGTGAGTGCTAGTTAAGGGAGTTAAGTTTAATGAAAAGAATAGTCTATAATTGTGCTTGTAAGAACTTCTTGGTGATATATATTCTTTTCTTTTTCTTGTATATTCTTGTTTATTATTGAAATGGAAAATGATTTGTTTGTTTTAATTTTCATGGCTTGCTAAATCAATTCTCTAGGCTTGTGATATGTATAAAATAATGTTTGTATAAGATTAGATCAACATTGCTTTAATCATAAAATTTTATTTTTAAATCCCTCGTGCTTAATTTAGTTTGTGTAGAAGCCTTGCATGAACTTGAAATTTAGTGTGATCTTCATCCTTGGTGTGGCATAGTGGAACAAATAAGGGATTTATAAGAATAGGATTTTGCGATACATAGACATATGGTGGCTAAGTCTTGGAATCATAAAGGAGATACAATCATTGCAGTTAAGTGCAATCTTAGCTAAACTCCAAATACCTCGATAGAGATGAGGAGTTTTTATGCTTTCATTTACAGCTTCAATATAAGAGATCTATCTTTTGGATTCATAAGTTCTAAACTATCATAGGTTCAAAGACACTTAAACATATGATTTTCTTCTTAAGAACTTAGCTGCTATTTTTTATTAGTACATCTTTTAATTTAAAATGTAAGATAAATTAAGCAATTCACATTAGTAGTACTAAAGTGATATAGAGATTAAGTAATTCACATGAGTAGCTATCATCATAGGAATGATACTTCACTCACTAGTTTATTACTTACTTCAACACGAGCACTTGCATAGATTAGTGATAACCCATTTTTGACATGGAGTACTAGTGTCCAAACAAAATTAATCAATCAAGTCCTTTGGATGGACTCATATAAAATAATTGTACCCATGGTTTGCTCTCCTAAGATGAGCCTATGCAATGTGATATCCGCAAGGGAGAGTGGTTTTCCTATGGGTTGGTATCAATGCCTACTATTTGGGGAATACCTCCTTTAGGCGAGTGCCACCTTGATCACAGAATTGTCATGCTTCAGTTCTTTGATGGGATCCTATTAGATACCTACATGTTACCTACATAAGCATGTACATGTATACATTTACAAATTAAAGTTTTAATGTCATTTAATAGGACTTGCAAAACTTATAAAATTATTTTGGCTAGTTGGATGTTTTGATATATAATTTAGCCATATATATATATATATATATAATAGTTTTTATCTAACATAAATGTTTATTATATTTAAGTGGTTAATTAGCAAAAAAATAAAGTAATAGTTTTTAATTCTCCCATAGGGATTAGAAAAGGGAACATAATTTGATAGCATTTTCAAAAGGACATAGGTGAATTTGTTTGAGTTAGAATTTTAGCCCAAAATTTCAAGTTCTTGAGTTACATTTGTAAAATATGATATATAATTATTAGGCACGATTATACATAATAGGCATATATTTATTTATTTATTTTTATTGTCATGCAATTAGCAAATATATCTGATATTAAATATAAAATTCCCATATTGAGAAGTAATAACAAAAAAAAGAGACAATTCTTCCTTATTCAGGGTGGATTGATATTGATATGTCATAAAAAATATGAACCACCTATAATTATTAAGACCAATTCTCTTGAAGGGATTGCTCTTTATGAACACTACGAGCAATCTAATCACCTTAGTTTAACATTCATAATGATAAAATCGTCTTCTATTATTCATCATATTATAAATCAACATAATAATATTAGTGACCTATTTAATGTCATTAATGAGAAATGTAGTTATGATTAGTACCCTAAATATGAAAGTCCTCATCCTTGAACCTCATTAGAGTGAGAGGTTTGTGGGAATACATAACACAATGCAATACATTGTAGCTCAACTTAAGGCCCTTGATGTTGATATGTCTAAGTATTTTATGGAGCACTACATTTTAAATACTCATTCACAATGGTATATCTCTCAAGATATAACATATATAAGAATAAATAATCAATTAATGAGCTCTTGACTATTTTTGTTCAATAGAAGGAAATGTTGGTCATATAATTCGGTTAGAGTATACTGTTGGCTGCTCATGCATAGGATTATAGCTAATGTCAAGCTAAGAAGAAAGGGTTGGTAAAATATCATCCCAAGCTCAAGAAAGAATCCATGTGTTTCTTCTACAAATAAAAGGGATATATAAAAAAAGAATTGCATTAAATTCAATAATTGTCTTGATAAGAAAGGTAAAATAATCTCACATATTTGTTATTAATTTAATATTGCTGATGTTATTTATAGCACATGGTAGATTTATTTTGATTCTACAATCTATAGTTGAAATATTGTATATATAATATATAGAAGTCAATGGAAAATTAAAGTGCATCTATTTAGGGAAGAAGATACTTTCACATATTGAAGTCATTGAAACATGCTATTTAATTTAGAACTAGAAAAACTTTCTATGTATCGATTTTTTAAAGAAACTTAATTTACATTCTAAATTTATACTTTTCAGGTTTTTTTTTTTTAACTTTAAAAAAAAACTATATTACTTCATATTAGAAATATTAACTTATTGAGATTGGTACTTTTGCTGATGTTCATTTCTGCATTAATTAACAAAATGATTACTTATAAAGGGAGGATGCTTAAGTTAGCATTAACATATGTGTTATAAATGAAAACTCATAAATGTTTTGGCATAAGATATTGGAACTATCTCCATAGAATTAAGAGGTTAGTGAAAAAGGAGTAAATGATACTTAGATTTCACTAACTTTGATATTTGTGTGGGCTACGTCAGGGGAAAGCAGACCAACAAGTCAAAGAACGATGTCAAGAGGTGTACAGATGTATTGGAGATCATACATAAATATATTCATTCATTGTTCAAAAATGGACTTTCACGATATAAAAATACTTTCACTTTCATTGGTGATTACTTTTTTTATATGTATCTACTAACTCTAACAAAAAATAATGCATTGGTTTTCTTTAAGGTCTTTAGAGTAGAAGTATAGAAATATGTGAATGAGATAGAGATGGTGAAAATTATGAAGATAAATTTAAGATAGATAAATATTTGATCCATTTACAAAGTTCTTTCAAGAGAGTGAGATTTTTGTCCAATATAAATTACCCGTCTCACCTAATTAGAATGGTGTAGTTGAGAGAAAATAATAAATATTAATGGATATCATGAGGAGCATAATTAGTAGCTCTAGACTGCTTAAGTCCTTATGGATTAAAGCTCTTAAGATGAATGTATGCATATTTAACCAAGTTCCAATGATGGTTATTACCAAAATTCTTTTTGAATAATGAAATGGTTGTAAATCATGTTTGCAACATGTATGGGGATTCCCATGTGAAGTAAGAGATTACAAGCCAAAAGAGAAGTTGAACCTAAGGACTATTAGTGGGTATTTTATTTGATATGTTGGGATTTCCAAGGGTTACATATATTATCATCCATCTAACAACATTATGATATTGGAATCAAGAAATTTAAAGTTTCTTTAAAAATGGTTTGATTAATAGAAGTGATCATTTATATACCATAATTCTTAAAAAAGGAATATATTGATGTTCAGCCTTCCATTTTAAGTGACATGCTAATTGTTATACACAACACATTATAAGTCCAAATGGATGTTAGATAGCTAGTAGTTGAGATTCCATAAATTATTAATAATGAATTAGTACATCTAGATGTTCATGGGTTACCATATACAATCAAGTAACCAATTTCATAACAAAAGGTTGTTATAATATTTGAGGAGATGCATTAAGGAAAGATGATTAACAATTCCTATAGACTACATTATTTATCTTTAAAAGTTAGACTATAGCGTTGGAGTTGAATATGATCATGAAACAATTTCCCTTGTCATGAGTTATAAAGAATTCAAATATTATGGTATGATGCCATAAAAAAAGCGATAAATTTTATAGTAGATTATGGAGTTCATGATCTAGTTAGGTTACCTAGTGTTGTAAAAATCATACAATGAAATGAGTTTATAATATAAAGAGAGATTTATTGAGCAACATAGAGAGACGTAAACATAGAAGAGGAGGTTGACATAAAATTTTAAGAGTGATTCTTCTCTAGCGATAATGAGCATTTGGTGTACGAGCTTAAGAGGTTAATATATAAATTAAAATAAACCTCCCATCAATGGTATTTAAAATTTCATTATGTGATCTATTCATTTGGATTTATATATTATATCATAAATTAATGTCTATACTAGAAGATTAGTGGGATCAAAATTTCTTTTCTAATCCTAGATTTAAATGATATTTTATTTGCAAATAAAGATAAGGGTTTATTGTACGAGATGAAATTATTTCTCTTCGAAAATTTTGACATGAAGGATGTATATGTCACAGGTATTAAGATACAAAAGATAGACTTCAAGATGTTTTTGGTCTTTCTTATGAAATGTATATCATCAAAGCCTTAGAGAGGTTTAGGATGAAATATTGTTCATCGAGTATAGCTCCCATTATCAACGGTAACATGTTTAGCTCGAGTTAGTGCCTAAAAAATGATTTTGAAATGTAGGTCATGAGAAACATTTCATATGCTTTAGTGGTTGATAGAATAATGTATGCTTAGATTTGTGCAAGACTTGATTTATATTTGAGATTTTAGACAGATGTCAGCGTAATCCAAGTATATACCACTGGCAATATGTAAAGAAAGTGATGAGATACCTACAAGATACCAACAACTACATGCTTTTGTGTAATAGATTGATAGTTTGGAGGTGACTGGCTACTCTAATTCTAACTTTGTTGACTACATTGATTCCCAAAATTTAAACTTATGGGCACATCTTTATGTTTATCAATAGAGCTACGTCTTAAGAGGAGCACTAAACAAACTTCGATTTATAATTCTGCCATGGAAGACAAGTTGGTATATTGTTTTGAGCCTATCTCACATGATTTATGATTAAAAAAGTTTATTTCTAGACTTAGAACCGTGGATTGCTTATCTAAGCCATTGAGGATACAATGTAACAATTAAACTAGAACCTTTATGGCTACATGAACAACAACAGTTGTAGTTGAACCAAGCACATCAATATCAAGTACTTAGCCACAACATAGCATTTTAAAAAGAATTTAGGGGTTATTCAACACTCAAGTGCTTCTTTGATGATAGTAGATCATGTTGATCCTATTTATTATTTTTGATGATAGAGGTCCTCCTTTGAAGATATTTTGATTGGTTTCTTTGCATGGAAATTTTTTAGTTTCTTTAATGTTTGGCTTTTCTTGAACAAGTCAAAATATAGTCCAATTATCTCTCTAAAAGACAGAGCATGAACAATTGCCTTTCAATTTTAAAAAAATACCCATTTGCTTCAAAATTTTTTCTAGGTTGGATAGAAAAAACAAGAGAGTGAAAAGTTTGAAAATTATAACATTTTAATTTTTTGGTCTCTAATACTACACTCTTCTTAAACAATATATACTATCAAATTTGAGAAAACAAAAAAGCAGAAGTGCTCAAAATCAACGGTAAATGGCAAACCATCAATGGTTCACATAAAATAAGTAACATAAAACCATAAATTTTAAAAGAGCGAATGTGTTCTCCATCTACAAGCATCCAAATGAACCATATATAGACATCTACTTGAATCAAGCAGACTTGTAAGCCGACTCGAGATTAACTCAATGAATAAAATGTGAACCAAACTCAATGAGAAAATGTGCCAAGTATAAGCTAGCTCTAACTCTACACGTTTGCTCACGAGTCAGCTCGATTTAAAAATATTAATATAAGATGAACTTAAAATATATTAGCATTTAAAAATTGAATGGAAAACTATTAAAATATGTAAATATTATCTCTCTTTATTATATTAAGTGATTTATTATTATTTTTTTTGTTATTTCACATTTTTTATCATTTTACTATAATAATTACTTGAATAATAATCATTTGCTTTCTTTCATAATAAACAAACTAGCTCTTGCACTCACTCAAACTCAAATTTGATTAATTAATCTGAGCTCAAGCTAAATCATTAGCAACTTTGAGTTCAGCCCGACTCATTTACGCCCTTAACTCCAAGTCATTTCCAATAAATTACCAGCATAAGCAAATAGAACTGGACAACTAATACAAAAGTAAACTAACAAAGAAGGATCTTATGCTCCCAATAATACAAAAAAAAAAAATAATCTTTTGAATGAGTATCAAGCTCTTCAGTTATCTTTTCCAATAACAAAAATCACAATTTGTAACTACCATGAAAAATAAAAAAATGATAAGAACAGCATTGTACTAATACACCAAAAATGAAGCCCAAGCAAGAATGATCTTTTACAACAAAAAAATGCTCCAAATTATTAAATAGTATTCATCTGTTCCAATTACCAAAACTAGTAAATAAAATGAATGAATTGAGAAAATAAGAGTAATCTATCTGCTGAGTTAGAGCATCTAACCAAGTCCAATAAAAAAAAATCACCAGAAAGAACCCAAAACTGGCCTGAGAAGTCAATATGATCTCAGAAAAAGTAGAGACTCAAATCAGTTATTATCTTCCTCTTCATCTATCAGAATCTTCTTGCAAGCTTCAAAGCACATGAAAGAAATCCCAGCAGCAGGCACCAACTTCAAGCAACTTGGTCCCAAACCTTTATAAAGCCCCCCAACCCCTTCTTTCTCAAGTATGCTCAAAAGCGCATGAAGCAGGTTCTTGTAAACCTGTCTGCCACCAACTGCTCCAACTTGCATGCGTTTTCTTGCTACTTCAAGGGGAAATGTAGCACTGCTTGAGATTGCACCAGCTGCAGAACCCATTAGAAGGGTTGCGAAGTTGCCGATGTCTTCTTTCTTGCGGATTTTCCGATAAGCTTTCTTTAGCATATCATAGGTGAAGTAATTCGTTGCAGCGTACGGTACAACGCCGATTAGACTTGGAGTGAGACCTCTGTACAGTTCTGCAGGGCCTTCCTCACGTATGATCTTGAGAAAGGCATGCAGGAGATTGTCATATACATCTTTCTGCAGTTCAAAGATGGTATATTAAGCCAGTAAAAATAGTCTAATGAGCACAGAACCTTATTTTTTAAAGTATAGTGTTTGCTTCAAACTTTTGAGCTAAGGCAACTATAATATGAGTGGAACACACTATCCCAGTGGATTTGGAAAGAAATACACTTTTTTTCAACGAAAATGAAGCTTCTTTGGGGATAATTATTCTGTGCGGATGCCGTACGTTGTCCGGAGACTAACCAGAATGCGCCACGTCACTCCTTGCTCGTACTGTGGCTCAGCACTGCTCGGTACTGCTGACGTGGCGCATTCTGGTTGGTCTCCGAACAGCATTCTGCGTCCGGTCTCCGCACAAAATAATTTCTCCTTTGAGAGGGCTGTTTAAAGAGAGAGAGTGGTCTAAAAGTTTGCCCTTTTTTTTACATCCTGAAGCCCCATAGGTTATGCATGTGATGAAAACCAATGTGGAATGAATATTTAATACCAAATGCTTCGAGTTTCAAAGTAGACATTTAACCATTTTCTCCCAAACAAAATTTTAAAATAAAATAAAAGCAGAACTCAGTTTTTGTTGATACCATCAGTAGCAAGGACTTACCTCTATGGTTAGTCGAGTCTTGAGCAGCTCTAGAGGATAAGTAAATAGGGTCGAGCTAATTCCAGCACAAGCTCCAGCAACCAAAGATGGAGGTATATGAAGTATAGGTTTTTCATTGAATTTTGGTGTCAGTATTTTCTTTACTGTATCATAAGCAAATAACTGCAAGAAATATGTTTAGATGACGAGAGATAAATATCATAACATAAATGATAATCTTGCTAGCTACATATTTGTTTAGATCAAACACTTTACTGTTCATGTGCTAAAACATGACACATAAAACAAATGCATGAGAACAAGCACGAGTGCAACTATTGCATGTTTTAAGATTCTTGAAAAATATACAAATCTGAGTGCATTTGCCAAAATGAACAAAGCATACATCAAAGATATCTGTAGCCACCGTTAGAGCTACGACCGAGTGCTAGGAAGTTTTTCACTCGTATGAGCGCATAAAATAATAATAACTTTATTAATATTTGCACTATGTGGCCCAATATATATATATATGGATGGGACTATTGTTTTTAGACTGTCCTTAATTTTACATGCCACATGTTATTCCTTAATACAACTAAACTATTAGGCATTCACAAATATAATTATACATACAAAAGTATTGCAAATATCTAATAGTTGAATAATATTATATGTAATTTAGTTATATTGTCTAACAATTTAGTTATATCGAGAAATAACATGTAATGTGCAAAATCAAAAATATTTGTAATAAAAATAGTCTCATCTTCATACAAAACATACTAGAAATATACATAATATGTTTGTTTTGTATCAGCACGGGACTATTTTTATTATAAATATATTTTCTTTTGCACATCACATGTTATTGCTCGATATATATATATAAATAAAGCATAAAGTCATTGAACAAAATTGGCCTATTTTGTCAAACTTATGACTGATGAACTATAAAAAAGGCTTGAAATCACAAGAGCTCTCAACGAATAACTACAAAAGAAAAGAAAGAAAATGGCATTTTGAGAGAGAAAATTATTAGCTTGATAAGATTCCAGTTTGCAACATTGTAACCTTTATGTCAAGATTAACAAGAAAATAATTTTTGGTCATCAAATCCTTGATAAGTGCACTAAACCACATGTACACAAAGAAGATCAAGGCAATTGAAATTTCTCATCCCTAACCCCTGAGCTTTAACAAGAACTAAAAGTACAACTACGCATCCAAGAAATTATGATACGGAATACCAACATGTTCCACAACAAATAGTAAATAAACTAGTAAACACTAATACTGTTGGCTTTTAAACTTCAATTTAAAAAAAAAAGTTGATATCTAGTCGGGCATGAATGTGCCATCCTGGACTCAGAATTGAACATTTTTATTTCAATTGAAGACAATTTCTAATTGAGCCAAAAGTGATTGATTTCCAGTGGAGTTTCAAGCTAATTTTAGTAAGGTCTATTAATTATACAAAATTATTTTAATCCCTAATGAAAACTATTATCTATAAAGCATTCAAATTTATTTATAAAGGTGTATCATCAAACATATTAGTATGAATGTACATTATATATATATATTATATATATATATATATATAAATATATATATATATATATATATATATATATATATATAGAGAGAGAGAGAGAGAGAGAGAGAGAGAGAGAGATAGAGGAACGGGAGAAAAGAGGGTAAGAGAAATGAGGTAATTAAAAGTGCTAAAAGCGGTTTAGGTGTGCTACAGTCGGAAGACCATAGAGATGGTTTGAAAAAAGAATATAATGAAAAAGAAGGCATTGCATGGAAAGGAAGAGAGAAGGTGGATTGAGTAACATGAAAAAGATAAAGAAGGAGAAGCTTCAGATAGAGCAATACTGAGATGGAAAACATAATTTAAAGGTCATAGAGGGATATTATTTTCTTCTGGGGTTTCCTCCAGGGTTTTTAGGAGATGTCTTCTACAATAAATGCAAGCTTTTCTACCTAATCCATTTAAAATAGACAAGAACAAGAAGAAGGGTGTTGTATAATTCATATTGTTATGTGCAGTAATATTCATAGCAGTATCAGGAAAGTTTATCTTAGTATTGTAAAAAATCCTACAGATACGGAGATAATGCTCATAGGATATGGGAAATTTTTCATCAAAAACCTTGAAAGGTAACCACCTTGTAAGCCTAATGGAAATAGTTCCATTACGTAGGATTATAGAGATTAATTTTCCTTGTAATTAGAGGTATCTATTGGTTGATGATAGACAGAAGCGTCCAATAATAACACATGATGTTGAACACTAGCATCTATTGACCACAAATAGCGGCGAGGGGGCAGGTAGCACTCGATGTAAGCGTTAGTCAACGATAGGTGATAGTTGATCATAGTGGGTAGATGTTAGTATTGGTCAATGGTAGATGATGATGATAATAGGAGGCGGTTTACAAGGGGAAACATCAATGTTGGTTGATGATTATTAACGGGATATAGCACTAGAATTCTTTATGAAACTCAAAAATATCCTTTTATTGAAATCCTTCATAAATGCATAAAAACAAGACCTCTTTATAGATTTTTGGAAGGGTGTTTTGGTTATTTATACCATAATCATGAATACTCCATTTGATGGATTGGAAAGTCCCTCTTGATCATTCTAAATTTTGTGGGCATCCTAGTGCCCTGATGAACTCAGAATTGAGTGATATTAGACTCATTAAATTCGTCTCAATGAAGTGCTTATTTTCACTAATAGGTACACAAAATTTGAAGAAATTTAACCCACAAATGGCCTCAAGAAGATTTTAATTATACTTTTGAGTGCTTGATTAAGACTCATTTAGACTCAAATTAAAATGTTCTTAGTACCATTGATTATAAGTTTGTTGAAAATGGAGTAGGATGATCCAAGAGTCAATTCTAAAAGTTTTTGCTCGAATGCTTACTGTCTTTGAGATGTAAAAATTTACGTAAAAATATGTACTTTATGAAATGAATTTGTTTGGTAACATATCACTTTCCCCTACTTTTGAATGTTAAATTTTATTTGTCTAAAAATAATCCAAGTAATTTCATACATCAGTAAAGTTTGGGGTAAAATCATAATTTGGGGGAATTTCAAAATGAAATCATCCTTGGACATCAACATGAACCTCCCATTTGAGCCATGGAAAAAAAAGATCCACCTCAATCATAATTTCACACTTCAATAAAGTTGAAATGTCATATATAATGAAAATTTATTAAAACTTTGATTCAAAATTCTCTAAAATGGCTAACAATTATCTCGATAGGTCTGGTTAGATCTTGAAATAAGCAAAATCAAGTTCAAGGCACCAATAAAGACCTTAGGGTCCTAAGAGACTAGAAAAGGCTTGTTTAAGGTTAATAACAAGCCTGGACAATTGGCGTGTGCTGCCTCATGTTGGACGTGTGTGAAAAGCTACATGCTATTTCTTTTATTTTTCATGCTTCTTTTTTAAATTTAAATTTTGAAATTCTTTCTATTAAATGATTTTGGATAATAATGATTTAAAAAATTTAAAAACCTATTTACAAGGAAAATACTAAAAGGGAAAAACCACAATCCTAGCCTAATTGAAATAGTTTCGCCATCTACGTTAAAGATTCAAATATTTTTCCTTTTCCATAATTGGCGGCATGATAACAATGTTTGAAATGTAAGGGATGTTTCATACAATAGCGGTAAATTGTATTCAAAGGTAGTAGAGTTAATGAGAAAATTTTGAAAGACCGTGGGACAATGATGCTAGTTAACCGAGGATGGATGACAATAGATGTTTGCGTCAGTAAACGACAAATGATGACGAATGGTCAATGATAGGTGACAACAAATTATCAACGATAAGTAAATACGAATGATTGACAACAGGCAATGACAGATGGCCGACAATGAACTGAAACAGGGATAACAGAGAACGTAGAGAAAACTAGAGTGGAAAAAGTAAAAAATGTATTATTGTTGTGTTGCTACAGTAACATTGCCTGTATATATAACATAAGATAAAACTGGCTCTTAGTGAGCTAACGGTTGAGATGGTTCAGTTAGTGATCAACGGCTAGAGTTGTGGTTTGAGAAAGCCTGCGGTTGCTGTATAATAGTGGCAACCGAGTTGTGCAAGAAGGAACGGCTTGCTTATCAGTCATTTTCTTATCAACTTCCCTCAAATTGAGTATCCAAAGCATGGAGAGTCAATTTGTTGCGTAGGTGAGTAAACTGAGTTGGTGACAAGGCTTTGGTGAGGATATCAACAATCTGGTCCTTCGTGTCAATGTGGTGAACAACGATTTCTTTGAGACAAATTCTGTCCCAAATGAAATGGCTGTCGATCTCTATGTGCTTAGTACGGCCATGGAAGAATGGGTTGTTGGCAAGAGAGATCGCTGAAATGATGTCATAGTAGAGAGGAGCTGGTGACAGAGAGGTGGTGTGAAAGTCTTGAAGAAGTTTGCGAAGCCAGATGATGTCCGAGGGTGTAGCTGCTAGCGCTCTGTATTCTTCTTCGGTAGAAGATCTTTCCACCATGGGCTACTTTTTGACACTCCAGGAGATGAGAGTGTTCCCTCGAAAGGAACAAAAGCCTGTAGTCGACTTCCTATCAGTTGAGTCAGATGCCCAATCAGAATCCGAATATGAGTGTAGACTAGACTCGCCTTTGCGAATGGGTAGACCAAGGTGGAGAGTTCCTTTGATGTATCATAGAAGTCTTTTCATCTATTTATAGTGTTTTTGTAGTGGATTGTGCATATGTTGACACAAAAGGTTGACGACAAAGGCTATGTCGGGTCTGGTGATAGTGAGGTATTGTAGCGAGTCAGCGAGTTGACGATAGAAGGCTGGATTGTCATATGGTTGGTTGGTGTTAGTTTTGTTGAATGATTTTGGGGAGATGGGAGTGACGACAGGCTTGCAGTTGGAGAGACCTGATTTATGGAGAAGCTAATTGGCATACTGAGATTGTTGGAGGGGGTATGAGTTGTGTTGGATGTGCACTTATATGCCGAGAAATAGTGAAATATTGCCGAGATCCTTGAGAAGGAATTGGAGTTGAAGCTCAAGCAGTAGATTGGAGAAAGTTGGGGTTATTGCTGGTGATTAAGCTGTCATCTACATAGAGAAGGAGATAAATTTGAGTGTTGGAAGATGAGTAGATAAGGAGAGATGGGTCAGAGTTGCTGAAATGAAAATTCTGTGAGATGAGAAAGTTGGAGAAGGTGTAGAACCATTGACAAGGAGCTTGTTTGAGGCCATATAAGGCTTTGTGGAGTTTGCAAACGTGGTTTAGATGAATTTGATCAATTAAGTTGGTGGGTTGTGTCATGTATATGGTTTCATCTAGAGTACCATGAAGGAAGACGTTTGAGACGTCAAGTTGGCGTACCGGCCAGTTGTTGTGCAGGGCTATGACAAGGACTCGAATGGAGGTGAGTTTGGCTACATGACTGAAGATTTCATGATAATTAATGCCATATTGTTGCTTAAAGCCTTGGGCTACAAGTCGGGATTTGAGGCGGTCAATGGAACCATCAGATTTGAGGCCCATTTGCAGCCGAGAATGGGTTGATTTATTGGTGGTGGGACAAGAGACCAGATTCCTTGACGCTAAAGGGCAAAGCTCGGTGGACATGGCTTGCCACCATTGTGGACATTTGGAGGCTTAGGTATAACAAATTGGTGTAGGTAATGAGTGAAGTTGAGATGTCAGGGTGAAGATAGATTTTGGTTTAAGATGGCTAGTTTGAGCTCCGGTGATCATTGGGTGTTTGTTGAGCTGAGGTGTTGGCGGTTGTGAGATGAGAGAGATGGTTGTGGGGAGATTTGAAGTGGTGCTATGGCACTAATAGCAGGTGTATCAGGTTGAATGGTGGTAGTGGTGGCATTGGAAGGTGCGGAGGGAATGTTGATAGTTGAACTGTATGAGGTATTGGGAGTGGTTTGAGAGCGGGGTATTAGTAGGAGAGGGGGCACGGGTGTTGAATGGGAGTTGTTGGTGGTTGAGTTAGAGAATGGAAAAATGGATTCTTGAAATGTTACATGACGAAATATGTGAATTTTGTGGGTTCGTAAATTGTAACAACGATAGCCTTTGTGGACATTGGAATATCCTAGAAATATGCAAGGTGTGTAGCATGGTGCTAGTTTGTGAGGTGACTGGGGGCATAACCATGGGAAGCATACACAACCGAATACTTTGAGGTGGTCATAAGTTGGAGACTTGTGAAGGAGAAGTTGATAGGGTGATTTGTTTTTGGTGTTGGGGGAGGGTAATCTGTTGATGAGGTAGAGAGTAGTGAGAAGGGCTCCAAACCAGAAGTTATGAGGGAGATAGGTTGCGTTCAGAAGAGTTCTGGTGGTTTCAATCAGATGTCTATGTTTGTGTTTGGAGACCCCATTCTGTTCAGGTGTATATGGACAACTGTATTGATGGATAATTCCCTTATGGCTTAGAAATTTATTTAGGAAATGGGAAGTGTATTCTCCCCCTCCATCAGATTTAATGGTTTTGATGGAAGTGTTGATTTGGTTTTCTGCCATAGTGACAATGTTTAAGAGGTGGTTTGTTGTTTTTGATTTATGGTGCATTGGATATATCCAAGAAAATTTGGAGTAATCATCAATAAAAACAACATAGTAGAGATAACTATTAAAGGAAGGAATGGTGGAAGGGCCCCAAACATCTGTGTGTATTAAATATAGTAGCGTGGAATTACATGATAGTTTTGGAGAAAATGACAGCCTATGATTTTTGGCTACATTACAAGTAGTACAACAAGTACAAGAAAGAAACAGACAGCTAAACTTGAGTAATTTGGAGAGCTTGTATAGTGTGGAGTGTTGCAGGAGGCCTAATCGGGTATGCTAGAGAACAGAGGAGTTGAGCTGAGTAGTGAGGGCCGAATGAGTTGAGTTGATGGTGGAGGTAGTGATGGGATAATGGTCGTTAGTGCTACGACCCCGAAGGAGAATCTGTCCAGTCAAAAGATCCTTGAGAAGAAAACCATTAGCATTGAAATGAGAATGAGTAGTGGTTGTCGGAGGTTAGCATATGAAGTGAGAGGAGATTGCAAGAAAGGGAAAGAACATGAAAAAGCTGATTAAGACGAAGCTTACGGTGAGGATGTGGTGTGGGTAGAGTCCTTTGCCACTGTTGGTGATGGGAAGATTTGTCCCATTGCCCACTGTGATGGTGTCAGCACCGGTACAGGGAGTTGGGTTTTGTATGTTGGAGAGGTTGGCGATGAGGTGAGTTGATGCGCCAGAATTCAGGAACCAATTAGTGGACTGTGAGAATGGTTGCTGCTGAGTGTAGAGATTGGTGAAGGAATTAAATGGGTACGGTTTATAATTGAGATTGCTTCTGTGCTAGCAGTTTGTGGCTGAGTGATCGGATTTGTTGTAGATTTGATAAAATTGTGTGTGTGTGGGGGGGGGGGGATTGTTGTTGCTGGTGCGGTGGATTGAAGCGACCACGATAGTAATGCGAAGAGCAACCTCTGGTGGCTGCGAATGCAATTTGAGAGGAGTCTGATTGGGAAATCTTGAGATTTTTAGCGGCAAGGTTTATTTCCTCGCTTTAAAGGAGGGAGTAGACATCGTCTAAGCTGATGGAAGGTAGCTTGGTTCTTATAACTGTTTTGAAGGCTTTATAAGAGGGAGGTAAACCATTTAGAATGTAGAGGATAATGTCTTCTGTGCCATGATGGGAGTCAGCTGTCGTGATATTATCTATTAGGGATTTGATAGTAGAGAGGTATTGGGTCATGGAGGATTCTCTCATGGTGACATTGTATAGTTCATTTTTGAGCTGAATCACGCGGGACCTGTTCATCGGTTGCAGCCACTTCTGGAGTGTGTCCCATATCTCATGGAAGCTCTAAAGGTTGAGGATATATGGGAGAAGGGTAGAGTATAGGATGGCATATAAGTTTTGGTTTAAGAGCTGCCAAGTTGTGTATGTAGGATTGGGTGCGGTTGTTCTAGTTGCATATGTGAGCAATTTGGGCGGTATGGGAGATCACCCGTGAGGTAGTCAGCAAAATGATTTGCTGAGAATAGTTTCAGTATCTTAATCCACCACAGAGTAGTGTTCACTTGTGACTTGTATATGAGCTATGGATTTGATGTTTGACATGAGGAACTTGAGGGAGGAGGGGATTGTAGCTTCTGTCATAGAGTTGGAATCGGCTGCAGGAGTATCGGTTGTGCTGGAAGTTGTCATGAGGTCTGGTAGGAGGAGCTTGTTAGACTTCTTCGGGCTCTGATACCATGAACCGAAATAGGAATAATAGAGAATGTAGAGAAAACTGGAGTGGAAAAGTATAAAATGTATTATTGATGTGTTGCTACAATAATATTGCATGTATATATAACATAAGGTAAAACTGGCTCCTAGTGAGCTAACAGTTGAGATGGTTCAGTTAGTGATCAACGGCTGGAGTTGTGCTTGTAGAAAGCCTATGGCTGTTGTACAGTAGTGGCAACTAAGCTGTGCAAGAAGGAATGGCTAGCTTATCAGTCGTTTCCTTATCAGACAGTGGACATTGGCATCATTTGATGACAAATATTGGCTTTAGTTGATGGCTAGCTACGATGGAAGGGAGCCAATAAATATCATTTTCAATCAACGATAGGAGATAGTGGATAAGACACAATTGACATCATATATCTACATTAGTCAACAAGAAGTGATGGAAGACAGTAAGCAACAACGTTAGAGCAACAGTAGATGATAGCAGCCAGGTGCTGGCAAGAGACAATGGATGTAACTTTGGAGCTCTTTACAAATCTCATATTTCTGTTTATATGAAAATCCTCTTCTTAATAAGCAGGAACATGATCTATATTTGCTCCCCATCCCAACAAACCCACCCCCCCCACCCCCCCCAAGGAAAAAAAAAATAAAAATAAATAAAAAAAGACCTATTGATCCAAACATTCCTGATATCACTAAGATTAGATGAATTTTATAATGTATATCATGCATAATAGATAAAAACATAAATATTAAAATGTTATCTAAATTTAAATTGAATAATATAAGTTTTCATGTTGGATGAAACATCTAGGATTTTGTTTTCCCCTCATTAATATTAAATCCTACTTGGTGTCATCAATGCTCCAATCTAAGTGACAATCATTTTTAATCAAGAAATTTATTGTATTCATGCCAGATAATAACTCTTTGAATAAAATAAGAAAAATGTAAAGCACAATCAATAAATTTCAATAAGGTAAAGAATAGAATAACCTCACCATGCACCCAAGCAAAATGTATTTATAATTTTAGCCCTCTTGAACAAGTTCTCAAAATACATGCCTGTGACTTAAATACCAAAGAAAGAACAATGGGCATAGTTATATTTTTTCTACAAAAAAAACCTGTTTATGCCATCAGAAGTGAAGTAAGGACAAGAAGCAGGCCAAATAAAAGCGGGGAGAAAACAAGTGAAACAAATACAGAAAGAAGGATAAAAATATTAACAATCATTTACCTCTATGGCCTTGCTTGGAGCAACTCGAATAACATTAACAAAATTTCCACGAAACAAACCAGTCCATCCTTCATTCTTTAAAACATTTTGAAAAACTTCAATAGTTGAGTTGCCATTGCTCCCTACCATCAAGTGAGTTCTGATTGTTTCTAGAGGGCAACCATAGTTCGGGAAACAGCCCCAGCAATTCCCCCACTAATAAAGCTCCTAAGAGAAGGATCACGCACTCTGAGCCTGATTTTGAGGACATCTTTCTTCTCATTGATCTTTGCCTTTTTTACTACCACAGCATCAGCTGCTCCCAGTGCTGTATCTTGTTGATCCAGGGCAATCCTACAATTCAATGGAGGAGGTACTGCATACTTTGCATAGTGATCACTAAATGGAATCCCTACACTGTTATTGCTAGGGTTTGATGAGCTTGAAGGGATACCAAAGCCTGAAGTGGCGCGACCAATGCTCGCAAAAATTCCACTAGTAGGGTAAAAGCAGTCCTCAATGCACCAAGAAAGATTCAAACCAGTCAAGGGGAGGAGAACCCGATCGCTTTCATTTCCAATGGCATGCAAAGATTTCCCGGCCATAGCTCAGACTCTGAATAAAACCTCTGATGGCAATGGCAAGCAGTGGAAGGGATTGAAAACCTCTAAATTTCAGGTATTGAACTGAAATAAGAAACTAAAAAAAGAAGGCAAAATTAGAGACAGCATAGCTTGTGCTTGAAGATGCTTAAGTTTAAAGCAAACATAATTTCGCTATAAGTGCATCCACTTGCAAAATTAAAAACTGAAATTTTTATATAAGAATCTAAAAAAGCAGGTCAAAAAGCAAAGATATCACTTGAAATCAACGCATAGTAAGATCAAAGACCTATATTTCTTGAATGCAACAACAATAGATGGCTTTTAGAACGCAAGCATCAAAAGGAAAGGGCTTTCCAACCTGAAACCGGAGCAAATCGAACAACAAACAGCCCTCGCCTTTATCGCTCTCCGCACCTTTCAGAGAGACAAGGAACGATATAGAGAAAGAGAACAGAGAAAGCGGAGAGTGTCGAAGAAAAAAACGCGCAGGAATTTCCCTTTGGATTATGAAACTATTTGTCGAGCAGGTTCTTTATGCTTAAAATCGCAGAGCAGAAACTTGCCGGCTTTATCAGCGCCATAAATCTCGTTTGGTTAAAGTATGCGGCGGTATGCCTGTGTGTGTTCGATGTGCATAATCTTATTCTAATTTTGTAAATTTGTTATTATAACGTTCTAAAAAGATTTAGTTCTAAATCTTAATTTTTTTTTTTTTTGGGAAAAATTGGGGCATAGCCCGTATCATACTAAAATAAAAACAAAGTTTATACACTAACTCTATAACCATTTATAAGTATATGTAAAGAGAGTTGTGACAAAATTGACAAAAAACCCGAGAGGCTGGTCACAAGCAAAAGGATCAAAAAAGAAGCCTGAGGGGGACGCACTAAACGAGGATCCGATCAGGAAGAACTAGATCGAGATCATGAAAGAATCAGTAAATAGACCATCACTTAGAGCAACAATAATAGGGGACCCTAGTTGATAGAGTACCAACCAAAGAAAGTTTCTGCAGGGTGCTAAAACAACCAGGTCAAATGCAGAGGGAAGAAAAGAACAACGGCCATCCAAGGGGAGAGCCCCGCCCAGGTCGGGTCCACTCATCATTGTCCCAAAATAGAGCTGAAGCAAGAGGGGAAAGTGTTAGCATGCGGTTCATTCATATTATTGTGTACCTACTCTATTTACCCTTTTACCTGTATTAGCTTATTTAAAGATATATGTACCGTCACGTGGATGAATAGAATTGTCTTTTCTTTCTTTACCAATTACTCTTCATCTTCGTTTGTCTCTTCTCTGCTAAGACTTCTTTGGCATCTCTTTCATGGTATCAAGAGCCGCAAATGGGGGACCAAAGCTCCACTTCTTCCCTCCCTCCCTCCTCCTCTAATCCAGCCGACCACAATGCCGAAGTCTCCATTCTGGCATTTCTCAAATTTCTTGTCTCCAACATCAAGAACCTAATCCCTCATCCTCTCAACAATGACAACTATGCTATATGGTGGATTCAAATCATCCAGCAATTTTCTGCGAATGGGTACGTCGGTCACCTCACAGACATCAATGCTCTGCCCTTTGAAAATGCACCACAAGAACTTGCACGCTAGCGACTCGTCGACAACAATTTGATCTCCGCTATCTTCTCCACAATATCACCTTCCATTCTGCCCTTCGTCATCACCTCCACCACAGCTCAAGAAATCTGGAACGTTCTTGAATGACGATTGCAACCTTCAAGCCGCTCGAGAGTTCTTCAACTCAAGAACAAGTTTCACCACTTACAAATAAAAAATCTTACTATGCAGCAATATCTTTCACAAATAAAGAACATCGTCAACAACGTTGCTGTCGCCGGCTCCAAGATTGACCCGGAAGACATCGTGCTCTACATCTTCAATGGGCTTCTGTCTACATACAATTCTTTCAAAACTGTCATATGCACCTCCTCCATTCCCGCAGATCTTGACAACTTATATTCACTAATTTGAAGTGAAGAAATCCATGTCAATCAAGTACTTCTCAAAGATCAGTCCACAACCTCATCCGCAACAGCCTTTATGCAACTTCCTATAATCAAGCGAAAGGGTGAACTCAAAAACGCCAAAACCGAAACATCAACACCTCATACAGAACACCCTCTCTGAGCCAACCTGTCCCGTAGCCCATGAACACAAACAATCAGCGCCCAACTTGCCAAATATGTGGCAAAACAGGGCACATAGCCATTAACTGTTGGCATAGATGAAACTTTAAGCATGCACCAACCACTTCAAATGGGCCTCGAGCCATGCTAGCTCAACCAACATCTTATGGGACTCAAGATTGGATTCTCGACTCCAGTGCCTCCACACACTTGACACCGGACAACACTCATCTCCAGCAGCCGTCCGCCTACAATGGCCAAGATATTGTCTCCGTCGCCAATGGCTCCACCCTACCAATTCATAATTCAGGCCAAGGTTAGCTTCCGCTACTGGACACACCTCGTAAGCTTCGGTTATGTAATATTTTATACATTCCATCTCTTACTCACAATCTTCTTTCTGTTTTGAAGCTAACATCTGATAACTTAATCTCAATTACTTTTGATACTAACGGCTTTGAAATAAAGGATTCTCAGGACAATCGTCTTCTACTTCGTGAACATTTCCATAACAGGTTAATTCATATACAACCAGCTCCCGAGGCTCCTCCCACCGCCCTTCATGCCATCACCACATCCTCTCAACTTTGGCATGCCCGCCTCGGTCACCCGAATAATAGACTTCTTTCTTTTCTTGCTAAACAAATTCCTAACTTTAGAAATGTATCTTTTCATTTCTTTGCGAATCTTGCAATGAGGCCAAGAGCCACAAGCTCTCGTTTAATAAAAGAAATTCCGTTTCTTCGTCACCATTAAAGCTTATTCACTCAGATGTGTGGGGACTGACACAACAACCATCCTTAGATGGGTTTAGATACTATGTAATTTTTATCGATGATTTTACTCATTTTCATGGATTTACTTCATGCATTCTAAAAATGAAATGTTCACAAAATTTTAACAATTTTGTAGTTTAGTTCGCACACAATTTTCAACTACCCCAAAAACTTTTTGCTCCAACGGCGGAGGTGAATTCGTGAGCCTTGCTTTCAAATCTTTTCTTCAAAACCATGGTATTCTCCACCAACTCAGCTGTCCGCATACCCCAGAACAGAATGACCTAGCTGAACACAAGCACATACATCTTCTAAATCTCACCCGCACGCTCTTACATGCATCTCATATACCAAATCAATTATGGGTTGAAGCCACTTCCACAGCCAACTATCTCATAAATCGGCTCCCCTCCAAATCCATCTTTCTTAAATCTCTTTACCACACTCTCTATAACAAATTTCCAACCAATTCTCATCTTCGCACCTTCGGGTGTCTCTGCTATCCTTTGTTACAACCCTACACCACCAACAAGCTTGCCCCTCACTCCGCCGACTGCATCTTCATAGGATACTCCCCCATCCACAAAGGCTACAAATGTTACAATCTCACCACACATAAAGTCCACATCTCTCGTCATGTAATCTTTCACGAACAAATTTTTCCCTACACCTCAATGGTCTCAAAATACATACAAATCCCTCAACCCGCCACAACTGACACTTCCCTTCTACTTCTTGTCCCAACTTCAGCTGTTCCCCCTTCAATCCCTTCGGATAACACCAAACACCACCCTCCATCTTCTACAACTAATACCCAACCCGTAACTCTACCTGTCTCTCCCTGTCCAGCACAAGACTTGAGCTCCGAACCTCATATTGCCCCTCAAATTTCCAACCATCCCATTCACCTTATGACAACTTGATCCAAGTATGGTATATCAAAACCCAAACACTTCCTGTCACTTCTCAGCAACACTACTCCTCCCACCACTTCGACAACTTACAATCAAGCAGCTAAATTCGAATACTGGTATCTCTCTATGGCTGAAGAGTTCTCTGCTCTACAGCAACAAAGAACGTGGTCTCTTATTCCTCCTCCGTCGAACAAGCGAATTCTTGGAAGGAAATTGACCTTCAAAATCAAGCTGCTACCTTCAAAACAAGTTGACCGTTACAAAGCTTGACTTGTCGCATTGGGCTATGACCAAACATATGGAGAAAATTACACTAAGACCTTCATCCCCATCGCCAAGATGCCAACCATCCACCTACTTCTTACTCTTTCCCTGCACGGAAAATGGAAAGTACTTCAACTCGATGTTTCCAAAGCCTTCTTGCATGGCGACCTTCCAGATGATATCTACATGCACAAATCGCCCGGGTTTGTGGATTCTCGATCACCAAACTAAGTATGCAAGCTTCATAAATCCCTTTACGGGCTCAAGAAGGCACCTAGACAGTGGTTCCAAAAGCTCACAACATTCCTACAATCTCACGGATTTCGGTTTAGTTGCTCTGACCCATCTCTACTTCTTTTTACTCACTGCCAAGTTCAAATTTTTCTACTAATCTATGTTGATGATATTCTTGTCACAGGGAACGATTCTCACTACATCTAGTAACTACTTCAAGATCTCAACTCCCAATTTTCTCTTAAGCAGCTCGGACACATATCCCTCTTCCTTGGCATACATGTTATTCAAAACACCAAGGGATACTTCCTCACTTAGCAACACTATGTCACCAAAATTCTCAATGAGGTCGGCTTCTTTGATTTCAAGTCGTCACCTACACCACTTGCTCATGCGTCAAAACAACAACTCCGCAACAACAATCCGTTCCATGATCCCTCTCTCTATCGTCATATCGCCGGCTCTCTTTAGTATCTATCAATTACCATACTCGACATAGCTTTTGCAACGAATCGTATCTACCAACATATGCACCAGCCCACGGATCAAGACTTTCAAGCTCTCAAACATCTTCTATGCTATGTCAAAGGCACACTATCCTTTGGCCTACCGATAGTCACTAGCGATCTACATCTTTGAACCTTCACTAATGAAGACTGGGCCGCTGACAACATCGACAGGAAATCCATCTTCGAATTTTGCACCTTCTTGGGTCCAAATCTAATCTTGTACCATCAAGAAATGGGTAACTGTAGCCAAGTCTTCAATATAAGCTGAATATCGGGCTATCTCCGCAGTCACCTCAGAACTTATTTGGCTTCGTCGATTAGCTGCCGAACTCTCCCTCGTACAAGACACTCTAATGATCATCCACTATGACAACATCTCTGCCATTTCTCTTGCCAAGAACCCTATCTTCCATGCTCGAATGAAATACATTGAAACTGACTATCATTTCATTTGGCAACACATCTCTTATGGCGACATCACCATTCAGCACGTTCCCTCCAAAGACCAAATTGCGGACATTCTAACTAAACCTTTTTCAACCGCCTGCTTTACCGAGCTTCGTTCCAAATTAACCATTCAATCCTCGAATGATTAATTTTAGGGAGGATGTTAGCATGCGGTTCATTCATATTATTGTGTATATACTCTATTTACCCTTTTACCTATATTAGCTTATTTAAAGATATATATGTATTTTCACCTGGATGAATTGAATTGTCTTTCCTTTCTTTACCAATTACTCGTCGTCTCTGTTTGTCTCTTCTCCGCCAAGACTTCTTTGGCATCTCTTTTAGAAAGCACGACAAATCTCTTCAGCATTTTTCCATTTAGAAATCCTCACATAGACATAATTGATAACCATGTTGCGGATGAAATGAGGAGAAGATACAAAATTCCCAAAAGGCCTATCATTGCTTTTTCTCCAAATGAAATAAATGGTCCCACAAATAACCAAAAAAACAGAAGTTCTTCTCCATAGAGTTTAAGTGTTATAGTTCACGAATACACTCAAACATTTGCAAAACGTTGGTTTGAGAAGGAAACCATCCAAAACTGTTAGCAACAAAGAGATAACAAGAAAAAAAAAGGAAATTCACATTGAAAAAATAAGTGCATAGTGCTTTCAACTTTAACCTTGCAAAAAGAGTAAGTCCTATCAATAAGAATGTTCCTTCTTGCTATAACTTTAACTGTTTTAAGACCCTCACAAATGGCCAACCAAGTAAAAGAAGAAAATATGAGAATATACCTCTTATGCCAAACATATTTAAACCAAGGAACAGTGGCCAAATCAGAGAAGAAATGCATCATAAATGTATTGAAGTTTTTCTTATCCGACCCAATTCAACAACCATGCCAGCTGGATGGGTTAAAATAGGAACTGAACAAATTTTGGAGGCAACCCAAAGAGGAATGAAATCAGGGAGAGACCAAACTCCATGCAGGAAGTAATCGTGAACCCATAAGGGTCCGGTCCCAGGCGATTACAATAATTCAAAAAATAGCAATGCCTTCGCACCATGGGTCCCAAAAGAAGGAAAGCTTACAGGAAGTAACAGTGACATTAAGCTTAATTTTCTCCTTAATATTAATGGCTATGAGGCAAATAAACTTCCATTATTTGGAAGAGGAAGCAGGGGGTTGTTTCTAAGGAGAAGTAAACTTGAATCGAAACCAGTTAGCAACCAAAGAGTCAAAAGAGAGAAACCACCAAATAAAAGAACAACCGAAGTCATGGTATAGAGATTGGATAGACGGAATACCCAGACCCCCAAATCTGGAAGGTAAATAAGTCTTATTCCAAGCAATGAGATGCAATTTTTTGTCATACGTAGATCCATGAAATAGAAACTTGGAACATAGTTTATCAATAAATTTGATTCCTAATTTATTGTGAAATATTTAGTTTTTTTTATATTAAGCACTTTAAAAATAAAATCTTGACCTCAAAGGCTTCATTTTAGACAAATTTCTTACTATTTTATTTATTTTTTAGATGGCATCCATAATTTTTATTTGGCCAATATTTTCTTAATGCTTTTAAAAAAAATTGTAATAGAAAGCTACTTTCTCAACAACTTTAAAAAATTATTTTCTTTAGCAGCTTTACAAAGTTGTAAGAAAACTGTCCTAAACAAAGCCTAGGTTGAAAGACTGAGCTCTCAACTAATAGATTATGATCAAGTATATAATATCTGATTTTGATTTAGTTTTCACATTTATTTTGAAGTGTTCCAATGCTAAAAACATGAAGAAATTGTTACTGTAAATTTCTTTAAGTTTATTTTTATAATTTAGAAATAAAATTCACTTTAGAGAGTTAAATAAATGAGTCTTATTGTTAACTCAAGTTTTTTTGCATTTATCCCATCTTTGTGAGAATTTAGGTCATGAGAAAGAAGATCAATTGTAATCATCATTTTTTTTCTATTTCATACACAATATAAACTAGAGAGATTGCAAAAGTTTTTTGATCTGAAAATTTAAATGAGAAAATTCATCGAGCATAGGCTAATTGCAAATAGAGATCCTTATTAAGAAAAAATCAACACAATGGTGGCTTACCAATGTTTGATGGATGCACATCTTTTAGAAAATTAGAAAAGAAGACTTAAAACATCAAGATAGGTCCTCAAATGTCTTAGTTGCAAATGCAATAGAAGCGATTGATGATGTGGTTGATGATGTCCTAGGATAGAATAAATACAATCATATGTTGATAGCATTGGAATATATTTTAATTTATTGCTTACTCGATTGTTTAACTCCACTAGTTCCATAGATGGCAATGCATAACACAAACATGATTCTTATATGCAACATATTATTTATATATTTTGTAGGGGGTATTTCAATCTTCATCATGAATATTAATTGAAGTTATCAGTAACAAATAGTGGAAGCCATGACAATCCAAGCTCAAATTATGACCATAAGATGCTTCCTCTGAGTTGAATAAGTGAACCCACATAGACCCTCATTGACCTTAGCGGCCATTAATAAGTGCATTTAAGCAACAATTGTCCATATAAATTTCTCTAATCAATGTTATGAATATATTGTCATCGACGTTGATCTCAAAGATTGATTAGTTAGGATGGATTTCAATTTTAATATTTTGTTCATCAAAACTAATTTAGAAAACTTTAGATGAATGACTAGTAAATAGTAGAATATTGGCACTCTTATATGATGCATGCACATTATAAAGCTATGTTAGTATTTTATAATTTTAATTTGGTACTTTTATTTTCATTAAGTTAATCATATTATCTTCATTTTTAACCTTATAAAGGGGCAATTTTTATTATAAGTTATTATTATGTTAGTCATGTTATGTTATAATTTTCTTGTATGATCTTTTGTTCGCCTAACTCACTCCATGTCCAAAATCCCTTTCATTTTAACTTTAGTTGGCCAAATTTTTTATTTTTGCCTCATAAAACAACTTCTACCTCACCTTTAACCACCATCATTGTTTTGGCTCCACCTCACGACCTCCATGATGATATAGCCATCCTACCTCTCTCTCTCTCTCTCTCTCTCTCTCTCTCTTTATATATATATATATATAATATATATATATATATATATATATATATATATATATATATATATATATTATATATCTATCTCTTTCTCTTTTAGCTATCAAAGTAACTCATTAATTCACCTTTGAAATATCTTCAATTTAATATGTCATACCTAATGTGATAGTGTTACATCTATTTTGACTCGGCCTAGTAAGCCATATATCTTAGAACTTCTACATTTTATGTATGCACATGTATGAGAATGTTATGTATGCATTTGAATGTCATAATTATATTATGAAAGGTATCCCAACAATCTATGTGCATGAAAATTTATTGTGGCAATTTTTCTTAGGGCGCCGCAGTGCTAAGCTTTGCAGTGTTGTGACATTGAGCTCTCTATATTTTAAGAGAATTAAAAGTGACGATTCAGTACTGGAGTTCTAAATGTTGTGGTGCCAAAATCAATTGTTTGTAAAAATATAATTGACTTTAGTTTCATTTTGGCTAATCCCCACCCCCTAGATGGTTTCGGGCTTAGAGAGAGAGAGAGAGGATTGTAGAGAAACGTAGTTAGGTTATAGGTGACTTTGGTCTATATTCTATTATTAGCCCAGTTCAAAATGCTGTTTGAATCTAGATAGGTTATATTATATCTATCTTAATTTTAAGATTCTTTTGATTAAATTTATAATTTTATAGCATTAAAACATGGATAAATTTTATATCTTTTAAACCATCATTGTATAACTTTTTTAATATTATAGAAATAAGTTTTCTAAAAATTTTAATATTTTTCTAAATATTTCTATTTGGTAGATTGGAATTTGCGCTATTTTTAGCACTATGAAAAATAATTTTGCTATTAGAAATTAACATCGAAGTACGTTTAAGGCTTCAAAATAGTGTTCTAAATAATCCCTTATAATTTGCTACCATTCTAAAAAAAATGAAATTTCTACCTAGTTTGCTAAATATTTTAGCTACTAGTACAATATTATGTGACATTCTGCATTATAATTACTTTCATTTATTTTTTTAAAATACTTTTATATATATGATCTCTTGCTTGATGTGTATGATTATGAGGAGTTTTGATGTTGGAGGAAGTTTTGTTGTGTTGGAAGCACTGAGAGTCAAAAGAGTCTAAATTTGTGAATATCTATTGTGTTAAGTATTTGGGAGCTATACATGCCTATTTTTGATATGTTAATATAGGGAGTCATAAGGACCTGAATTCTAGTATTTATTTTTGTTCGGAGGCATAAGAGTCTGAGATAAATCTATTCAATTCTATTTGATATATGAAATATTTATTTATATATTAAGCAAAGTTCATTTAATTTCAGTGATACGCTAGCTTTATTATATTTAGTACAATAGCCTATTAATAATTGTTTTTAATTCAATTAAATAAATTTTAGGTTAAGTATTAAAAATTTAGATAAGTGGGAGTCACATTTTGAGTTTTGTTGGTTCACACCAAGTCTGTAGTTTATTTCAGATCAGTGCAAGGGTAAGGAGTAAGTTGAGTACTAGGGGTTGTAGGTTTGATAATCTGAGTCTATACTGGTATTTTTTGGTTTTTTGATTTTATACAGTCATGCCTATTCTTTGCTTTATTTTGTCTTTATTTATAATAATGTATTATATTGTAAAATTTTTGTTATATATACATTTTGAAGATGAATAGAAAGGAATAAAATTTATGGTTAAGTATGTTTACTATTTACTTTTTCTTAATTTATAGCCATATACTGTATTGTAGAGATTTTGTTGTATGTATATTTTGATGATGGATAGAAATAAAAAAATATAGGTGATTATGTTTTCTATGTAGTAAAGGAATATAACATCTTAAGAGATAAAAATAAATCATATTACTAAAAATGAAACTACAGATGGATTTATCTTTTGAACACTTCAAAAAGTACTACATTATACTATCTTACATAATGGTAAATATGACTCTTCATGAGTCCAAAGGATAAATACATGAATTAAGATATATCATTAGATTTTTTTTAAAATATTATGAATAACTTTAGACCAAAATTATTTTGTCATGAGGTTCAGATTCTCTAGGTCTAAAAATGAATCTAAATTGATCAAATCATGTTTAAGCTTTTATTGACCTCACTTCAAGCATATGTAATGGTGTTCATGTCACAACCTAAGACCTAAGTTGGAAGGACTTTCTCTTTTCTTTTCACAAGAAAAAGCTTTATAATACCATCAAATAATAGTAAACATAAATACTTTCATCATCATTCATTTCATTTTGTCAAAATAAAAATTGATAGTAATCCAAGTAGAATTTCTCTCACATAAACCCAACATGCATATAATAATTAGATTGCCAAAAGAATACACTTAGATAATAAATACATACATGTAATATAAACTTAAACCTTTTTCAATTGGTCCTATTGAACTAGGGCTATACCATTTCTTGAAATGACATTATTACAATCTGAGAGTCCAACCTAGTATTTGATGATTTCAAATATTATTGGATGATCATTTACTTATTCATGCTTCATGCATTGCATATTTCTTATGTGTCATTAATCATTTAAGGTATAAAATATACTAAGCATAATTGATGAATCAAGACTCAAGATAGTGCAACATTAAGGTTTAAATTAGTATGTATTTTACAAAGCCTGTGATTCGATATGAGTGATTATAATGTACAACTATTCATTGTGCAATACGATTAGTGATGAAATTGAATTAATCAAACTGTATGGTTAAAGACAAGAATTGAACTAATCTAATAGTATAATCTGATTATCGTATTGTATGATCAGATTAATTGTTTTGAAAATTATGTTTTTTAAAGAGCTCACTTTCTAAACTCAACATAAGAGGCTTGAGAGTCAAGAAGTTGCATAGCATAAGACATTTTTAGTGAGAGAGCTTGATAGAAGGAGAGAGGAGTTTCCTTGCTCGTGTAAGAGTCCAAACCATATGGGAGAAAGGGAGAGAAGGTGAGGTTGAGGGAGTTCTTCCTTGAGGTGTCAAGGGGTATCAAGAGATTCACATGATTATTTTAGTAAGCCTTCACCTTGATCCTCTCTTTTATGGTTATATATCTCTGAAAGAAGAACTCTAAGAAAGTATTCAGCTAAAATACTTACTAGCTAATGAGGCTAGAGGATGACAACTTTGTCAGGCTAGGAGAAGGAAGGAGGGATGACGTCTCCTCCATATAAAGGTGCAAAAGTAGGGATGACATCACTATCATATTTAAGAGCTATAGGGTTGGCATCTCCACTATAATGAGTAGCTGAAGGAGGGATGATATCTCTCACTATAGGAAAATTGCCCATTACCTGCAATAATTTATTGTAGTTTAAATATATTTTTTGGTAGTTTGCAGGTGGTTTATAAACTTCCAGAATAAACTGCAAAGGAAATGAAAATTGGCAGCCATTTTCAGGCAGCAAACTTTTCTAGTGATTTTTTGGCAGCTAAAATAGTCAGAAATTAATGAACCCAAAATCGTGTGGAAACCGCTAGTAAGTTCTGCCATAAAAGCTGTCAGGGACCGCCAGTTTATTACTGATGATAAATAATGTTTGGTATATTTGGTGCCCAATACGCTAGTTATTATTAGTGGAAAAATTATAAAATCGGTGGCAACTTAATGCCATATGGTATTAAAGTTTTCAATGGCCAAACTACCAATTAACCACCAAAAACTTGTAGCATTTACAAAAAAAATTTGACAACCCCTCTATTTACACCAATTTTCCCAATTACCTTTACATAGTTCAAATCATCTTTAAAACAATTTTGATTTCCAAAATTAATAGAACAATTCATATAAAATAACAATACATAATCAAAGGATATATTTACATAATCAATAATAATAAAAATAGTTTTTAAAAAAAATAATAATGCATATGTTTTATAATCAACATAATATATAAAATTCACAGTCAAGAACTTTGAGATGGGTTCATTATCTGAGACAGATGACTAAGAAGGCCGAATCGATAGAGTAAGATATATTGATCACCACTACTACTGAAGTAATAATAAAAGTAAATCCTAAAGTTTCTGAAGCATATTTTATTTCTCCACAATTGACTGGAAGTCGATTCAATCCAGTATTTGCTATTGCTAGGGAAGAGAATATTGTTAAAAGAGATAACTCTCCAACTCCTGCATCTTATAAGTGACCAGTTCTCCTCTATTTTTTTGAGAAGAAAAGAAAATTCTAGTTTCTATTAGATGAGTTAGTTTGTGATTATTCTGTTAGTTATGGACGAGCAAAGATAGAATTCTATAAAGATGTTAGAGAAGTGATTGCCAGTCAAGATGAATTGGAGTTCCACCTCCAGCAAAGAGAAGAGTGGGTTTCAAGGGTCACAAACTAGTCATCAGTCCAAAGTATCATCAAGTGCTGAAGAAGTTCTCAGAGGTCAATAATTGGGCAGTATCATCTAGTAATCAAAATCAACAAACTCTTATGAAATCTTTGGGATGCATAGTATTATCCCAGTGAGGTTATAATATAATATCTCCCCTTCATTTTATCAATCTAAAAACTACCAAATTAAAACTCTTCGTCACTCTTGGGACCACCATTCATCAAGTGTTTACTAGTGCCACTTAAAAGGTAGCCAATCGTCTTCTTATTTTCATGAAAGGATGCTAAAATCATCAAATAAGCCAGTCTTGTTATCTGACGGGAATAAGGTTTGGTGCGTAAGATGGTTTTCGCTTTGATTGCACTCAATTCGCATAAAAAAGTACAATAGAGGAAAGGGAAGAAAAGGTAAATATGTGGTTGAATCTTCATCTGTTAGAGAATATACTTAGGTACCAATATCAAGTGTCAGGAAGATTTATTGAAGAGATGATGAAACATCTAAAATAAAGTATAAGATAAATAGAAGAAGAAGAAGTCACTGGGAGAGGGGCTGTTAACTTTTCTGACAAGGAAATGCCTTGAAGTATTAACTTGATTAATACTAGGGAATCTATTCATAAGGATAATGGTAAAGCAAAATCTTGTCTTTTAGATGTCAAAGTTGAAGAAGATGATATACCTAATACAACTCAAATGTTTTTTAGAACAGTTGAATTTGAAGAATGAACAAAACTCATGTAGAAGAAAATAGAAGAAATAATCGCTATCATAACTGCCATGCAGAATAAAGAATCTTCTTCATTAAATCCACAGATATAGTCACCTCTGAATGAGTCTATACAAATAAGTAGTGCAAATTAAGAAGTCAATAAATAAGAAGTATAGAATAAACTAGTGAATTTAGAAAGAGAATTAATTTAGTCTATGAATATAAAGTATATTGTAGACTAACAAGTTAAAGAGAATCTAGCAATAATCTCGGGATACTTCATCTGTTCTATGAGGTAGGCCATACCTGGAATAATAAGATTTGGTCCTTTATCCAAAACGATTTGTGCCACCTTCGTTCAAAAAATTTGACAGTACGAGAAATCCCAAATGACTTCTTGCGCGTCTTACAGCTAGTTATTGTAATACTGGTGGAGCTGATGCCTTATTATTTTGATAGTTTGTTAGTAGTTTATCCGGTATTGCATTTAATTGATAGACTAAACTGCCCAATGGGTTGGTCCATTCCTTCAATGAATTAGAAACTTCATTTATAAATGATTTACCAGTGTAAACACTATATCACCATTAGGGATGTGGTTGTCGAAAAGCCCAGCCAAGTAAAAGTTTAGTAGATTATATTCTAAGATAGAAACATTTTTGCATGAGATATTAGTCGTAGTAGCAAGAGCAGCATGCTATAAAAATTCTACTTAAGAATATCTATGGTTAGTCGCCATTTTAATGAAATGATTTATAATCAAGACTTTTAAGAAGCTTTTGAGTAAAGTCTCTAATCTCTAATAGAAAGCTTCCAAGTTATCATTCCTAAAGATCGATCTTCAATGTAATTAAAGATGTTAAAACCTTAGAAGGTCCTAGAAAAAAAGCAGGATCAGTTTCTACAATTGATTAAGGAAAATAACCAATATAGATCTAGTTTGAAAATCCATATCAGCCTTCTAGGTATTAGCAGTTCAGTAAACCTCGGAATGCACAATTTAAGCCCCATTCCAATCTCACTCGATCCTAAAGAGGAAAGAGAAAGGTTTAAATCAATTAAAAATAAGAACTATTTATTTAAAAGAGAAGCTATTACATGAATCTTTAAAATCTTCTCAAAAAGTCTGAATTTAAACTTCCTGGTCTTATGAAGCCAAAAGATGTGGGTATATTGGGGCGACCCAAACATTGCCCACATGAACAGATGATTAGTCATAAGTTGGAAAATTATATAATTTTCAAGGAATGACTTGAGAGAAATATTAAAAGTGTGTTAGCTATGACACCCAAGGAATATTTAGTCAATTCGAATTAGGGATCCACTAAATATATGATTGGTGAGCCTTCTTAACCCTTTTCTATTTTAAGATCTAATAATGGGTGGGATGTTGTATTATATCATTCCTTTAAAATAAATAAAATGTTTATTCATCCCTCCAAGAAAGTGCGAGTCAGTCAAGCTTCTACAGTCTCAAAGGAGGAAGCCAAGAGTAAAAAACTAAATTTGAATATGATAAAATAGTTATTTTTATAAATGTGGAATCTAAATTCTAAGAACTTTTAACTCTGTATGACTTTATTTTGTCCTACCCAGGAATAAGAAGTCAATAAAACTATATTTCATGTATATCTCATTTATTTCTAGTGATGAATATACAAATGAAAACTTAAATGATGAAGAAAGTAATTCTTAGGAAATGTTAATGAAATTTAATGGATTAAAAGAGTCTTTGAAATATTTGTCTAATAGTGATTCCCCTGTTCTCAATGTTCAGGGTGATCCTATCAATAATAAATTAGAAATATTTAATTCAGACAATCTGTCATAGGAAAATCTAAAGAAAATCAATGACAAAAAAACAAACCAATCTGATATTTCTTCTCCATAAGAGGTAGTTGAAGTCAACCTTCGCAGTGGTAAAGTTCTGCCTTTGTGAGTTTCAATTGCTAGTAATGGAAAGAAAATTGCAAATAATTTGGAGATTTCAAATCAACCTCAATCAGTTAAAACTTTAGATGATGTAAATCTTGAAGTTCCTATGGTGGATAATAATGACTTACATCTCAGAAATTTGCTTGTAAAACTAAGTATTTATGATACTTTAGCTCTCTGTAAAGAAATGAGAGAGGCTTTAATCAAAGCTTTACTTGATTTTGACATCTATATGGCTCAGATAGCATCAATGTATTCAGAAAAATTCTAATATTTTAAGGATGTTCCTGTAGTCACATTTTAAGATGAAGATTTTTTATTAGGAATCATAAATCATAATCATCTATTATACATTTTTATAGACAAATTTTTTTAAATTCTCTCATGTCCTTGTTGATCCATCAATCAACATCTTGACTCTTAGAACTCTCTCATATTTGAAAATAGATACTCACAAACTCAGCTTTGATAAAATGATGTTGCGAGTATTCAATGAAAAAGGTGAGAAAGCTTTGGGTTCGATAACCCTTCTCTTAGAAATAGAAACCTTAAAAATTGAAGCCAAATTTAACATTGTAAATTTTGAGGCTTCTTTTAACAATCTCTTAGGTAGACCCTAACTCCATGAATATTGAATGGGTCCCTCCACCCTTAATTAGTCTATTAAATACTCTCCTAAGGGAGTAGAGCATTGTATTTAGGGTGACTAGAAGCCATTTTTAATTCAAAAGTCAATATATGTGAAGATTCTTGTTCATACTATATTACTAAAAAGCACACCGACTTCTATAAAAATTTAAAACTAGCTAAAGTAGATGAAAAGGAAAAGAAAGAAAAGAAGTAGAAAAAGAAAATGAAGAAGAAAATGAAAGGCATTTTGATCTTGAACATTATTTTCATTGTCATCCTTCCCCTTATTTATGAAGAGGTGATATAATGACTAAACGCTCTTGAGGGAGAGGTTGGGGATCAAAAAAAAAGATGAAAAAAAAAAAACAAAGTATATATAAATAAATGAGCCCATTATACATATCAATTTGGAATCTAGCTTAGAAGAAGAATTGTATGTGTTTGAGAAAAATCAATAGGCAGTATAATATGGGAATTATATAAGATTGCGAAAGTTTAAAATTTCTATAGATGCGGATGCGGATAGAGTCCAAATCGCTAGGAAAGATAATTTAGATATATCTAGAACTGAAAGATTAAAGAAGTACTTGAAAATATAACATTAAACCCATTATCCCAGAGTGATGTAAAAAGGTTAGAGGTGAAAGCCTCTCCTCCTTTAAAGCTAGATTCCAAAGTTAACACTTTCGTACCATCTACCATTAAAACCATAAGAGTTGGTGTAATCCTTGATGGTTCATTTGTGGATGAGATAATAAAACTTCCTTTTGATTGGTACTTGTATTATGTAAATAGATTTGCTAACGAAGTTTTATCATCGTCAAACTAGACTAGAGGTGCAGCTTAACAATTTGAACACCTATGGAGCATGAAAAAATTGTGAATTTGCATTAAGATTAGGTGTTAGCTTTGTTGCTGAACATTCATTTGATAATGAATAATATTGATTAACCATATCAAATAATCTAGAGTCTGATAGTCTCTTTTTAGCGAATGTTAAATCTTTTAGTGAACTCTTTTTAAAGACTATAGATGATTTGAACAACTCTCAAGTTTGAGATGCACCTTTAAAACTTGAAGAGGATATTAGATCTATATTATAAAAATTAAAAGAAACAAATATGTGCAATGAAGAAAACCCTCATCCAATTTTCATCATTTCTTTATTGAATACAGACGATTCAAATAAAATTATTGAGTTAATGAATTCAAAGACTGTTTCACTTGGAGTTATGAGGGAATGTCTAGACTATCTCCAAATATATTAGTTTATAAATTAGAAATTCAACCTAAATGATTGCAATAAAGCAAGCACCTTAATGAATATGACTCGAGGCTGAATGAGAAATTATACATGAAGTTAAGTAATTAATCAACACTAGCTTCATCAGAGAAAATAATTATCCAACTTTGTTAGCCAACATCATCATAGTAAAGAACTGTTAGATTCCTATCTACATCAAACATCCAATAATTACTTTATGGCCCTTTGAAAAGATGGTGTAAGGATATCATCGATTTGATTAATCTGTTCTCTTCTAGATGTCATAGATTTATATTAGCAACTACAAATTACTTCTAAAGTGGGCAAAAGTAATTCCGTTGAGAGAGGTCAAATCAGATCATGTTCTAAACCTTTTTTAAAACCATATCATTTATTGATTTGATATTCCTCATTAAACTATATTAGATAATGGTATGGTCCTTCATTCAAGAGTACTAAAATAAATAATTTTACTAGACGTTCTTATATTGATTGGAGATAGTCAACAATTTATTACCCTTAATCAAATGAATAAGTTGAGGCCTTCAGTAAAACTTTGGCTCAAATTCTATGGAAAACCTTAGACAATAATAAGGATCAATGGCATGAAAATTTAGTTGAATCTTTGTGGGTGTATCAAACCACGGATTGAAATCCAACTCAATCTATGACATATGCTTTAGTCTTTTGACTAGAAGTCGTTATTCCTTTAAAAGTACAACTACCCTTATTTAAGATTGTAGTAAATTATAACAAAATATTATAACAGAATGCTAAAATCTAATTAGAAGAGATTAAAGGTTTAGAAGGAAAGCAAATGCAAGCTCAATAAGCATTGAGTTATACAAATCCAAAATTACTCAAGCTCATGACAAATTGGTTTGTACAAGAAGTTTACAAGTAGGAGACTTGGTCCTAGTTCTTTGAAGACCCATTTTGGTCCATCGAAAGATAGGCGATAAATTTGAACCAACGTGAAAAGGTCCGTTTATGTTTGAGAAAGTCTACCAAGGGGGTTCTTATGTTACCTATCAATGGATTGTAAAGGAGATCTTTCCATGTTGCCTATCAATGGATGGTACCTCAAGAAGTATTATAATGGATGATCTATTGAAAACAAAATTAATAAAAGAAAATTTTAAATCTTAAGTTACCAATATTGTTAATGTCATATGAACAAATTGGGTCAAAATAATGGGAATGGCTTCAGATAATTACATAGGAACTAATGGATTCTTTCTAAAATTCCCTAAATCTCATTTTAGATAGTTTAGCAATTCTTAGGGATTGATGTGATTCTCTTATTATACATCTATGTTTCATTTTGATCTACTTAAAAATAGTTGTTATAAGTAAACCCATATTCAACGTAGCATCATATATGCTCTAAAAAAATCCATTAGGTTTAAACCCATTTTTATAGCATCCTATACGCTCCATTAAGAACCCAAAAACAGCCATTAGGAGTAAACCCATCTTTAACATGGAATCATATATGCTCGTATAAAAATAACTATGAGATAGAAGCCCTATTTCATATCATCTTATATACTCCATGGAGACCTCAAAAATAGCTATTAGGAGTAAACCCATCTACAACATGGTGTCCTATATGCTATGACCAAAAATAGCTATTAGGTTAAGATGATGCATCTTCTACATGGAATTATATATGCTTCACTGTCATCTAAAATTAGATGTTGGGTGTAAACCCATTCACATGGTATCTTATAAGCTCCGCTATCATCTAAATTTAGCTGTTAGGTGTAAAACCATCTTCAATATAATTTCTTATATGATTTGATTGATCAGGTAGTCATCATGATCTAACTATCTAAATCTTCTTATTCATGATTGATTTCCTATTAAAGTTTAAATCTTATTCTCTAGGATTGGTGTGAGTTTTCCTAACAACATCCGTTTCTATTTTAATTCGAGTTTATTAGGTAGTTATCTTGATCTAACCATCTAAATATACTTTTAAATTCTGATTGATCTGAGATATGATTCATGGCATCATTCTGATCTAACCACTCAAATCTACTTATAGAAGATTATTTCCTTCTCTAGTATCCATCTAAACTTAAATCAACCCAAAGTTCAATTCATTCTACACTCAAGCACAATCACCAAATAAATCTTGTATATTATGTAGATCATATTATTCATGCTAACACATGTGATTTGCTGTTTTTGTTCATCACACATGTTGAGGCTCCATTTTATAGCCTCATTTATATCTGAGGTTATCTAAATATTTAAACCATAAAATAAAACTAATATGATTAGTACACTAACCCCTGCAATTTAAAAATTCCTTAACTTTAATCATTGTTCAAATTTCACCATTTGGAGCTTCATAAATAAAATCTATCAATATTGGTTCCTAACCTAGTGCCTAACCCATTTGACCCAGATGCGCTAGTTCAACCTATCCCAATTGATCAAACCCCTTGATTGAACTATTATAAACCCCAATTCTCCTCAAAACTTCACCAATTTAAATATAGCTCCTCAAGGGTTTAACATGTTTGGTTAACCTGACTAAGCCAATAGTTGACTTGGTTAACTCTATCTAAAATTGGTCAAACTGACTATTTAATGGAACTAGAAATAAATTTTTTCAACCTTTTAGATTCCAAAACATATGACTTATTGATGAAAATTTTCTACATACTGTGAAAATCAATTGGGATGCTCCTCTTATCCCTACTGACAATTTTATGGCATAAATAAGCTGTGGTTTAAACTTAAAAGGTTTAAGAAAAAACTTTCTTGGTGGAATAGATGCATTTTTAAAAATATCTTCTCTAGAATTTTGCTTGTTGAAAAAGCGGTGGAGAATGCTGAATTGGTTTATATGCAGAATTCTTCTTTTGAAAATTTGTCCAACCTCAATGAAGCCAAGGCTACTTTGTTTAAACTTCAGGAAAAAGAAGAAGCTTATTGGAGACAAAAGGCCTCCTCTTAATATCTTGTGGAGGGTGATCACAATATTACTTATTTCCAAAATATTATTAATCATAATAAAGTTGGTAGAAAAATTCATAAGATCATTACCCCTGAAGGTAATGTTATTGAGATCCCTTATTTGATTTCTGCTTCAGGTGCTGAGTATTTTAAAAAAACTTTTAATAGCAGCTTCTATCCTGATTTTAATATTGATTTTTCTTTTATTCCTTCTCTTATATCAGAGGAGGATAATTTGATGTTAACTAACATTCCTTCTGAAAAGGAAATTTGGCAAACTTTGAAAGGCATGAATTTTGATTATGTTGTTGGTCCTGATGGTTTTACTAATAATTTTTTTCAGAATGCCTTGGATATCATTAAAGAGGACCTTACAAATATTGTGGTGGATTTTTTCAGGGGTAGTCCTATACCAAATTTTTTTTACTTCCACTTCTATAGCTTTAATTCCCAAATCCAATGCTACTAATTTTTTGGAATAACTATCATCCCATTAGTCTATGCACCTTTTTTAACAAACTTACTGCTAAAATTTTTATGGGAAGGCTTGCTTTAATTTTTCCTTCTATCATTTCATTGGAATGAACTGATTTTGTTAAAGGTAGATCTATATTTGACAACGTGTTACTTGCTCAAGAGTTAGTGCATGATTTGCATGCTAAGGTTGCTGGTGGTAATATTATTTTTTTAGTTGACATTACCAAAATCTCAATTGGGATTTTCTTTATACCTTTTTAAAGCTCTTTGGTTTTAATTTGCAGTTTATCAACCTCATTAAAAATAGTATAGAGTCTTGTTTTTTCTATGTTATTATTAATGGTAAGCCTTAGGGTTTTTTCAAGTCGTCTCATGGTCTTAAACAAGGCGATCTTTTATCTCCTGCTCTCTTTATCATTGCTATGGAATTTTTGTCTCGTGGTATTAACGATCTTTTCCGGACCCACCCTAGTTTGATGAGTGGTGGTTTTCCTATTACTCGTTTAAGATTTGCAGATGATTTTATTATTTCTCTAATGGCTCTATTAAAATGCTGTGTATACTTTTTAAATTTCTTAAATCTTTTCAACATGCTAGTGGTTTAATTTTTAACTCTTGTATAAGTTGTTTTATTCCTGCTAAGTCTATTTCTTCAAGCCATATTAATAGTATTGAAAGAAAATTTGATTTGAAAGAAAGGCTTCCTTTGAAGTATTTGGGTATACCTCTTTACAGTGGTAAGAAATGTTCTCATTTATTTGATGATATTTTCAGCACTATTCATAAGAAACTATCTTCATGGGATTTTAATTTCCTTTCTTATAAAGGTAGGCTTATTCTCATTAAACATGTTTTATGCTCAATTCCTATATATTTGATGCATACTATGTGTCCTACCTTAAATCTTTGTAGTAGAATGTATATTTTATTTAATAAATTTCTTTGGGGTTTCAAGGATGGCAATTGGTCTATGGTTTGGGGCTCTTGGAGCAATTGTTTGGGGGCTATGGATGAGGGTAGATTAGGTTTTAGAACCTTTATTGGTATAATCAAGACTTATAACCACAAATTATGGTTTGTGTTTACAGCCAAAAAAATTTTATGGGCTAAGTTATATATTTCTAAGTATTGTATTGGGAATCACCCCTTAAATTGCTTTTATAAACAAGGGGACTTGTATAATTGGAAATTGTTTTGTAATATTAAGTGGGAAGCAGAAGAGTTTATTCAATGGGGTATGGGAGTTGGCAACATTTTTTTTGGCAAGATAAATTATTAGTAAATTTTTTTATTGATAATCTTTTAAATACTCACTCTATCTCCTCTTATAAAGTCAAGGATTTTATTATTAATGAGAGTTGGAATATTGATTTACTTACCAATTTTGTTCCTGACTTTATTATTAAGTTAATTATCAATATCTATATTCATTTGGAAAATGAAGACTACATTTTATTTAATCATTCTAATGATGGCAATTTTGATACTAAACAAGTTTGGAATTATACTAGACAAAGTATGCCGAAAAACTGTCTTTATGTTTCCTTATGGCATGCTAGCATTCCTTCTTCTTACTCCTTCCTTCTTTGGAGGATTTTACATAACAATTTGCCTTTGGATTTTATTTTAAATAGGAAAGGTTTTTATATTGTCTCCAAATATCAATGTTGCTACCACATTGAGAATATGAATAATGTATTTATCTAGGGCCCTATTGCTATGAAAGTTTGGATTTATTTTGACAATATGTTTAATGTGCTTTCTACTACTCGGTATAGTTCTATTTCTTCTCTTTTTAAAGATTGGTTCATTCCTACTAAAGGTCATATTAGGAATATTCTTCATGTTATTATCTGTTGGTTTTTATGGAGTAGTAGGAATGCTTCTAAGCATGAGAACATTAAAATGGATGCTTCTAATGTCATTTCTAAAGTTAAAAATAAAATTTACCAGCTTTTTATTGCTAAGTTAGTTAAGGCTAACTCTTTTAAAAACTATCTTCACGTGGCTTGTGAGTTTGGTTTGAGATTTTATGTTATGTTCTATTATACTGTATATAATTTTTTTGGATTTGTTAAACTGTCGTGGTTGGGATAATGTAAGCATTGATTGAAATTTTGTTTTCCTGGTTTTTCATATAATTACTGCTTTCGTATTCTTGGATGGAGTCTCATGGGGAGTTTGGCTTTACCTTCTTCTTACTTATCTCCCATGGGTTTTCCTGGTTGTGGTGGTGAGTCATTTGATGTTTGCTACACTGTGATCCAGATTTTAGAAGTGTTTACAATAGGAATTGCTTGATAGTGGCCCTCTATAATGATGGTGTTTTGGATTTCATTTCTACTATCTGCACTTATCTACTAGATCATATGCTTGCTGCCTTACTGGGTTGCTATGGTTTGGCCAACACTAGTATTAGCTCTATGTGGTATTTGTGGTTATATCCTGATAGTGATTTTACTTCTGTGGCTAATTCGAATCTATTAGTTGAGGCAAATCAATATGGTTTTTCGATTGACTGTAACATTCATTTTTGGTTATGCTTGGAACTTTGGTTCTTTATGGGTTGAGGTTTTCCTGGTTGTGTTATACTGCTAAACCTGGGTTGAGATATTATGTTATGTTATATTATCATGTATCTTATTTTTTGGATTTGTTCAACTGTCATAGTTGGGAGAATCTAAGCATTGATTTGGAATTTTTATTTTGCTGGTTTTTCATATCATTGATGCTTACTTATTCTTAGATGGAGTCTCATGGGGAGTTTGGCTTTACCTCTTTCTTACCCATCTCCCATGGGTTTTCATGGTTATGGTGGAAAGTCATTGGATGTTTGCTACGCTGTGATCCAGATTTTAGAACTATTTTACAATAACAATTGCTGGATAGTGGCCCTTTTTGATGGTGGTGTTTTGGATTTCATTTCTACTGTCTAAACTTATTTCCCAGATCATTTGTTTGATGTCTTATTGGGTTGCTATGATTTGGCCAGCACTACTATTAGCTTTGTGTGGTATTTGTTGTTATACGAGGATGGTGATTTTACTTCTGTGGCTAATTCGAATCCATTTGCTGAGGCAAATCAATATGGTTTTTCGATTGACTGTAATAGTATCCTTTGTGGCTTCTTGTCTGTTAAGCGATTTGGGTGGATCATTAGATATCATAATATGATGTCTTTTTTGGGGGTTTTATTCCCAGTTATCAATAGTTTAAAGTTGATGTTGGCAGATTTCAATGAGGTTTATAAAAGTTATTTTAATATTAGTGTTATTTCCAATTATATGAATATGAATAACTTTTTCTTAGTCTAGATTTTGATCTATGGGCTTAACTATGTGAATTTCTTTATTACCATCTCCTTGCCATTTATATTTTTGTTTAGAGTTCTTGCAGGCATGTTATGCAAGTTTTTGGAGATTCGCTCTCATTTTGTACAAGACTCGATTCTTGTTGGAAAGGCGGTGCTGAATGAGATCTATCTTTTCCTTTCATTTTTTGTTCATAGAATGTTATGCTTTGTAATTATGTTTAGTAAGGACGTCCAGCTCTTTGTTTTCCTTTTGACTTCTATTTTAGCTCTTCAAAGCATTAGCAAGCTAGAGGTCCCTCTAAGGACCTTGTACTCCTTTTTTATTATTAATATGTAGGTCTGTCGGTGGGTTTTTAGCAAAAAAAAAAAAAAAAACTCTTAAAATATGCATGGCTTTCGTTCATGCTCTTTGGCGACTTGGAGGGGATCTAGGGTTTTGCTTTATGTGCTCTTTTCTCTTTGCTTCTAGTATTTGTTGTTTGGATTTTTCACTGTGAGTTTTTCCTTTTTTGTTTGCTCCATTTCTCTTGCAGTTTGTTTTTAGGCTTTTTTTGCATTAGGTGGTCTTGGGAGATGACGTATCCGACGCCATCTATCCCTGCATCTTCTTTGTTTCCTGATGGAAAAATCTCAGTATTTTAAGGTGGTTTTGGCGGGTTCTTCATCTCTTCTACTAAACTTTAGTTTGTTCAAACTTCTTTTAAAGGCTGTCCGGCTTTGATGTTCGATGACTCTGTGGTTTCGCAGCTGGTCTCTCCTTTTGCCCTTACTTTGGTCAGCAAGTTTGTTCTTTGTCACCCTAATTTGGATGTTATACGTAAGTTTTTTTTGTTAAACTTAAGCTTTCTAGCTCTTTTCACATCGGTTTGCTGGACCCACGACATATTGTGATTCAACTTAGTAGTGATCTAGATTATACTAGTATTTTTTTAAGGAGATCCTATTCTATTCAAGCTTGTCAAATGAGATTACTCAAATGGACACTAGATTTTGTTGTTCATGAGGAATCTCCTTTTTCCCCTTTGTAGATCTTCTTCCCAAATTTGAGACTTTATTTTTTTAATTATCAAATCTTATTTGGATTGACATCAATTTTTGGTAGGCCGCTACAAAGGAACCAAGGTACAACATCTATCTCTAGGAAGTCTATGGTTCGTGTTTTAGCTGAGCTGGATATTTCTAAGAAACATCCCAATGAGATTTTGATTGGTTCAGAGTTGAATGGGTATTTCCAAAAGTTAAAATTGAAAATTTTCCCATTTTTTGCTCTCATTGTAAGATGCATTATCATGGGTTAAATAAGTGTTATAGGTTGCATCCCCATCTCCAAAAGGAGAAGGAATCATCCAAACAATCGCATGGAAATGTTGTCTCTTCGGTTGATCATGATATTGTGATTGTTAATCCTGTTGAGGTTGAGGGTAATGTTCCTAAAATGCAGGATACTATTGAGGAATCTATTCTTGATGTTGTTGAGGGTGATGTTCCTAATGTGCATAATGCTATTGAGGACCCAATACAATTTTCAATAATCCATAATGAACCTCATTCCACCATTGATGATGATCCTATTCATCACCATGGAGAAAATCTTAACTCTTCTTTAACTAATGAGTGTCAAAATGTAGATAAGCAAATGTTTGCTATTACTTCTAATCAAAATATTGCGTCAACTTTATATATTACTCATTATGCTCTTAACAAAACATTTCCTGATATGGATTTTATGATGTTAAATATTAATTGCTCTAATAATATGCCTACTCAATCTATTGTTAATGCCTAGGAGGATGGCCAAATTTGTATGGTGGAAGGTAATATGGGTAGTGACTTGAGTAGTAAAACTAATATGGAGGATGGCTATATCTTTGAGGAGGGTGAATTGCAGTAGGAGGTGAGGCAAGAAGGTATGATTGATATTAAGTTTCCCTTAAACTCTCATTATCATATTGATGCTTTTACTGATACAGAGGATATGGATTTAATGGCTAAACGTTTTTCTAAAGATGATAATGACACTAGTTACATCAAGTTTCATAATAAAAGAGGTAGGAAAAACAAGAGCATCATTTTGCAATCGCCTAGAACCACTCGATCGCATACTTCTTATTAATTTTGTATTATGTTTAATTCTATTATTTAGAATGTTAGAGGCATTAGGTGTACCTCTTCTAGGTTAAGTGTTAAGAACTTATGCCGTGTTATAATATTTATTTTGCTTGAACCTCTTATTTCATTTACTAAATTGGTTGGTCCAGCTAGATTTTTGGGTTTTAAGTATGCTATTTCTAATGTGGCCAATAAGATTTGGGTGTTTTGGAATGATCCTATTAGGATTGATGTTATTGAAGATTTCACTCAAGTGATGCATTGTAATGTTGAAGTTCTAAATTTTCATTGTTGTGCCTCTTTTGTTTATGCTCCTTTTTCTCAGTATATTAGGAAACTACTTTGGGAACAACTCAATAACTTTCATAGTATTTATAATTTACCCTGGCTTGTTGGAGGTGATTTTAACACTATTTCTAGTCCTTCTGAACATATGGAGGCTCTTTTCTTTCCTATCATTCCATGGAGGTTTTTAGTAACATGATTATAGTCTGTAATTTAATTGATAGTAGTTTTTATGGTAATAAATTCACTTGGAATAAGGGTCACTTACGGTACCGGTTGGATCTGATTTGTGGCTTAACTCTTTTATTTCTATTATTGTTGAGCATCTTAGTAGAACTCTCTCTAACCATTCCTCATTGTTAATTAGCCTTAATACTAGGCAAATTAATACTTCCCCTCAATTCAGATTTCAGAACATGTGGTTGCTATACGATTCTTTTTTGGATTTGGTTCATGAAAATTGGAAAGCTCCTTTAAATCTGGATAACTCTATCTTTGGCATGAGGAGACTTGGTTTAAGCTGAAAAGGCTTAAGAATATTTTTAGTTGGTGGAATTATCATTTTTTTAAAATCTTTTTTCTAATATTTTGAAAGTTGAGTAGCAAGTAAACACTTATGAGACTAACTATCAATTGACTCCGTCTGATGTTAACTTCAGCTTATTGAGGGATGTTAAGGAATGCCTTTTTAAATTAAAAGCTTAGGAGGAAGCTTTTTGAAAACAAAAAGCTGTTGCGAAACACATGGTTGAAGGTGATAATATTACCAAATTTTTTGCATGCTTTGGTTATGAGGAAACATGCAAAAAATTGTATTAATAAAATTAATCGGGAGGATGGGTCTGTGACAAAGGATAGAGTGGAAATTGCTAATTTAGCGGTTCAGCATTTTCAAAATGTCTCAATAAGGTTTTTAGTCCTGGTCATATTGATAACCCTTCTATTATTCCTAGCCTTATATCTCAAGAGGATAATGAGTTTCTTTCTAAACCTCCTTCTTCAGATGAAGTTAAAGAGATTGTTCATGGCATGAATGGTGATTCTGTGGCTGGGGCGGATGGCTTCCCCACTAAGTTTTTTCAGAAAACCTGGCATAATATTAGTAAAAATCTTTATTCCACTGTTACAGATTTTTTTTGGGTAATTCTATTCCTAAGTTTTTTAGTTCTACTTATATTGTACTTATTCCCAAAAATAGCTCTGTTAGTAATTGAATGACTTTAGACCTATTAGCCCGTGCACCTTTTTTAATAAATTCCTTTCTAAAATTCTTATGAGTCGTTTAACCTATATTTTACCTAGAATTATCTTTCCTTTTCAAATGGGTTTTTCGAAAGGGAGGGCCATTACTGATAATATTATGTTGTCCCAATAATTTTGTCAAGACCTAGATGTTAGGGTGAGAGGTGGCAACTTGATTTTGAAACTTTATATTTTTAAGGCTTATGACAACAATGATTGGAACTTTCTTTATAATATCATGCAGCTTTTAAGTTTTGATTCAATTTTTTTAAGCTTATTAGAAATTGCATTGAAGGTTCTTATTTCTCTATTATTGTTAATGGTAAAAGTAATGGTTATTTTATATCATCTCATGGCTTAAGACAGGGTGACTCGATCTCTCCTTTCATCTTCATTATTATGACTGATTACATAGCTAAAGGCCTTACAAACCTTTTTGAGAATTATCCTATCCTTTACTTTACCACTTTGGGTGGTTTTTCCTAACTCTCACTTACGTTTAGCTGATGATTTTATTAATTTTACGAATGCTTCTATTAATAGGATTAATAAACTTATGGATTTTTTTCATCAATTTGAAATTGTTAGTGGTCTCTCTCTTAATAAAAATAAGTGTTGCTTTATTGCCTCCATGAGAGTGCCTAACGACCGTTTTTTGGCTATTAAAGATTTAACTAGTTTTGTGCATGGTCATTTCTTGTAATTTACCTATTAAGTACCTTGATGTACTTGTAAATGCCTTACTTAGGGGTATCTTATACATGTTTATTTGTTTTCAGTATTGTGCATAATCATGCATGATTACACACTTTTACTTACTCAGTGCACTATGCTTAATTATTGTATATAGGATTGCATTACACTTTTATTTCTTCCTTATCTATTTTTCTTATAATATAGGGTCTTTAGAAGCTACTTAGGTTCTCAATGTAAAAATAAAAGTCAAATGTGAAATCTAAAGTGTCTAGAAAGTTTCTAGATCAAGTTGTACAAAGAGTTATAAAAGGTTAAAGATATTTCCTTATATGCATAGGGCTCCAAAAGGAAATGCTCTCTCTTCCTTTGAAATCTTATAGGTGACATGGACCAGAAGATAATAAGAAAATATATTCAAGCCTACATTCATAGGAGTAGAAATTCAAGCCTATTGTGGTGGAGTTTGGCCACCTTACTTTTTAATATACCTTGGGTAATATTTGTATTTCAAATAAATGAATAAAAGTTTTGTTTAAATGCTATTCTCTTATACATTGCTTCATATTACATGCATTTTATTCACATGGGTGATAGATTTTCAAGAGAAGGTAACCTTTTTAAAGGTTATTTTATTGTGCATATTATGAACTTTTTTAATAATATTTAAGCTATTTCTAGGATGATACGGTATCAGTACTATATACACGAACATCTTTACCTAGTCATACATGCATACATGCATTTTATTTTCAACAACTTACACTAAACCAAAGCACACAAATTAATGACAAGATATGAGGGGCCTAAGAGATGGAGCAACTGTAGTTTTCCAGATGGCACAAGGCTATTATGCTACCAAATTTTTCTAGAAAATAAAAACATAGAAAATTTTTGAGATTTAGTGTTAACTAAAAATAAAACTTAGAGTTTAGGGCATCTTTACATCAAAACTATATTAGTTAGGTGTATTTAACCCTACTCATCTTTAAAATTTAATTATAAATTTGTGCCAAAAATCTTGATTATAGTGCTAAGAATTGTCTTCCTACCTGCATGCACCAGAACTAAAAATCTTGGTTTTAAAATTAGGTGCTTGGGTGGTTAGCTAATAGTGCACTCCAAGTGAACATAAGCCTAGATGCATTTGCACCCCTCAAACTTCCTTCTAGGAGAATTATCTTGACCTTGAAATAAGTTTGTTAAACTCTTTTTTTTAAATGATTGATTGAAGTTTTTAAATCCTTAAACCAAATTTATAAAATTTTAAATCTAAAATAAATCTAATCTCCAGTTTAATCAAAAGTTTTCTCTTTATAGATGTATTTAACTATAGAGGCTTACCCTTATAAGAGGCTAAGAATCCAGATTAAAATAAACCATATTTAGTTTTCTAGAATAAGAAAAAATCTTTGCACGTATACTGAAGCTAATCTTTATTAGTTTCACTTTAAAATGATAGGCGTGTGAATTTTATCCTTTGAGATAAATTATATATTCCCTATGCTGAGTTTGATTTTAAAAATAAAATTTGTTTCTCCTTTCATCTCATTTGTGAGGCATTGGTCTATCTCTCAAGATATTTTGATTTTAATTATGAGGAATTGATTAAAAAATATAAAGTGAATTAGTGATTCACATTTATTTGTTCACATGAGTTAGAGGAAGCAGCTTGTCCCTCTTAGAGTAGTCAGTAAGATGTCCTCAACTCGTATAGGAGGTAGATTTAGAGGAAGAAAATCAGGTGGATTAGTGGGAGGAGCATAAAAAGAGTCTATTATAGTGGTCAATGTATCTTTGGTGTAACCCAATGTATATAATTTGAACCAACAGTAGGTAAAAAAGAAACTACTTGTAGTGATTGGTATGACATTTATTTTTGTACTATCCTATAATAATTTATTTGATGCTAAAGTTAGCCACTCATTCCTTTTTTGGTATGTTATAGTAGGTTTGGGTATAGTTCCTAGTTGTTTGCCATCTTGTTTATCTATTTTATTGCCCATTGGTGATTATTTAATTACTAGTAAATTTTGTTAGTGTGAGATAGGAATTATAAATAGGAAGTTAGTGTGGCACTTCCAAAATCAATGTATAGTTATACCTACTATATTCCAACCTAATTTTAAGTAACCCACTAAACTTCTATTTTTAAACCACCTCCATAGGTATTTGGAAGTATTCTACGTGTATGTGAGAGTCTACATGTGATTTGAAGTGAGTCCCAAGGGTCCATTTATAAGCTTGAGCAAGTGAAAAATTTTCCTTATGGCAATGTAGTGCCTTGGTGGGTGCCTTTTTAATGCTAGTACTCCCAAGAAAATTAAAAATTAATCCAGTACGATGACATTGGGGGTTGAGCTACAGTGCTATGGGCTTTCTGAAGTAGTGACCCTAAGGAAAAATATATAATAAAAATATCGAAATACACTATTCCATTTATTTAATTTCTCTTAAGCCCATGAGTTAGTGTGTGAGAAAGGGTTTTTAAGAGAGAGAAAGTTTATTTCGGGTGGCTTCAGGTCTTTTTTAGCTAACAAACCAGTTTAAATATTTGCTCGGGTCGAGGTAAGTTATATTTTGCCTATCTCAAATTTTATTAATTCAGAGTTTTTTTATTTTTTTTATTGAATTTATAACTTAACTTTATAAAAATTCTATTTTCTCTTATTCTTGTAAATCTTATTTGCATACCTTTTAATATGTTGTCAATATGATTATTCTGGTCATTTTGAATATTTATTGAAGATTTTTTACTGGGTGATTATGAAAAGCACTAATTTTTATCATTTCATAATTTTATTTTGTAAGATAAAAATAGTGTATTAATTAAGTTAAGCCTTCAAAATATTGTTATACTAATCTCCACTTATGTGGTAGAATTTTGAAAGATATAGATTTGTCGAAGGGAAATTACTTTAAAAGCCATTATAATATTTTTGTAGAATTTTCAATAACACTAAAATCACTTTAGTAGTTTAGAATGCACTTTATTTTTACAATATGTGTTCAAAATATTTGAATTATGTGAAAATAACTTTTATTGGAAGCAAGTAGGAGTTCTATTATTTGTAATGTATTAGAAGTTTTATATTCTTAGAGCTATTTTGATATTTTCTAAGAAGGAATTCTATTAGCCCCAAGAAAGGATTCTATTAGTGGTGAGAAGGGATTTTGTTAGTGTAGAGAAGAAATTTTATTGGTGGTAAGAAGAGTTTTTTTTTTGTTATGTATTTGAAGTTATGGCATAAGAGCCATTAATTTTCTATGTATTTATATTTCAGTCAATTTTAGTATAGTTATAATAATGTATTTAAATGCTTATTTCAATTCAGAATAATTGGCTACTTCAGTTTTAGTTTTCCATTCAATTCTTCAATTTATTTCATCATTATTCAACTATTTTGGTTTGAGCTATTAATTCTTATTTTAAGCTATCATAACATACTGCGTAGTGAGCTCACTTCTACTTTTCTTTTGTTTTTAGGCCAAGGAAAAAGTAAGAAGCAAACTGAGTAGTTTCTAGTATCATAATTTGATTTTTATTATAGGTACAATTTTTTTTTATTTTTTTTGGTAGGCTTATATTTTATTTTATTGTATATTTTGTTTCCAAGCATTATTGTCTGATTATATTTATATTATTGTATGATTTAAATAAAAATCATTTATGAGATTCAGTAGACTTTTGCTTTACCATTACATTCAATAGTGGCTATGTGTTACAATTTATATGATTTAGTTTAACAGCATTTCTCCAACTGGATCTTGGAGTCGGTCATACTTCTTACCATGGTCAAGCATGATAAGACCTATGTGATGAATGGGTCACATTGAGTTGGGTTATAATAGTAGAATAAAAGCTTATTATGTTTTCTTTATAGCAATTTTATGTGATAATGGGCATGGACTGACTAAGCATATGTGAAGCTCAAATTAGTTGTAGTAAAAATTAAGTGAGTTTTTATATAGAAGGGGAGATCTTGCATTCCCAAGGCTAAGAGTGTATTTTCATCTTTGATATCTATTATGCAAGTTGATAGGGTCTAGAGAGTGGGGAATTCTATTTTCTTAGCTTATGTGAGATATTTGAATAAGCCAATTAAAGGTATTAAAAATGTCCCTGTAACAAAAGCATTTCCTTATATTTTCCCCAAAGAGTTATATAGGTTTCCTCTGAAAAAAGATGGAGAGTGTTGAATCGAAGTGGTGTTAGGTATAACCCCAATAGCAAAGAATCCTTACTGAATATCATTGAGAGAGTTACAAGAGTAGTAGGTCTAGTTACAGGAGTTGTTAGATAGAGGATTTATCAAGTTGATTGGTTCTCCGTAGGGAGCTCTTATATTATTTGTGAAGAAGAAAGATGGATCTTTACACATTTTCATTAATTGTCAGGAGATTAATTAGGTGACCATAAAGAACAAGTTTCTATTACCCAAAAAATATGATTTATTTAACAAATTAGAAGGTGCATTGGTATTTTTAAAGATTGATTTGAGGTCGAGTCATCATCAATTAAGAGTGCACTTTGAAGATGTAGCGATGATGGACTTTACCATCAAATATAGGTAGTATGAGTTTTTAGTAATGCTATTTGGAGTGACTAATTCATTGACAATATTCATGAACCAGATGTATAGAGTATTCAAGAATTATTTGGATCAATTTTTTTATTCTGTTCATTGATGATACCTGATGTTTAAAAGTCCTAAGCTTTTTGGGCATGGTAGCTTATTATAAGAAGTTTATTATAGGCTTTTTATAAATTAAAGTCCCTCTAATAAGGGTGATTTACAAAGCTCTATAGTTTGATTAAACACTAGAGTGTGAAGAGAGTTTTTAGAATTTGAATGAGTGTTTGGTGTTAGCCCTTATATTGACTATTTTGTTAAGTACCAAAGAATTTTAGGTGTATACCGATGCCTCTTTGATGGGCCTGGGATGTATAATAGGATGGAAAAGTAATTACATACACATCCGGGTAGTTGAAGCCACTAAGAAAAACTATCCTATTCTTCATCTAAAATTTGTAGTGATTATGTTTACTCTGAAGATTTGGAGGTATTATCTATATGATGTGAGATGTGAGATATATATTGAACATCTAAACCTAATGTATACTTCCACATTGTAGAAATTAAATCTGAGACAGAGAAGGTGGTTATAGATGATTAAATATTATGATTTAGATATCATTTTTCAACAATATAAAGCCAATATGGTTGATGATGCTATGAGTAAAAATTTTATAGGATTGAATACTAGTTTTCTCACCTCTGAGCAAAAGCATTAATTCTATAAATAGAAAGACTTCTATAAATAGAAAGACTTGAATTAGAAGTGGTATGCCCACATGATATGCCTACTGGAATCATTTCCCAAATGATAATTCTACCCTCACTACACGACATGATTAAAGAGGCACAGAAGGAAAATGAAGTGTACATGAGCTTGAAAGACCAAATTCATTATGGTAGTAATTTGAACTATAAGTAAATGAGCAATGCATATTCTTTTACTACATTAGATTATGGATTTAAGAAAATGGTGATCTAAGAAAGAAGATTTTGCATGATTCTTATTATTCCAAATTTACGATTCATTAGTAATAAGATATATCATGATTTGAAACTCATATTCTGGTGGCCTCAATTGAAGTGAGAAGTAGCATAATTTATCTTTAAGTGTGAAGCATGTTAGCTGGTGAAAGTGGAGTATTAAAGACCTAGTGGCCTACTGCATTCATTGCCTATGTTTGAGTGGAGGTGGGAAGAAATCACCATGAATTTTGTTATGGGTTTTCCCAGTTCTAAGTAGGCCATGATGTTGTATTGATGATTATGGATAAGTAGACCGAGTTTGATCATTTCTTACTTATTAGATAAACTGATTCCATTGACAAGTGGCTCATTTATATGTGACAGAGATCAATAAACTGATTCCATTGATAAATGGCTCATTTATATGTGAAGGAGATCATTAAATTGCATGGAATTCCTAAAGTTATCATATTTGATCATGATGGAAGATTCACTATCAAGTTATGGAAGGGAATTTAGGAAGGTTTGGGTTTAAGAATGAATTTTAGTACCATATTTCACCCCTAGATGAATGGGAAATCAAAGATAGTTATTCATATTCAAGAATATATGTTAAGGTTGTATATCTTGGATTATGGAGGAAGTTGAGGAGATGATATCCCTTTAATTAAATTTTCTTTTAATAATAATTTTCAAGCAAGTATCAGTATGTCCTTGCATTAAGCTTTATATAGAAGAAAGTGTAGAATATTATTAGCTTGGACTAAAAAAGGAGAAAGAAAATTGATAGGTTGTGAGTTGGTAAACAATGTTATAGAGAAGGTTAGGTTGATTAGAAAAATATTAAAATCAACTTAAGAAAGATGAAAGACATGTTTTGATATGAAGCATAAGTCTGTAGAATTCCCATGATGACTTTATATACTTAATGGTTGGCCTGATGAAATGATTAATCAAATTTGCAAAAAAATAGTAAGTTGAGTCTTATGTACCTTGGACCATTTGAAGTGATTAAAAGAACTAAGAAATAAACTTACAGACTATCCTTACTAGATCATATGTCAGATATTCTCAATACCTTTAATGTGACAATATTCTGGAAGTGGGTATCGATTGTGGGCCAACGAGTTCCTAAAGATGAAGTTGAAGTGTAACCTAATCTGACCTACAATGGAAACTAGAATGAATACTAGCTTATAATGTAAAGCAACTAAGAAATAAATAGACCCCCATGGTTAAAATTCAACTGAAGCATAACTCAAATGGAGAAGCTACCTAAGAGAAAGAAACTAGGATGAGACATTAGTATCTAAACATATTCTATCTATTATGTAAATTGGAAATGTTGAGGATGACATTTTTTATAAGGAGGGGAGGAGGTAATAACTGTCATTCCTAAACCAAGGTAATTGACTTAACTTTGTGTTAAATCTTATCTAATCTTGGTTTAGACATTAATTATAAGTCATGTAGTGTTCAATTATTCCTAAATGCTCTTAGAACTAAAATAGAAAGGAGAAAATGTGAGTGCCAAAAATGTTCTTGGAGCACCATAGTCTTGGGAAGGCCGATGTTGCGATATTGAGCTCTTTGTTTGGGAGTGAGATTTTAGGAAGCATTATGGTTCTCAACTCTTGGGTTTAAGGAATCATATAGCATCTAAAATATTCTAAGGGAGTGTAATAGAGTTGGGAAGGTGGGCACCACATCGTTAGGAAAAAATGAAAATTTTTAGATGTAAAATATCTAAATCCATTTCTCCAACGCCACCCAACCATCTTGCTAGAGAAGGAAGAAGAAAAAGAAATGGAGAAGAGAAGAAGGAGAAAGAAATTTGGAGGCCAATGCTCAGGTTTCGTCTGTCAGGCCAATTAGGGATTTCTTATGGCCTAAGGTAGAGTTCTGAACTCAAATATCTGATTTTAATTTCAGAAATTCTATTAAAATATATGAATTAAAAAAAAAAATTCTTAGATTTTATATTATTTTAATCATGTAACTTTTAGTTTAAATCATTGTATGCTTTGCTATGAGCATATTAACTAAAAGAAGTTGGAATTTTATTGGTTGATTTTCTCTATGTAAATTTATATGTGAATTAAATAAATGAGGCATTTTTTGTTTTACATACTAGTTATATAGCAGGCTTAAAATGTTGTCATGTATGTTCCTCTGAAATTGAAATTGAAATGAAAAATATTTAGAGAGTAGTCATTTTGAATGCAATGTGGCTTAGTGTTGGCTATTTTGATAATTTATGCATCATATTAATAATATATTAAGGTCATTATGAGCTATTGTTGCATTAAATTTGCTTAAATCATTGTACATTATTGAAGAAGTTCTAATCTTTTAACTGTGATAAGTGCACTCTCAAAAATGACAAAAGGGCCCTATATGTTTTTTCAAGCCCCATCTATCTTTTTTGGATGTGAGAGAGATTCTAGCCCCACTCATTGAAAGCTGGGGTAGGAGGTTACTCTATTTAGTTCTATTTTGGCCCCACTTTCTATATGCAGGTGTGGGATGTTAAAGGTAGTTATAAGTGAAAGTGTAACTATAAGCAGGCTCTGAGACATATGCATTATTCTCATGCATTGCATGTTATGATATCCCATTAACTTTAATATAAATAATACTTTGAATTGATTCTGATAATCCTATAACTTCTTTATGAGAAAGCTAAGTGAAAATGAAACTCTAATGACCAATGTCCTCTAATATCTCTAATATTATTTTGATAGTGAAATGTAAAAGTATAAGTGATGATTCTTGAACAAAGTACAATTTAATAATTCTAATGAATCATATATCATTAGTGCTTTATTTATGATTTAATAAATTATTGAATATTTAAATAAATTGTTATTAGTATTTTAATTGAATATTAATATCTATGATGGGCTTATTAAGGATCTTTATTGAGCTCATTTACTCACCCATGGTGTTCTCTAATATTTCAAAAATAGGGAAAGACCAGTGGAGTAGAAAAGATAAGAATAAAGTTAATTGAGTTTGCTAGTAAGGTATTTTTGTAATCCAATATAATTCTTTTTTATGTGTAGATTCTATATGCATTGTTTTTTTATATATGTATTTTGATAAATAAAGTGGTGTTTAAATTGGTATTATTATTTTGGATTTAATATATAACTATGGTTTATTCTAATTTATGGTTGAGTAAAAATGTAGGTCTAGGCATTCAATCATGCTACATTAATAGTACGATCAAGTAGGCATGCATCAAGGAATATTAATTTTACTCACAAATTCCTATAAGGATGAGAAGAACATCAAAAGGTAAGGAGGTTGGCAAATCAACTAGTTATCTTAAATACTAGATTTATAATTTAGCTGAAGCTTGTAGAAAGTTGGAGTAGCATTTATCATAGTTAGAGCAGAGCTAGGAACCTCTCCAATCTCTACTCTTCAAAAATCATTTTTGTATCCCATTCATAAGGGCATTCTTTTTTTCTTCATATAGTAAACCTATTATAAATTATTCATATTTTCATTTATTGTGACTTGCTTTGCAAGATCACATTCTCTCTAATTTGCTCATAGGCATAAAAATTATCTTAATAAATCATATAATGGATGTAGACTACTTGAGCGGACCACTCTAAAAATGCTTAGAGTTGTCTTGTGCTTTTTATTATTTTCTCATTAATTGATATATATCTGCATCTCATTGAATATTCATTAAAGATTGGACTTTAGCTCTCTCTCTCTCTCTCTCTCTACAAACATTTGATACATGTGCTCCATGTTGCCACCTTAACTTTATGAAGTTTTAACCATTAAGACTAATATTCTAAAGTAACTTTAAATGTTTTGTTGCCCCAATAATACATTCAAACAAACACAAACATGCTTAATTATAACATTGAGCTAAAAATAACACTTAAAATATTATAATTGAAATGATACATAATGAATTGCATTCACCAAAGCACTCTTATTGCCATGGAAAATAAAGTAATGAGGTGGATAAGAGAACCACATAAGTGATAACTCCATGAAAATAGTGAAGAATAGTTGGTATTTTATAGTAGTATTCATAATTATAAAAGAGGTCATCGACTTCAAAGCAATATGTCAACTAGATTCATCTTACATTAATATGAACCCAAATGTAAAATGTAATATTTTTTTCAAAGTAATGCCAATGATGATGCTTCTCAGCTTTTTGAGAAGGAGTTGATTTTGCATAGAAAAGAAAATAGATTTTGTTAATTGTAATGAGTTTATGTTAATGCTTACCGACATGATGGTTTCAGTGAATGATGAAGTCAAAAAAAAAAAAAAATCTTTTGAAATTTCTACATACAAAGTGATTCTTAAATTAAACTCCAAAGCCCCCTAAATCATTTTGGTTAGAATTTCATTGATTGAAATAATTGAGATGTGTTGAAGTGATGAAGTGTTGTTATTCTCTCTTCTCTATTTCATTTTTTGTCTAGGTGTGTCATTACTTGGTTTTTTAATCTAGGCATCATCCACTCCCAACAAATTTTATAGGATATCATATCTAATTATATCAATGAGTGCAATAGGACTTTACTAATAAGAACATATCATTAATAAGAGAAAAATGTGAGAGAGAGAGAGAGAGAGGGAGGGAGGAAGAGAGAGAGAGAGAGAGAGAGTGAGAGAGAGAGACATTCAAAGATTTTACTATCTTATCAAAGAAATGTAAGGCCTAAACAAAATGATTTCCCTCTTAGCTCTGACCCTATCATTTATAGGCTTGGGTCCAAACATATCATTGTAGGAGTGACTATATTTAAGGCAAATAAATAAATTACATGGTAAGGCCTAGTGAATGATTGCCATAAAATGAATATTGCTAGCCTATAACAAGCTAATTATATTGATTGTACATAACAATTTTCAGATAAGGAGTTAGTTTATATGGAGTTGTTATTAGATTTTGCTAATTTGAATGAATTTTGATGAGTAGTTGGTACGACTTATTTTGACGATTCTGCCTTGTTTGTCCCAAGCCCAAGTTCTCTATGCCAAGTAAGCATGGTGCATGACGATTTCCATTAGTTGATCGTAGATATTGAAAATTCTTGCTTGAAGGCTCTTGAAAAGTTTATTATCACAAATTAAATGAGTTGATTTTCATGACTTGGATTACTAACTTCAAATATTATCCATTAAGGCAAGCTGACTTAACCTTGATTAATGTTGTTCAACAATGTTATATGAGCCAATTCTCATAAAAATTAGTTTAAGAACATTTTTTATGTACAAGTTATAGCCCACTCAAAAATTCTTGTTGTATGTCTAATTATTTTATTGATGTAAATATATATATATATATTATATATATATTATATATATATATATATATATATATATATATATATATATATATATATATATATATATATAGAGAGAGAGAGAGAGAGAGAGAGAGAGAGAGAGAGAGAGAGAGAGAGAGAGAGAGAGAGAGAAAGAGAGAGAGAGAGAGGAGAGAGAGAGAGTAAAACTATATAACATTTTATTGACATGAGAAATTATTTGGAGCGGTTTCTAGATGTAGCTCTACATCCAAAGACCAATACCATGCCGCCACGTGGTGGCCAGATAACCTGACTCAAAGAAATTATAATATTTCTGTCATCTTTTCCTATTTCTAGCATGACCCAATGACCTGACCTGGACAAAGGACAAAAATTTAAATTTTACTAAAAAGAAGCCTGCATAAATCATCAATATCTATGATTTATGAATATTTTGGCTACTTGAGGTAGGATTTCTCTGAAGAGGTTTAGATGATTCCTATAAAATCTAATAAGGAAAAGAAAAGGAGGCTATGATGATGGAAATTGGTTTGGAGGATGTCAAGTTTTCCAAGGAGATGGAAAGTGTTATGCAAAAAATCCAGTAATACATACTACAACCAACAAGCGTAGATAAGTTGGGGATTTTATCAATAAATTTTAAACTCTAAACTGGCTTTACTATTTTTCACTTGATAAATTAGAGTTTTTTATGGTTTAGGGTATATCTTTCAAATATTTTTTTCTCCTTAAAAGTTCTATATCTCTGTACAAGCTTAGATTGAAGTTTGTATTATGTGTACAAGTTTAGATGAAAACATAATTTGTTGTGTATTGTTGCCATGTATTATTTCTATTTAGTGTATTGTGTATTATTTGTGTGTATCAAGTTTGCATATCACTGTGTACCAGCTGCTATGAACCGCTTTGTATTCTTTCTGTGTATTAATGTGTACCGCTAATTTGTACTATTATGTATTGTTACTCTATACTGATGTTAATTTTATGAACTTCCATGTTTATATCATTATTCTTCAATATGTATGTATTCTTCACAGAGTTCTTACAATTGTTAGAAGAAAGCATACAATATGTATTATCATTATGCTCATAATGTTGGTTCTACTGTTCATAAAGAACATAACAATCACTAGCCTAATTCAAGTAAAATAAGAACCAAGGACGTTATCTATCCAAAAGTTGGATTTAAGAAGCGTATTGACTTGAACTCCTAATCCAAATATAAAAAATCAAATTCCAGAACGGGGTGTCCTACAATGATTATATTTTTAGTGGATGAAAATGGGGTTTGGATTGTGCAGAAATTTATAAAGAGCTACAACCACAAATTAGCTAGGATAGAAGATCAACATCTGCTTAGATCATGTATGAATATTAGTGATGAGAGAGCATTAGTTCTTAAATCAATGATAGAAGCTAGGATAAGAATTGTTGATGCATTTACCTACCTAGCTGATGAAGTTAGTGGTTTAAAAAATGTTGGATTTGCTAAGAGGGATGCATATAACTACATTCAAAAAGAGAAAAGAATGAAGATTGAGATTGGTGACACTAATTCCCTAATTCAACTATTTGAAGATTAAAAATAGATAACAACATGTTTACAAAGGATATCAAAACTAATTAAGATGATAATTTTTTTAATTTTTTTTTTGTTGAGGGGTTAAAGAGAATAGATTATGACTACTTTATAGATGTGAAATTTTTTTTTACTAGCTATAAGCTTAATAAATATAATTTACTTATGCAACCTTTGTTGGAGTTAATAATTATTGGAAGAATATTATATTAGGGGTGGCCTTTCTATCAAAGGAGATAATTGAATCATTTATATGGTTATTTAGTTTATTTATACGAATAATGGGTAAAAAATATCTCTTAATAATATTTACTGATTAGGACCAAGAAATGGCTAGGGCAATAGAAATTGCCTTACCTCAGATATGGAATAGGTTGTGCCAATAGCACATCACTAAGAAAGCTCTATCCAAGGTGTGGTGTTCCAATAACAACAACAAAGTTAGAGGCCTTTTTTTATAAGTGTTTAAAAAACTATGATTATGAGGAGGAGTTTAAGAGAACCTAGTCTAAAATGATCACTAAAGGGGGCCTCCACAACCATGATTGGTTGAAGGATCTTTATGTGATTAGGAATAAGTGGTCAACTTCATTCAATAAGAATTACTATAATATTTGCATTCTTTCAACATTGCATAGCGAGTCCACTATTAATGTGTGCCATGGCATATCAAAGCTACAAGTCCTATCACTGATTATTTTTTTGGGTTAAAGAAGGTGATGATGATATTGCAAAGGAATGAACATGATGAAGATTTCAGATGTAGCTAGTTAAAAATAGTCCCTTTAATAAAAGGTAGCCCAATACTAAAATAAACAGCCAGAATTTATTCAAGAAAATTGTATTATTTTTTTTTTAAGAAGAATTTTTATAAGGTGTGGGTAGAATATGTAGATTATGCCTCAAATAACTCATCAATATTTTTCATTAAAACCATCGAGAAGATTGATTAGTCAGTCCATTGGAGTGTTCATTTCGACATGAAAGAGGGAACCATTCAATGAAGTTATGGGAAGTTCGCATGATGGGTCAACTATATTCTCACTGCATACGAGTTATAAGGTAGTTAGATAAAGTTAATATTCCTTCTAAGTACCTACTACTGAGATGGTTAGCCAGAGCTAAGAAAGATGTCTATATTGGCCAGTGGTTTATGGGTATGGGGAAGAAATACATTCCATCTCATGAGGGACGTATTGGTATTATATTCAAAAATCATGTTAGCAGATTTGTATATCAAATTAGTTCATGTGTATAGGGGAATGAGGAGGTAGAGCATTATATTTGGTTGTAATCACTAGCATGGCTGAAATTATAGACTTCATCCTGGATAGCAAGAGAAAGATCCTCAAGTGTGTAGGAAACAAACAAGGTGTGTTTAAAAATTGAAAGACACGCTAAAGTGCAGGCCTAAGGCCATCTCAAATATAAGATTGAAGGGTCATTGGGAGAAGAGAAAATATAAGAAAAAAGAGAACTACAAACCAGGCTACTACAACAGAGTAGTATATATTAGGAGAACCAGTTAGTCAGGTGTAGTTCTAAAATATAATAGAATGCTTCACAAATAAAACATTGAAGGTCCATCAACCACCTAGGTGACAGCATAATATGTAAGAATGATGATGGGAATCATTGAAGTCGAGAAATAGGGAGATGTGTAATTTTTTCATGATAAAATTGTAATTTATATTGTAATATTCCATTTTATATTACAGAAATACATTATAAATTAGATAGTATAAAATTCTTCATTTGAAAAATGTATTGTAAGATGAAATTACATTGTTTGCTTTATCATTCTTCTCTATGTATTATTAATGTGTACCACTGAATACCGCTGTGTACCTCTATATACCGTTATGTAATACTATGTATCGTTGTGTGCTGCTTTTATCTATTTACCTGGGGTTATTGTAACATCTCTCATATATTTAAGGTGGGTGCTTATAACATTTCAGGTATTTAACTGGGGTTGTTGTAATATTTCACGTATTTAAGGTCTATGGTTATTTGTAGTTGTGGTATAAATTAAATTACATTATTATAGTGCATTTGAGTTATTTAAGCTGTGTGGTAGTACATCTAGTAGCTATGCACCATTGTAAGCTTTGTGATTATGATCTATCGACAACTTTAGCCAGATACTTAGAGATCTTGGGGTATGCCAACAAAAGAATTCATTGAAATTTCCACCATTAGGTGCATGAACTTATGTCAAAGTGTTATGATTGTCTGCTTGAGAAACTAGCAGGGCAAATGAAATAGATAAATGTTACATTCATACATGGTATGAACGATGTGATTGTTTTCTCGATATGTCGTACTATGAGCCCATGGTAGTAGAGGGATACAAAATAAGAAATTTCTTTAATATGGCTAGAATTACAACTCCTTAAGTAGCTAATCATACCATTTGATATGTACTCATGTGCACTGTTGTGTACCATTCTTGTGTACTGATGTATAACACTATATACCATTGTGTACTATTCTCTATTCTCATAATGAAGTTATCTTGTATCCATTTCTTGTCATGTTTTTTTCCTGACTTCATAGAAATTTTGTTTCCAATTACATAGAAATTATCTCCACAAAAATTTGTTCTAGGATATGTATAAATTTATATATACAAATCAAGATTAATAAATACAAATGATGAATATCTTTACATATAATGAAAATATGTACAAATAAAGAATGACAACTCTATACAAATATAAATACTTTACAAATTCTCAATACAATTAATGAATGATAAAAAAGAATAACTATGGACCTCCGAAAGGAACATCGCTCATGGGGTTCGAATGCAAAGGGTACGGTCGCACTATCCTGGAAGACAAAATAATCGTAGGCCTTTACACTCGACATAAGTAGGCCAATTGGAAGAGACAGATTGTATCATGCATATAACTAACCATTGAGAATAGCGGCTCTAGCCAACGCACCTCGATGGGTAGTAATATACACGACCTGATCACAGTCACGGGTTTCCCCCACCCAATACATTAGCTCGGATGGGGTTTTATTAGATGTGGGATCAAGTTTCCCATGGGCGCAATCCCTTGTGGTTAATTACATCTCAAGCCGGAGCCCGAGAAAACTCTCGATTAAGAATCATACATTATCCCTTCTAAACTGGGATTGGCAGCGGGGTAGATACTAGGAAGTCCTATCCAAATAGGAAGAAAGGCTCAAGTAGCTCAGTCAACATACGTGGTTCACACCAGCACTCGGAGGGTCTAGGGTACTAAGGAGAAACTGGAGAAAAGAAGATCAAACATCCAATCACATGCATAAGAGAAGGATGGAGGTGGCGTTATCCTGTGATGCAGATAAGTAGGATTTATAGTCCCTGAAGAGAAGAGACCTACCTACTATTTTAGGCATACTACGAGACCGAATGTAGTAGTCTTGAACCCTAAATCTAAGTTGGGTTTAGTATTCTATACAAAACTAAGATCCATGTACTAACTAATGCCGTGCAAAACTTGGACTTACCCCGGCCTGGATTGGGGAGCTAGCTAACCACCTAATCGCTTCAAAATCATGCTGTCAAGTAAATTATGAGAGATGGGTGGGTGATACAGTTTTTGGAAGTAGGACCGACATCTAGAGAGTTTCTTAATTGGTCATGGACTTATGTTGGATAAATGCTTTAAACTAATGCAATTAAGTTTTAATTAAATTAGTTTCTACTGCAATGCATGCTAGTTTAGAAGATCCAAATCAGTTATGCTTGAGATTTTTAAAAATAGGCTTTGTGTGAAAATAATTTTTAGAAGGAGACTATACTTCCCCAGGTCTGGCGCTTCATCCTCATAGGCCAGATTATCTGGACTCTACTCGCAAGCGGGGAAGTATCTCATAACAAGGGAGAGAGAAATGCATTTAATATGCATGCGACCCCGAACGACTCCGCAGTTCCCTAGATTTTTTAAGTTTCTATGTTATTTAAACTTAAAATTTTGAATATTAGTTATAAGTAGAAAAATTTTGTAGTCCTTAGAAGAGCTTAACGAGTTCCAGACTAAAACAAAAGCGACATGTAAGAAAGAAAACCCAAAAAAGCAGGTAATTTCTACTGTGCAAACAAAGTAAATATATCAATATAAATTAATAATTTAAGTAAATATTCATAGGCAAACTGCCCTTATTATAACCCAGGGTCTGCAGAAAATAAAGTGGCCAGGCACCACTACCAATAACCCAGATTCCAAAGCCTATGACTGATGCAAATGAATTTGAGTAGGATATTGGGTCTTCAAATCTTCAGCTTTCTTGGACTTCTTCTCCTTGGACTCCTTGGATCTCTCCTCCTTCTACTCCTTGGGATTCTCCTCCTTGGACTCCTTGGATCTCTCCTCCTTGGACTCCTTGGATTCGTCGTGGCTTGGATATCCAAACGAAGAGACAATCTTCCCTGAAAAGAGGTATTGCCTTTTCTCTTTGGATATCTAAAGCCATCTAAACTCAATCTTCCAAATAGAAGAAGGCTCTCCCCTATGAGGATGCCTTCTTCTTTTGGAATTTGAGTTGGATAAGAATATCCCACTCAAAATTCACTTTCACAACACTCACCAATATTACAATTAATTTCATTAAAGTAAAAACTGTAAATCTAAAAATCACATGCAAGGTTATCCTAATAAAAATCTCAAGCAGTTATAGTCTCAAGCAGTTTATATATAAATGAAAGTAACTCATCACAGCCACATTCTTGGCCATGCTCTTAATCATTGAGGGCTAAGAAGTCCATCTGTAGACATTATAATAATTATTTTTAGCCCTCATTTATTTAGGGGGGCTGAGCAAGTACCTACACAAAACATCATTAGTAATCATGACAGTTGCCCCCCTTTTATTCAGTATAACATGAGCATGGCCAACTACAAGAAAAGGCGGTATATATATGTCATTCCTAATCTAGGGGTAGATCTATCGCCCATCACATCAATCCACATTGCAATAAAAGTAAGAAAACACACCAATTTCATCACAACATGTAATAAAAACTATGAAAATTCTGGCACATAGCAGAAAAGGAAACATCGGCTTAGCCTAAGTCTAGAAGTGGTGCCCTAACAAATAATTCTATGTGTGTGTCAATGCCTGTGTGGTTGGGATGCATCCTAACTTAGGTAGTTAGTTAAAGTTGCCTAAGATTCAGGTTTATTAGAGGTCTAAAAAGGAAATTTTATTTGAAATTTAAGTATTAATGAATTAGAGTTCATTTTAGTCAATTTAGTTTGTTGATAACTTTTTAATGCTTAGGATAATGGTATTTAAAGTTTGAGTTGTCTTAGCCAATTTTGGAAAGTCCCGAGTCCTCTTAAGTGTTAGGCTGAGGGGGGTCCAAAAGGTAACTAAGGGAAATAGGCTAGGTTTGGGTCTTCTAACACCTTAGGTAAATACTAGACCTTAAGATGAGCTGCTAGATAGGGGCAAAAAGGTAATTTCTAATTAAGGTTAAATTAAGGGTCAACCTAAAGGTCAAACTAAGGAGCCCTATTTATCTAAGGTCAAAGATCAAATTCTAAATAGTTTGAGGTATTATGAGTATTTTTTTGAGTTAAAATAGATTTATTATAATTTTTAGAAGGTATTGGGGCCTGATTTAGCAGGTAAATTAAGGTTGGTTAATTAAGGAGTCTAAAAGCTCCTAAAAATTCCTAGAAAATTTTGGAAGGTTTTTGATGTCACTAAGTTTATGTGTTGAAGTTTTTATGTTAATCAAGGATCTATCCTAGCTCTTAAAATTTTTCTAAGTTCGCTAGACGGGTCCTTAATTATTGTCCTTAGGGTGTCACTACGTTGTCGGAGTTTAAACTTGAGTTTTCAACTAACCCTTAAGGTAACAATGCAAGGGAATACACAAACAAAGTAAACACACCATGCCCTTAGATCTAGGAGAGCCTAAACTAAGTGGTGGTGCATCCTACACATGTAAACTACGACAAAAGAAAAGTAAGTACACTTAATGAAGGGATTAATGAATGATTGGGACTCAATCATTCACTAACTCACTCCCCCCATGATTTGCTCCTCACATGTAGGATCTATGTTTAAAATTTCATAAAAGTGAGTCTACCAAAATTGGGATTTAAAATTTAAGTAATTTTAAAATATTTTAAAATACTTATAAATACATATAAATTTTGAAAATTAATATAATTAAAAATAAATCAATTCATAATACATAGATAAAGGAAGACCCATTGACCACCCTAACGAGGTTTCAAAAAGATTTGAAAATAATTTTTAATTTTAAAATAATTATTATATTAATTAATTAATTAATAATTAAGTAATCAATATATTAAATAGTACAAAAAATATGACAGAAAAATAAGTTTTGACACTTGAAAATATTTTTAAATAAAGTACATATTTTTCTAAAAAATTTGAGGTATTGCACGTCAAGAATGGATTTAAAATAAATAAGTTATGATTACTGAAATTTAAAGGTAATAAAGGTATTTTAAAAAATAGTTTTAAAATAATAATATCTAAAAATAACCTTTAAAAGAAACTAATTTAAGATGATAAACCTCTGAAATTCATTACTAATTATTAGGATAATAACAATAATAATGATAATAATAATGACTTTAAAATGATAATTATAATAATTTTTTAGGAATAACAATAATAATAATTTTAAAGTAATAAGACTAATAATAATTATCATAAAATTCAAAATAATAACAATAATAAATAGTAAATAATCATAATTTAAAAATAGTGATAGTAGTAATAATAACACTTGAAAATACTTTTAACTTTAAGACAATAATCACAATAGTAATTGTATTAATCTTAAAATAATAATATAATAATGATAATATGCCTAATAATAATATAATAATAATAGCAATAGTAATAACAACAAAGTTTTTTTTAAAATAATCATAACAATAATAATAACAATTTACACTAATACTAAAAATTGAAAGTAGTTTAAATTTTTAAATGCCAATAATAATAATAATAATAATAAATAACAATAATAATAATTAAAAAAACTTCAAATAATAATAATAATAATTAAAATAACTTAAATAACGATATCATGACAAAGTAAATTTAAATTAACATAATAAACAATGAAAATACTCTTTAATTTTAAAATAACAATAATACTAATAATAATAGTAATAATATAGAATAATAATAATAATAACAATTATATTGAAATATAAAAATAATTACATATCATAATAATAATAATAACAGATGATGTAATAATAATAATAATAATAATAATAATAATAATAATAATAATAATAATAATAATAATAATAATAATAATAATAAATATAATAAGGAAAATAGCATTTTACTATTTTTAAATATTTCAAAATCTATACAATATTTTTTTATTAAAAAAATTTAAATTAAAGGGGACGAAAATACGATTGAAACGAGGTATTGTACGAATTATTTAGATTAAAAATAAATTTATGGCGATTTTTCAAAGTTTCTAATTTAAAATATACTTAAAAATAGGTTTAAAACTCATTTTTTATTAAAAGGAACGACGGCGACATGTGGCGGCCCAGGATTGGATCCCGGGACCGCGACCAATGATTGGTGCCGCCGCCAATCATCGTCCCATGATTATGGTGGTGCGATAATGATTGGGGCTGATGTGGCAATCACTTAACCATGTCAGCCTCGATCGTCGTCGTCGATCTCACGCAGCGTGGGATCAATGGCCCTAATGGAGTTGGACCGCACAGTCAAACGCCAGATCGGGAAAATGGTCGGATGGGAACCATGGAACGATGAAGCGGGAGCCTTTGATTGCGAGATCAATGGCTCCAATTGCATGCAGGCAAAAACCGAAACCCTAACCCTATTTTTGCTTTGTTCTCGCTCGATACTAAACCAAATTACATAAAATTTAAAACACAGGCTCTACGTATGAAGAGCATTCTTGGGGGACTAATCTTGAGATTCAAAACTCTCTGAATGAAAAGTTATTTAAATCTTTGTGTTCTAGACTAGGGTTTTGATTTTACCTCGATCCAAATAATGGATCCAGGAGATCTTGGGTTCTTTGAGCTTGTAGATTGTCCACGAAGAAGTTCCTTGTTGATGTCGAGCTCCAAATCATCTTGGATCGGTCGGAAATCGTTGAGGGAGGTTTAAGGGCTCGGTCTAGCTGGGATCTCGTCGGCGGTGGCCTAGGGAGGCCGGGATTTGGTCGGGAAAGGTTGGGGAACACTCCAGGAACCCTCATAGTAAATCTCAAAGGGTTTCTAAGCTTGTGGCTCGAGAAATCCAAAAAAAGCCCTCTCAAAGACCTAATTTTCATTATTTAAATGCCCTTGACCTCTCTTGGACGGTGGGGATGAGATCAAACGTGAAACACGAGGGAAATCTCCTGATTTAGGCCATGGTTTCAATTCAAATGCCTTAGAGAGGAGTTAAAGGCATTAATGGGGCTCTTAATGGGCCTTAATGGGTCATATTTGACCCATTATGACTTCGATTGACCAAGTCAAGCATTGAATTGGTCAACCTAGTCAAATAGGTCCAAGAGAGTCAAGGGATTGGGTCAAGAAAGATTTGAATTGAATTAAAATTGATTTGACCCATTTAGGCTAATTAGGTCAACCTGGGTTGACCTGATCAACCTGGGTTGACCTGGTCAACCAGGTTGACCCAGGGCATGGGTTTAAGCTCAAAGGACTTGGTCTGATCCATGGGGCCTAGGGGAGGAGAGGGGTCGAGCCTAGAAGCCTTAGATTGGATTTGAAATAAAGTGGTGGTGATTTGAGTCAATATGGGTCAACTCAGGTTGACCTAGTCAACTAGGTTGACCCAAGGCCTAGGTCTGGGATCAATAGACTCAGTTTGACCCACTGAATTGATTGGGAGTGGTCTTGGGCTCTGGCTTGGTTAATTTGACCAACTCAACCTTCAAGACCCAGGGATTTGACAAAATCGAGGTCAACAATGACAATTATTTTTTTGTTTTTATAAAGAATGGCGTATGCAAGTTCTACCCTGAATTTAGACATTTTAACTCGCTAGTGTTTATTCTGATCTCTGTTGATAGCTTGTTGTTGGAAAATATCTTCCATATATTTAGATACAAACATCCCATAATTGATGATATTATTGCGGGCTGGCACACCACCAACAGTTAAAATTGGCCACTATCATGTGTTATCTTCAAAAAATCATATGTTTCTTCATAAAGATAATTAATCTATATAGAATATTGACGCTATATAATATTCAATCTAGTAGAGTATAAATTTTAGCTTAAATTCTTTGAATTTGGATCTTGACTCACAATTTTAGGAAGCACGACCTTGTGAGTCGGATTGGGCAAGGAATTAAAAAAATGCCACATTGTAATCTTCAATTTGGCTACCAAAAGGTGCCAAAGTTGATTGTCGAGCACAGGTAACAGTAGGATATTTGAAGCCCAAACAGATTCTTTATTGATATGGGCTACATAAATATTGATATCGTACAAAACTTTTGAGTAACCCTGACATTACGTAAGAAATTAATTAATGAAAAAATTTTTAACTAACAAAGAAAAATGAAAAAATGATTAATAACTCACAATATAGCAAGAAACAAAAATGAATGGTTAGTAAAGGCATGGGTATAGCTAGTTCTCCTTCACTAGCAAAATAACAATGGAATCAACATGATTGTTGCCTAGGCATTGGTCCATTTTTAGTTCATCAATTTGACTTATTAAAATAACAACGTTCCCAACAGAATAAATCATGTCAATCCTAAAAAAAATATTAATAGTGCACAATGGTACACAACATTACACCTTAGTATATGACAGTACATTGCTACACTTAGAGTGGTACACAGAGATACACATCGATTAAAAAAACTTTCAACATAATTCAAACTTACTGTTCAGTATACTTTTGAAGATAACTGATGATGAACCCCCGTATATCATTACTTATCATTTCCCTCCTAGGAAAATCTATTGTTATTAGTGGTGGTCTGGGATCAGGTGATTTAACGTCATCTATCTCAGTAATCGCAACCGCATCAGTCATCAGTTTTTTATGGGAGTAGGCTTTTAACTATTTTGTATCGATTATGTATGGAGTCCTCACCAATTTTAGCTTTTGATCATCCCTTTTATGCACCCAACAGCTAATGCTTATGTGGTAGGTTGAATCAAAGCCCTCATCCTCATCATCTGTCCATCAAGACTTGCTTTACTTTTGTTTGGTGACACAATTAAGTCTACAATAGATACATTTTCATCCACATCAATCTTCTCTGGAGCTTCCTCAACAATCTTGATAGCAAACGACATCTTTTAGCTGTAACTGTCCTTGTAGAATATTCTATAGGCTTTCTTGTTTGATAAGCTTTGAACATAGGAAAGGTCTCTTGAAGAAACATCTCTATGGCATTATATTTTCTATCCATTTCTCACAGTTAAAACACATGGTGTTCTAATGCAGTTACTCACAGCTTAAGCAGCCTAGCTATGGATTCAACATTCACTTACCTATTTTGAAGAATATCTTTTGAGCGGTGATCTTGCGATGGATTGTTTAAGGCTCAGACGACTTGTATCATAAGGTTGAGTAAAGGGAGAATGTTGTTCCTATCAAGGATGGCTGGGGGGAGGGGGGACTGGAGGCCTGAGGGGGGTTGTGGGATGGAGGGGGTGGGGGAGATGGAAGATGAAGATTTGTTTAGGGGCAGTTGGTGGCCGATGAGTGGTAGTTGGAGGAATGTTTGAGGTTGAGGGGATGTTTAGTCAGTGAATTGAGTGGACGAACTCTCTAGTAATGTCCTCTCCTCTATGATTATTTCTTCAAAAGAATGTAATACGTGCACAATAATATATGTTAAGATGACCTCACATCAAAATTAACTTTCAAACATCAAGATGAAGTGGAAAGATGAAGCATGAGTACTTATACATCCTGAAGTTTATCAAATCAATTGGAAACCACTACTTCATTGTACATAATCTCACTATCATAGTGAAGAAAATGAGGCATAGAGTTATTATGCACTGGTGTGAGGATTGTTGTATTATCTAGAAACCAAATCTACATGCAAAGAGGTTGTTAGCAAATAAAATTAATTCCTAGAATGGACAGAGGTTCTATAATATTGGATGCACTCACAATTACAATATATATAAAGTCATTCATGTTTCCCACTGGTTTACATTTCACAAACTTCCTAGCTATTGAATTAAACTTGGCTACTAGGAAATCACTAATAGATGTGGGTCAGTTGTAAGATAAAATTTGATCTACACAACGAGCTATACTAAGGATCCTAGCAAGGGTTCAGTAGTTATAGAGAGGAAAGAAAAGGTTGGATAATAAAAAAATGATAAATATATTCACAAGTTCGGGAAGTGGAGTTGATTCATCCAGATTGTGTATTTCATGTTTTATATCATTTGCAGATTTCCCAATAAATCTAGCACTTCCCAATCAAATTCAGTTCTTTTATTAGGCAGTTTAAGGATCATAGCAAATTCATCTGTAATGAATGGTAACTTTTGCTCCTTGATGACATAAAACTTCTTCTAGATATCCCACATTGACAACAATATGTGGGCTAATGGAACATTCTGATGGAAGTGAGGCATCAACAGAAAGTGATGTAGGTGCAATTTTCACAGTTGATCTACAAATTCTTGGTCAAATGTATCAACCAAACGATCATAAATTTCTCTGAATGTTGAGTTCTACAACGAAAAGATATATTTGGAACAAATCCCTTCAAAATTACATGTAGTGGTTAAGAACATAACGCTATCAACTTCACCAATAGGTATACAAAAGCGGTATACAAAAATGGTACACAGCGGTATGCAACATTGGTAAATAGAGGCGATACATAGAGGTACACATAAGTACACAACAAATGTACACATAACTAACATGTATAACAAATAAATAAAAAAATCATTGAAATGTTCTTGTAAACTCTTCATTCGAATAGTGAAAGGTAGACATTGGTACATAGCGGTTTGTATAAATGATACACAACACTTAACATGTATAGAAAGTGTACAAAATATGGCCAAAAATGTTCAATTAAATTCATCAGAAGATATAAAATGGTAAACATCGATACACATGGGTACAGAACGATACACTCTGGTAAATAACAATACATAGTATTCAAAACCAATTTTCAAACATATATTTTGTAATACACATTTGTGAGAAAATGATCTACAACAACATTAAAATGTTCGAAACCCTATACCAAAACCCAAATGTGACATTTACAAAAAAATTAATAAGTGAAATTTACAAAATAAGTACTTCTTTCCTGGTAAAAAAAACACTGACCTTAGCTATGACTTATGTAGTTAAAATCTAGAGCAAACTGGAGGAGCATACGACGAAGTTGAAGAGCTCATGAATCAAGGTAAACTGATATGCCTTGGTCAAATTTAAAATTTCCACTAAATTGCCTTAGTTCTTTTCAATTAAAATTAACTTTTCGCGTCTGGACCTGGTTCGGGTTGCACGATAAGCTGGAAAAGAATCGAGAAATAATAAATTTTCATCGGCTCGGATCTTCAGGTCGCCAAATAGCGGCATGGTATTGATCTCCAAATGTAGAGCTACGTTTAGAGACTGCACCAAATAATTTCTCCTCGGAAAGTAAAAAAACTCGAGCTAATAAGTTGAATAATTAGGTTTACCCTTTGACCTCCTATTTATTGGCTGTAGTAACGTCAAGAGTATATAGTAAATGTGCTCTAAATTTCTTTTTCATGGGAACTTGACTGATAGAAAGCTTCATCTGATTGCTTGGAAAAACACTTGTCTTCCCACTTTTGTTGGGGGATTGGGTATTCTGGACATTCATTCTATGCATTTTGGTTATGCTTGAACTTTTATTTGGAGATTCTATAATAGCAGCTCTCTGGTTTCTTCTTGGCTTAGATATAAATATAATTCCCCCTTTAAACCTCCTTCCTCTTATGCCTCTAAATTCTTGAAGTGTATCTATGTCATTGCTACTCGCATACAAAACATGCTTAATTTCCATATGATTAAATCCAATAGCACCCTCTCCCTCTACTGGGATCCGTGTGTTAACATGAAATCATTAGCAAACCTCACTCACCACACTCCCTCTAGTTTTGCTGCTGTGAGTGATTGCGTTACTAAAGGAAATTGGGATTTATCTAGTGATTTTTCTTCTGACATCTCTCAGTTAATTTCATCTGTCCCGATTATGGATGGACCTTTAAACATTTCTTGGAATGGTGAGGGATCTCCTAGCTTTAAAACTTTTAAACATTATTATTTCACTGATTTTGATAAGGTTGGCTGGCACAAACACTCGACTCTTACATTTTTTTCATATGCATGGTTAATAAGAAATTAAAGATGGTCTCAAAACTATGAGGTGTTTGTGAAACGGAACATTTATATTCCTTCCATATGCCCTCTTTGCTCTAAGGATGAAGAAAGCATTATGCACCTGCTCTTTCAATGTGATTTCTCTTTTCAAATTTTACTAAATCTTATTCCGGATGTGGAAGGGATTTTCTTTAGACCTACTATGCTTCAACATTTTGAGTTTTTGAACAAAGGTCAACGCTTTGAATCCCAAGATAAGAACTTCTCTTTTTTTGTTATATGCTATTTGGTTTACTTTATATGGTATGAAAGAAATGATCAGAGATTTTCGAGGAAGCATTGCACCTCGACTACTGTGTATCACAAGATAGTCCTAGCCATTTCGGCTAAGGCCATTAGATGGAAAAAACTCTGACAGCTTAAGACATTCATTTCCGACTTTCTTCCCTTCGCAATTTCAATTATAAGATGGTTTTTTGGATGTCTTTGGGCAATGATGGGTCGAACAGGTTCCATGTCCGAATCCACCCCTGGAGGGCCTCGACCTACCACCTTGTTTCCTCTCTAGCAATTGGTCTGGCAAATTGCACCCTGTTAGAACGTTAATGTGGTTCTTCTGATGGCAATCGGGGTCTAAGTGATGTCCCTATTTTTGGTTCAGGCATTGAGCTGCTTTTGCAATTATTCTTTAGTTGCCTGAGTTGCCTGTTCGGGATTGACTTGAGCAAGCCTGATACATTTTTTACTTTTTGGTTTATATTGTTTTTGCTTTACAGCTCTTTCTTTACTTATATATCTTGTGAGTTGTATTATTTTGATTTCGTTGTAATAATCTTTTGATCAATTTACAGGCAATGCCCCAAATGTTTCCCAAAATAAGTATATAGAAAATTAAATAAAAAGTAAATAATTGACTGATTAAATATGCCCAATACAATTTTACGAAAAAAAAACTAATTAAATCTTTTTAATTACATAATATATATATATATATATATCTCTGGTCTTTATCTTATGAGATCGAGCATCGAGCTCTTTTAAGCAATTGGTTGACTGAGGACTTGCTGAGCGATTTTTTTTTTTTGGGGAAAATTAGGGGCAGAGCCCATTCTAAACTTTAAGAAAGGAAACAATTACAAGTAAGAAAAGTAAGGAGGAGAAAAGATGAGCAACATTGCTCAACCAAAAAAGGAGCAAGAGCTCACAACAACCACAAAGCTATAAAACCAAAACCTATGGCAAAGCCCAAAAAAGAATGATAAAAAACATAATGCCTCGACTCAGGTAAAGTGAAATTCACGCAAAATATGTTGGGCTAACAGAAATATTGACTCCCTTGGTTGCCCTGAAGGCCGTCCAAAGGGATGCCAGGATGGGAAGACATCATAGTCCAAGGCATAAAAAATCCCATCCAAATAAGCAAAAGTCGCACAGACAATTCTTGAATGCATCACGATTAATAAAGCAATGGGCGACTTGCACCAAAAACCTACCACAAAATTTCCAATAAGTCATGTCATTTGCCTGAATACCATGCCAGTCAACTTGGATATCCTGATAGCCAACCCAGGCATCCAGATTTCCCGTAAGCTCCACCAGATTAACAAAGGTAACACCAGAATAACACCTTCCAGCCACATACAGCAACTCCATCAGTAAAAGCCAAATACCAAGACCAAAAGAATTCTGGTCTCTAACAGCTCTCCATTCCCACAAATCCAGCACAGTGAATTGCATATTAATGCATTTGCTTAAGCATATCTTGATAAATATCCCCATCCTTCCAGAATTGAACTTTTTGAGAAACAGCCTTAATAATAGAGAGACGGGTAGTGCTACTGCTATAGAATTTGTTCCCAAATTTCCTTGAGTTTCTCTCCCTCTAGATATAATATACAGTGCACCAAAGAAGCAAAGGGTAGAAAGATTGTTTTCCCAGTAAAGTAAAATTCCCATCTCCCAGATAATCAACAACTTGTTGGAGATTTGGTCTCAGTAAAAAAGAATTTAAAGCGGGAATGAGCTTAGCAATAATAGCATGAGTATAATCACACTCAAAAAACATATGTGATACATTCTCAACATTATAATGACACAGAAAACAAATTGGATTAATGAAAATGCACTGCTTGATCATAACATCCGTCGTTTTAAAGCCTCCAACCAAACTTAACCAACCAAAAATAGAGAATCTTAAAGCAGCCCGCTTATGCCAAACAACCATGTTCCAACCAACAGCAGTTTCATTAGAGTAAAATTCACTTAAAAAATCACTATATTTACCAATTTTACCATTGTTCCAATTCAAAATCGCACCATCCTGATGAATTGGAGTAGATAGAATCTAAGAGAGGATAGGATCAGTAACAGATGGAGGGATTTTCCAGTCAACAGCATCCATAATAACTGAGATCATAGAGTTGGGAGGAAATAAGTCCCGCAAGACATAGGCGTAGGGGAGACCAGATAAACAAATCCCACGACACCAATGATCCCACATTATGAGATGGGGGAACCAACCGTAATATTGAAAACAAAATTCCTTTTGACAATTAAAGCAGTGTCACAGATCAGTTTCCACATAAGGGAAGCCAAACAACCAGCCGGTTTCAGGGAGAGGAATAATTGTGAAAAAACCATTTGGCTAGCGATGATTGAAAATTGTATATCCTAGAGATGATGGATCAAGAATTGGCAAAGTGAATAGCACTTAGAGAAGGTAAACCCAAACCTCCAACCACCTTAGGTTTACATGTGTTTCTCCAAGATATAAGGTGAAGCTTCTTCGCATTAGCATCCCCAGAATATAAGAATCTAGAAGCCAACTTGTCTATCTGCTTACAACAACTCTTAGGTATAATGGCTCCACGAATAAAATAAGCAATGGTGTTCCATATAGTAAATCGAAGGAATTGAAGTCTACCTGCAAAAGAAAGGAGCTTGGCTTTCCAACCAGAAAGCTTGTTAGAAATAACATCAATGAGAGGGGAGAAATCGATGATGGAAGGCTTTTTGATAGAAATGGGAATCCCAAGATTCGTGTTTTTGTATGAGAGTGAGGAATGTTGAGAGCAACACATATTTCATTGGAATGTGGGTTGTTAGGATGCATGATGAGAGTGCTTTTTTCGGTATTGACTACCGAAAAAAGCACTCTCATCATGCATCCTAACAAGAGGAAGCAAATTTACTAAGCAAAGTGGTAAGAATGTTGCAGTTTTGAACATTAGCCTTACCAAAAATCAAGACATCATCAGCATAAAGGAGATGGGAGATTTTAAAGTCCCCAATTTTAAATGGCTCAAAAACATCCCCATCAAAGGAAGAATCCAAAAGGTTAGAAAAAACATCCATAGCAAAGCAAAATAAATAAGGAATCAATGGGCAACCCTGCCTAAGGCCAGAAGAGGAGGGAATGAATCCTTCCAAAGCTCCATCTAAGCAGATGGAAAAATTAACATCCATAATGCAAGACTTGATCCACCCAATAAACTCTTAAGGAATACCTTTCTGTGCAAGCCTTTGAAGAATGAACGCTCTAGACACAGAATCAAAAGCTTTTTTAATATCAAGCTTCGCGCACATGTAATTAGTTCTCCCACACCTCTTAAAGAACCCCAATATTTCTGAGCCAAGAATCACAATATCAGTAGATATCCTCTTGTTTATAAAGCCAGCTTGAGAAGCATTAATGATTAGAGGCATAATATGCTTAAGCCTAGCCGCCAGAATTTTTGCAATAATTTTGTACAAAGTGTTACAAAGAGAAATCGGTCTAAAATCCGAAATAAATTCAGCATGGTTACTATTAGGAATTAAAGCAATTGCAGTAGTCTTTACACTTCTAGTGATGTAACCTTTAAGGAAAAAAGATTGAATTGCTCTGCAAAGGTGCGGACCAATAATATGCCAACTAGTTTTGTAGAAGTGAAAGTTGTAGCCATCCGGACCGGGAGAGGAATTAGAGCAACCTGAGAAGACAGCATGTTTAATCTCATTAACAGTCATCGGCCTAATGAGAGTTTGCCTAAGATGGGTCGGAAAAAGGATCCAACAGGAAAGCATTTTAGATTAGGTTGTTCAGAAGGTGTAGGGTTATAAAGGTTGTGGAAATGATGGATGATATCCGCATGACCATTAGGATTAGAGATCCCAGTTGAATTTATGATGCCATTGAGATTTTTTCTCACCCGGATTTTAGAATACAGAAATTTAAGGTCATTTTCTCCCCTAGTAAGCCATTTAGTTTTGCCCCGTTGTATGATCCAAGAAGACCAAGAGGTGGAGAGATCATCAATTTTAAAGTTAAGGTCTTTCAAGCTTCCATTTAGACCTTCATTGTTAGGATCCACATCCAACCTAGATAGGATGTAGTAGCACTACCCGTCTCTCTATTATTAAGGCTGTTTCTCAAAAAGTCCAATTCTGGAAGGATGGGGATATTTATCAAGATATGCTTAAGCAAATGCTTTAATATGCAATTCACTTTTTCAGGCAGATATAGTACTGCTTTAATTATTTTGATAAGGGAGGCATATAAATATTCGTACTATCTTGGAATTAATATAAAATGAAATATAAAGTCGTGAAAAAAACGGAAACTTAGTTATCCACCCAGTGTTTTGAAAGCGTGAATCTCAACGAATTTCGTGGAAAACGTGTTGATGTGGATTGGTTTTTGTTTTTTTATGGCGAACAAATGCAGAAAACGTGGGTTTTTAGCAATGTCTTTGTGTTACGAGTCAAAGGTTAGATAATCAATATGATTAAATTTGATTATTATTATTAGAAACAAGGTGCCTTCCAGCTAACTAAATCTACCTAATTTGATGAATTATGTATTAAAATATTTTAACATAATTTTTTTATAGTTTATATTTATTTTTATAAAATATTATAAAACATTACAAGTAAAATATTTATTTGTATAAAATATAGAGTAAAATGTAATTTTTAATATTTGAAGTTATTTGGATGAGTATAATATAAATTCAAGTAATTATTTTTTTTATTTGGCTTAGAATAAAATAAATACAATATAAAAACTAACAATAGTTATGATTGGTGTGTGGCTGGAGGCAATGGACGACAGGTGGTTGTGGCAATGATGTAGTGGATCATCGGAAGATGCGACCTGCAAGAAGGATTAGGGTTTTCCCAATCCATGGAAGAAGAAAAAGAATCTTTCAAAGCTTTTAAAAGGGGATAATTTCATTCAATGCCTTTTCTTCTACAAGACCTCATACTTATAAGACCAAAAGACCATTCTAGAAAGAAATGACAACAAACTAGATAAAGTACTCCTAAGGAACCATTCTAGCTTAAAATGCACCGCATCATTCTCCCCTAGCGTAAAAAGGGCTCGACTCCGTCGAGACGCATTATTGACAAAGAAGTTATATAAGACAGATTCCCGGATCGAAGATTTTGTTCTCATTATTTCCGAAATGAGCGACTTTCCTTTCCATTGAAGCCTCGGGTACCGCAGTGTCACCCTTGTCTAAATTTCTTCTCCAAACATGCAATACCTCCATCATGCCACCTCTCACAGGTTTTGCCTTATCAAAAGAGCAAGCCTTAAGAGGCTCAAATATGGTAGAAGTCCCATTGGAAATCATTTGGCCTGAATAAGGGGCAACCACAATCAACGCATCTGCGGCAAACTTATGAGTGATCCAATCACGACATTCACGAATGCTTTGGAGCACAGTTGGCATTCCACAGACATCTTCACCCATGTTAATAGCCTCGGGGTACAATCCATGACTAACATCATTCACAAGCATCACATAAACTATCACATCTTCATCAGTCGCCAAACCAAGATAGTCATTGTAGTTCCCAGAAAACGCTACCCAATCAAAGCCTCGAAGGGCCCCAAATGATTCAAGCAACCCTCGCACCTGCACTTCAGTAAAATCATATGGGGTTCTAGCAAAAATACGATATGGCCCCTCAAGAGCACCGGTTGAACCTGGCATCCGTCCCATAGCAGCAAGATTAAGATTTGGATTTTGTTGACTTGAGCCAAGTGCAGTAGCCAAAGAAGGGTCCCAAGTGTTATTCTTTCCCAACATCTCTAGCAGCTTCGTCTTAGCTTCATTCAAGTGGCCTACCTTGACATTATGTCGAGCAGTTGGGGAGGATTGTCGATGGTCAACTTTGTCAATCAAATTTAAACATGGTATTTCCACACCTGCAGTAACAATGTAGTTATCATTTAACTCAATATTCCCACTTCGTCGATCCCTTCTGTTAGCAAACTATCCATGGCGTTCGTCCAATCACTATCCACGACTTCCTGAACTAGAGGATGGATGGACATGGTAGAAGCAGCATCCCCACACGGGATGGATGGGCTTGAGATACAAACATGGGCGGAAACTATGTGAACGTCTGAAGGAGTTTCGGCCTCAGGAATGAATAAATCGGAGCGTTGGGCATCTGAATTGGAATCTTCCTCAGTAGAGCTGCTATTCGACGGAGTCTGAGCAGCGGATGTGAGTGTCAGATCTAGCATCTCAGAGTCCATAGGAGCAGGGAGTCGAACTAAGGGCTGTGATTGGAAAAGGGATGTCGATTCTCGCTGGAAGTTTGCCGGCTGAGGTTCCGGTTGCAGGAAGATTGATAGAGTTCGGAAGTTTGAATACCTGATCGTCTCGGATGATTTCTGGGTGAGGTTTGAACACAGGACGGGGTCGATCAGAGGCAAAATAGATCGTGTGGCTCAATGTATAGGCGAAGTGGGTCGAGCGACGGATGCGAGAGCAGGTGACGGGATCTGGAGTGTAGCCTGGACAGACGCGTGAGATGATTTAGGGTCGGGGCTGTAGCCACGCTGATCGACGGAATCGGATGAGCAGGCGGCAAGACTGGAATCTGGTTGTGAGAGATCGAGCTCAATACCTGGAGCAACATCACGATAGCAGAGTGGATTCTCTGTCTGCTTCCGCTGGAGTGGGTGGGCGGTAAAGGAGGATTGGTATCGATAGCTAGGTGTGCGAGAGTCTGGTTGGCGGGGTCCTGGCCTGCTGTTGTCGGCATCGACGGATCGGCGACAGGTCGTCAGAGTTGGGAGTTTTTGGAGACCGGCAGTTTGGGCTTGGTCGCAAGCCAGGATCACAGAGTGGAGTAGTCCGACGGTCGGTGGGAGGTCGGAGACGGGAATGTCGTCATGTGGGTTTAGGGCGTTTCCCACTTCCAGAGATGTTTCTATTGAATCAGAATCGATCTGGATCGGATCAAGATCGTAGTTCCGTTTGCGAGGCGACATAATCTGTGGAGGAGGAGGATTTCGCCATCGCAATGGAAGCTCGAGCGATGCGTATTCCGGTGGTGGATCACGCCATCGGAGCGGGAGTTTGAGCGGAGCATAGTTATCCACAACCATGGGAGTATGGCGGGAATGATAGCGTCTGCGTGAAACAGACGAGGAGATCGAAGAAGAAGAAGAATATCTCGGAATGGTTGCCGACGACATTCTCATCTTCCTTATTGCCCGAAGGTTTTCTCGAATCCGATCAAGGTTTCTGTCTACCTGATCGAGTGATTCCTTCGATTGAGCTTGATAAAAGGCGATCCGGCTTCGAGCATCGTCGACAGCCCACCTTCTTTGGCGTCGATCGTCGTCGATCGCCAATCTTGTTTTGCGGCTTCGATCGTCGTCGACAGCTGACCTTCTTCCGCAATCCATCGATCTTCACAAGCTCCTGGCTCTGATATCAACTGATGTAGTGGATCGTCGGAAGATGCGACCTGTAAGAAGGATTTGGGTTTTCCCAATCTATGGAAGAAGAAGAAGAAGCTATCAAAGCTTTTAAAAGGGGATAATTTCATTCAATGCCTTTTCTTCTACAAGACCTCATACTTATAAGACCAAAAGAGCATTCTAGAAAGAAATGACAACAAACTAGATAAAGTACTCCTAAGGAACCATTCTAGCTTAAAATGCACCGCATCAGGCAACCAACAACCAGTGGCTACAGAGGTGGAGGGTGGTATCTCTGCTTTGGTGGCAATGATCATAGCTTATTTGAATTTCGAGTAAATCTAATGATTCATGCGCATTTAATTTGAATTAAATAGTGAATTCCAAATTCATTAATGCATTACATTATGGGGCCATTTGGTTGCCTTAGAATTATTTGGATGAGTGTAGAAAGATTGCATGACTTTACATTCTTTTGTTTGATTTGAATTAAAGTGAATGCAATATAAAGTGTAAAAAGGTTGTGCCTGGGTGATCAATGGTGGCCAACGATTGATGTTGGAGGGTGATTGTGCTGGTGGCAACGACCGATGGAAGTGGTTGCGTGTGTGGGAGGCCGGCGATGGTGGTGGTGGCCTGAGGTGGGCGGCAGTGATTGGTGGTGTTGGCAGCAGCAGGCGATGGCGGTTATCGATGATGTTATTGATGATGGGTGGGAGATGGCCAGCGGTGGCGATTGCCAGTGGTGGGTGGTGGCCGATGTTCTGTAGGAGTGGCCAACTGTGGTGGGCGGCCAGGTGCGACGACGATGGTGGTTGGCGATGGCCAGTGGCCTGTGGATGGTGGTTGGTGGCGATCGGCAACGGACTGGCAGTAGAGGCGATGGCCATCAGCTATAGTCAAGCAAGCTTTGGACGATGTAAATGGTTCTCCCTTAAAAGTAGGTGAGAACGATTTACCTAAAAAATGAATTATAATAAAATACATTGCATTCAATTTACTTTACCATGGATTTATTTTTCATCCACCAAAAAAATTAACTTTTCAAAACCCTTATATTTACTTTACTTTACACTCACTTTATTTCCAACCAAATAGCCACTGCATTTGAAATTCACCGATCCAAACAATTGAATTCTTGAAATGCATTAAACTAAAAAATTTATTTTTTCAACTTAGGAATTTAGGATAGACACAACATGCTAAAACAATCGGCTAACAAACCCATAACCAAGCATGATAGTGTGAGAATTGAGACTTAAAACCTAAACAAATTAGAAAAGTAAAATATTCTAAATTCTATAATACAAATCTTAATTTGATACTACATCTATGACAGTTTAAAATAAAATGTTTACCATTAGTTAATTCTATTATGATTTGAGTAAGAATTAGATAGGTACTTTTACTCCTAAAAAAGATTAACATTTAAATATGTAATCCTTCTCTATCCTTTATTGAACGCCTAAAAAAAAGTATAGTGAGATTTAAATTTGGCTAGAACATGATAATTATTAAGGTTTTGTTTGGGAAAATTTTTTGTCACGATCCAACCCGATCGGGACGGATCCCGCTCGCATCGGGTCGCGAAGGAACTATTAAAAATCCAGGATCTAGCTTTGGAATTTGCTTCAGACTTTCTTCCAAATATTAAATAGATAGAAAAACACAGAGCTACTATAAACATCCAAATACAGAACAGTTCATCTATCTTTTCTTTCATCAAAACAATCATATACAATACAATCCATGGCTTCAGATAGAAATAACAGAATAGAACAGAAAAGTCATGACTGTACCAAAAATCAAAAGTACAAAACACCTAATCTCAGATCAGACACAGAACTTCTAGTCCAAGACTTCCTTCCCTTTCCCAGAACCTAAAAACCACGCAAAAAACAAGAATGAGCTAACAGCTCAGCAAGAGATCACTCACTAATCAAAATAGTCAGAAATTCACATCAGAAAATACATCAAAAAATAGTCGTACGGAAATCATAGAACAGCCAGAACTGATACTTGATCAATCAGAAATTAGCTTACGGATACAGAAAACTGAAGTCATTTCAAATCAGAGTTCAGACAGATATTATAAAGCTTTCAAATCACAGAACAGAAAGAATCATACAGAAATAAAAAATCATATATCAGATAATTCATAAAACCGAACAGATAAGTCACAATACAGATTATCAGATATCAAACATCAGATTTCCTGACCCTGACAGAATCTCAACAGATTCTAGCCCCTTATGTCTCCCTTCCCTGACACAGACAGAATCTTGACGGATTCTGGCCCCTTATGTCTCCCATTGTGTTTATAACATCAGAACAGAACAGATATTCAGAATTTCTGGAACAGAACTTATTTTCAGATTTCAGAGCTCATTTCAGATTTCCCGGACCCAGACAACGGAATCACATATGATTCCGACCCCTTATAACTCCCTTCTAATAGCATGCACGCATCAAAGCATTCAAATCAGAAAATCGGATTTCGTTAGAAAATTTGTCAGTGGCATAACAGCAGTATACGGAATTTACACAAAAATCACAGATTCAGAAATTTACCAAATTATCATAGAATATCCACACCAACATTATAAGACTTTCATTGTACTGAAGTAACATTTTTCAACATCCTGATAATTCACAATTCAATTAAAACGCCGTAGAATCCAAAATATCTGGTAAAAATCTTCCAAAAAATATTCAAAACGTGCACAATTATCATCTCAGAAACATATCAAAAGTTACGCGGTAAAATCTTTATCAGTGCGAAATAAAATCAATTATTCGCTAACGGAAATAAAATTCGGAACAGAAAATGCGTCAAAAATCTCGTTTCTGAAAATTGAGAAAGGCGGAATATGCCTTACCTCGAGTCGGTCAACTTTTCCAACTACGGAGACGGACGAAAATGGACAGAAGTGGCCCAAAAATTCACTTTTCTTCTTTTCCCTTCGTTTTTCTCTCTCCACAGCTTTCTCTCTTCAAAATGACACTATTCAGATATTTATTAAGCAGGATCGTCCCAGACGATGTCCCGATCGTCCCGGGATGATCTTCTCTGGACACAGACCGTACAGATGAAAATAAATTCCAATTTGTTTCGTCCCTAGACGAAACTCTCTGTCTGGTTCGTCCCGACGGTTCATCCCGACCAACCCAGGTTCGTCCAGACGAACCATACAGATTTCTTCACAATTTCTTCAATTCGTCCCGTACTAAGGCCAGTTCGTCCGGACTAACAGCACTAAAAAAAACAGCTTTGGAGGGGTTTTACATTTTTTGTCACTATTTTTCATCATTTTTAAAACTTTTTGTGCTAGAAAATTATTGCAGAAAGCCGCATGGGACAGCTTTATGCATCGTTGAGAACAACTTTCTTACTACTTTATTTTTCAGACCGCTTTTACAATTTTTATTTGACTATTATTTTTTTTGTTATTATCAAAATATTTTTATATTCGGAAGCTATTTTTAAAACAGTTTTAAGAAAAATTACTTTCTCTACAACAAGTTATAAAATAGTAAGAAGACTATTCCAAATAAAACTTAAATGATTTATTATAACATAATCAAACTATGATGAAAAATAAGTACATATTCATAAGTTTTCATTTTAATTTTTATAGCAGCTCTCAATCAATTTTATCTGAAAAGGGAGAACTTTGCTAAATCGATTTCAATTCTTCAACTCTCAAATCAAGTCACTAATTTGAACATCTAAGGGTCTCTTCCTTTGAACAAAAGTTTAAATTTTTTTTTTTTAAACTTGTTGCGTCTCCTTCTGATTGATTGATTGCATCTAAAGTAGAATATTATAAGGTTGAAGATGACTCATCAAAACAAGCTCTACCAGCACTGAAATTCTGTTTACAACGCGCAACAGCTCTCCTATTACCTTATAATTTTATCCATTAACCCCACATTTAAGTAGAAGAAATAATTTTTCTTTTCTTTGAACTCTCAATCAGAAGAAATAAATCTACGGTTATTTTTTTCCTCCCTCAAATAACATCAAGAGTCTATAACATATTAGAGTTCAACAAAGAAGAAATCATCGTCCTCAAATAAGAATTAAACATAAGAAAATCAGTAAAGACAAGCTAGGCTTACCAAGCAACATGGACAGCAAAAGGAGGAAGCTAAGACAAACAGTAGATACTAGACATGACAGATCTAAAGAAAAAAAAAAGCATGGATGATCAGACCCCTCTAGCCAGCATATCCTTGTAGTTCTCAATGGACTGTATACGCTGCAGCAGAAGATTCTTCTTGAAGCTCTTGATAAACTCCTCTGCACTTGCATCGATATCCTCCTGCATCCACTCAACCCTCTTTGTTATCTTACCACTCTCTCCATCCAGCGAACTTCTCGCCGCAGGCCGCGTCTCTTTTATCACCGGAGCTGCCGGAGAAGAAGAAGAAGAAGACGGAGACAGAGACATGATGTTGGAGTTGCCCTTTCTGTTGGCCATTGCTGGTGCTTTTTACTTTTTTTTTTAAAGGATGTATTCGATATCTATGCTTCCTCTTTTCCCCTTCTTATAGGATTAAATGGTTGGTGACTTGAAGCCGTACGAGATTGCAAAAAAATTATTTAGTATGGATTTCGTACAGTAATTCTATGTGTGGTCTGTGGACTATAAGATAACGATAAGTTATGAAGGGTGGTTGTTTGTTAGAATATTCATAATAGTAAAGAGTTTATGATCTTAGTTTTATAGAAATATCGAATACATTTATAAAAGATAGTTGTAGGAGACAAAAAAATTTCGTACGAAAACTCAAAAAAGGAAAAACAAAAATCATTGGGGAATAGATCAATTGAAATGGTTTAAATAATAATTTTGAAGATTTCCTTAATTTGAGAAGGCTTTATTATAATGTAGCACACATGAATTGTGGAGGATAAATTTCATGGTAGATGTTAGAGGGGCCTTTAGGCACTAGAGTTACTTTTATGAGATAGTTTGTTGTAAGTTTGATCATTATCCTTTAAGGAGAGAAGATCAAAAATTTCTCCTTATAGTTCTCAATAGACAAAAGATATTGCAATAAAAGATTGTTCTCACAGCACTTGGTAAATCCCCCCATGGTTGAATTTATATCCTCATGCTCCACTCAACCCTCTTTTCTCTCTTATCACTCTCTTTTTCCAACCAGTTTCTTGTCGTTGACAGTAGAGCCATCTCTTCTATAGTTGGAGTTGTTGAAGAAGAAGATCGATATAGAAATAAGGTTTGGATTTCCTCTTTCTATTTGCCATGGCCATAAGTTTTCTTTGCTTGTTAAACCTCTTTTTGTATGCAGGGTGTTTGATGTGAATGTGTTCGATATTATTACAATTATATATCAGCTACACAACCCACAACATCATGTGTATTTTACTTATCTTTGCAGATGTAGCTATATAGCCCTTTTCTTTGTTTATATTTATATTAAGCCATATAACATTTGTCACAGTAAGGAAGATTTTATTTTTCTACTTTTCACATTCCCTTATCTTCACTTCTTCCTACCTATCATGGACTCCTTGTCAATTGACGATCACAACATGGTATCAGAGAAATTGTTTGACCTTTAGTTGTGTTCTTCTCTCCTCCTTCCTTCCATATATTCTCGTAGTTATTTCCCCAGGATTTCTTGCATTCGATCAAGAATAGAAGGTTCATCAAGATCATCTTCTCATCGTGGATTGTTAAATCACTTGCCCAATAAAAAAATCCTAGGTGAGGTGTCACTACCCAACCCGACTATACCCACTAATGGGGTACGTTTTATCATGTTGAGAATTTACAGGCAATTCTCAATATCTAGTTTTGAAAAATTTTAGATTCTCTTCTAATATTTTTTTAAAATAAATGACAGACTACAAAGCTACTAAAACATACAAGTTCTTAAAATAAACTCATCCATAAGATTTTTTAATTATAATGACAGTGCATGGCTATCAAGTTAAATGCAACTAAAAGTAGTATAATAAATCACTTTACTGAGAAGAATAACAAAAGCATAGCAGTTATTCAAATTCAAATAATAATATTGAGTAGATAATTAAAATTAAAATTTATATCACCTAATAATTTCTATTAGATTTCTCTAATTCTAGATTGAATTGCAAACCTCATTGTTACTTGAGGTCACTCAGACTACAATCATCTTTTATCATTATTAGCTATGCACTACAATCAATTGACCCAATGCACTGCACTCTATAGTGCACTAATTCCATGACATTAATCATTGCAAATTACTACATTAGGAGCTTCTTTCATCAAAGCCTTCATCACTAAATCCTTCTGCTTGTGATTGACCTAGTTGATCTAACTTAACTTTACATAATTGATGAGGCACCCTATTCACATACAATTAAACTTTAATTTACATTTGAACTTTACCAAAACCTTTTAAATATGTCTCCTCATGTTTTAATTATGATTATTCGCCTAATCCAATCATTAGTTATCTTGGTCAACTAAACCCAAATTGAGTCAAACATGGTCAATTTGGGTCAGCACATTATATATAATCAAATCAACCACTCCAACTACTCAAACTTAGTTCATTTCATGTTTTGAGTAAACCCAAATCATATGTGAGACAAATCATGGTCATTAATTTAGAGTTAAACCCTCTCACATACCACTCCTTTCACTCAAACTTCACATCCATGCAATCAAAACATATTAAGCTTTACTTAAAAAGAACCCAAGAATTTCCTTTGACCAATCCTAGTCAACTTGGACTTTGTTAACTTGTCAACATAGTCAATTTTAACAAAAAATGCTTAAAAAGCCAAAATAGGTCAAATTAGCCCGAATTTCAAAAATCCCTCCACTACAACCCATATGGCCTACTCAAATGAATTCTAGAAGCTTCTTAAGTACCCTTTAATCTATGTTTAAACATTAGTTTAACACAAATCATTCCAAACCACCTTATATACATAAAAGAAAAAAAAACCCCTTTCCACCTCATATGTCCCTTCCTTGCGATTCCCTATCCTTTATAACTACTTGAGACACTTATAAGCATCTTAAGGAAGAGCTCCAGTGAATCTCAGCCCTTGGTTTTCTTAGGGAGTTTAAATTGGATCAAACTACAAAAAAAATATTCATTCAGACTCATTTTACTCTAACTTTTAATCTAGAGCTCCTCCATTCTCCAAGCCTTGAGAGAAGTGGATGATGGAGCTTCAAGGAAGAGAACAAGCCATATCACAACTCTTGAGATCCATTGGAGTGAGGTAGATGTCCAACCCTAGCTTAAATGTTCTACTTAAAATAGCTTTCTAGAGGTTTCAAACACTTCCCCATTATGTTTCTGAATGTGGGGGGAGCTATGTTTCAATTTTAATGGAATTTGAATTAGTGCATGGAAATATATTTAACTTCTTCCATAATCCTTTCTCTTTTTTCTTCTTTGCCTGAACTGATTATCTAGTATGATTATTTCGATTGGACTGATCATACTATATGATCCCACTAAGTCTCCTAAGTGAAAGCACATGGAGACACAAGGCCACTTTACAACTCGGCACATGTGACTATTGCTGCCAATGATTGTGCCATTAATTACCTTTTTGATTAAATCCAAAATTAAATCCAAAAAATGCCATAAATGTAAGAATACCAGCATAATTTCATTTTTAACTAATTTTTAAGTTCTTGGGCTCATTGGAACTAGCTTTAGCTGAATATAGTTTTAAAAATAATTTCAAAGAATTTTGACCACTATGTAAAGAGTAGTTATGGTTTAAATATTTTTTAGTTTTCTTTAATTACTATCTAACCAATGGTCCAATTGAGCCCAAATTTGGACAATAAATACTTGGGTATGATTTTTACATACCCTAATGTTTTTGGGCCAAGATGAATAATTTATTTTGATTAATTGAATTTTTAAAATTATGAGTCACAATTTAACCCAAAACATTATAAATTCATAGCTTTCAATGCACTTAAAACTTGGTCTTAATTTTTTATTGTTTGCTTATATTTATACAATGGTTAAAATCACACTAATCATACCCAAACCAAATAATAGTGTGTCCAAATTAAATTCTCAAAGGTTTACATACATTTACCTAGGGGTACTGATAGCATAGGAAGGCTTTGATGAACTCAAATTGAGTGGGTTTGAAACAAATTTTCAGATGAACCTATGTTTCAAATTTCGTAGTATTTGGACTTCATTTAGTCTATCAATTAGTGAACCCAAGTTTGATACATATAATCGAGCTAAGATTTTTCATTAATTTATAATAATTCAAAAATAAATCATAAAAATGCATTTTAATCTTTAGATTATTCAAAATTAAAATATAAACAAAGAAAAATTAAAAGCCCCTTAAAATTCATTAAAAAAAAGTAATTTGAAAATTAAGAAAATTAATTAATTAATTAATTAAAATAATTAAAAATAATAAATTTTTAAAATAATTTCAAACACTAATCATCCTTAGGAGTCGCTAGTGACATTTGGGAAGATTTCAAGAGGTTCGAAGTTGATTTGGTATAAAAATAAAAGAGATGAATTTATAAAAATCATAACTAATTACAAAAAACTCCAAATGATATAAACTTAAAAGAATTGAACTCATCATTGGGTCTAGTACTAATGAAAAATATAAAGTTTTTTGAAATTAATGTAAATTAAAAAGTCAAAATTTTTTCAAATTTAATAAATTAAATAATTTATTAAATCCCCAAAAATTTAGAAAGTCATCAACTTAATCAATTAAATTAGATAAAAAATTATCACACTACAAACTCCATTATTAAAGTTTTTAGGTTGGAATGCCTTGAGTTGTCTGGCTACGTGTCCTAAAGAGACTTTAATCCTCATGTATGTTGTTACAACACCATATATGAATTGATGGAATGTTAGTGTTAAATTATAAATATTATAAATAAGTGATAATGAATTGAATTAATTAAAAATCAATAGCAAAAAATCAAACTTAAATATAAAAGGTAATTATAAGGCAACTCAGGCTTACGAGGCTATTAGCTTAATCACAATGTGGGTGAAGTAAACCTCATAGCCCTTGTTTAATAAAGGTGATTGCTATTTGATCAAAAAAACCATCGATAAATCAATAATAAAATACTTAAAAATTGAAGCTTTCATACCCTTATGCTTGACTTCTTTTAGGAAGACAAAGATATATTGGTTTGAAAGTTTTAAGGACTAAAATACTTAATTATATTTTAAGGACTCTATGCAACCTATCTACCCTTGTTTGGAGGATTGGAAGCATTACAAATGTGAGCCTAGGACTTTCTACTCAATGACTTCTTACACTTGAAAGTCATTTAGCAATATGTTCTTTAAAACCTAAATGTAAACAACATGAGCATTCAAAATCAATCTTTAAAATAAATCCAAAGCTTCTAAAATATTAAATCTTAAATTCAAACCACCTTTAATGAACTTAAATAAATAAATTTAATTATAAAAAACTTCAAATAAATAAAGCCTATGATTTATCCAAGCCACACATCCTTGTACACACACTTTAGATGATTTATTATGACAGACAACTCTAGTCTAGGCTATGCTAATGAATTGTTTTGTTTTGTTTATGGAGTGCCATGCCTAGGAGGTACTAATATTTGGAATGTTTACTTTTGTGTAATTTGGATATCACATTTACATTTCTGTTGGTGCATATTTGAAGTAGATTATTAGGCCATTCTATATTTAACTGTATACAGTTATATAACTTAATATATATATATATATATATATATAAGTAGAATGTACCTAGGCAATGATGTAAATGCAAAGAAAAATATAAATAAAAATATTTTAGATACTTGCTTGGCTGGATTGAGTTGTATAGTGTCAAGAGTTATATACGATTTAAAAATGGTTATTTATATACACATGTATATGTTCCAAAAAGAAATGATGCTTTTTTCTTTGAAGATCATTATCTTTTGGAATTCTATAGAAGATATAGAAGCGAAAAAATTTCAAGACTGAAACAAATAATCATATTCAAACTTACATTTGTATAGGAATAGAAATCTAGACTTATTGTTGGTGGAGTTTGGGCACCTTTACTTTTCAGAAGACCTTAGTTTATACTCTGAGAAATTACCAATGAATAAAAGATTTTTATTCATACATTATTATTTCATGCATCAGTTTATTATGCGAACATGTACATATTATAAAGTTCTGATTAAAGTTTTTTAAATTATAACTTTTGATTTCTAGAATTGAGCCATCTAATCCCATATATCATGAGGAAATTATTTGTGCTTAGGATGGTTAGCTGGCAACTCACTCCAGGTAAATATAAGTCCAGATTTTATAAAACATTCAGTCTTTACACATTCCTCCTGTTCTATCCTGCAAAAAATTCAGAATCTGAAATCTAAATCTAAATATAAACTTTAAATCTAAATTAAAGATTTACAATCTAAATTCTATGTACTAAAATCTTGATAGCTCATGCCTTTCTTTGAATCTATATAAATTTTAAAATCTTTAGTTTCATATTAATCGATAGTATTCTCTTTAGATGTGTAATTAACTATTAGGGCTTCCCTAATAGGAAGTTTAGAACCCATAATTACAATAAACCTTAACTTAGTTCCTTTCTAAGATCGGAGAAAAAACTATGGACACAAACCTAGCTTTATTATTAGTTTAGTTTTATAATTAAAATGATAAATGAATATTTTTTTATCCTTTGAGATGAATTGAATATTCCTTAAGAGTATTTGATTATGAAAATAAATACATTAGTTTAATTTCATGATAAAAAATATAATTTTTAGTTTATGCAATGCATGAATATATTAAGAATCTTATTTGTTACCAAACCATCAGAATATATTCATAATCTTATTTGTATTTAGTTTAGATAATTTTTAGATTTATGCAATGCATGAATATAATGCAGATATCCTAATATTTTCTCACAACTCCAATTCCACTTATAACTCCCTTTTAGCTCCAACATATAGTGGGGCCAGAACAAAATAGCATAATCTCCCACACCTGTATAAGTAAGCGGTGTTAAGAGAGTTGCTACTTAGCTTATGCATGTTTTACATTCTTGCAACTTGTATAGTTTTTTATGATTCCAAATATTATTGTTCTAATTATTATTTTCTCCTAACACTTTTTGGAAGAATTTTTTTTGCTCTTCTATGGACTAACATTTCATGATAATCGTACTCCAGACTAATGAAGACTTCAAATCAAATTTAGCACAAGATATTTTGTAAATTAAAGTCTGTATTTTTCACTTTATTGAGTCTGAGAGAGTGTGATTGTAATTGAGAAACTTAGAACACACAGACTGGGGGAGATCTTTAAAAATCAAAATTTCTTATATTGATCGTATGGGATGAACCATGTTCGTATGGAATGATCAGGTCAGTTATATCCCTCGGAGAGCAATGGAACGAACAGAAAGTGAGAAAAATTTTCTAAGTCCTGGTCGTCTGGGTGAATTTTCCTATTCATCCCTCGACGATGTCCTCTGGATTCTTAGTTTGAACTATTCGTCCAGAAGAAATGTTCCATTCGTCCCTGGACAATATCCTCTGGATTCTTACTTTGAACTATTCATCGAGATGAAATGTTCCATTCGTCCCTGGACGATGTCCTCTAGATTCTCACTTTGAACTATTCGTCCAGACGTAATGTTCTATTCGTCCCTGTACGATGTCCTTTGGATCCATGACTTGAACTAATCATCCAGACGATTTACCCCATTCGTCCCAGGATGATGTTCTTTGGATCATGCTTTGTTCTGTTTATATAGACAAACTTGCTTAATCGTCTCAGGATGATGTCCTCTGATTCTTAAACATATGGACCGTCCTACAGTTTCGTCCCAACAAACCCTTGATATAACTATTCGTACCGGACGAATTTAGTTCGTACTGGATGATGATCGGGTATAAATTCATTTCATACGAATGCTTATTGGGTTCATATGCAACAATTTTTACACTGTTCGTACGTATGAAATTATGATCGTACGGGACGATCGAATGCATACATAATTGAAAATTAGCAATTTTTGGACGGTTTTTTGTATCTTTCCTATAAAAGGTCCACTTAAAATTGTTTTGTAATCTTTTTTCTTATTGGTCTTCGTGCAAACTGAAGGGAGATTGAAGGAGAGAGTGTTTGAAAGAGGATTCTTATTATTGTAGCGCGAAGGGTTCACTTTGTATTCAAAGGTAAGAGTCTCCAATTATGAATTGTGATTACTTCACTCTTTTCTCTCGCCCTTCTAGATTTCTTGTGAGTAGATCTTTTAAGAAGATCCGGTTCTCTGCCGACACTCGTGGAGTGTGAACAGCAGGAGTTTCTCTGCCTACACTTGAAGAGTGTGAGAGGATGAAGGGTTCTCTGCCCACACTTGGAGAGTGTGAAAGGATGAAGGGTTCTCTGCCTATACTTGGAGAGTGTGAAAGGACGAAGGGTTTTCTGCCTACACTTGGAGAGTGTAAAAGGACAACGTTTCTCTGCCGCACCAGGTAGTGGTGGAAGAGAGTTTTGTGAAGGCTTCTTCACCTTGTTGTGGGGGCAAAAGGAGAGTCACTAGTGGTATTAGTGCAATACTCGGAGGGTTCCTCCGGGGAGTGGATGTAGCTCATGTTTGATCGAACCATTATACATCTTGTGTCTTTTTATTTTTCCGTTGCTTTTTGCTTTACTGTTTCTATGTTATATGTAGTAGAAAAATCCTTTAAAATAGTTTATTTATAAGTTTTTTCATCGGTTTAAAATTTTAGAAGAATTTAAAAAAAAATACCAATTCACCCCCCCCCCCCCCCTCCCCCTCTTGGTTAGCCGCTGGGATATATGGTTAGGTCTAATTCATATTTAACAAGTTTCAAGAAGTCGAGCCAAAAATCCTCCCACATTCACACAAGATAGATGGGACCATAAAAAAATGGAAAGTAAAATTTAGAATGAAATAAAAGTGATATCCAAATTACATAGTACTCACAGACAAAAATAACATCTAAAATATTTAATGAAGAATGAAATAATTCAATTAATATTATTTTTCATCATCAAAATCACAAACTAGGGATCCTGCATTACAACATCCTCTATCCTCTCTCTCCCTTCTTTCTCTATTCCTTCTCCAATATTGGGCTCAGAGGACAAGGGTAAAATGGATTTAGATATTTTATATATATAAACTTTATTTTGGGTCTAGAGCCACAACCTCTCACCTCTACAACACTTCTATGCTTGATCAAATATTCCAGATGGTCCCATATGCTTCAAATCTTAGAGTAGAGAATCACAATGGGGCCACTCAGTGCCATAATGCTCCTCTAAACCCTCTTCTAAAAAGAGAGCTCAACGCCACAGTGCTGGCTCTTTCACCTTCATGACACTTCAAGAGCATTTTTGGCAACTTCAAATTTCCTTTTTTTAATTCAAATTCTTAGTTTATTTAGGGTTCTTTTGGCACTTTACAAATTAAAATAACTAATTATGTCAAAAGTAAAAGAAATACATTCTAATTCACATTAATTACTTGAATTCTATCATAGTAGGAATTCCACTCCTCATAACACAAAGAAAGAAAATACACCTGACGACCATCATAATACTTCCGATAAAAATCTACTTTATGCAATTATTTATCATATAAAATTTCTCATTCAAACAAAAATTATATTTTAAACATTTCATCCAACTTTGATCCATAAATTCATCTTCAAACTGCCAACATAAGTAAATGGATGGAAGTGATAAAAGATGAACTAGATGCCTTAGAACTAAATAAACACTTGGACTGTAACCATTTTGCCCCTAAGAAAGCATGTTAACTGATGTAAATGGGCATATAAAATTATATGTAACCCCAATGGTTCTATTAACTAACACAAAACTTAACTTATCGCTAAAAGATACATACAATAAGAAGGAATTGATTATGGTGAAACATTTTTACAGATTGCCAAAAAGGTAACCATTTAGACTTTATTAACCCTCGCTACCAATCATAATTGGAAATTGATCTAGTTAGGCGTCAATAATGATTTTCTCCATGAGGATATATTTAAAGAGGTTTAAATGGACTTACTACCTCGTTACATCAAGGTGTGGTCTACCAACAGAATACAAAACTGACATGTCACCTATATAGATCCATAATAGGCTCAAATAGGCTTCACAACAATGGTATGAAAATTTTCCTAATCACTAATTTGGTTTGATTTTAAATAATCAAAATTACATTATTTGTTATTTACTAGAGGAAAAAATTATATCCTTACAATTTTGTTAGTATATGTTGATGATATCATTACTGTAGAACCATCCAATGGAGCAATAAATATTATTAAGAAGTTTCTCTGTTCAAAATTCAACCCTTAAAAATCTAGGTGTCCTCAAATATTTACTTGGAATAGAGTTTGCATTATCAAGCACAAGTATAATTCTCTTACAAAGTCATTGCATATTATACAACTCTTAGAAGATGCAGGTATGCTTACTAGTAAACCTAGCAATATTCCTATAAACCCATAGAGCCACCTCAATGCAAGAGATGGATATATCCTACCAGATGCTAAATAATGCAGGTACCTCCTTGAATGATTATTATACCATACATTATCAAGATTACATCACATTCATTGTTCACAAGCTTAGTTAATTTTTGGCAAAACCATATACACCATACCATACAACCACTAACTTTGTCCTTCATTATCTCAAATCTACACTAGGAGAGGGATTTTATTTTCCCAAAACTTTTATATATTAGATCAAAGCCTTCTCAAATTTTAACTAGGGATCTTTCCCAACAAAAAAAGATATGTTAGTGATTTCTGCATCTGCATAGAAGAGTGTGATATCCTAGAAATCCAAAATGCAAAATACTATTTCTCACTCTTCAATGAACGTAGATTATTTTGTATTTGCCACAATAGTTAGTGAATTAACTTGGATAACTCAACTCTTAAAAGACTTTAAGAACACATAGAAACTCTAACTCTTGTATTTTCTAGTAATCAAGCTACTATCCATACAACCACTAACAGAACCTTTTATGAATGAACAAAACACATTGAAATCAATGGACACTTTATTCTAGACAAAGTCACCTATGGTTCCATCAAGCTCATGCCCATCTGGTATTCCATCATCTGCCAACATGTTTACCAAATCTTTTTCTCTCAGACCTCTCAAATCACTAATATAATGCCTAAAACCTAAAGAAGGAATTTAAACCCACTTTTCCTATTTACTTCCTAATTCCCTTATAATTTATCATTTCATAAGAGCCAACTAATCATCTGAAATCATAAAGAATACACATCTGAAGGGTATATGTATAATATTTGTTCCAAAATAATTGGATCACAATAGTCCATATTATAATAATAACAAAAAAAAAACATATAATCTAAGCTATAAAATTTTGTGTATCTTTTAAAATAATTTTTTTTAAAGCAGACTCAATCTACTCAAAAGAACATTTACATTTTCCTAAAAAGTTATAACATAGGTAAATTCATAATTCAACATGAAAATAAAAAATAATAATAAATATACCATTTACTCCCTTTACTTCTTGTTACCCATAACAAGCTGAAGATACAATGGGTATATCTCAGCTCCCATAGAGCATCTTTCGATATTGTCCTAAAATCTCCCAAATCTTAACCTAGCCCCACAACACCTATAGAGAAATAAAATCAAAACATGTTTTTTCACAACTCAAACCTCAAACATTAATTATTTTATATCCCATTCAGCGTTTTCATACATAGAATTACTATTAAACTCAAAATTAACAATCATTAATAAAACAATTAAGTTAATGTGTCATACTTTAAGATTATTGGAGAGATTATGAGAATAGGTTATGACATGATACTAATGTTTAATTTCTCAAAATCAGTTTAGATTCATGTCTGGTAGGTCTACTATAGAAGCTACACATTTATTGAGAGGATTGATGGAGAAGTCTTGAGAGAATTAGGAGGATCTACATATGATGTTTATTGATTCAGAGAAATCATATGATAAATTTCCAAGAGAAGTGCTATGGAGAGTTCTAGAAAAGAAAAGGGTTAATAATGCAAGATATGTAAGCATGAGCTATTACTTGTGTTCAAGGACAAGGTGGTTTGATAAAAAGTTTTCTATTTTAGTTGGATCACATCAAGGATCAACCTTAAGCCCATATCATTTTACATTAGTCATTGTTGTTCTCACCAGACCTTTGCAATAGGTTATACCTTGATATATGTTTTTCGTTGATGATATTCTTCTTTTTGATAAGACTAAAGAGGGAGTTGAAGGTAAACTAGAAGTATGGAGATTATCCTTAGAGTTTAAAGGTTTTCATTTGAGTAGATCTAAAATTAAATATATGGAGTGTAATTTAAGAATTAATAGGTCTAGTGGGGGGACAATGACTTTGGGTGATCAAATCATTGATAAGTGTACATGTTTTAGATGTCTTGGGTCTATTATTCAGAGTGATTGTGACATATATGAGGATATTATTAGCAGAATACATGTTGGGTGGTTGAAGTGGAGGAATGCATTGGGATTGTTGTGTGATAGAAAAGTCCCTCTCAAACATAAGGCAAAATTCTATAATATGGTGCTGAGACCTGCAATTCTTTATGGTGCATAATGTTGGCCATTAAAAGAGAAGTATCATATTAAGTTTAGTGTTGCAGAGATGAGGATGCTCAGGTGGATGAGTTTACTCTTCCGGATAGGATAAAAATGAGCATGCACATGAAAGATTGGAGTAGCTCCAGTGGCAGATAAGATTAAAGAGAGTTTCCTTAAATGATTTGGTCACATAAAACAGCAGCCTTCTGATGACCCAATTTGGAGAATAGATGTATTAGATTTGACTTATGTTAAAAAGATAAAGGTAGACCTAAAAAGACTTGGTTATAAAATATTAGAAATGACCTTTCTTTATTAGATTTAAATGAGAATTTGACTCTTAACATCACAGAATGAAGAAAAAGAATTCATGTAGCTGACCACACATAATTGGATAAAGGCTCGATGCTATTTGTTATAATGAAAAATTACCTTAATTTCAGACAACGAATATCACAACTAATGTCTAAGATATCAATTAAGAACATATACAACACATCTTGAGGGGGAGCATTACAAATATATATTAGACACACAACTGATATCACCTTGTATATGTTACTTATCTTTGTAAATGTAGCTATATAACCATTTTATGGTTTATCTTTATATGAAACAATGTAACATTTGTTAGAATAAGGAAGATTTTATTTTTATGCTTTCCACTTTCCCTTCTCCCTGCTTCCTCTTGCCTATCCATGACTAACTGTCAATTGATTCTCTCGCAATAAATATCGATTTGTTTATCCCGTTCTTCTTCTTATAGGGTTAAATGGTTGGTGACATGGAGCTTTGTCTGAATGATCAAAGGAAAGAGGTACCTTGAATGCTAGAAACTATTATATGTGGATCATATGTTGTAATTCTAATCTCCCAATACGAATTGTCGGCAATCGTGCATTTCAATCATCACTACCATATGATGCCCACTCATTACACCACCCCATGTTAGCTATCAATGAGCATTAATGGTTTTAGTCACCACCTGGCATTGACCTATTAGACTGATGAGTTACAACATCATTATCTTACTTCTCATAATAACAAATGTATATTTGGATGTTATAATATACGTATTTAGTGTTTCAAGTGCATTTGATTCATGGTAATTAAATCCAACATGTTGCATGAATTGCATAGTTCGAACATCTACTTAGATGCTAAATGGGTTTTATAGTACTTTGGATAGATAAGGAAATGTGCATTTGAGCTCTATACACAGCTTGAAGAATATATAAAGTTAGGTGTGTAATATGGGTGTATAGGTTATTCACTTGTCTTATTTGATAAGCTCTCAACTTAAAGTTTAAACTAAAATATGTTTAATTTTTTGAAAATATTTTTTGAAACTCTCAAATAATGTTAAAATATATTTGCATACTTTCAAGATAATTAATTTCTATTGTCATCAAAATCTTGATTGAATTTTATCACTTATAAGTTTAATATTTGAAATTCTCTTAAATAATTGATAAATTCATAAAGGTTAATTATACTAAAAATTTTGTTTTGAAAATATCTCTAGTGTGCCCAAATTATTGGTCTCATTGAAAATCTTAGATTGATATGTCAAATTTGAAAATATGCATGAAAGTCAACTTATGGTCAAATATATCATAGTGAATATCAGAATTTTGAACAAAATAACTATTCAAATAATACATTATAAGATCTCAACCTTGCATGCATGCCCTTATGTATTGTGTACACACACATGAATGCTTATCAAAACTTCTGCGCACTTGTGCCTGCGCAATTATGCACTCCCATGCTTTGGTTAGTGTAGCTATGCACCATCATGTGAACCAATGCTTGTTTATTTGTGCACACCAATACATAACTAGTAGGGGTGTAAACAAGTTTAGTTGAGCTCAAGTCATAACAAACTCAAGCTTGATTCATCACTCTAACAAACAGCTTGAACTCAAGCTTGAGCTCGAGTTGAGCCCAGCAAATGAGCTCAAACTCGACTCGAGCTTTCTTACTCAATGTCAAGAGCTTGACTCGATAGACATCCAAGAGGCAGAATTTTTTCTTCACTGACAAAGCCGCAAACCACGAGTGTGGAGGTCGATCTTGAGCCTTGCTCTCGAGGAAGAAGAAAAAGCACTGGTGATAAATTTCTTTCTTTTTTTTTTAAAGTTGCTATTTTATAGTTATTAAATGCTTTTATAAGTATTGTTATTAAATATATTAAATTTTAATAACAGTTTAAAGTTTTATTTTAGCAAAAAAAAATATTTTGTAATATTTCATTTATTTAAGTAGGCTCGTGAGCCAACGAGCCGAGTTAATTAAACTCAAACTTGAGCTCGAGTTTGAGTTTGAGCTCATGGCTTGATAAGCTCAACTCATGGGTTTGTTAATGATTCGAGTTCGAGCTAGCTCATGAGTAGGCTCAGCTCATTTACACCACACACATACTCGTCTAACTATATTTGATAAATTTAATAATAACTAATCAGTGAATGGAAAAGATTAACCCATTAAAAATGCATGTTTTGCCATAGATTTTGAATTGAAATGGCTATATAGAAAATTACAAATATTATACAAAATATTAAATTATTTTTAATTAATTAATTATTAAAATTAACTTTCTTTTATATAGCCAATGAAATTCTCTCTACAATTCATCCTTTATCATTTCTCTATTAAAAATCTAAGAGCCATACTTTCAAATCTCCTTCAAGAGATTTTCAATCATAGCGTAACTTTTTCCCTAGTTAGCGAGCATCAAGGCACTTAATTAGGTTTTTTCATTGCATAAATTTTAGATAATGTAAAAAACATAGAAATGATACTAGCAGCTTGAGGTTTCATTTGAGATAGTTTTCTTACAGTTTCTTAAAGTAGTTATATATATATATATATGTATGTATATACATACATACATACATATACATACATACATATATATTCATTCTATTACATAAAACAAAACAAATGTGCAGTCCTTTTTTTTTTTTTGGGACATTTAGGCCATTTAAGGCAAACTCACACACACAACGCATACACAAAGACTCGAACCCAAGACCTCTTAGTTGGAAGCCAAAGCTCTCAACCAACAAGCTAAATATGAAATGTGGTTGTCTTATCTCTGGCATGCATGCATGTGATGTCATTTTGATCATGTATCGTCCTCTTTTTGATTTCTCAAACTGACAGCAATTAGCTTCTCATCATCAATACTACAACTGCTTTTGTACTATTTCTATCAAGTTTACAGAAAATCTTACAAAATAATTTATTCTGTATACTTCACTTTTTGATCACTAAAATTGGCAGGAATTAGTTTCTCATCATCAATATGATAACTGCTTTTGTACTATTTATATTAAGCATACAAAAAAAATCATCAATTCCACAACTACTTTTGTACTATTTCTATCAAGTTTACAAAATGATCATATAGACTTTCATATTTATTTCATTAATATCACCTACATAATATCAAACATAATCAAACTTATCAAAAATTAAGTGCCAAAATAATTACCACAGATACATCAATCATCTTTGAATTCGATGAGCTTCAGAGGTTATTATCCACTGAATTGACTTCTGATGAATTTTTCATAATAATGGTCTATCTATATTGATTATTGGTGAAAATTAGCAATATTATTTATTGGTTTTTTAAGGAGAGGATGTAATGTAGGAGGAAGGAGGAGATCACATTATTAAACCTAAATCTTATTGTCTACAGATATATTATATAGTTAAAATGTAAATGTTAGTCTTGTTTAACCATGATGATTAACAGCTAAACTTCTCTGTTACCACTGGCATGTGATTTGTTACCACTGGCATGTGATTTCTTAGCACAGGCATGTGATTTTATGAATGCATGTGATTTGATTTGGATCATGTATTATTCTCTTTTTGATCTCTCAAACTGGTAATAATTAGTTTCTCATTACCAAAACTACAACTACTTTCGTACTATTAAGTTTACAAAAAATCTTACAAAATAATTGATTATGTATACTTCACTTACTAATCTCTCAAACTGGCAGCAATTAGTTTCTCATCGTCAATACTACAACTACTTTTGTACTATTTTGATTAAGTATACAAAAAAAAATCATGCAAAATAATCATATAAACTTTCAACTTTATTTCAAGAATATCACCTACATAATATCAGGCATAATCAAACTCATCAAAAATTAAGTGCAAAAATAAGTGCTGCAAATACCTCAGACATCTTTGAATTCTGTGAGCTTCTGAGGTTATTATCCAGTGAATTAACTTTTGATGAATTTTTCTTAATAGTGGTCTATGTATATCGATTATTGGTGAATATTAGCGATATTATTTATTTGGTTTTTTTAAGGAGAGGATGGAATGTAGGAGGAAGGAGGAGATAACATTATTAAATCTAAATCTTATTGTCTACAGATATATTATATAGTTAAAATGTAAATGTTAGTCTTGTTTAGCCATGATGATTAACATCTAAACTTCTCTGTTACCACTAGCAAGGGTGCATAAATTGAAGAAATTGATGCGAGACATCGCCTAAACCGCCTCGAATCACAAAATGAATTGTGTTGTTGCGTTAAGAATTCATTCATTACCCAAATTGACTATGATTTTCTCTAATGAAGTTCACACATGCAAATTGATGTGAATTTTGAGATGATTGCATGCAGATCGAGAAAATGCAGGCAAATCGAAGCGATCTTTGAGTGATTGACGTGCTGCTTCCACCTTAAATTAATAATAATAATAATAATAATAATATAAAAATGATAATAAATTTTTTTAATATTATTATTAATTTAACATAAAATTTATAAAATAAATAAATAAAATGAACTCAATTAAACGCAAACCTCATTTTGTCGAAGAAATCCTTGAAAATCCGTTGAAGCTCCAACTTCCTACTCTATTCTTAGATCAAATCCCATAAAATTCTTACCTCAGCTGCCACTACTCTCTCCTCGATTAGAGCTTTGTTTAGTTATTAAAAATGAAACCAAAATGTGCTTTTGCTCGTTTGCTATCTTCCAATCGAACACTTTCACGCACAGAGCATCCACATGTTCTCTTTGTAAATGAAACTAAAAAAAATTGGAAGAAGAAGAGAAACAGAAGAACACACATAGCACAAAACTTTTTCTGCTATATTTTCTCATACTCATATTACAACTCTTTTATTTAAATGAAATATCACTTCACACACTCTTTCACTTACAATTAACTACATTTAATTAAAGGAAATAAATCACATCCACACAAATGAAAAGTCACATCCTCACAAATGATAATACACTTCCATACAAATAATACAGTTAATAAAAACTAAATCATACGTGACAAAGATTTTGAATTTATCAACAAATTCCTCCTTTAAACTCAAAATCCCTTCCATCCTTCATGTCAATTGCAATTTTGCATTTCTCGAACAATATTGTTGGTTATGACTTCTTGAATATATCCGCTACTTGATCATGACTTGCAACATGAATTATTCTCATACTTTCTTCCTTCATATGTTCACAGATGAAATGAAACTTGACATCGATATGCTTGCTTCATTCATGAGGTACCATATTCTTTGCTAACTCATTTGCAGATTTGTTATTAACATGAATCTCTATAGCCACTATTTGTTGGAGATTCAGTTCATAGACCAAATTCCTTAGCCAAATTGCATGACACACACACAATACTTCCACCACATATTATGCCTCAAATATAGAAAGTGTCACTATCGGTTGTTTCTTTTATAGCCATGTGAATGATGTATCTCCCATAAAAATACGTACCCCGATGTACTCTTTCAATCATCTATGTCTCTGCACCAATCACTGTCAGAGTAACTAACAATTTATATTCATCCATATTCAAGTAAAATAATATGAGCGATTCTATTCCTTGCATATATCAAAGAGTTCTCTTCAATGCCTTCCAATGCGTGTAGGTCGGCTCTTTTCATGATACACTATAAGAAATATTTGACCGAGTGCTTGTGAGATAACACAAACTTCCCACTAAAATTTGATATTTTGATGAGTCGACTCGATCTCCATCATCAAACCTTGAGAGTTTGTCACCTAATTCCATTGGCATTGTTACTAGATTATAATTTTCCATCTGGTTCTTCTTTAAGATGTCTTTTGAGCATGCTTCTTATGACACAAAAATTTCTGATTTTCCTTGTCTAACTTCTAGACCAAGAAAATATTTCATTAAGCCCAAATCTGTCATTTCAAATTCTTGTTCCATCTCACCTTTAAAATTTTCAACCATCGTATCATTATTCCCTATGAAAAGAAGATCATCAACTCAAAGAGCTACAAATAAGAAGTTACCTCCTTTCTTCTTCACATATAGTGCATGCTCATATGGGCATTGAGTGGACCCATTTTTCTTGAACTAAATGTCGATATGAGTATTCCAAGCTCGAGGTGCTTATTTTAACCCATAAAGTGTCTTTCTTAACTTCAATACTTTTTGTTCCTCTCCAGTCTTCTTATAACCAGGTGGTTGTTCAAGATAAATTTCCTCTTATATCACTCCATTAAAAAATGCCTACTTCACATCCATCTGATATAGTGACCTTTCAAACATTGCCGCATAGGAGATGAGAAGTTGAATTGTCTCCATTCTTGTAATCAGGGCAAAGGCCTCATCATAGTCTATCCTCACCTTTTATACATAGCCCTTTTCCACAAGTTGGGCCTTATATCAATCTATCTCACCTTGAGCATTCATCTTTTTCTTGAACACCCACTTTACTTCAATAGGTCGACTTCCTTTTGGTAATTATACAAGTTCCCATGTCTTCTTTCGTTCGATGGAGTTGATCTCCTCATCCATAGCTGCTTTCCACTTTTCATTCTTCACAACTTCTTCAAAACTTATATTCTCGTCATCAGCAAGAAGACAAATAAGGTGTGCTTCTCTTATAGAATCATACAAATCTTGTAGGCTTTGCATTTTTGATTGTCTTGGTTCTTGCTCATCATTGGATGTTTGAGGATTTCTAGGTACCTAAGAACATGTAGGAAAATTTGTTAGTGAAATAGTTGGTGATCCTCCACTTCCCATTTGTTCTTTCAATGAATTGCTCCAATCCCATTTGCTTGCTTCATTCACTCAAACATCTCGACTTATCACCACCTTCTTGTTTATTGGGTCAAGTAGTTTGTAGCATTTAGTTTTCTCATCACACCCAATAAACACATACTTCTTTCTTTTATCTTCTAGCTTTGTTATTTGTTGATCCAATGCATGTGCATAGGCTACACTATCAAATATTTTAAGATGGAAGACTGTCAATTTTTTACAACTCCATGCCTCTTGCGGAGTTTTAACTTCTAACTTCATATGAGGGCATCTATTTTATATGTAAATTAAACATTGCACTGCTTCCACCAAGAATTCTTTAGGCATATCTTTACTCTTCAACATCTTTTTGAAAGAAAATACACCATTGCATTAGAATAAGAACTTATTACAAACTACTCAAAGCAAAACTAAAGCATCAAATTCCTCCTTCAAAATAAACAAGAAAGAAGGAGGAATATCTACATCACTAAGATCATTCCAAATAAAACTTTTACCCAAAGCAAAATTAGCATAATAATCTGCTAATTTATTACAGCATCTAGTAGAAAAATTGAAAGTAAGTTGTTTGAAATCTTTGATGAATGCCAAATTCTCATAAATCCTTTCTTTATTCTTCAATTTCTTCAAAGATTGTTGAAGAATATTGATAATGTTGAAATTATCCCCTTCAATAATAACACCCTATGCTTCCAACATCCATCCTTAAATGACATATTTTAATATACAAACTGCCAGAAGTTCCAACTGTGCTATATCCCAATGCAAGTATTGAACACCAAAAGCAAGTAAGAACCTACCTTTATCATCTCTGAAGACTCCACCGATGCCTACCTTATTATTACTACTTAGAAAAGAATCAATATTAATCTTAATCCATCCGAGTGGAGGAGGATACCAAGAAGAAAATAGCTTACGTTGGTTGACATGCTAGTTGTCCGAATGAATATTAATAGCCATAATAACATATGCCATCAAAACTGTGTTGGCCTTAATAGACACATCATTATCTTCCTTTTCTCCTTGAATTAGTTAGTTTCTACTCTTCCAAATGAGAACACCAGTACAATACATGTTTGTAATGAGTGAATTGGTGGCTTCCATTTTTTCTAAACCGGTTATATACTTTGCAAATTCTACGAAAAGTGGTACTTGAAATCCCTATTTGTTTAAAAGAACAATTACATTCTTTAGTTTCCCACACTTCCCAGCAATATGATTACTGTCTTTCGCCTCCTCACTGCCTCTCGGACATCCACAGTAATTGATCATTCTTCAATACATCAAGAAGGCATTGGATGGAATTGCTTCATTATACATTCTCCACCAAAACAGCTATACGCGGGGTCTCAACTTAATTTTTTTCATCCATTTCCACAAATTAAAATCTAGACCATAATCCATAACAGCTTCTTGAGACATTACAATGATAGATTTACCAATAGCTTTTAACATCAGTTCAATTTGATCCATTCCTTGATCTGAATAAATTGGAATTTGCAAGATAAGCTCCACCAATTGCTTGCCAAAAAAACATATGAAGGCGATTTTCATTCCAAAATCCATTAGAGATAAAGTAGCCTAAATTGTATTTTATGTTTTCCAAATCAGTTACAAAAGTAGGCCATTTAGAAATGTTTTTATCCAATATCCAGGTATCATGCAAACAATTAATAGAATTTCCATTAGAAACTCTCCATCTTACAAAATTTCTAAGATTGCACCATTGCACAAGATCCTCCAAGTTGTAGAACTCTATTTCTTTACCGAAAAATTCCATATATCAGTGCCATATTTAGCTCTTAAGGTACTGTTAATCAAAGAATCAGGCTCCATGATAAAAGTCCAAGCAAATTTAGCATGAAGAGGTCCCACTTTAGAAATAGCCGAGAATAGACCCCGACCACCTTTTCTTTTGGTTTGCATAACAATTTCAAAGAAGCATAATGCATACCAACATTACCATTTTTGTTACTCCACAATATCCCTCTACACATTTTGTCAAAATCTTTTAAGATCCCCATCAGAACCAAAGACAGTGAAGACAAAAACATAGGTAGAGATAAAAAAGATGATTTTACCAACACCATTTTCTCTTCCAAAGAGATAAAATTCTTACCCCAAGTGTTCAATTTGTTCAAATCAACTTCCATAAGCTTTTGGAAATCAGAACCAACCATTCTCCTTAATGTTATCTTTGCTCCAAGATAACTCATTTCATTAACAATATTAAACCGCAATACATAACTCTTCAACATTGACATTACCATATCAAGAATGGTTTGATTGTTTCTCTCGGCCACGCCATTTAGTTGGGGTGAATATGGTGTGGTTAGAAACCTTCTTACTCCTTGTAGCTCACAGTAACTTGTAAACTCCGCTATGTTGTATTCACCACCTCTATCTGATCGCAATGCTCTAGTAAACTTCCTGGTTGTCTTCTCTACCATGGCTTTGAATTTCTTAAACACATTGAAAGTTCAGATTTTTCCTTCAAAATATAAATCGAAGTTTTTCTAGAATAATCATCAATAAATAAAGTACCTTTTAACACATAAAGATTCAGGTGTGATTGGTCCACAAATGTCAGTGTGTACCAATGCGAGAATACTTGATGCTTGATATTCTACCTTTTTATGAAATGAATTCCTTGCATGTTTTCCAAGTATACAATCTTCCCAAATCTTGTTGGTGTAATCTACTTCTGGTAGTCCATACACTATTTTCTTTTCAACAATTTTTGTAGGCCTCCATAGTGCAAATGAACAAATCGCAAATGTCATAGATATGCCTTGTCTTCTACATCAACTTGCAAGCATTTTCTCGTACATAAACTAGGTTGATCTTGCATATTCTATTCTTCACCATATTAATTTTTGTAACTAACTATCCATTCGTATCTTTCAATTATAGAACTTGATCTTCCATGAACACTGAGTATCCTTTCTTTATGAATTTTCCCATACTAAGTATGCTCCTTTTAAGATCGGGTACATAATATACATTTTTAATTAGGTCTTTTGCGCCATCTTTTTGCATATAAGAAATTGTACCGTGACCTTTTACTTGAATCTTTTACGCATCGCCAAATGAAACATGCCCATCCTCAACAACCCGTATTTCTTTGAACAAATGTGTATGCCCGCACATGTGACTAATAGCACCATTGTCGAGATACCAACTCGTCTCGCCACTACTGTTCTTTTCATCTTGAGCTGTAATGAGAAGCCCATCTTTCACCTCTTCTTTTAATGCAAGATTTGTATTCTCCTCAGCCTTCATTTCACTATAGCAATCTCTTGCACAGTGGCCAAATTTTCCACAATTGTAACATTTTTCAAAGTTACAGTCCTTTACACAGTGACCATACTTGCCACAATTATAACATTCAACATTTGAATGATTTTGCCAACTTCCTCTTCCACGACGTCGTCCTCGACCTTGCCAATTTTGTTGATTTGACTACTCCTTCTCTTCAAAGTGTCTTCCATAACCATGACCTTTTCTACCACGTTCATTTCCATGACCTCTTCTTCCTCATCCTCTTCCATGAAAATTTTGAGAATAAAGTACCTTATCATATTTAATTGTTGCCTTTGATTGAAGAACTTCTTCGAGCATCTCCTCCTTCTTTTTCTTCTTTTGTTTCTCATGTGCCTTAAGAGAGCCAGCAAGCACTTTAACAGTTAGTGTGTCAAGATTCTTTGATTCTTCAATCGAACATATAACATTCTCAAAATTATTAGTTAATGACCGTAATATCTTCTCCCCTACTTGAGTATCGATTAACATCTCACCATTTTTCTTGAGTTGATTTACTACGGCCTGCACATAAGTGATGTAATAAGATACACCTTCAGACTCTTTCATCTTCATCCCTTCCAATTTACCTATCAAAGTTTGGAGTCGTACTTGCTTGACATGATCATCACCTTTGAGCACTTTCTCTAAAGTGTTCCATGCTTTTTTTGAAGTTGTCGCTATGAAAATCTTCTCAAAGCCCCAATAATTCATTGCTTGATATACCTAATAGAGAGCTATTTTATCCTTCGCTTGAATCTCTTTCAACGCCTTTAATTGGTTCTCCATCATGCTCATCGTCTACATCATTTTGGTGAAGCTGTTCTCAATGACTTCCCATGCATCTTGTGCGCCCAACAATGCCCGCATCTGAATACTCCATTTGTTATAGTTTGTCTTCATGAGTAGTGGTAGTGGTATTTACCCCATCCGAAAACTTCCAGAATTTTACATAGTGCTCTGATAGCAAAATATAAAAGAAACTAAAAAATTGGAAGAAGAAGAGAAACGGAAGAACACACACAACACAATTTTTTTCTTCTATATTTTCTCATACTCATATTACAACTCTTTTATTTAAATGAAACATCACTTCACACACACCCTTTCACTTACAAATAACTATATTTATTTAAAGGAAACAAATCACATCCACACAAATAAAAAGTCACATCCATACAAATAATACGGTTAATAAAAACTATATCATACATGACAAAGATTTTGAATTTATCAACACTCTTTAATAATTCTGTATGCGAGCAAAGCCTTTATACTTCCCAATAGTTTATTCTTCCAATCTTAGCTGCAATCCACTGCCTTCCTCATCCGATCTGGCCTCTCCTCCTTGCACAAATAAAAACACCTCACCACCTGTCCATCCATGCCAAACTTTTTGAACTCTATTTGTCTTCTACCTACTCTCTAGCCAACAAAGTAACACAAGCCTTGCTATTTGTGTCTTCTTTGACACCAAGACCACCTCACCTGATTCCCTTACTCTCTACTAGACTAAGGCCAGACACCCATAAGTCTATCCACACTCAATAATTGAAGCTAGGTTGAAGCCTCTACAAAAGTAAGAACTACTACATTCTCCAATCCATACTTCCTCATGCAAAAATCAACATAGCCCCCTCCCTTACACCTTCATTTCAAGTAAAAAAAAAAAAGCGGAAAAAAGGGTCCTAACCAAACAACCCAAACCCACAGCATCCATGCTTCCTGCAATTGCTTGGCCTTACTCTTCTTCGAGGCCCAGTTTGATTTCCCTACTTTCTCTCTTACCCGACAACATAAAAGTCCCTTCTTTTATATAGCAGCAGTTGTTTTCTTCATAAACCTGCAGCTCACAATCCAAGGCTTTATCTGCGATGACTTTTTTATTGCTTCTTGAAGCAATTTTTTTATATAAAAAATTAAAATTTTTATACTACAAAGTTGCTTCAAGAAGCAATAAAAAAGCTGTCCCAAATGAAGCCCAAACCTTCGAGGCCAGTTGGATCCCACTCTCCTGCTGTCATTAACTTCACCTAATCAAGCCCATTGATCTCCCTCTTCTTTTATTGTACACTTCATAAGCCCAAAACAAACCACAAACATAAGCCCATCTATTATTAGATAAGCCTCAATCAACTCATACTTCCTAATAGCAAATCAACCAACTTCAAACTCTCACAATCCAAATTTCTCCAAAGGTAACACACATCTTTAACTAAACTCCTTATAAAATCTCCACACTATAAGTTATTTCATTTTATTTTATGATATTTGATCTTATCTTCCTTTTTTTTTTGAATTAGTCATAATGTTGTATATATATACATACATACATATGTATAAACATACGCACACATATTCAAAAAAAAAAAAGACAAGAAGAGAAGAAGAAGAAGAAGAAGAAGAAGAAGAAAAAGAAAGAGAGAAAAAACAACAAAAAAAGGGAAAAGAATATGTTTTGCAATTTTTGTGGAATTTGACTCCGTTTTTATCGCCTGTCCACACAGGTATAATTTCTTATTCAATACCCATTTTTAATACTTGCGGCTAGCCTGTGGACCACCCTATGCACTCTCCTACAACAGTGGGAGGGAACCCGGTGCTATGCTCGTGATGTGGCGGGTAGGCCTCAAAGCGCTCTCGTAGCATGATAAGGATGAAATTAAGTACCCTTAAGCACTCTTGTAGTGTGGCGATGGAAGAAAATTCAGCATTTTCAAAAAGGTACCTTGAAGAACCTTAAGTGCTCTTGTAGCGTGGTGAGGATTGAAGAAATGCGAACACGATGTCACCCGACACCTACCTGAAGTGCTCTCGTAGCATTGAGGGGAACACTATGACTCTTGGAATTTCCCCAATGTTGAGGAGACACTGGGAGGCTGCCAAAATTTGGGCTGAAATGCACATACCTTAAATAAATAACATGGGACCTAAACATGAATTGAACATCAGAGACTTGAGCAATTTGAGAGGAAGCAAACTCTAAAATGGATAATATATAATCAAAACAAAAATAATAAAACAACTTTATATTATAATATAGCTTATTCAAATGAATGTAAAAATGCAAATAGAAGTTTATGAGCAGCATCATTAAACATGTGAAATGTTGAACATCAATGAACAAAAGAAAGAAGAGTAGCGGGAAACACTCCAAAAATAATTTACATGCAAGCAAGAGATTCATGAGAAATAAGTCTTCAGTGTACACCAATGATGAAAGTAGAAACTAGCACGACTTGGAATATTTAGTTAAATCAACAATGTACATGATTCCTTAGAAACTTACATCAACATATGAATGGCAACAAGCAATAGTTATTTATAACAACACACTCTACAAAATTAACTTGCAAGCATAACATATCTACAATTAATGAGGGGATTATAGAAGATATGATGCAATTGCAAGCCACGACATGAAACTTTTAAATCATGATAGTTAACTTGCAACACTAACAGATATACCAGTTTCCTACAGGCATAAGATCGACATACAAAGGAACACATCAATCATTATATAAATAGCGACATGGGATATGCTGCAAGTATGATGAGTTGTTGTGCACATATGAACTCTTGCGACATGCTACTTGCAAGCAAGGATGAAGACCTACAATATGTGTAGGCTCCTATGAGTCACTATAGGAGATATGCTATACATGCAGTATATGTACTACAAGCAGCAGAGAAAGTTTGTAGCAAACACAAGGAATATTTAATAAATATGGTGATGTCCTTCAAATCCATGACAAGCCAATTTGTAGATAAATGCAGTAGTTCTCTACAAACATTGAATGGCTAGAATGAGCATGCAAGTTATAGGTAGACGTGTATGGGGAAATCTGTAATAAATGTAGTCCACTCAATACTCAAGATCAATTATTAGATAAACACATTAATCCTTCATGAATAATGATAATTGATGTAGTTCGTATAAAAGCAATGAAGATAAGTATGTTGTAGATACACTGACGAGGGATCACAACAAACTTATATAAAGATTATACACTTTAATTATATATAAATACATCAAGTTTACATAACTAGGGGAGGGTGATATGCAGCAAATGCAAGTACAAAATAACTATGAGAGATTCATTAGTACGCAACAATCTACCAGCAGAAAGCAACAAGTAGTGTTTGATAGTTTACCTATATGAAATAGGCAAATGATTATGCATATAATCGAACAGAAGGTGTGTGAAAATTCTCAAGTGAATTTTAATGCATTTCTCATTATTAATCTATCTACAAGAAGCAATAAACAACCGTAGCATGAAGCCTCATCACCGAATCTACAATGCTCGTATAAGATGATAGAAGGCATCTACAAGCTTTGAAATAGATCTTCGTGCACATTCAACTGACCATTACCAACACAATTAATTAGCATCAAATATTAAAAAATGCCCCCACACATACACCCCAACAAGTATACACACAGACACAGAAGTGCACGTTATATTTACACATATGATGCTTGATGATGCTATGTAGGTAAAGAAATGAATTTAAGTTTAAGTACAATTTTTCTCATGATAGGATGTGAGTAGACACAACTTGAACCAATGAACAATTATACAATCATGATGTTGACCAGGATATTTGCTTTTATATGTTCATATAAGGCCTTCAAGGTCTATAATAATAAAAATTTACCATTGAAAGCATAAAGCCAGCAAAGAACCAGATCCTTTGTGAGCAATTAGGCAGATTCGATAAGGTTTCAAAGATAATTATAAAAACTCCCCCTAAATAATCGTATAGGCCCCGATGAGTGTGTTATGGGTAACACATAACATCTGAGGATTTTATTTGGGTCAAATGATAAATTTAAGTTCAAGCATAATCCTTCTATGCAAGTAGTTAGGAGTTGACATGGCTCAACTTATCAAACAAATATTTGATTATTACGTTGACAGGGATATTTGTTTTAATACATTTATATTAGGCCTTCAAGGTCTATAAGCAAGAAAATTCACTAATAAAATCATAAAGCTAGAAAAGAACACAATATTTTGTTGGCAAGTTAACATAGTTAATAATGTTCAATCAATAAAATGAAAATTTCCAATAAATTCAATGATGATGGATGTGTTGATAGAAAATCTAAATCAGAGGGGTCCCCAAATAAGAAAAATGCCCACAAAATTCAAAATTCAAAATACTAAGAATAATCCCAAAATTGAAATATTTTAAATTGAAATTAATCATTAAACACTTAAAGAAAAATCCATCAACCCTCCCAAATAATTTGCTAAGATGGGTAAATTTAAATATCACTTCAGCTCATAAAGAGCTAATGTCTGGTTAAGAATATCAGTAGGATTCATTCTTAAATAGTCTTTTACTAGTAAGGATGTGGCACATGTCTTCTAACAGATGGTACTATTGCCAAATGGCATCAAAAATAAATAGTTATGACCGAGCCCTCTGAACCGGGTTGTTTATTGCCAAATGGCACCATTAAGTAACGACTATAGCCAGAGCCCATATGCTATCCAATGACATTAAATCCTTGGATATGAATAAATATGATATAATCGATAAGGTACAAAGCCCTCTGTTAGCTAAGGTGGATTCAATTTTGTCCCCTTAGATAAATATTCATCCAATATCTGTAAGGTACCCTTGGACGAAGCAACCCATGTCTACCGACAAGAACCCTTCTATTAGGTTGTATAAATTACCTTCTATGACTAAGTAGACTAGGGACCAAGATGACAAAACCATTTTTGATCGGGTCCATCATATCTCCCCCCAAAATTTTCTTTAAGAAAAAGATGATAAAAGTTCTAATTTTAAATATCAAAATTTCAAATACCAACATATACTGCTATTATACACTAGATAACATGTATCTTTGCGCATCTTATTGACCAGTAGCCTTTATCGAAAGTTCTCTTATGTTATCGGGAGGGGTAATTAACTATAAGGGCATGCGCCTATATGAAACCAGAACTCATATCATAAATTCCTCAAAAAATGAGAGTAAAATCTCTGGGCAGTTTCTTATTTTAGACCCAACATGTCTATAAAAATTTACACCAAAACTTAATTTGTTAAAATTTTATCCAAATGAGAGAAGGTCGGGGCATGAATTTTAGGATCCTAAAGAAGTAACTCATTTGAAGCCCTCCAACTCCACCTTGGATATGGACCATATCCTTCTCTTATTAGTATCTATCACTTTGTATTAAAACCAATGTTATCATTAATTAAAATATTTTTCTATACTTTCAATCATGAGCACCATCTTTCATTGTATATCTATCCAACCAATTTGCCTTGTTTTCATTCCCTTCAATATAATATTAAAATGTTGATGCTTGATCAACCTATAAAAAATACTTTGTTAGAGCATAACTTAACTATTCTTTAAAAATAGATCAAAATTAATTGAGTCATATTCGAATAAGTTCAAACATAGATTTGACACAGTAGAAAAATGATTGAATAATGATGGAATATATTCAAAATGCAATTAAACTATATTCAAAGGTATGATCATATCTTATTTATAGCAAGTTAAAACATCTGCCTCATTAATAAAAGATCATAAATTAATAATTGAATGATGTTCAAATATGGTTTGAATTATAATTCAAAAATATAGTATTTGATGCCTTGAACCATGTTTCATCATGCATGGTTCAAATTAAAAGTGTTTAAGACACAGAAAGAGGGCAATAATTAGCATTTTAAAAAATCTTTTGCTTAAAAGTAAAATGTAATATGCGAAAGTGTTTAAGAGAATAAAATATTCTAACTCAAAAAAAAAAGTTTTTTTTGTTAAGTTTTAGAAAATAATCTTTTTCTTTTTCTTTTTTATTTCAAAACAAAACTTTAATTAGAATTTTTTATCATTAAAAAATATGTCATAAAAATAGTCAAAAGTAAACCAAAGTGTAAAAAGGAAAGTGAAAGAAAGTATGTAATACAAAAAAAAAAGATTTATATGGTTCAGTCAAAATCAATGTATATCCACTCTCCAAAGGTTCTCCTCTTTGTGTATGGTACAAAATAGACTCTTCTTTAACTTACAACTAGGCAGAGAAGAACTTCTCTCTTACTAGGTGGAGAATGACCATTTCACACTGCAAAGTATTTCCTTCCTCCTCCATGCCCGAAAAGATTCCACACTCCTTTAGCTCCTCGCTTTGAATAGATATTGATTCTTTATTTAGCTCCTTGCTATAGTGGAGATGCATCTTTCACCTTTATCTCCTCAGTGCAGCGGAGATGCTGCTCCATCCTTCAGCTCCTTGCTATGGCGAAGATGGCATCCCACCTTTTGCTTCTAGGCTCGATGGAGATTCAATCCCTAGCATCCTCGACTAGCAATTCGTTCTCCCAAAGTCTTTTCTTCTATAGCATTTCTCTAAGAGCTCCACCAAATACAATAGGAGAACCCAATGTGCAAGCTAATCATAACAACCACATGAATCCCCTCACACCCCTTAATTTCCTTAAGGTAAACTCTCCCTCAACCTTCCCTTCCCTTTCTCTCTTGTGATATGAACACTCTTAAAAGTTTTCTCTCCAAAGAAAACATCTCTAACTACTTAGGCTCTCTAACCCTCAAGCCCTAAAATTTTGAATTTTTAGGAAAATCCTAACTTTTAAATTATGTACTTTTATCGTACAATGTGATCCATTGATCTTACTATTCGATTAGTGTATGTCATGTCTCTATTTGTATTTTATGATGTATAATATTACATCATGATCAGTTCAATTAAATCATAGTTCATCTAGGATGAAATAAGGTTTGTCTAGCAAGCTCCTATCAATAATTCAACATATTATATAGTATGATGTAGATTGTACAATATAATTCAAAGAAAATTTCAAGTTTTCTCTCCCCCTTGTGAGTGTATGTCTAGTTGCTTAGTTAACATGCACCTAATATTTAAAATGACTCGATAAAATAAAAACTACATACTTTATCAAACCCATACTCACTTAGACCCTAATGTTGCATAATTTGTAGCCTTGATTCTTTAATTCTACTTGATGTATGTTGTAACTAAAATGGTTAGTGACATATAAAAAAATATGCAATATATAAAGCACGAATAAGTAAATGATCATCCAATAATATTTGTAATCAATATAATTTAAAATTGATCTCCCATATTGCTATAATCTCCTTATTTTTATGATAGAAAGAATTATTGATTTAGATTGAAAGAAACAACCAAATTTTCTTCTTTTGACAATGTTCCTTTGACTACTCCTATTCCATTATCTCCTATTATGACGTTCCTTCAATTTACTCATATGTCTCCAAATTTTGTTCATATATGTTCCTCTTTGGCGACTTCATCTTTTTTCGACTTTGCTTATTTGACTCGATGAAATTCCCTTCCTTTAAAACTAGAAGATAGACATTTTGATTAAAAGCAAAAAATGGGAGTTCTTGTGAAAATTGTCAATCAATAATTATTTTAAGAGTCATTATAACTCAAAATCACAAATTTCCATCTCACGAACATTTCGTGTTGTGCTTTCATTACCCTAATTTTTTCATAATTTTTGGACATTATTGAAATTTCTTAAGAAATCAGCACCTATCGATATAACTGGAGTTTTTGGGACAGGCATGTGTCTATTTTGCAAACCAATTTCATGAAAATTTTCTAAATAAAATAAGTTAATTTATGAATATATTTTTTTTTTTGAATTTTTGGATTTAAGGATAAAAAGGAGTTTAGATAAAATTAATATTTTAATATTGAATAATTAGAAAAAAAAAATTAACATTTTATTATAAAATTCTAATCTACTATTATATATTACGATAAAGCTTTGTTTATTCCTTTTTCCCTCAAACAAAGAAATAATTAAGGAAATTTAGGGAGAAAGAGAGGAGATAGAAAATTAGAATTTGATTTAGGGCAACTTCTGGCCATTTTCGTCTCTCGACCCAATTGAAAAACTTGTTCATCTCAAGATAAGGCGTATTACACCCATCTCTATTTTAAGAAAATGTATAAATTTTAGCAAATTTTTTATTAAAATTTTGTTTATGTTAGTAAAAAAATAGGGATAACTTGGCACAGATAAAACTTTAATCACATAACCTTTTATATATTATAGATATTACGATTATGCACATTTTGAATAGTTTTTTAAAATTTCACAATTGGGATTTTGAAATTTGTGCGGTTTTTATTGAATAGAAAATTATCTTGATGTTGAAAAATAGTGTTGTAGTAAAATAAAAGTCTTAAAACTTCATTTTACATAATCATTGGTAATTTGGCAATTTTCTAAAAATGTGCATTTTTTCCTAGCAGGATTTTTGTTATTTACCATTATATAATATTATGAATATTTTATATATGTTCAATTACTATTTAATTTATGTAATGTGATAATATATGTTCATATACTATTAAATCATATCTGTTGGAAGCCATAAGAGGCCAGAATCCTCTAAGATTCTATTTGTGCTAGGGAATTGTTGAGAGTTATAAGGGGCCTGAATCTTTTGAGATTTAGTTTGAGATAGAGATATGTCATATGCTCTAGTGCTAAGTATAAATGAAAAAGGGAATCTAAGGGTTCAAAATCCTTTAAGGTTCTGTTTGGATCCTAAAAATATGATACAAACTTTTCTGTGATATAGATTTTTTATTATTTATTTATTTAATATTATTATTTAAATTAGGGAGGAATAACTATTATGAATTTATTACATCTCTTAGTAAAGTGATTTATTAAAATTGTATTTAATTATTTTTAAGTATTTAATTAAAAATTTGAAAAAGAATATTTAAAAATTTAGATTAGTTAGTATGGCTTACTGAGCTATTATAGCTCATTATAGTTTTACTTCTAGCTTTTAAGATCTAGGAAGGGCAGAAGGTTGTGAACTAATAGTTCAAGATCATATCTTAGGTCATAGGTATTTTACTATTTTGATTTTTATACTATCTTGACTAATTAATTTTTTAGTTATATAGCTTCTCCTATAGCCATATATTATAGCATAGATTTTTATTTTGATGAAATGAAAGAAACTTGTAGGATGAGTTTTTTTTAGTATTTGAATATTTTAGGAGCTCTATAATCTGTAGTTTATTTCAATAAATATTGGAAAAAAATCTTAAATAATTCAAAAACTAGTTCTTGTGATTTACCGTTATAGCTCAATAAGAGATTAACAAGAGAAAACATATCCTGGTTGGGTTGGATTGTGAAAAGCTTTTGTGGTATTACAAAAATAATTTAAGAATTGGATTGTAAAATAGATCTATAAGAATTAATTTATAAGTTTAGTGAGGTACTTTGATGTTTATATGGGTGTTCATTATATTTATTTTGTGTGCATTTGTGTTCAATTGCATATTCTATGTGATCATGGATACACAAGACTAAAAAATGATAGATGGATATAAAGCTAGTTAAATAACTCATGTATATTGTTTTGGTTCAAAAATTGGATCAGATATAGTTTCAAAGTTTTCTTATTTGATAGCTTATGGTAGGTAAGGCACAGAGCAGGGTTCTTGTTATTAGATCTGAGGAGATAGAAATAAATCTATAGATGCTTTTAAGATTGAAGCCTCCAAGATTAGAGGGTAATGTTTAGCCTAGAGCAATAGCAGACTAGTTGAGGAGGCTTAAAAAGACATTCAATGGTATGTAGTGTCCTGAGAGAAAGGTATAATTAGCAGTCTTTCTATTTGATGGCGAGGCAGAGCACTAGTGGATGGGCCAACAGGAGGAAAAATTTTAAGGGAGATTGAACTCTTTAATAATCATGGAGGATCTCTCTTATGTGTTTAGAGCTTGGTTTATACCACCTTCTATGCGACAATAAATGTTGGAGACTTTTTAACTCTAGTTTAGGGGAACAGGATAGTCATACAGTACTAGGAATAGTTCACTACTTTAGCTATATATGCTCCATAGTTGATTAGCACTTGCAAAGAAGTGCTACAGATCCTTGAGAGGACTTTAGGATAGTCTTAAGAGCCTTTTGTGCCATTTCATATTTTTATTTCTCCAAACTTGTGGAGAGAGCTTATTAGATATAGAATGATGCGAGGGCTACTCAGCAATGGTTGACTACTAGTAGCAAAAGATTCATTAGTAAGACTTATGGTAGTGGCTTTTCTAGGAAGAAGATAACATTTACACTTGGAGATTCTAGAAGAGGTGGACATTCGGCATCTACAGTAATCTCTAGTAGTGGTGGCATAAAAATTCTAGTTTTATTAATAGGGCACCTGCATGCCAAAGTTGTGGAAGATATTATTCTAATCGGTGTTACGTAATAAATTGATAGTACTTTAGATGAAGTCAAATAGGTCATTGGGTAGTAGAGTGTCCAAAAGTAGGATTCGTCTGACATTATAAGTCCCAATCTAAGAGCTTTGTCAGATCGATAGGGAGATCAAGGGTGGTTCATCTCCATACTTTTTTTGAGGGACAATCTGGTAGAGTTAATTGTTCAGATTTAGTGGCAAGGATGCTATCTAGTAGTTGTCAGAGAGAGCCTAGTAGTTATATTGCACCAGCTCCAATTCAAATACGTGTCTATAGTTTGACTTAGTAGGAGACTTGTGTTGCTTCAAATGTTATGAAAGATACGATTTATATTTTTGAGCATTCATGTCACATTTTATTCAATTTTAGAGCTAGTCCTTCCTTTATTTCTAAGCATTTCTTTGATTCACTATACTTACCTTCACTTGTATTGTCTATTTCTCTTTCTATTACTTTGCCTACTAAAGATACTATGATAGCCAATTGTTTTTTTTATGATATTGAGATTTCTAATAAGAAAAAAAAATCAAGTTTTATTTTATTACCCATTTCTTCGTATGATATTATTTTGGGTATGAATTGGTTGAGTAAGAATGTGGCTCAGATAGATTACCCGAAGAAGAAAGTTACGTTATTTATGGTAGTGAGAGTTATGTATTCCAAGGAGTTAGAGGTTTTTTATCATGTTTGATCTCTAAGTTGGAAGCATATAAATTATGGAAAAAGAGTTATATGGTATTTCTAGTATCAGTTAGGGATAGCAGTATAGATCTTGATTCTCTTTTTGATATCCTGGTAGTACAAGATTTTTTATATGTATTTGTTGAGGGGTTAGGCAGCTTACCCCTAAACATAAACTTAGAGTTCGGTATTGATATTTTGTTAGGATTGACCCTGATATCTAAAGCTCTATATAGGATTGCACCTAAGGGGGTTCATGTATTAAAGATTCAGCTTCAATAGTTAATTGACAGGGGATCTGTTTATCCTAGTATCTCCCTTGGGAGCACATATTCTATTTATGAAGAAAAAGGATGGTATAATATGTATGTGTGTAGACTATAGAGAGTTAAGTAAAGTCACTATTAAGAGTAATTATCCACTGCCACATATTGATGATCTATTTGATCGATTTTACGGATATTCTGTATTCTCAAAGATTGACTTGCGATCTGATTACTATCAAGTAAAGGTGAAAGTGGCTAATGTAATAATGATAGCTTTCAGTACTTGATAAAAATACAGTGAGTTTTTTGTCATGACATTTAGGGTAACTAATGCACCAGGTGTCTTTATGGACCTAATGAATAGAGTATTCAAAGATTATATGGATTTGTTTATAATTATTTTCTTTGATGACATTTTGATATATTCTACATCTAAAGAAGATTATGCCAAACATCCGAGGAGTGTATTGGAGACTTTGAAGCAGCATCAGTTATACACAAAATTCTATAAACATGAGTTTTAGCTGAGGAGTATTTGTTTTCTAGAACACATGGTGAGTGGTGATAGTATCTTTATTGATCCCTAAAAAGTTCAAACATTCATGGATTGGCAATGGTCCACTACTCTATTTGAGATACACAGTTTCTTGGGTATGGCTGAATATTATATAAAATTTATGAAGAGGTTATCTTAGATTTCTACACCTTTGACTAGATTGACTCAAATGTCAGTAACTTTTATTTAAACATCGGAGTACGAGGCTAGTTTTCAAATATTGAATGATTGTTTGACTTATGTTCCAATTTTGGCTCTTCCATCTGATATAGAAGGATTTCAGATATTCAGTGACACTTCATTGAGATGATTGGGGTGTGTTTTGAAGAAGCATGATCGAGTGATAGCTTATGCTTTAAGATAGTTAAATCCACATGAAAGAAGCTATTTGACGAATGTTCTAGAGTTGATTATTATTTTATTTGCTTTAAATATTTGGATGTATTATTTGTATAGAGTCAGGAGTGAGATTTTCACTAATCTTCAAAGTCTGAAATATATATTCACTCAGAAGGATCTGAATCTAAGGTAATAGAGATGGCTTGAGTTGATCAAGGACTATGATCTGACTATTCAGTATAAGCCTGTTAAAGCTAATGTGGTGGAAGATACGCTGAGAAAGAAGTCTTCTAGATTATCATTTATATAGCTCATTTCATATGAGTATTTGATACAAGATATAGAGATATTACAGTTGAAGGTGATTTCTTACTGATTGGGATTCTATCACAGTGACTCAGATGATCATTCAACCTTCTTTAGCAGAAAAAATTTAGGAAGCTAAAAAATTAGATGTTGAATATCTGAAGTTAATTGATCAGATTAGATCTGATAAGAAATCTAAACTATGAGTTTGTGATTATGGTGTTATTTTTTCATTTTGGGAATGTTGAAGATGACACTTTTCTTAAGGTGGGTAGATTGTGAAAATCATAAAATTTTAAAGATTCTTTTGTTGACATAGAGCAGCCAATAATTATTTTTAAGAGTCATTTTAACTTCATATCATAAATCTTCTTCTCTAGAATATTTATAGTGTTGTACTTTAATTTCCATAATTTTTTACATTATTAAAATTTCTTAAGAAATAGCCCCTGTCGGTATAAGTGAGATTTTTGAGACTATTAGTTGTTCATTTTGCAAACCAAATTCAGAAAAAATATGAATATTTTTTTGTAATTTTTGAATTTTTGGATTTAAAGATATAAAGGAATTTAGATAAAATTAATACTTAAATATTCGATAAATAGAAAAAATAATATTTTATTAAAAATCCTAATCCACTATCATATATTTTGATAAAGCTTTTTTTTCCCAAACAAAGAAAGAGATGTGAGAAAAAATCCAAATTTGATTTTGGGCGAATTCAGACAGTTCTTGTCCGTCAGCCCAGTTGGGAAACATGTTTGTCTCAAGATAAAACACATTATGCTTATCTCAATTTTTAAAAATTTAACTTTTAGCAAATTTTTCTTTAAAATTTGTTTCTGTTAGCATAAAATATTGTAACTTTGCATAGGTAAAATTTTTACAGTGTTGCTTTTTATATATTATAGAGATTATGATTATGCTGATTTTGAATATTTTTTTGGAAATTTTACAATAAGGGGTTTTAAAATTTGTGAGATTTTTATTGAATAGAAAATTATCTGGATGTTAAAAAATATTATTGTAGTACTACAAAAGTCTTAAAACATTACTTTACACAATCCCTCATAATTTGGTAATTTTCTAAAAATGTGCATTTTTACCTTGTAGTATTTTTTGTTGTCGATCGTTATACGATACTTTAAATTTTGATGCATGCTCAATTACTATTTAAATGCTATAATGTGATGATATATGTGCATATGTAATTAAGTTATATTTGTTGGGAATCATAAGGGGTAAGAAGCCTCTAAGATTCTGTCTATGTCATGTTGCTAGGAGTTATAAGGGGCCTGAATTCTTTGAAATTTTGTTTAAAGATTCAACAAAATATTTGATAGAAGAATATTTAAAAATTTAGATTAGTTTGTGTGGCTTACTGAGGTGTCGTAACACACTATGGTTTTGCTTTTGGTTTTTAAGATCTGGGAAGGGGAAGGAGATTATGGACTAAAAATTTTGGATCAAATATAAGATCAAAGGTATTTTGCTATTTTGATTTTTTTATAATCATAACTAATTAAATTTTTAGTTATATAGCACTTTCCTTTAGCCATGTACGTATTATAGTGTAGATATTTATTTTGATGATATGAAAGAAACTTGGTGGATGAGTTTTTTCTCAGTATTTGGAAGTTTTAAGAGCTTTGTAGTCTATAGTTTATTTCAATGAATATTGCCAAAAAATTTGAAATAATTCTAAACTAGATTTTGGGATTTATTTGTCAAAGCTCAACACGGTAGGACCTATTTTGGTCGAGTTGGGTTGTGACCGCTATGAAGGTAGCTTTGTCCCTTCCGCGTGCTTCTTTAAACAAATCCCATAAATTGATCCTAAATCATACATCCAAATAGCCCCTTCGCATACTTTAAGGTTAATTAGATGATACATGAAGGTTTTTCAAAGTTTTGGGCTTTTTGTGTGATAAAAAAGTTTCTCTTAAACTTGAAAAAAAATTCTATAAGATGGTGGGGAAACCTGCAATTCTTTGTGGTGTAGAATGTTGGCCATTAAAAGTGAAGCATAATATTATGTTAAGTATTACAGAGATAAGGATGCTTAGGTGGATGAGTGGCTTTACTATTAGAGTTTATTTTTCATGGTGATGGTGTAATGGATGAAGATATTATTAGTAGAATTCAAGTTGGATGATTGAAGTGGAGAAAAGCATCAGGCTTATTGTGTGATAGAAAAGTTCTTCTCAAACTTAAGTGAAAATTCTAAAATATGGTGGTGAGATCTGTAATTCTTTATTATGGTGTAGAATGTTGGCTGATAAAAGAGAAGCAAAATATTAAATTAAGTGTTGCAGAGATAAGGATGCTTAGGTGGATAAGTGGCTTTACACTTAGTTACCAAATATGAAACGAGCATATACTTGAAATGGTTGGAGTAGCGCCAATAGAAGATAAGATTAGAGAGAGCCGCCATAGGTTGTTTGGTCACATAAATGACAACTTTTTGATGACTCATTTGGGAAACTAGATGTATTAGCGTGTTGCACTAATTCACATACACTCTTTTATTGCCTAATATTATATAATCAACTTGACTCCCTACTCCCCCTTTTGACATCACCAAAAGGAGAACTAAAAATAGACTATAGTGTTAAATAAAATGCAAACAGTACATTACTCATCAAATGGACCATGATTAGTTGGTGGTGATGGTGGATTTAAAAGTATCAATGTAGGGATGAGAATTTCTTATGAAGCCATGCATAATAAATCTCATGATGCTATTATACGTAGTTGCTCCTAGTATATGGTAGACTCCTAACTGTGTGTGTTCTAGATATAGAAGAAGGCATGGATATACCTATCATATCAAGTAGACCTTTCTTAACCCTATGTAGGTATATGATTTATTTTTAGAATGGTGAATTGACCATGTGAGTTCTGGATTATGGAGCTAACTTCAATGTCCTAAAATATAGCACGTTTCCTAAGGATCAAATTGAAGATTACTATAGAGTGGATTATGTTGATGTGTGTGTGGAGGATATTATGGATGCATTGTTAGGTGATATTCCTTCAAATATGTCAGTATTTGGGGATGACTTAGGAGAGATAGATGGAGATTGTAATAAGTGAAACCCTTATGATGTTTAAGCATATATTTAAAGTGTTAGATACATCATCTACAAAGAATCCTTTAAACTCATTAATATTTAAGGAACCTACACTAGAACTAAAAGCTTTGCCTTCTTAGTTAAAGTATGCAATTTTAGGATAAAAGTTAACTTTATCTATCATTATATTATATAAGCTCAATCTAAGGAAAATGATTTGAGAGCTTAGCATGCATAAGAGAGCTTTCAGATGGCATATTACTAACATTTAGGGGATTAGTCCTTTCATTTGTATGCATAAGATTTTGTTCGAGGAAACTTATCAACCTAAAGTTGACCCACGGAGGATGTTAAATCCAACTATGAAAGAGGTAGTGAAGAAAGAAATTTTAAAATGATTTGATGCCGGCTTGATTTATCCTATTTCTGACATTAATTGTGTTAGTCCAATTCATTGTGTGACAAATAAAGGAGAATTACCTATCATTACAAAAGGGAAGAAAGAACTTATTCGTACTAGGATTATGATAGTGTTGAGGATTTGTATTAACTATAGAAAGCTTAGTAAAGCCACTAAGAATGATCATTTTTCATTTCTCGTTTATTTTTCAAATAATAGTTAGATTAGTTGGGAAACCTTTCAATTATTTCTTAGATGGTTATTCTATATACCATCAAATTTTGATTGCCCTAGAGGCTTAAAATAAATTAACATTCAAAAGTCCTTATAGAACCTTTACATTTAGATGAATGCCCTTTAGATTATATAAAGCCCTTGCAACATTTCAATGACGCATGATGTTAATATTTTCTGATTTAATAGGGTAAGGCATTAAATTTTTTGTGGATAATTTTTTAGTTAATTGTTGCAGATATGTGGATGCTCAAGTGGATGAGTGGCTTTACTCTTAGAGACAGGATACAAAATGAGCATATACGTGAAAAGGATGGAGTAGCTCCAATGAAAGTTAAGATTAGAGAGAGTTTCCTTAGATGGTTTTGTCACAAAAAATGACTGATTATTTAGGACCCATATAAGAAAGTAGAGGTATTAGACTTGGCTTATATTAAGAAAGATAAGGTAGACTTAAAAGACTTGGTTAGAAAATAGTCAAATGATATTTCATTTTTAGATTAGAATGAGAATTTAGCTCTTAATAGGACACAATGGAGAAAAAAGGATTCATATAGCCGACCCTGTTTAGTGGGATAAAGGCTTAATGTTGTCGTTTCTTGTTGGAAAAACTTTCTACTTTTTTTTTTCGATCACTCAGCCTTGGTATTTATTAGCGACAGATTTAACACTGCTTAGTTTAATTACAGTTGCTTTACACTTTATTAACATTTACACCAATCATATGTACACACGTGTAACACCTATGTCCTAGACTCTATATATATGCTGTAATTGTTCACCGCATGAACATATACAATAATCATTTCTTATTCCTTCGTTCTCTGCTCCGGTGATCACCAGAATTTCATTTCTTCATGGTATCAGAGCTAACCTTTTGCTAAATTGGTAAAAAAGCTAGTTTGTTGAAGGAAGGCATTGTCTTTAGACACAAAATCTCTGAGAGGTGTATGGAGATCGATAAGGAGAAATTCTAAGTAATTAAGAAATTTCCACGTTTTTGTTAAGAGCATATGCACATTTCAAGGTCATGGTAGATTTAATAGATTTTTCATCAAATATTTTTTAAAAAATTGCAAAATTTCCTTGCCATTTACTTTAGAAGGGTGTAACTTTTTGTTTTAATTTTTTTTGTCCAACAACCTTTGAAAAACTCAAGAAATGTTTTTTTATTGCACCTTTCATCATTTTAACTCGATGAACTTTACATTTCAAATTGTTGTGAGATACTAGTGACAATGCCATTGGAGAACTATTAGGTATAGACTAGATAAAAAATTTAGGTAATTTATTATGCTAGTAGAAAAACTAATGATGAACAAATTGATTGTATAAAAACTTAAAAAGAATTTCTAGCGATAGTTTTTACTTTCGACGAATTTAGATCATATTTAATCTTCACTAAAATTACTATTTTTACTAATCACTTTGCAACGAAATGGCTATTAACTAAAATAGATGTAAAACCCATACTTCTTAGATGGAATTTTTTTTTTTTTTTTTTTTTGCTTCAGGAATTTGATGCGGAGATTCTTGATAGAAAAGGATCTGAGTGTCAAGTGGTTGATTATTTGTCTAGATTAGAAAGGGAGGATTTTAAGCATAATGATTGTGAAATTAATGAATTCTTCTTTGATGAGAAGCTATTTGCATTGTGTTCATTGTGTATGCCTTAGTATGCTAATTTTATTAACTTTATTATTATTAGTGGGGTAATCTAACTGATATGTCTTACACATGAAGGTATAAATTTATACACAATGTCCAATTCTATTTTTAAAATGAGCCTTACTTATTTATGAAGTGTAAAGATCAATTCATTAGGAGGTGTGTCCTAGACAATGAGATTGAACCAATTATTAGTCAGTGTCATGATTCAAAGTATTGAGAGCATTTTGGTGGATCTAAAATAGCTTCAAACATTCTTCAATTTGGATTTTATTAGCTACCCTTTTAAAGATATTATTGATTATGTAAAAGAGGTGATCTATGTTAGAGGGTAGGAAATATCACTAAAAGAAATAAAATGCTGCTTAATTACATACTAGAAGTGGAAATTTTTTTATATATAAGGTTTAGACTTCATGGGTCTTTTTGCTCAAACTTACGGAAATAATTCCATTATTATAGCAATCGACTATTTCTCCAAGTGGATAGAAGGAATAGAGATACCCAAAATTAATGCTCATGTAGTAATTACATTTTAAAGAAAAATAAATTAGAGAGTGAAAATTTTAAGAATAAAATGTGAAAATCTATCGTAGCAACTACTTATCATCCACAAAGTTGAGGTCAAGATAGGGCATGTAATGGGAGATTAAGTAATAGGAGTCCAAATTGGAAGATTCATCATTAAGATAAGATGATACAGTTTAGGCTTCCAGAACTGCTTAAATCCAACTGGAATGTCTCTCTATAAATTATTTTTTGGAAAAGCTTGCCACATTCCTATAGAGTTAGAATATAAAGCCTTCTTGGTCATGAAAGAATTAATATTCAATCTTTAGGAAGTTTTAAAGAAAAGATTAATATAATTGAATAAATTAGAAGAATTAAAACATGACATCTATAAGAATGCCAAATTATATTAGGAGAAAATTAAAAAAAAATGATATGATAGTAAGCTTAATAAGAAAGAATCTGAGTCTGGACATTAAGTATTCATGTATAATTCAAGATTTAAAATTTTTCTTGTGAAGCTTAAGTCAAGTGTTTAGGCCCATTCACTATTGTTAAGGTGTATACCTATGGAGCTGTAAATAAAAAAGATAGTAAAACTACCCAAATCATCAAGGTTAATGATCAAAGTTTGAAACCATACTTAGGAGGAGAAAATGGAGCAACTTATAAGTTAAATGGGGTATAATTATCTTCGGTAAGAATTTGGCATAGTATGACTGAATACTATAAACTTAAGGTTGCTTGGGTGGAAACCATTTGATTATCCATATTTATTGTTAGGAGATAGTTTGTGAATTTTATTAAGTTTGTGGTTAGAAGTCCTTATATTATGTTTGATTCGTGTCCTATGAAACTTATGTGTGTGTTAAACAGAATATTATATGATTTGAGCTTAAATGAAGAATTCAATGTAGCATTGAGTTTAGAAGCCTTACGGTGAAATTATATTAAATTAATCTTTAGCGTCGTAGTGCCGAGACAAAACATTAATCAAATAGTGAAAGCATCATGGTGATAATATCTTTGAGCACCACAGTGTAACCACGTGTCAAGCTATACTATGGTCTCCCAATTAAAAAGTTGTTACAATCATGGATCACAAGTTTGTGATTTTGATGATGATAAATATTTTTAATTGAATTGTTACTTTTCTCACTAAATATTTTAAAAAAAAATTTCGGTGTGTGAGCACTAACATTGTAGGTAAGACATACACTGCTCAAGGCTACTGAAAGCTCAAGAATTGGTAGAATAAAAATGTCAACTAAGAAAGTCTTTATTTTTATTTTTATTTATTTTCTATTTCTAGAGTTGAGCCACATAAGAGTGTATGAAATTGGGTGACCATGCACACATACACAAGGGGAGTTATATAAATTTTAAAGGTTAAAATTTTTGTACAAATCAAGTTGTATGACTTATAATTGCACTGCACAATCAATATAAAAAAAATAGGGCTTAACAACTAATTGAAAAATTAGTTTCTGAAAACTAATCAAACTATATAATTTGGATCGTACTATAAGATTTGTTACGAACTAAAAACCCTAACCATCATATTAATTTAAGTAAGATTTTGAAGTTTTATTTTTGAACAAATCATACTATATGATGCTAATTTACTGTATGAATATTTGAAATCATTCTTAAATTAACTACTATAATTAGTCAACCAAATCATGTTTTATTTATTGATAGCCAATCGTACTATACGATATTGATCATACTAAATGATTAACAGAGATGAAATTTGGTTATCCCAAAGATCGTAGCAAATAGAATAATGATTTTTTAAACTAATCATATTGTACAATATTTATGTCGTATTAGAAGACTTGCTTAAAATCAACTAATCGTATTATAGAATGAGAGCAGTATGGGATGATTACCAGAGATGATTTTTTAGTTGTCACAAGAATCATCCTGTACGAATAGTGGAAATAAAACAAATTGTATTGTATGATGTGTTCTAATTAATTAAATAGTTCATTTGAATGAGTATTTACATTGTATTGGATTTGACTAGTTTTGAACTAATTATACTGTATGAACAATGATGGCTTGTTTTTTTAGGGTTTCTTAAAGCCCAATACTTAAGCAAGTTTTCAAGATTCTCTTTGTAATAGTGAGAGGATTGTGTCACTACTGAAAGTACTTTAAGAGAGAATTTTTGAGAAATCTAGGGTTTGAGAGGAAGGAGAAGGTGCGGTTGAGCGTGAGGGAGAAAGAGTGTGAGGGGATCACTCGATTGCTCTAGGCTAGCTACACTGTTGCTCCTACTGTGGCCTTGGTGAGTCTTTGGAAGCTCTACAGGGAGAGAGGCTTCTAGGTCAAGTCCTCAAGGTAATCTGCCTTCTCCGATAAGGAGAAAAAAGAATTGAGGTTCTCTCACTATAGGAATTTTGTTGTTTACCGTTGGTAATACCGACAGTCAAATGACTGCCAAAATTATTGATGGTTAAAACAATTATTTGATTACCAATTTATTAGGCCAATTTTTAAAAATAAATCATTAAAAATGCCGATGATAGATTGGCTGCTAGATAAACCACCATTTTTTTCTATAGGCATCGACTAAAATTGGCGGTTAGTTTGCCAATTTAAAGTAATTTTTTTCCAGCAGACCATAATGCCAGAAAAATGCTAGAAATTGCACAAAAATAGGCCACCTAAGCCTTTCATCCTCATTTCTTTGCATTTTTTATTTTCATCCAGATGCTACTCTCATCCTTGCCTCTAACCTGTGTTTGTAAGACTCTGGCCACCAACATCCTAACTCTAGATGTCGACGCCCTAACTCCTACCACCAACACCCTCACTCCACCCACCAAGGCCCTAACTCTAGCTGTTGAATGCCCTGCAGGTAATCTCCTCCGTGCATTTACTTTTTTTTTCTTTAGTCATGGATGTTCTTAGTTGACATTTGCTAGAGGATGTACCTTAATTTCTTATTTTTGTTATTGATAATCTTCTTGTTGATAAGTCTAGAGAAAGAGTTGAAGGTAAACTTGAATTATGAAGATCAATGTTTGAGTTGATTTTGAGAAAGCCTTAAGTCCATATCATTTTGCTTTAGTCATGGATGTTCTCAGTTGACATTTGCAAGAGGTTATACCCTTTTTTTTTTGCTTATGATATTATTCTTGTTGATAAGACTAGAGAGGGAGAGAGGGAGCTGAAGGTAAACTTGAATTATGGATGTTTACCTTAGAGTATAAAGGTTCTTGCTTGAGTTGATCTAAAACATGAATATATGGAGTGTAATTTCAGTAGTTATACACTTAGTGAGGTGATTATGCATTTGGGTGATAAAGTCATTAATAAGAGTTCATTTTTTATATATTAGATATCTTGTTCAAAGTGAAGGTGAAATATATGGGGATATTATCAAAAGAAATCAAGTTGGATGGTTGAAGTGGAGGAATGCATCATGGTTGTTGTGTGATAGAAAAGTCCCCCTTAAACTTAATGGAAAATTCTATATGATGGTAATGAGACATGCAATGCTTTATTAAAATAGAAGCATAATACTAAGTTAAGCTTTGCAGCGATAAGTCCAGGAGGGAGACAAAGGAGCTGAGGTTCTCTACCTTCTCCAGGAGGGAAAAAAATGAGTCAAGGTTCATTGCCATCACCAAGTGGGTGACATAGCATCTGAAACTCCACTGTATTAGGTTTGGTGAAAGTGAGTCTATAAGGGATTCTCTATCTTGCTGTGGGGGAAAATGAGAGTCATTTTGTTTTAGTGCAATACCCAAAACAAAGGACTCTGAGGAGTGAACATTGGTCAAGGTTGACTAAACCACTATAAATTTCTCTGGTGTGTTTTTTTTTCCTTTTTGCACATTAATTTTTCTTGCATTTTATTTTTTTTATAATTGTTTGAAAAGTTGGTGATTATCGCTTATTTTCATAAATTAAAAATCATCATAGGGAAAATAATATTTTTGATAAACTCATTCACTTTTATTATCAATAAGAATTTTGTATTTCTAATTTTTGAAAACTTTTTCAAAAATATTATCATCATTACTTTCAAGTTGAAAAATTCTTAAAATTATAAATTAACCATCCCTTTTGGTGAGCCTTGGGCCAATTCCATAAGGTTTAGTAACCTTCACAAACTTTCAAAAGTCTATAGTCACAATTTCCAAAGCTAGCGTCACAGTGCTACATGTTTTCAATGTTTACCTCAACGACATAACATATTAGCACTATCCAGATTATAATTAGGGAATGAGCTTTTCCTTTTCATTTCACTTGTGCTATAGAATCCTAAGTTGTGTTTAATCCTTGCTAAGAATCTTATATATCCCCATCTTTAAAATGGATCTTAAGATCACTATTGATAGGATGAAGTATGAGTCTTCTTTCTTTAATGCCCATAGGTTCGTGAGTGTGTTTGCAGAGGAGCTATACAATAATTTAGTATATAAGACTTGCAATCCTAGGTGAGATTTAAATAATCTTGGTTGGGGGGGGGGGGGGGGGGGGGGGGGGGGGGGGGGGGGTGTGGTCTAGTTAATGTCTTAATTAAAAACAAAATTATGATTTCCTAGTTCTTTAACTAAGACCTTTCAATGTACCTATTATCCATGAATTCTTTGCAAATATAAATTAGCACCAAAATGAGTGTGTCTTTAATAGGGGAAAGTGGGTCCTATTATAATCTTCTAGCCTAATTTAGTGTTTCAATAATTACAAATATTATTAAAGTGATTATTTACTTATTCCTACTTTATATATATTGCATGTTTCTTTTGTATGTCGGTTACCATTTCCAAATTATAGTTAGGGAATGGGCTTTTCATTTTCATTTTAATTGTGCTATTGAATCCTAAGTTGTGTTTAATCCTTGCTATGAATCTTATCCCCATCTTTAAAATGGATCCTAAGATTACTATTGATAGGATGAAGTATGGGTCTACTTCCTTTAATGCCCATAGGTTCTTGAGTGTGTTTACGGAGGAGCGGTATAATAGTTTAGTAAATAAGACTAGCATTCCTTGGTGAGATTTTAATAATCTGTGGAGTGTGGGGGGGGGGGGGGGGGGGGGGGGTTTGCGGGGTAGTTAAGGTCTTAATTAAAAGTAAAATTATGATTTCCTAGTTCTTTAGCTTAGAACTTCCAATGTACCTATTATCCAAGAATTCTTTGCTAATGCAAATCAGCTCCAAAATGAGTGTGTCTTTATTAGGGGAAAGTGGGTCCTATTACAATCTTCTAGCCTAATTTAGTGTTTAAAAATTAAAAATATTATTAAAGTAATTATTTACTTATTCCTACTTTATATATATATTGCATGTTTTTGTTTGTATGTCACTTTCCATTTCTAGTACAAATACATCATGCTAGATTGGAGAATAAAGATCAAGAAACTGTAGTATTAAGGTTAATATTAGTATGTAATAAAGTTTGTACTTTTCCATTTTCTTGAGTCATTTTATGTATTAGGTGTATGTTGGCTAGATAATTGAACACGTACTAACAAGGTAGATACAAATTCAATATTTAATTTTTTATATTAATCATATTATACTATATGATTTATTATAATAAAAAGTAATAAAATTATTTAAATAAATAAAATTAATTAAATTTATCTATAACTAATAATAGTATATGACTTTAAATTATAAAGGGTAATAAGTTATTTTGAAGGAGGGAGCAGAAGGATGGAGCAGCATCTCCGCCATGTAAGAAGTAAAAGGAAGGACAACAACTTCACCGTAGCGAGGTGCTAATTGATAGATGACATCTCGACCATAGCGAGGAGATGAAGGAGGAAGTGGTATCTCTATCATGCTAGGGTAGGAGGGAGAAAAATCTTAACTGGCATGGGGCGAAAGAAGGGGGATTCTTTGGGATTAAAAGAGTCTGTAAAGATTATTCTCCACCTAGTAAGTGAGTAGGGTTTATCCTTATGATTGAGTGCCAAAGAAGCGTGAGTTAGTGCAATAACAAAACATGAGGCCTTAAGAAAGTGTACATTAGTTGATTTAACCATACCACTATAAAAATATAGTTTGCAATTTCTCTACTTTCTTAAATTTACTTTTCTACACTTTGGTTTACTAGGTTGATCTTTTTGAAAGTTGTGATTGAGAATTTTTATTCAAATCTTTGTTAAATGTTAAAAAATAATTTTTTTTTGTTTGTTAAATTTATTTCATGTTTTTTGTTAGAAAATCTTTCTTAAAGCTTCAAGATAATTCTCTAATTTGGTTTTATGTAAAAGATTTTTTAAAATACTAATTCACCCTTCTACACCTTTTGGTGTAGAACTTTCAAAATTGTCCTATTAAATAAAAATGGACCAAAGTTTCCCAAACTCAAGTCTCTCACTCTCTCTCTCTCTCTCTCTCTCTCTCTCTCTCTCTCTCTCTCTCTCTCTCTCTCTCTCTCTCTCTCTCTCTCTCTCTCTCTCTCTCTCTCTCTCTCTAGTTGGTTGGTTCTAAGGGAAGACATGAGTTGATTTAGTTGAAAATGATATTTTATCTTAAAATTAGAACCAAGCACTACAGAAAAATCACCAATTTCTGGCAGAATTTTTAGCGAATTTCTGGCAGACAACTTTCCGGCGGATTTTCGATGGATACAAATGAAATATTTCTCACTAATTTTTAGGAAGATTTTTTAGTGGATTTTCGGCGAATTTCTAGCGAATTTGTTTCCGACAAATTTTTTGGCAAATTTTTCGATGAATTTTAATAATTTCTGAAAAATATTATATATTTGTAAATTCATTTATTAATAATTTTATTTTCTATTTAATTCATTATTAATTTAATAACTTTAATATAATTTTAAATAATTGAAATTTAGATTTTAAAGTGATAATTATTTTAATTATTTATTAATAACTTTAATTTATTATTCTATTAATAACTTTAATACTAATATTATTATTAATAACCTTAATTTCTTTATTTATAATTTTAACTTATTATTTTATTAACAAATTTAATATTAATATTAATAAAATAATTAATATTTTTTGTTTTCATTAAACTTTTTCCTCAATTAGTTTATTTAAATATAAAATAATTAGCATTTTAACTTATTTTTCATCATGGTAGAGATGTAGAAACTCTTAAAATACAGAGGTCCTAGCTTCAAATCTCCCCACGACGCGCAAGGGGCACTTATAAGCGAGTGGGCTTGGCGCAGTTGGATGAATGTGGGCGGGCTGGGCTGAGGCAGCTAGCACGGGTGGGTGGGCTATGCACGGGCAAAGGCAACGAGCACACGCGGGCAGGTTCGATCCAAGCAGACTCAGCGAGCACGGACTGGGCTGGGAGAGGAGTCACTACGGGCAAACCTAGTGCACCTGCAGGCGGGCTTGGCATTCATGTGGGTTGACGTGAGATTTAAATTTTCAAAATCATTTTTTACTTTTTTTGGTGGAGTATTTCAATTGGACAGCCGCCGAAAAAGTTTTCCGACGAAATAAGTCTACCAGAAATTTTTTCTAGTTGGGTTTTTTTGACAAAATTTTTTTTCCGATGCTCGATTAACCGTCGTAATTATTTTTGCCAGAAAATTTTGAAATTTGCTAGAAAATTCAGAATTTTTCGCCGAAAATACGCTATTTTTCTGTAGGGAAATGTCATGTTACTTGATCTTGCATACTGTAGAGCTCCCTTATGGGGAACAAAGATCTACAATGCCATCCCAGTGCCACCTTACTAAATACAGTTGTAAAATTCCATAGAGCTCAATTAGTGATGCCTACCTTGGTGTTTTGGTGCCCTGGGAAATTTTTTTTTTGTTTTCACAAATATCCAAAAGGATCCCTAAGACCTACTCTAGAGAAAATTCAGACATTAACATCTATATAAAATATTCCCAAACATATTTCAAATATAGTATTCAATAAATTATATCTTTTAGATTAGATTAGATAAGTGCAATAAAATTCAAATTAAGTAGGTTTTGCATTAGTCTTAAATTCCCGTGTTATACAATATGTCCTTAGAAATTATATTATACCCAATGTTGACGATGAGATCAACATCACTTCACTATTATCCATTATCATATATTTTTGTTTGACTACAATTTAATTTAATGTGGCTGACATGATTATCCATTATATAGAAAACCTGATTACCAATAGAAATCCTAGGGCATGCTGTAGGAAAAACCTAACACTTAAAAATATTGTAGCCTACTTATTAGATGTCAAGTACAGCTTGGTGTACTCTACCCAAAATTACTTGTTATAAAGCAAGGACTGTGTAAAGCTGTTACTTCCTTCTTCCACACTGGTCACATGGCAAATCAAATTAAAGCCACTGCTATAGCTCTCATCCCTAAACATTCCCATGCCAGTAATGTCAAGGACTTTAGACCTATTGCCTTATGCAATGTCATTTATAAAATCATTGCAAATAGAATGAAGAACGTGATGCCTTACATCATTCATCCTAGTCAAGGGGGCTTTATCAAAAAAAGGATTACCACTGATAATATTTTGCTAGCATCAGAAATCCTGAGCAGTTTCAATCTTAAAGCTAAGCATAAGTATTTTTGTGCAAAATTTGACATTACTAAAGCTTTTGATATGGTCTCGAGAGACTTTCTTTATCAAAGGCTTGAGGCCAAAGGTTTTCCTGATATGTTCATTACATGGATTAAGGCCTGCACTAAAGATGTGCACTTCTCTGTTTGCATCAATGGCATGCTTGAAGGATATTTCAACTCCACCTCCGGAATAAGACAAGGTTGTCCTTTATCCCCATACCTATTCAGCATTATCATGGATGGCTTATCCAATTGTTTTGATTTAGCTGCTGCTAACAAAGATTTTAATGGCATTTCAACTGGCAATTGCTCTATTTCTCACCTTTTATTTGCGGATGATCTTCTTGTCTTTGGTCTGGCCACAATCAAGAATGCTCAAGCCCTTAACTGCATTCTTAAAGTATTTGGGGAGGTCTCGGGGCTATATACAAATTCTTCCAAAAGCTCAATCCTTATCTCCAAAGATACCACCACTGTTACAAACATCTGCACAATCCTTCAAATTCAGCAATCTTACAACCCCATGACTTACTTGGGCTTGCCCATTTTCTATAAAAATCTTAAAGTCGCTCACTTTCAACCACTCCTCCAAAAAGTCGCTGTTCTCTTAGATGGTTGGAAAGCTAAATCATTATCATTGGCGGGCAGGGTCCAATATATCAAATTCACCATGTGCAACACCCTGGCTTACTGGATCAGGGGATCTATAATACCGAAATCTTGCTGTAAACTTATCAATCGGATGTGTGCTAGATTTACTTTTTTTGGTGACATCAATATGAGAAAGCTTCATATGGTATCTTGGAAACAAACTTGCCTTCCTAAATGCAATGGTGGTTTGGGAATTCCTTCTATGGACTCCCTGTATAATAGCTATGGTTGTTCTGTTATATGGAGGTTTTTAAATACAAAAAATTTACTTTTTGACTGGTGGAGGGAAAAATATTATTCACTATGGAACACTATGGCTGTGAACTGTACTTATTATTGGAAAGTTTTGTGTAAGCTTGCTGAAGACATTAGGAACTGTATTACTTTTATAATTAATCCGACGAGCTGCCTCTCTGTTTTTTGGGATCCTTGGTGTGGGGGAAATTCAATTGCTAGCTATTTGAAACAAGAAAACACGATTGCTGCTTACTCTCAATACTTTGATTGGAAGGTGAAAGATTTAATTTGGGGAGCAACCTAGGCAGTCCCCAACTTTTTTGACAGTAATATTTCCTGTTGTATCAATGCTGTAGCTATCGAGATTTCTGATGAGAGCCGTCTTTGGCTAGGAAATCAGAACCCCAAGTTTGTTCATTTCAGGAAACATTTTTTTGGGCACCTGGAGACTGTGAATTGGCACAAATACATTTGGCATAAGAGAGCTTCATTGCGTTTTTCTGTATACGCCTGGCTTGCTTTTAGAGGGGGTTTGAAAACGTCTGATGCGTTAGCTAAACGTGGCATTATAAGTCAAAATTCTTGCTGCTTCTGTCATTGTGATATGGAAACACTATCTCATTTATTCTATGATTGCAGTTTTACTTTCAATGTTATTAAAAAACTGCTGCCCTGGTTGGGTTCCCTTTTGATGAAACCCAACCTTTTTCAAGTCTACGATAGTATTTTTTAGCAAAAATTCAACAAACATGATCGACACTACTATCTGCTTACTGTGTCGGCTATTATTTACTACCTTTGGAGAGCAAGAAATGATAGAATGTTTGGGGGAATCATTGACAGCCAACATACAATTATTGTTAAAGTGGAAAAAGCTATCACACTCAAAACTTATGGCTGGAAGCACTAGTGTCTTTTGCCAGGCCTGTTTCTCGTTGGGAGTTGATTACGTTGCTGGAAATTGCCGTGATTTTTCTAGTGCCTGTAGTTTTTTGGCCCGTTGTCTCTGGAATTTGCTTATACATGATGATGCTGGGGCTTATGAAGAATTTTGTGGTGCCTGTAAATTTTGCTTTGCTTACAGGATGCCAGGCAGATTTTGATGCAAAGGACAATGATGAATGCTATTTTTACAGCTGCCCCTCAGACGGTCTCCATGGCAACCAGGGGCTTCTGCGTTCAGGCTGGTCCTGCTCGAGCATCTTTGCCTGAACGCCCTGAGTCCTTTAGGCTTTGCCATTTCTTCTTTCATCTGCTTTGTATTTTGTTTCTTTAGAACTTCCATTCTCTATTTTTTTGAGTATTGGGAGTTTTAGTTTTTGGTCTTTTACTTTACTTGAACTTTTTCTCATATATGAAAGGGCTTTGGCCCAAAATTTCCCCCAAAAAAAAAATTACTTCTTAGATTTTATTATTGATAGTTCCTTCCATTTCCTCTATAGTGAAAGATATCAGGGACCATGCTAAAAAGAGCATAATTCAAATAAGGAAGGGAAAGTACCAGCCTTCATAGCACCTATACCCACGGTCACCGATCACCTATAGACTCATGATTTAGTGATTTGACCGCTTAGAGTTGAGATTGAAAACATGCATTCAGGAGTCCATAGCACATTGGCAGCAGCTTGAGCAGTAGCACAAGGCTGATCATTTTGGGTTTTAGGAGCAGTTCTCTTCCCTACAGTACTACTTTTAACTGCCACCACGTTGATCAGAGTTCATTTGATGAGTAGCTTGTATTATTGGTAGTTTATTTTATTATAATTTTTTTTTCAATCTTTCTTTCACACTGAAGTTCTATTTTCATTTTCTCTTTTTTGTTATGTCAAAAGGGAGAGCAGAGAGCCATATTGGTTATACTATTTACCATTAACTAGTGCACTTTTATTTTCAATCTTTATGTTGGTGCATTTTAATTTAAAAATAAAAAAGGGCATTTAAAATTAAAATTATAACATGACGCACTTTAAAAATTAACAAAATAAAGAAAAACATAAATTAATTAAAAATTAAAACTAAATGGGTTTTCACCATTATTTTTAAAGAATTTATTTACTGAAGGGGATAACTAAGCAGGGAATTGAATATAAAATTTGCAAATTTAAATCCTAACTAATAATATTTGTTAACTTCAAAAAGGAAGTGATTGTTATAATTGAGGATCCGAACTTAACGTTTTGATAATTATAAATATTGGTGGTGTTATAATTTACTTATTTCTGCTATACATACAGTACATGTTTCTTTTATGTGACTGATGGGGGCATATGAGGTGATAGGTTAATATCAAGCTAATGTAAGGATCACTAAATTTGAAAGATGCTTAGGTTTTTTGATATAAAATTTATAATAGCCCATTATTTATGTAAGTATATATATCAAATCAAATAATAAAGTGATAGAGTAGAGTGTCAAACCCACAAGAAACTTATCTAATATATTGCAATAAAACTATCGCTACTTACTCTAATTGCATTAATTTATCCTACTGAAATGAAAAATTATATTTTTGGTTTCTTGCCACTAAATAAAAATAAGTAAAAGGGTTGATATAACTGTAATAAAGTGTTTTGGCCTGATGAATATAAGTTATATCTTTTCCTAATAAAACTCCTAATTTTAGATATGGATCAAAGTATATGCATCCCTATATTTATTTCGAGCTTGTATGAGTGAAAAAAAGATTGTAAGTCTTCCTACAGTTTTATTATCTCTATAAAACTTAGAGTATTCAAACATCCTTTGTCTAGACATGCCAATATTCCATTTTAATATTCATATTATTCTTGCATTCCTCAGTCGAGATTATATGTCACACTAGGTTTAACTATACACATGGTCATTATATGCATTAAATGAAGAACAAGAGATGTTGAAAACATCAATACTTTCTTTAAAGATCAAGAGTCTACTTTAGTACTTAATATACTCTTTACATCATCAACCAAAAATAAGAGATCAATCAAGAAAAAATAACAAGCTAAACTCTTATTTGTATTCATAAAAGAATAAAGTACAAGAGTAGTAGAAACTTTATCACTAGGAAAGATCAAAATATCTTGTTTACACTCCTACTTCCTCCACTTATAGAGTTGCTTGTACAAACATAGTTTAAAATCCTCCAAAAACTATATCTTGCACTTCCCTAGCCTACCTTAGACCTTACTGCAAGGGGGCACAAAAGAAACACACTAATGTCTCGGCACTACATTATTGGCTCCATTATGGCACTAGATAATATGGCACGGTTATGACATGAATTGGTACGTATTTTCACTAAATAAGTATGGCTATTAGAAAGTTGAAACTGTTATGCCGTGGTGCCATAAAATATGTGTTACTGTGCTTAGAATGCTATTCTAGCAATGTAGCATTAGAAAGGCTGACACTCCATGAATTTCCTGTGACACTCAATGTTGTGGTGTTGATTTTGGGCATGCTATGACACACTAAGATTCTAACATTTTTGATGTTTTGATGCTTACAAATAGAGAAGATTAGTACTTCCACATTGAAATCGATGCCTTGGTGTTGATCGATATGGTGGTGCAGCACTATCCTTGTGGATGCTACGGTGCTTTCAAACACTTAAAGTTTTTGCCTTTCTATATATAATTCATGTATAAACATACTAAAACATTACATTTTTATTGAATTTAATATAGCTAAAATAGTATATAATTTACGCTTATCAAATTTTTCTCAGCTTAAACTCGTGCTTATCCTCAAGAAACACTTATATTCACTCCTTGATCACCTTAATAACCAAAATAAAATTAATAATTTAAAATTATTAAAATATAGAATAATATAACACAGTCTAGAATTAATTTGAAATGAATAAGTTATAATTCAAATTTGAGAAGACATAATATTTATCCCAATCACTCATCCTATTAATTGCTTATTTTAAATTTATTCACTATCTTTGAAAATATAAATTTAACATTTTGAATATATAATGAATAATGTATTCTTGGAATTACTTGCTCATGGTTTAAATAGGAGAGTCATAAGTGCACTCTCATATGTACTAGATTACTTATTTTATCCTTCTTAGTTAAATAGTAGGATGTAATTGAAATTAAACTACAACTGATACTAATTCTTTAGTGTATTTATCTTTTTCGTCTTGTGTCATTTCAATTTTTCTTTTTGATATTTTTTCTTCCTTTATTATTTTTTGAAGTACATATTTAATGATTTTAAATATCAAATTTTTCTACCATCTCTAACAATCCTATTGAATTAATGAAAGAATTCAATAAAATCTCTAGTTACATTGTAAAGTATATATACCTATTATTTCCCAAATTTTAGTTACTCGTAGTAAATAATATTTAATCATTTTCAATTATGTTATTAAAATAAGTTAATGTATAGTTTCTAAATTTAAAATGAAGTCAAAAACTTAAATGATCTAGATTAGTTAATTAGTAAGTTTTTAAAACAATAAATTATTATGTAATATTCATTTAAACTATAAATCTATGGTTTTATTATTATCCTAATTTTACAAAAAAAATTAATTAAAAATTTTGCTTTAGCTAGATAGGTAATCAAGTACAATAATTATAGAGAATAATATGCAACAGTTTAAATATAAGGAAATATAAAAAGTTGTAAAACATCACAAAATAAACATAGTGTATTAATAGTAATTAAAAACATTAAATACAATTGGGTTGCCTCCCATCAGTGCTAAGTTTATTATCTTTAGCACACTAAGCATCATACACAAGTGACTTGCTTCCCATCAGTGTTATGTTTATAGTCTTCAATTAGACTATACCAATTATTATATTTCAAGATGAAACAACTCAGTTATATTTTCCAAACGTTTAATGTCTCTACCTTAATAAGGTTTTCGTATGTAGCCATTAACTTTAAGAACATGCAAGATTTTTTATTGAATTTCAACAGTTCCTTAAGAGAATACTCTCATAACAGTGAATGGTCCTGATCACTTGGAAATTACATAAGTATGGAATTAAAAAGTAAAATATCTTGTTCATGGGTAAATTCTTTCTTAACAAGCATATAATAATACCAGTTTTTAACTTTTTCCATATAAATCCTTACATTTACAGAAGCCTCATTTCTGATTTCTTTCAAATCATTCAACTGTATTAATTTTATTTCTTTTATTTATTCAAGATTGAAATTTAATTCTTTAACAACCCAGAATGCCTTAAGCTTTAATCCTAGAGAAGGGTGGCAAGCTTTTTAAAAAACTAATTTATATGGATACATACAAATAGGAATTTAAAAGGTAGCTCTATAGGCCCATAATTCATCATTTAACTTAATTGCCCAATCCTTCTTATTATAATTGATAGTTTTTCCAAAATTTTCTTAATCTCCCTATTGTTAATTTAAGGTTGGCCACTAGTTTGGGGATGATAAGTGTTGCAAACTTATGATGAATTGTATATATCCTTAACGATGCTTCTATTTTATAATTACATAAATGACTTCTCTAGTCATTGATTAAAACTCTAGATATTCCAAATCTAAAAAAAAATATTATTCTTTTAAAACACAATCACAACCTAAATATTGCTTCTACAGGTTTCCATCCCTTTAATCTATTTCTAAATTTAATCTATAGTAATAAGTGTTACAACTCAAACTCACAAGTTTATATTTTTTATGATAACAAATATTGTGGGTCAAATCTTTGTCTACCTTTATTTGCAATGTATATTTATTTGTGTGTGTACTAACATTTTAGGAATACGATACACCATCCTACAAAGATTCAGGGCTCTATAGTGGGTAGAATAGGTTATTCTGTAAAGAATTTTATAATATTTAATAATGTATTTTTATTTTTTAAGTCATGTCTTGTAAAGGAGTTTGCTAGCTTGGTGACCATGCATACAAACAGTCAGAGGAGTGAGATTAAGTCAAAATTAGAAGTTCTTATCTTTAAACTAATCATATTGTACGATTTATTTCACATAGCATGATTAGCTCATCAAACTAGCTAATTTTGATATATACTGCAAATTGAACTAATCATACTAGATGATTTAGATTGTCTATGACGATCAATTATGATAATGAAAAAATAGTTGCCAATCCTAATTTGGGCAAGATTTTCCACCTAGCTATGGAGGCTAAAGGAAAGTCACTAAAGGTTTAGTGCAATACCTGGAGTGGGTGACCATGGGGAGTGGAAATAGGTCTTGTTTACCAAACCACTACAAATCTCTAGTGTGTTTGTTGTTGGTTTTATTTTTTTGCACTTTATTTTCTTCATTTATTTTTGTGATAAATACATGGTTGTTGAAATATCTAATTTTCTATTATTATGAAATTACTTTGCTTCCACATCAAGGGATAAAATTATTTATTTTTAGGTGTTGAAAAGCTTCAAAAAGGGGATTTTTTGTGTTGAAAGAACTTATTAAATAATCAAATCCCCCCCGCCCCCCCTGGTTAACCTAGGAATTAGTTCTATAAGGTCTAACAACCTTCATGAACATTAAAAATTAATATACTGACTTCTAAGGGATTGCACAAATGGACCTATAAATTTCAATCCCCAAACATCAAATTTCTTAATCTCCAAAACATAGTTCAAAGGGATTTCATTTCTTTTTGAAAATTTGCCCACTCTATGATATTGATCACAGTTTCTAATAAAATCATTAACATCCTTATATATAGTAGGGCAAAAAAATTTAGATGGGAGGGTCTTAGAAGTAGTTCTAAAAGCTTCCCAATATCCTCCATAATGAGAGTCATGACATTCTCTAATCATTGATTATGTTTCTTCCATGTTGACACATCTCCTAATGCTTTGATCATTGCAAGCCTTAAATAAATATGGTTCATCCCAAAAATAATATTTGGTACCACGAAACAATTTTCTTTCTTTGAATAAGAGATAAATCACATGGAATTATAAAACTAATAATGAAATTAACATTATTAATATACCATGATAGTTTGTTCATATGCGAAGCAAACAAGGTTCATCAACAAAATATTTATTAATTTTAAGCTCAGTTTGTGCATGTTTTTCAATAAAAAGTCCAGAAAGATGATCATCAATATGATTTTCAGCTCCTTTCCCAACCAAAATTTCTACATTAAATTCTTGTAACAGAAGAATCCACCTCTTCAATCTAGGTTTAGTGACTTTCTTTTTCATAAGATAGTTAATTACAGAATGATCAATATAAACAAATACTTTTGTACCAATCAAATAAGATCTAAACTTGTCAAAAGTATGAATAATGAATGGCTAGCAATTTTTTTCTTGTAGTTATGTAATTATATTATGTATAATTTAAGGTTCTACTAGAATAAAAAATAAGATGAAGTTTCTTAACTTGCTTTTGAATAAGAACAAAACCAATAATAATGTCGCTTGCATCACACATAACTATAAAAGGTAAAAAGTAATCAGGAGCAATAATAACTGGAGTGATAATCAAATGTTATTTTAAAGTATTAAAAGCTTCAAGACATGCAGTATATATGAAATATAAAAGGAACGTCCTTCTCTAATAAATGACATAGTGATTTAGAATTTCTAGAGAGGTCTTTAATAAATCTTTTATAAAATCTTGCATACCCAATGAAACTTTTGTTTCCTTTAACCAAATTAGATTGAGACAATTTCTTTATAACCTCAATTTTTGTAATATCTACCTCCAATCCTTCCTTAAAAATTTTATGCCCCAAGTTTATTTTTTTATTCACCATGAATTGATATTTCTCCCAATTTAATACTAAATTTATAACTACATATCTTTTCAAAATAGAAGTTAAATGCTCAAGATAAGAATCAAATGTAGTGCTAAATATAGAGAAGCCATCCATAAATATTTCAATACCCTACTCAATTAAGTTTGAAAATTTTGACCCCAAACTTCTTTGAAAAGTCGTAGGAGCACTACAAAGATCAAATGGCATTCTCCTAAAAGCAAATATTCCATAAGGACTGGTGAAGGTAGTCTTATCTTGGTGCTCAAGTGTAATAGTGTTGACCTCATTTTTGTATGAGGTCATTAGGGATCCATCCAGATCAATCCTGACCCTGCATTAATCCAGGCCTTAGATCCTATGATCAATCTGATCCCTAAGGTTCTTTTAGATCCAGGCCTTAGGATCTATTCTAGATCTTAGGATTCTTCTAGATAGATCCAGACCCTAGGATCTATTCTAGATCTTAGGACCCTTTTAGACTTCAGATCTTAGGACTTATTCTAGACCCTAAGACTCTTCTAGATCCAGACCTTGTAATCTCCTTAGGCCTTAGGAACTTCCTAGACCTAAGATCTATCCAGACCTTAAGATCAATTCAAATCCCATATCAATCTAGACTTCAAATCAATCCTGACTCTAATCCAATCCAGATCTCAATTCAATCCAATCCTTAACCAAGATCCAGACCTCAGTCCAGTTCAGGATCCAGTCTTCAGCCTAGATCATACCTTTGATCTAACATCAAACCTATCCAATCAATTATGATCATTCAAATGATCATAAATGATTTAAATAGCTCAAGTTCAATCACTCAAACCCAAAATCCAGTCCAAATTCAAAAATCCATATTCAAACTTCAAGTCCAAAGGCTTTGTCCTAAAAGCCTTTTCCACTGAATTTTCAAACACTTCAAAACCCTATCAAATGACCTCTGATTCAGGGTCTGTCAGTTGCATACTGATGAGATATGTCTCTAGAGGCTACCCTCCAAATTTGAGCCCATTCTGAGCTCTCTAACCCCAGTTACTAAATCAAGATCCATAGGCTGTAAAACCTTCAAATATTTACGGCCTATGCCACTGGACTTGCTATTCGTTGAATTTTTGACTACAGGGCTTTCCCCAAAGCCTCTAGTCACCTCCAAACCCTTGATTATAACCCGTTGAACATTAAACTGCATCTTGGTAGACCCAACCTGGCCCCTAGTAGGCTATGGGTCAAAAGTCCAAATCACCCTTTAAGGGAAATATTGAAGTTTTTAAAAATTTCAATATGCCTGTATCAAATTAAACTCCAGAACCTGTCCCAATGCATCCTAATCATCATTAGAAGTGCATTGAACCCAGTTCCTGACCCTGATCAAGCCTTTTTGGCCAAATCGACCTTTTTGACCAAAATACCCTTAAGAGACCCAAAATAGTGATTTCAAACCAAACGACCTCCAAATTGAATATAACCACCTCCAGTAAGTTTCAAATATCAAACCCAACCTGTCGAACCCATTCTCAGACCCTGGGTCAACCTGGTTGACCAAGTCAACTGAGTTGACCTAAGAGGCCCTTTAAGGGTCCAAACAGGTGTTTTGACCCAAATGACCTATTTGAGCCATGAAACCACTTCTATTGGTCGCCAAATGTCGTTTCAAATTGATTGAACCCATTTCTAGATCCTAGGTCAACCTAGTTGACCAAGTCAACCTAGGTTGACCAAAATAGGTTCTTTAAGGTCAAAATAGGTATTTTGATCAAATTGACCTTTCCAAACCATAGAACCACCTCCAGTAGACTCAAAATATCAATTAAATTTGTTGAGCCCAAACTCGGGTCCCAGGCCAAACTGGTTGACTAAGTCAACCTGGGTTGACCTAAATGCCCTTTAATGTTTAAATAGGTTATTTTAACCTATTCAACCCATTTAACCCCTTTCAAGCTTCAAATTAATTTCAAATCATGGTCTAATCATGCCTTAAATCATGACTAATCAAACCCAAATCAAAGTTGACCAAGTCAACTATAAGATTTGGTCAAACCCTTTAAAACCCTCTCTAACTCTCCCAAATTCTAATCCTTAAACTTTAAATCTCTCTCAAGCCATCAAACCCAACACTCAAATCTCTCTCCCATGCCACCTCAGCTGCCATGTGGCATGGGGACCAATCAAATGGTCAAATCAAGGGTTTAAAGGGATCAAACTTAGTCAAACCCCCTCTTAAACCTAATCTACCTTAATCCAAATCTCCTCAGCTGTTAAGATCTCTTCTAGAAGCTCCCTAGAGCATTTTGTAACCCTTAGATCTAATCCAATGGCTCTTGATCAAGCCATGTGTTCAAAGGGGCAAAAAGGAGATTTAACACCTCATGCCACCTCTTGTCCTTTGATCCCTTGATCTCATCAATTCCATGGACACTTGGCAAACATCAAAGAGCTCATACAGTCAATCCTAACCATCCAAATCCACTAAGATGTCTTGAATAGGGAAATATCTTAATACATGCAAATCCTCTTTTTTAGCTCTCTCACTCAATCCATATCTGATCCAAGAGCTATCTCAGCATTCAAAACCCTCAAAAAACCTTTTTCAATTATTTCCCTAGCCTTCCCAAGCCTTTCCCCACAAGATCTTGGCCTCCAAATCACTCATTGGTGAAGAGAGATAGTTTAGAGAGAGAATCAGGAAATTTCAGAATAACTCCAAATCCAGCAAGATCTAGCTCTTGGGGTCTTCAGCAAAGTTGAAGAGGACATCCTCAGCTTTCCAACAAGCCCAAGAAGTCAAAAATCCGACGGTTGGATTGTAAGTTATACCCATTTTAAGTTTAAATTTAAAATTGAAACTGTAGCAAATCTACAATGCATGGAGCCTCCAAACTTCAGGCATTGTTAGATTATGTTGCCCTCTAGCTACAGTTCAAATTTCATCCAATTTCGTTGAGTATTTTGAAAGTTATGGGCATTTGAAAATTTCCAATTCTGGTTCAACCAGAGCCGTCCGATCGCGCCTTTAGTGCGATCGGACGGCCCAGAAATGGCCACGTGGCCTCCTCCGCATGCTGGCGTCCCCTGGATTCGAACCCGGGTTCTTCCGTGGTTCGGATTGGACACGTGGCGGCCATCTGGCCGTCCATTTATCACGCGGTTGATCGGACGGCCGGATCGGCCGTCCGACGTGGTTAAGTGGCGGGCCCCAGCCCGCCACGTGGCGCAATCCTATTGGGCGCCGCCGATCCGGCGCCAATCATTGGCGCCGGCGGTCAATTTGACCAAAAAGGGTCAAAAATAATTCAGAAAAATGCCCAGATCTTCCAAAATTCATAGAAAATCGAATTTTTCACCAAATTGGACGTTCTTGGGCTCGTTGGAAAGGGAATTTTATCTAGTATTTATTAAAATTAAAATTAAGTCTGTCGGATTTCTGAATTGTGAGATATTTCCAGTTGTGTAAATTATGTTTTTTGCCAATTTCTCACAATCCAGTGATCAATTGGAGCCCAACTTTTGGTGGATTATTATTAGGTATCTTAGGCATGTTCACTAATTTTTCTAGGGTCAGATACCTAATGGATTTCTATGATGTGAATTTGCAAGGTAAAGGGTCCATTTTGGACCCTAAAGTTTGAAAATTCATAACTCTTTAGGTTCTCAGTTTTGTGCTGTGAAATTATTGTGGTGTGAATACATTTGTATAAGGGTTAGACACACCAAATTTCAAGCCCATTTGAACAGTAGAGAAACCTAGGGAAAATATTTAAGAAAATGTCTATTTAACTTAGAAAAATCATAGGAAATTATAAACACACCCAATAGGTGTGAAACTTAAACATAGTAAACCTAGTGACATTTGACACCTTAGGTTCAAATTTCATTCAATGTTGAGTTCATTAGGTCAGATAATTAAGCAAATCAAAATCAGCCTTATTAAGGACTTTAAAACTTCCAAAAATTGTAATAAATCAAATTTAAATCTAAAAAATACAAACAAGACCTCTAACTGACCAGCTTTAAGTCTTTAATCAATGAAAATTAAAACCTCCTTGATCAGACATCAAATCAAGTCTTAATTGAATTTTAATTGAAAACCAATATTTAATTAAAATAAATAATTAATAATAATTAAAAATTCTAAAAAATTTCCAAACACTTGAGAATCACTTCTTAGGTCATCTCTGACATTTGGAGTTGATTTCAAGGAGTTTTGATTTCATTTGGAGCAAAATCAAGAAAACCCTTCTAATTAAACAATTAAATAAATTCAATAAATACATCAAACTTTGAAAAATCATAACTAACTCTAGAAAACTCCAAATTGACCAAACTCACTTGCATTCAACTCAAAATCAAGTCTAGTATTTATTAAAAATTTCAAACCTTCAAAAATCAGTCAAAGTCAAAAAGTCAACTTTTTGGTCAAATATAGGTCAAAATCAGTTCAAAACTTCAAACCTTCGTAACTAATTGTAGAAAAATCCGATTTCAGCGTACTTACCTTCTAACTGATCGTATTAAGGTCTAGTATTTTAATAAAATATTAACTGTCTAGAAAACACTCATAATTGAAAAGTCAATTTTGGACCCCTTGATTAAATGATTAGAATAATCCAGAAAATTCCCAAAACTCAAAAATCACTCTAAAACTCCAAAAATCATTAAAATCAATCTTAAATCATTAATACTTGAACTCAAATTTAAATCTTTCCCTGAGCCTTTCAACCAACTAGAACTTTAAACAACTTTAACAATTTGCCCTCCTTAGGACATATCAAAACCACACGGCCTATCTCACACACTTTAGATGGTTTGCTAGGACAACCAATTCTAGTTTTAGGATAGGCCGGTGTTTACTTTTCTGTAGTGTGCCGGGTTTTCGAGTTTTCACTGCATGCTGGTTGTTAGCTTAGAATTGATTGAATGTCTGTTTATTTATTTACTGTACTCTGTGTTGTGAGTAATTGAGCATTTTAAATTTCAAATATTAACTGCTTGGGATTGATTATATCTGCTTGAGATTAAATATTAACTGTTTGGGATTATTTATATAACTGCTGATTATTAGGATAACCCTGCAGGATCGAGTCTAGACTTTTCAATTTTGATTAATGTAATTTGATATAATTTGAGTTGTATTTAAAATGACTTGAGTTGGGATATTTAGATCCAACTTGAATTCCAAAGAGGAGAAGACATCCCTAAAGGGGAGAGTTTTCATCCATTTGGAAGATCAAGTTTGGATGCTCTTCAAATACCCAAAGAGGAAAGATAACACCCCATTCAAGGGGGAGTTTCTTTTCATTTGGATATCCAGAACCGACGAATCAAGATGTTCATGAGAAGACGAAGAAATGGACAATGAGAAGAATCCCAAATCTCAAAGTCACTTGAGTCCTAGGATTAGAAATCCGGGTTGTTGGCAGTGGTGCCCGGCCACTTTATTTTCTGTAGACCCTGGTTTGTAATAAGCAAGGCAACTTTGCCTATGGACTTTCAATTTGAATATTAATTTAATTAATTTGATCGAAGTTTGATGTGATTGCGTATAGAATTACCTGCTTTTCGTAGTTTTTTGGCGTTTGTATGCCGCTTTTGTTTTTGCCTGGACTCGTGAGACTCACGCGTGAGGGTGTGAAAATCTTTTATACTCCTAACTTTAAAGTTTAAGATTTTAGCGAGTCTGAACAACATAGAAAGATAACGAATTTAGGAAATTAGCCGGGGATCGACCCCGGGGTCGCATGCATATTTTTGCATTTCTTCTCTCCTTGCTTTAGACCCTTCCCCGCCTGCGGGTAGAGTCCGGATAGTCTGACCTATGAGGACGAGGTGCCGGACCTGGGGAAGTCCAGTCTTCTAAAAAATTATTTTCTAAGCCTGTTTTTAACTTTCAAGCATGTTTGATTTGGAGTTGTTAACTAGCATGCATTGCATTAGAAACAGATTTAAAAGAGTCAAAATTTTAATTGCATTAGTCCTTAGCATTTTACACCCAGCATAAGTCAAAGGGGCCAATTAGAAAAATCTCTAGATGTCGGCCCCAACTCTCCAAAACTTTAAATAAAACGTCCCTACCACTCTTTCATAAAAGACTGAATTCATTTATTTTAAATCGATTAGGTGGTTAGCTGGCTCCCCAATCCAGGCCGGGGTAAGTCCAGATTTGCACTACATTAGCTAGGTTCGGGTCACTTTTTAGTACCCAACTTAGACTTAGGTTCTGAGGCTAGCTCGGGCTATAAGACCTCAACATCCGGGAATCTAATCCCAACTTTCTAATAAAATTGACCATTAAATTAAATATATCTTTCAATCAAATTTGAGCCCAACACTTAGGATAGACTGAGGTGTTTCTGAAGTAATTCAGAATCCCAAAACACCTCCTACCTTTCTTCCTTTGACTCCAGAAATAAGTGTTCAATCTTGAACCAATCCCTCTTGAAATTCCAATCCTCACCTCCTTTGATATCGAGCCTTGAAAATCTTAAATAAAATTGTCTACCGCTATTTTAATCGAGAGTATTCGTAGGAAATTCCGATTTCCTACGATGTAATTAACTACGAGGGCTTGCGCTCGTAGGAGATTTAGAAACCCAGAATTAATTTTCAAAATTAATTTTTCAAAACCCTTAATTAATTATCTTTGGGAATTAAACAAAAATGGCGATCGTTATCGTCATATTCAAAATTTTGATAATAAGTAATATCATCTTTCTTCGGGAAGATATATTATTTTATTATCATTATTTTGATTATGAAATTAATGATCTCTTATCCGAATTATTATAGTTAAACAATGGATTGAATGTCATTTTGATCTTTTGAGATCATATCTATTCCTCTTTGAGTTTGACTACGATAATCCGGATAAATTCAAAATTATAAAATTCGAACCCATTAGGGAACGATATGTTCTTCTTTCGAGGCGATATATTGTTCATAATGACGCGTTCAATTTCAAAATTCAAAATTAAAAATATTTCCCAAAGAAAATTAAATATTTTTCAAAACTATATATATATCTCAAAATATATTTTCAACCAAAACAAAAATGGCGACTCCGCTGGGGATAAATCTCACTCTCCATCTTTAATAGCGGTACAAATTTTATTGCATCGGTAGTTTTGACTATCCTTCTCTCCGTTGGTCCCTCTACCCATTTCTCTCTTTGGTGAGTGTGGCCAACTCAATTAAGACATGTGAAAAGAGAGGTGAGCGTAAGAATCCTCTATTGAAGTCAGGCTTTGACATTTTGCCTCCAACTTGATTGGTAGAGCGAGAGAGTCAAGCCAAATTTCTCCTGTATATGTTGCAAACTCGCATGCGAATAAATCTAGCATGCTAAGTTTCACAATTTACAGAAAATCCTTCAACCTGCGAAATTCAAATCCTCTTTCTTAAATCCATTATCATTGCTATATGTTTTTCTACAACATTCTCTTGTAGTTGAACATATACAATAAAAATTCAAGTTTTGTTTCAATTAAAATCAATTTCGATATCTTATCAATATATACCGGATTGTAGCTCTTCTAATCCGATATATGTGATAAAATATAAATTTATTTTCAAATTAAAAATTCAAGTTTTTAATTAAAATCTTCTCCTTTCAAATCTCAGATAATCAACTCACTTGCAATGGCTGGAAAACTGTTGTTCTCAATGGACCGCGACTTAATGATTGAAGAACTGATTTATGAGAATTCGATTCAGTTTGGGATAGGGTTTAAGTCCCTTAGACTGGTCATGAATGGAGACACTTTGGTGGACCTAGCTGTTGAGGGTGAGAAGGATGCCCCACTAGTTCAATTAGCCATAGGAGCTGGAAACGATGCCCCTCCTAGTCTCTGGTCAGCACTGAATATTGCTAACGCACCCAAACACTTCCTTGAAGATGCAAAAAAATTGGAAGCTGCTGTTGCGGCCAAAAGAGTGCTTGAGAAAGGATCTTCTAGTTCTGAAACTCTTTATGGCAGCAAGAATTCCAAGAAGAATTACCTGAGAAGGTTGAGGAAGAAAATCACAAAGACTAAGAAGGTGGCCGAGCTGAAGGCCTTGGGTAAAGTCGATCTTGAGGCTGCTGAGGAGCTGCCAATCCCTGCCTCTTCTCCACTCCTAAAAGGGAGTCGTTTTCATCCCCTCACAGCTGCTGCAGGGGAGGAGAGAGTTACTCGGATAGCTAGCACTCCGCCTAGCCCAGTGGACTATTCTGTTAAGAGAACCCCGAAGGAGAAGCAAACTCTAAAAGCTAGGATGCTCAGAAATATTATCCATACTTGTGCCGCTCAAGTAGGACAGACTAAAGAACAATATGTCAAACACTTGAAAGGGGTGATTTCACATAAGTTTGAGAAAGAGGTATTGAAAGAAGAAAAATCTGAAGCCAAGGATCTGACTCCTCAGCCAGTAAGGAAGAACAAGAAGTTTGTTAAACAACCTGTGACATCAGTCTTAGTAGATGGATACCATTGGGTGCCCCGCCTTCCTTCTGCAAAGACGGAGGAGATAGTGTTAACTGGGTCCAGCCAGAGTCACCCTCTTAGTGGTAGACCACCGACCCTGCCTTTAAAATTGTCTAAGCTAGCCCCAGTAATAGTAAAGTCTAAAGAAGTCTTTAAAGAGCAGAAACAAATTGATGTTAAGGGCAAGAGGCCCATGTCTCCAGATGAATCATATGTGCGAAAGAAGTTCAGTAGATCTATTGGAATTCAAATCAGAGAACCTCAAACTCAGACGCCAGTTGAACTCTCCCGACTCCCAGTTCAGGGATGTGAGGATTCTGTTCGTATTGATGTTGGAGTTCCCGCCGTTCAAGCCCCTCAATCACCAATTAAGATAGATGTCCCTCACCCTACTGAGGAGGTCACCCTTGCGACTACCGACCCCGGGACAGTCGAAGGGGAGGAGATAACCCAAGATCCTGATCAAGAAATGTTAGATCAATTGGTTAGTGGGGAAATCACTGAAGAAGATGTTAAGATTAGCAATATCTTTGATAAGTTAGATGTGAAAGAATATGATCAAGTGATGGAGTATGATGGATACTTACCACTTTATGCTGAAGCAATAGATGGGAGGCCAGTCGAGGAAGTGGTACAAGAAATCAGAGATATCCTTAAGAAGAAGGCTATTGATGAATTCAATCCAGATGAAGATGATCTGTTAGTTGAGGAAGATCCAGTAGCAGATGTTCATATGGTAGAAACTCGATCATCAACTAAAGATGTTGAGACTTCTAAACACCGTTCTGGTAAAGATGAAGAGTCAGCAGCGGTAGATTCAGATTCAGATACTTCTGTCAAGTTGAGAGAAAAAGATGAACATATTTTGAGCCTTGAAAGAAAACTTGAGGAGATGATGATGAAAGTTGAACAAATGCAGAATCAGCTCTTACAATCACAGCAGTCGAGACCCGAGCCGTTGCAGCCCACAGTACACACAATGGGCGAGCACAGCAGGAAAGCTGATTCAAATCCCAAACTTCCAGAAGTTACTTCTCTAGTGTCTACACCAGAAAAGGATATACGTCAGATGATTGAAACCCAGGTAAGGGAGGCCTTAGCCCATTCACAAGGAACTGTATCTATTCCAAAGGGTAGACCCTACCCCGAGGAATATGATTTGGTTCCTTATCCAAAGGGCTTTGTGCCACCTTCTTTCAAAGTTTTTAGTGGTTTAGAAAACCCGAGGCAGCATTTGGCCCATTTTCGAGCGAGCTGTTGCAACGCAGGTGGGTCAGATGCTCTACTCTTTCGTCAGTTTGTGAGTAGTTTGTCCGGTATTGCTTTTGAGTGGTACGCAGATTTACCAAATGGTTCTGTAAAAACTTTCACAGAGCTCGAGGGTCTCTTTTTAAAGAGATTCTCAGGAGCTCAACAACGTGTAACCGTTGGTGATCTCGTCATCGAAAAGCAAAAATCGGACGAGCCTTTGGTTGATTACATCTTGAGATGGAGAAACCTTTCAATGAAATGTGAACCCCAACTGCAAGAGCAACATGCAGTGGAGATTCTTCTAAAGAATATCCACGGGCCTATTGCTTTTCTTCTCAAGGGGTTTACAATCAAAACTTTTGAAAAACTTCTTAATAAAGCTAGTAATCTACAGGAAGAGGCATCCAAAATGCCATTCCTGAAGGATTCTACTGAAGATAAGAAGGCTAGTAAACCGTTGAAGTCCTTTGAAAAGAGAACAGCAACGGTTTCAACGGTTGATAAAGGGAAGAAACCGATCAATACCCAATCGAGTAATCCTACAACTCAACAAACTCAAAAATCTCAACCTTTTCAGGTAACCTCTCAGCCTACTAGAGAATCTCACCAGATTACTTTTAAAGAGAGATTGGCTCGTCCGTATCCGTTTAAAAGAGAGTCGGTGAGGAAGATTTTTAAGAGCCTTTTAAAGAAATCAGATTTTCGATTGCCGGAGGCTAAGAAGCCGGAAGAGGCAAATAAAAAAGATGATCCAACATTTTGCCCCTACCACCGCATGTTAGGCCACACAATCGAAGACTGCATTGTCTTTAAGGACTGGCTCGAGAAGAACTTCCGTCAAGGGAACATTGTAATTCCAAAGGAGTACCTGGTCGATCCGGATCAAGGGTCTGTCAAATCCATTTCAGGTAAAAACTCTAATCCTTCTTTGTCCCTTGAAGATGGTTGGGATATAGCATTATCCCGAGCATTTAAAAAGTCGATTAACCGATCTTTTCGTCTTTCTCAACAGTTACCGACGAGAGCCCGGGGCCCGATCTGGGAAGTTGACCTAGAGGCATCGCAGGAGGACGTTGGGACAGTTTCCTCTCGAGTAGTTGTAGAAACTACTGTAATAAATAAAAATGAAAAGAGTGAACCTTTTGTAGAGAGGAAATTTGTTGATGAGAGATATGTACAAGTGGTGGATGGTGGCTCAAAACCATTGACCCCACTAATGTTATCTGACTTTTGCTTTGCCCCATCAAAGGCAAAGGGTCGAAAAGTAAATAAAAAGAAAGATCTTTCTGCTCAAATTTTGATGATTAATATTGAGAATGTAATTCCAGATGACACTTCTGTTGAAAATAACCCAGAACTAGCTGAGATCGATCAAGTAGTTCAAAAACACAGCCCTCCAGATTTGACCCCTCAAGGAAAAAATGAATCTGATGTCTTATCAGAGGGTGATACCCCAGAAATTAACTTTCAAGGGACCCCCATTATGATAGATTTCTCAGATTCGGATTCCCACTCAGAAAATGACAATCAATCGCCTAAGGAGAGCGTAGACCTCCCCGTAGCTTGTTCTTCTGATGAAATTGTGCAAGTACAACTGCGTGATGGTAAGGTCTTACCCCCTAGGCTTCCCCCGCAGGAAAAGGGAAAGCAAGTTGTTTCCACTGATCCGATTCCAATCCCCACTCAACAATCAAACCCTCCTTCAAATTCACTGGGTCCTGATGTTAAAGTTCCAAGTGTTGATTATAATGTCTTAGCTCACCTTAGGAAGTTGCCTGCTAAGTTGAGTATTTACGATGCCCTTGTCCTTTCAAAAGAGATGAGGGAGATTCTAATTAAAGCACTTCTCGACCCAGAGATTTGCTTAGCTCAACTTGCTTCAACTTCCGAGGAAGAAGCTTTGTACTTCAAAGAAGTTCCAGGAGTTACTTTCTCTGACGAAGATCTACTCCTTGGTACGGCCGATCACAATCGTCCACTTTACATTACTGTAAATGTGGGCAATTTCAAGTTATCAAGAGTTCTTGTTGATCCGGGTGCATCGGTCAATGTGATGAATATAAAGACTCTCGCATATCTTAGAGTTGATACTAGCAAGCTCTCAACCGATAGGATGGTGCTTCGTGGGTTCAACGAAAAGGGCGAAAAGGCTTTGGGTTCAATCACACTTCTTCTAGAGATAGGAGAGTTAAAAACTGAAGCGAAATTTCATATAATCGATTCGGTGACGTCCTTTAACGCTCTCCTAGGTAGGCCCTGGATCCATGAATATAGGATGGTTCCTTCCACCCTACATCAATGCATCAAGTACCAACGAGATGGCATTGAGTTTGTAATTAAGGGTGATCTGCAACCATTCTCTATTCACGAGATCGGGATCTACGAGGATGCTGCATATTATGTTCCCAAAGGGTCCACTACCAAATCTCAGGTAGAGATCAACGTTAAGGAGGAAAAGGCAGAAATTCAAAGTTCAAAAGCAATTCAAAAATTAAGAAAAGAAAAAGTCAAGAATCAAAAAGGCCAAAATTCAAGTAGTGAAGACGATGTCGAGCGCGTGGTTTTTAGGCCTCCAATCAACCTGCCTCAAAGAGGTGGAAGGATGGCCCAAAGAGCACGCGGCCGAGGTCGCCCTCCAGTTGAAAAGATAAATTCACCAATATACATCGAACTTGAAACAAGTTCTGATGAAGAATCAAGAAAAAGGGGAGCTAGAATTGCTTTTGACTATAGAAAAATCAATCCTCCTCCAAAGTTTGATCTCACCTTGGATTCAGATAGTGACAAGGAGGGTAACGGTTCTAAGCCTCAAAGTGACGAGCCTGAATTGAGTATTTATGAAAAGCTTAATAGGGCCGTTGAATCCTTAACCTTAACCCCACTGTCTGCTGACAGAGTCTCAGGGTTAGTAATTAAGGATGCCCCTAACTTAGATGGAGAAATAAGGAAAGTCCAGAAGTTCTTCCCTGGCTCCTCCTCTTCAAAGAACGAAGATGATGTAATCCTTGAAGAGGCAGATTTCAATGAGTTAATGGAGTTACCTTTTGGCTACTTTCCTCTTGGTGTTAAGGCTCTTATCTCTAAAGGTTTCGCTCCGAGTCAATGGACTAAGGGTCAAGCTAGATACCACCAAAATATTTGGAATTCAAAATTCAATAAAAATTGGATAAATGGTATCGGCTTTGGTACCGTTAGTTCATTTGACGATGATGAATATTGCTTGATGATAACTAGTCATTCTGAATCTGAAAGTGTCCCTACAGAAGTCGTTGATTCACTCGACAAACTTTGTTTGGAGACCTTAAATGATTCTGATGAAGTTCAAATTCAAGATGCACCCCCTGAATTTGAAGAAGAAATCAAATCGACAATTGATGAACTTAAAGAAATCAACCTTGGAACAGAGAACGACCCTCGCCCCACTTTCATAAGTTCTTTGTTGAGTGAGGATGAGTCTAAGGATCTAATTCAACTTCTATCCGAGTTTAAGGACTGCTTTGCTTGGGCATACGATGAAATGCCGGGCTTGTCCGCCAATGTAGTAGTTCATAAACTTGGAATTCGGCATGATGCCATTCCTGTCAAACAAGCTCCACGACGCATGCGTCTGGAGATCGAACAACAAGTCATTTCTGAAGTCAAGAAATTGGCCGAGGCTGGATTTATCCGGGAGGAACAATACCCTTCTTGGGTAGCCAGCGTCGTGCCCGTTCGAAAGAAAAATGGCCAAATCCGGGTCTGTGTTGACTATAGAGACCTGAATAAGGCATGTCCTAAGGATGAATTTCCTTTGCCTATTCCAGAACTCATGGTGGATATTGCCTCTTCGCACGTTGTTTTCTCCTTTATGGATGGCTCATCTGGTTATAACCAAATCAAGATGGCCCCAGAAGATGAGAGAAACACTGCATTCAGAAGTCCTATAGGGATCTTTTGTTATAAAGTGATGCCATTTGGCCTTAAAAATGCCGGTGCAACCTACCAGCGGGCTATGACTCGAATCTTTGACGACTTAATCCATAATCAAGTCGAATGCTATATTGATGATTTAGTTGTCAAGAGTAAAGTTAAAGAGGCTCATCTTTATGACCTAAGAATCGTCTTCGAGCGGTTGCGCCGCTACGACCTTAAGATGAACCCCTTGAAGTGCGCCTTTGGTGTTACGTCGGGGAAATTCCTAGGTTTCGTAGTAAGGCACCGCGGAATTGAAATTGATCCTGCCAAAATTGAAGCTATCTTAAATATGCCACCTCCTAAGAGCCTTACTCAATTAAGGTCTCTTCAAGGTAAACTGGCGTATATAAGAAGATTCATTTCCAATCTTTCTGGAAGATGTCAGCCATTCTCGATCCTTGCTAAAAAGGATGCAAAATTCATTTGGGACGAGAAATGTCAATCTGCTTTTGAAAATATCAAACAATACCTGACAAATCCACCAGTCTTGGCAGCCCCTATTCCGGGAAGACCTTTAATCCTTTACACTGCGGCCCTGGACGAGTCTCTTGGGGCCCTCCTTGCTCAAGTCAATGATGAGGGGAAAGAGAATGCTCTCTATTACCTAAGTCGGAGACTTCTTCCAACAGAAATTCGATACCCAACGATCGAGAAACATTGTCTTGCCCTAATTTTTGCAGTACAAAAACTAAGACATTATATGCTTTCTCACCAAGTCAATTTAATTTCCAGTGTTAATCCCCTGCAATATCTTATGACCAGGCCTACGTTATCAGGACGTTTGGCTCGTTGGTCTATGATATTGCTCCAGTTTGAAATCACTTTCATTCCCCTGCGTGCTGTGAAAGGGCAGGCCGTCGCCGACTTCCTTGCGGCACACCCGTTGCCGGCAGAATCTCCTTTGAATGATGATTTACCTGATGAGCAAATCATGAGCTTAAAGGAACCTAACAATCAAGTGTGGGAGATGTATTTTGATGGAGCTGCGTCCTCCCAACGGGGTAAAGCACATCAACCTACTATCCCTGGAAAAGCCGGAATTGGCCTGGTATTCATAACACCAGATAAGGGAATGATGTACTTTTCCTACCATTTATCAGAACCTTGTACAAATAATGAGGCTGAATACGAAGCTCTGATAACTGGTCTGGAACTTACAATTCTAATGGAGATTAAAGAGATTAAAATCTTTGGTGACTCTCAATTGGTGATCAACCAGATTGCAGGAACCTATAAGGTTTTGAATCCTAAACTCCTGAAGTACCATCAGTACACCAGTCACTTGCTCGAGCAAATTCCCATCGTAACTATGTATAGGATTCCCCGTGGAAACAATTCTTCGGCGGACGCTCTTGCAAAGCTTGCAAAGGAATTTGCATGCCCAGAGGAAGACTCTATCCCTATAGAGATACAGGGTCGTCAAGTCCTGTCTCCTATAGATTTGGAGTACGTCAACAAACAAATGTCTCAGGTCCTTTCTACCTCTTCAACAGTCAATGAAGAGGGAGATTGGAGACAACCGATAATTGAATACCTTCAAGAAGGCAAGCTCCCTCACGAGAGATCCCTTGCCCATCAAATCAAGAAACGTGCCCTATCCTACGCACTAGTCAACAATACGTTGTACCGACGGTCGTTTGGTCAGATGTGGCTCCGTTGTTTAGACAAATGTGAGGCCCTGAAGATCGTTAACGAAGTCCATGCCGGACTGTGCGGTGCTCATCAATCGGGTCCAAAGATGAAAATGAAGATCAAAAGACTTGGATACTACTGGCCTACGATGATTGACGACTGCATGAAAATTGCAAAGTGTTGTCATCAGTGCCAGGTACATGGTGTGGTTTTACATCAGCCGCCTAACATGTTGCATCCCACGATAGCCTCGTGGCCCTTCGAAAGCTGGGGCACGGATATCATTGGGCCAATTGACCCTCCTTCTTCAAAGGGTCATCGCTTCATTTTAGCAGCGACCGATTACTTTTCAAAATGGGCGGAAGCAGTCCCATTAAGAAATGTAACATCACACCATGTAATGAAATTTTTCCGTGACCATATCGTATATAGATTTGGCGTTCCGCGCAGAATCATATCCGATAATGGGTCCGCTTTCAAGTCTACAAAGATCAATAATTTTGCAAATCGCCATGGTATTGATTGGAGATACTCAACAATCTATTACCCACGGGCTAATGGATTGGCTGAAGCCTTCAATAAAACTTTGGTTCAAATTATCAAAAAGACCCTTGATGATAATAAACGTCAGTGGGATGAGAGGTTGGTGGAAGCTTTGTGGGCCTACAGGACCACTTATCGAACCCCAACTCAATCCACACCGTTTGCACTAGTGTATGGATCTGAGGCCGTACTCCCTCTCGAAGTTCAAATCCCTTCACTCAGAGTTGCAATTCAGAGTCAGATTACAACTCAACAAAATGCACAACTCCGTTTAGAAGAGCTTGAAGCTCTTGAAGGACGTCGTCTTCAAGCTCAGCAAAATCTAGAATTATACAAAGCCCGAATGATTCAAGCTCACGATAAGTTAGTGCGACCTAGAACCTTCCGAGTAGGCGACTTGGTCTTGGTTCTTCGGAGGCCTATCTTAGCGTACCGAAAACTCGGTGGAAAGTTTGAACCAACTTGGGAAGGACCCTTTGTAGTAGAAACAGTCTACGAAGGAGGCTCGTATCAGCTAGTGGATTGTAAAGGAAATCACCCGATGCTTCCTGTAAACGGGCGTTTCCTTAAGAAATACTATGCTTGATGTAGCTCAAAATTTTCAATCAATAAAACCTTTAAAGTTTTCAATAAATCTTACCCAATTCTGTGTGAATCTTTTAAAATTCAATGTCTCATGTTTCTTTTCTTAAGATTAAGAAGTTAATCTTCAAATCTTTTGGTCTTAAGGTTAAGCTCTTTAGCGATGGAATATACCCCTTGTGGTACCATCTCAAAATTCAATTTTCAACCCTGATTTTATATAGAGCAAGTTTCCTCTATATATGATCATTCAAGCCTGATCTTCTATGTAAAGCAAGTTTCCTTTACATATGATCTTTCCAGACCCGATCATTCGCAAAGAGAGTTTTCTCTACCAATGATCAATCCAGATCCGATCCTCTATATAGAGCAAGTTTCCTCTATATATATGATCATTCAAGCTGGGTCCTCTATGTAAAGTAAATTTCCTTTACATACGACCAATCCATACCCGATCATTTGTAGAGCAAGTTCCCTCTACCAGTGGTCATGCCAGAGCTGATTCTATTTAGAGCAAGTTTCCTCTACATACAATCGTTCAAACCTGATCTTCTGTGTAAAGCAAGTTTCCTTTACATATGATCAATCCAGACCTGATCTTTCGTGGGAAGCAAAGCTTCCTTCCCATAAGATCTTTAATTATCTTTTTTTAAGGATAGATGTGAGTCATCGTGCTTTCTCTCCTTAGGATTAGATCCACTAGTGGTAGAGTACGCCCCTCGTGGCACTACCCTAGTATCAAACTTCAAATTCAAGCCTCTATAGTTAGGAATTCTTCCTTTCTATACGATCACCCAGATCTTCTTCTCCCTAGGGATAGAATTTGTCTATCCTTATGATCAAAACATCCAGACTTCACATTTTAATTCGGTCAACGCCAATATGTGTAATAGAATTTCATTCTATTACACATATTGGGGGTCCATTTGTTGACCTCATTTTTGTATGAGGTCATTAGGGATCCATCCAGATCAATCCTGACCCTGCATTAATCCAGGCCTTAGATCCTATGATCAATCTGATCCCTAAGGTTCTTTTAGATCCAGGCCTTAGGATCTATTCTAGATCTTAGGATTCTTCTAGATAGATCCAGACCCTAGGATCTATTCTAGATCTTAGGACCCTTTTAGACTTCAGATCTTAGGACTTATTCTAGACCCTAAGACTCTTCTAGATCCAGACCTTGTAATCTCCTTAGGCCTTAGGAACTTCCTAGACCTAAGATCTATCCAGACCTTAAGATCAATTCAAATCCCATATCAATCTAGACTTCAAATCAATCCTGACTCTAATCCAATCCAGATCTCAATTCAATCCAATCCTTAACCAAGATCCAGACCTCAGTCCAGTTCAGGATCCAGTCTTCAGCCTAGATCATACCTTTGATCTAACATCAAACCTATCCAATCAATTATGATCATTCAAATGATCATAAATGATTTAAATAGCTCAAGTTCAATCACTCAAACCCAAAATCCAGTCCAAATTCAAAAATCCATATTCAAACTTCAAGTCCAAAGGCTTTGTCCTAAAAGCCTTTTCCACTGAATTTTCAAACACTTCAAAACCCTATCAAATGACCTCTGATTCAGGGTCTGTCAGTTGCATACTGATGAGATATGTCTCTAGAGGCTACCCTCCAAATTTGAGCCCATTCTGAGCTCTCTAACCCCAGTTACTAAATCAAGATCCATAGGCTGTAAAACCTTCAAATATTTACGGCCTATGCCACTGGACTTGCTATTCGTTGAATTTTTGACTACAGGGCTTTCCCCAAAGCCTCTAGTCACCTCCAAACCCTTGATTATAACCCGTTGAACATTAAACTGCATCTTGGTAGACCCAACCTGGCCCCTAGTAGGCTATGGGTCAAAAGTCCAAATCACCCTTTAAGGGAAATATTGAAGTTTTTAAAAATTTCAATATGCCTGTATCAAATTAAACTCCAGAACCTGTCCCAATGCATCCTAATCATCATTAGAAGTGCATTGAACCCAGTTCCTGACCCTGATCAAGCCTTTTTGGCCAAATCGACCTTTTTGACCAAAATACCCTTAAGAGACCCAAAATAGTGATTTCAAACCAAACGACCTCCAAATTGAATATAACCACCTCCAGTAAGTTTCAAATATCAAACCCAACCTGTCGAACCCATTCTCAGACCCTGGGTCAACCTGGTTGACCAAGTCAACTGAGTTGACCTAAGAGGCCCTTTAAGGGTCCAAACAGGTGTTTTGACCCAAATGACCTATTTGAGCCATGAAACCACTTCTATTGGTCGCCAAATGTCGTTTCAAATTGATTGAACCCATTTCTAGATCCTAGGTCAACCTAGTTGACCAAGTCAACCTAGGTTGACCAAAATAGGTTCTTTAAGGTCAAAATAGGTATTTTGATCAAATTGACCTTTCCAAACCATAGAACCACCTCCAGTAGACTCAAAATATCAATTAAATTTGTTGAGCCCAAACTCGGGTCCCAGGCCAAACTGGTTGACTAAGTCAACCTGGGTTGACCTAAATGCCCTTTAATGTTTAAATAGGTTATTTTAACCTATTCAACCCATTTAACCCCTTTCAAGCTTCAAATTAATTTCAAATCATGGTCTAATCATGCCTTAAATCATGACTAATCAAACCCAAATCAAAGTTGACCAAGTCAACTATAAGATTTGGTCAAACCCCTTTAAAACCCTCTCTAACTCTCCCAAATTCTAATCCTTAAACTTTAAATCTCTCTCAAGCCATCAAACCCAACACTCAAATCTCTCTCCCATGCCACCTCAGCTGCCATGTGGCATGGGGACCAATCAAATGGTCAAATCAAGGGTTTAAAGGGATCAAACTTAGTCAAACCCCCTCTTAAACCTAATCTACCTTAATCCAAATCTCCTCAGCTGTTAAGATCTCTTCTAGAAGCTCCCTAGAGCATTTTGTAACCCTTAGATCTAATCCAATGGCTCTTGATCAAGCCATGTGTTCAAAGGGGCAAAAAGGAGATTTAACACCTCATGCCACCTCTTGTCCTTTGATCCCTTGATCTCATCAATTCCATGGACACTTGGCAAACATCAAAGAGCTCATACAGTCAATCCTAACCATCCAAATCCACTAAGATGTCTTGAATAGGGAAATATCTTAATACATGCAAATCCTTTTTTTAGCTCTCTCACTCAATCCATATCTGATCCAAGAGCTATCTCAGCATTCAAAACCCTCAAAAAACCTTTTTCAATTATTTCCCTAGCCTTCCCAAGCCTTTCCCCACAAGATCTTGGCCTCCAAATCACTCATTGGTGAAGAGAGATAGTTTAGAGAGAGAATCAGGAAATTTCAGAATAACTCCAAATCCAGCAAGATCTAGCTCTTGGGGTCTTCAGCAAAGTTGAAGAGGACATCTTCAGCTTTCCAACAAGCCCAAGAAGTCAAAAATCCGACGGTTGGATTGTAAGTTATACCCATTTTAAGTTTAAATTTAAAATTGAAACTGTAGCAAATCTACAATGCATGGAGCCTCCAAACTTCAGGCATTGTTAGATTATGTTGCCCTCTAGCTACAGTTCAAATTTCATCCAATTTCGTTGAGTATTTTGAAAGTTATGGGCATTTGAAAATTTCCAATTCTGGTTCAACCAGAGCCGTCCGATCGCGCCTTTAGTGCGATCGGACGGCCCAGAAATGGCCACGTGGCCTCCTCCGCATGCTGGCGTCCCCTGGATTCGAACCCGGGTTCTTCCGTGGTTCGGATTGGACACGTGGCGGCCATCTGGCCGTCCATTTATCACGCGGTTGATCGGACGGCCGGATCGGCCGTCCGACGTGGTTAAGTGGCGGGCCCCAGCCCGCCACGTGGCGCAATCCTATTGGGCGCCGCCGATCCGGCGCCAATCATTGGCGCCGGCGGTCAATTTGACCAAAAAGGGTCAAAAATAATTCAGAAAAATGCCCAGATCTTCCAAAATTCATAGAAAATCGAATTTTTCACCAAATTGGACGTTCTTGGGCTCGTTGGAAAGGGAATTTTATCTAGTATTTATTAAAATTAAAATTAAGTCTGTCGGATTTCTGAATTGTGAGATATTTCCAGTTGTGTAAATTATGTTTTTTGCCAATTTCTCACAATCCAGTGATCAATTGGAGCCCAACTTTTGGTGGATTATTATTAGGTATCTTAGGCATGTTCACTAATTTTTCTAGGGTCAGATACCTAATGGATTTCTATGATGTGAATTTGCAAGGTAAAGGGTCCATTTTGGACCCTAAAGTTTGAAAATTCATAACTCTTTAGGTTCTCAGTTTTGTGCTGTGAAATTATTGTGGTGTGAATACATTTGTATAAGGGTTAGACACACCAAATTTCAAGCCCATTTGAACAGTAGAGAAACCTAGGGAAAATATTTAAGAAAATGTCTATTTAACTTAGAAAAATCATAGGAAATTATAAACACACCCAATAGGTGTGAAACTTAAACATAGTAAACCTAGTGACATTTGACACCTTAGGTTCAAATTTCATTCAATGTTGAGTTCATTAGGTCAGATAATTAAGCAAATCAAAATCAGCCTTATTAAGGACTTTAAAACTTCCAAAAATTGTAATAAATCAAATTTAAATCTAAAAAATACAAACAAGACCTCTAACTGACCAGCTTTAAGTCTTTAATCAATGAAAATTAAAACCTCCTTGATCAGACATCAAATCAAGTCTTAATTGAATTTTAATTGAAAACCAATATTTAATTAAAATAAATAATTAATAATAATTAAAAATTCTAAAAAATTTCCAAACACTTGAGAATCACTTCTTAGGTCATCTCTGACATTTGGAGTTGATTTCAAGGAGTTTTGATTTCATTTGGAGCAAAATCAAGAAAACCCTTCTAATTAAACAATTAAATAAATTCAATAAATACATCAAACTTTGAAAAATCATAACTAACTCTAGAAAACTCCAAATTGACCAAACTCACTTGCATTCAACTCAAAATCAAGTCTAGTATTTATTAAAAATTTCAAACCTTCAAAAATCAGTCAAAGTCAAAAAGTCAACTTTTTGGTCAAATATAGGTCAAAATCAGTTCAAAACTTCAAACCTTCGTAACTAATTGTAGAAAAATCCGATTTCAGCGTACTTACCTTCTAACTGATCGTATTAAGGTCTAGTATTTTAATAAAATATTAACTGTCTAGAAAACACTCATAATTGAAAAGTCAATTTTGGACCCCTTGATTAAATGATTAGAATAATCCAGAAAATTCCCAAAACTCAAAAATCACTCTAAAACTCCAAAAATCATTAAAATCAATCTTAAATCATTAATACTTGAACTCAAATTTAAATCTTTCCCTGAGCCTTTCAACCAACTAGAACTTTAAACAACTTTAACAATTTGCCCTCCTTAGGACATATCAAAACCACACGGCCTATCTCACACACTTTAGATGGTTTGCTAGGACAACCAATTCTAGTTTTAGGATAGGCCGGTGTTTACTTTTCTGTAGTGTGCCGGGTTTTCGAGTTTTCACTGCATGCTGGTTGTTAGCTTAGAATTGATTGAATGTCTGTTTATTTATTTACTGTACTCTGTGTTGTGAGTAATTGAGCATTTTAAATTTCAAATATTAACTGCTTGGGATTGATTATATCTGCTTGAGATTAAATATTAACTGTTTGGGATTATTTATATAACTGCTGATTATTAGGATAACCCTGCAGGATCGAGTCTAGACTTTTCAATTTTGATTAATGTAATTTGATATAATTTGAGTTGTATTTAAAATGACTTGAGTTGGGATATTTAGATCCAACTTGAATTCCAAAGAGGAGAAGACATCCCTAAAGGGGAGAGTTTTCATCCATTTGGAAGATCAAGTTTGGATGCTCTTCAAATACCCAAAGAGGAAAGATAACACCCCATTCAAGGGGGAGTTTCTTTTCATTTGGATATCCAGAACCGACGAATCAAGATGTTCATGAGAAGACGAAGAAATGGACAATGAGAAGAATCCCAAATCTCAAAGTCACTTGAGTCCTAGGATTAGAAATCCGGGTTGTTGGCAGTGGTGCCCGGCCACTTTATTTTCTGTAGACCCTGGTTTGTAATAAGCAAGGCAACTTTGCCTATGGACTTTCAATTTGAATATTAATTTAATTAATTTGATCGAAGTTTGATGTGATTGCGTATAGAATTACCTGCTTTTCGTAGTTTTTTGGCGTTTGTATGCCGCTTTTGTTTTTGCCTGGACTCGTGAGACTCACGCGTGAGGGTGTGAAAATCTTTTATACTCCTAACTTTAAAGTTTAAGATTTTAGCGAGTCTGAACAACATAGAAAGATAACGAATTTAGGAAATTAGCCGGGGATCGACCCCGGGGTCGCATGCATATTTTTGCATTTCTTCTCTCCTTGCTTTAGACCCTTCCCCGCCTGCGGGTAGAGTCCGGATAGTCTGACCTATGAGGACGAGGTGCCGGACCTGGGGAAGTCCAGTCTTCTAAAAAATTATTTTCTAAGCCTGTTTTTAACTTTCAAGCATGTTTGATTTGGAGTTGTTAACTAGCATGCATTGCATTAGAAACAGATTTAAAAGAGTCAAAATTTTAATTGCATTAGTCCTTAGCATTTTACACCCAGCATAAGTCAAAGGGGCCAATTAGAAAAATCTCTAGATGTCGGCCCCAACTCTCCAAAACTTTAAATAAAACGTCCCTACCACTCTTTCATAAAAGACTGAATTCATTTATTTTAAATCGATTAGGTGGTTAGCTGGCTCCCCAATCCAGGCCGGGGTAAGTCCAGATTTGCACTACATTAGCTAGGTTCGGGTCACTTTTTAGTACCCAACTTAGACTTAGGTTCTGAGGCTAGCTCGGGCTATAAGACCTCAACATCCGGGAATCTAATCCCAACTTTCTAATAAAATTGACCATTAAATTAAATATATCTTTCAATCAAATTTGAGCCCAACACTTAGGATAGACTGAGGTGTTTCTGAAGTAATTCAGAATCCCAAAACACCTCCTACCTTTCTTCCTTTGACTCCAGAAATAAGTGTTCAATCTTGAACCAATCCCTCTTGAAATTCCAATCCTCACCTCCTTTGATATCGAGCCTTGAAAATCTTAAATAAAATTGTCTACCGCTATTTTAATCGAGAGTATTCGTAGGAAATTCCGATTTCCTACGATGTAATTAACTACGAGGGCTTGCGCTCGTAGGAGATTTAGAAACCCAGAATTAATTTTCAAAATTAATTTTTCAAAACCCTTAATTAATTATCTTTGGGAATTAAACAAAAATGGCGATCGTTATCGTCATATTCAAAATTTTGATAATAAGTAATATCATCTTTCTTCGGGAAGATATATTATTTTATTATCATTATTTTGATTATGAAATTAATGATCTCTTATCCGAATTATTATAGTTAAACAATGGATTGAATGTCATTTTGATCTTTTGAGATCATATCTATTCCTCTTTGAGTTTGACTACGATAATCCGGATAAATTCAAAATTATAAAATTCGAACCCATTAGGGAACGATATGTTCTTCTTTCGAGGCGATATATTGTTCATAATGACGCGTTCAATTTCAAAATTCAAAATTAAAAATATTTCCCAAAGAAAATTAAATATTTTTCAAAACTATATATATATCTCAAAATATATTTTCAACCAAAACAAAAATGGCGACTCCGCTGGGGATAAATCTCACTCTCCATCTTTAATAGCGGTACAAATTTTATTGCATCGGTAGTTTTGACTATCCTTCTCTCCGTTGGTCCCTCTACCCATTTCTCTCTTTGGTGAGTGTGGCCAACTCAATTAAGACATGTGAAAAGAGAGGTGAGCGTAAGAATCCTCTATTGAAGTCAGGCTTTGACATTTTGCCTCCAACTTGATTGGTAGAGCGAGAGAGTCAAGCCAAATTTCTCCTGTATATGTTGCAAACTCGCATGCGAATAAATCTAGCATGCTAAGTTTCACAATTTACAGAAAATCCTTCAACCTGCGAAATTCAAATCCTCTTTCTTAAATCCATTATCATTGCTATATGTTTTTCTACAACATTCTCTTGTAGTTGAACATATACAATAAAAATTCAAGTTTTGTTTCAATTAAAATCAATTTCGATATCTTATCAATATATACCGGATTGTAGCTCTTCTAATCCGATATATGTGATAAAATATAAATTTATTTTCAAATTAAAAATTCAAGTTTTTAATTAAAATCTTCTCCTTTCAAATCTCAGATAATCAACTCACTTGCAATGGCTGGAAAACTGTTGTTCTCAATGGACCGCGACTTAATGATTGAAGAACTGATTTATGAGAATTCGATTCAGTTTGGGATAGGGTTTAAGTCCCTTAGACTGGTCATGAATGGAGACACTTTGGTGGACCTAGCTGTTGAGGGTGAGAAGGATGCCCCACTAGTTCAATTAGCCATAGGAGCTGGAAACGATGCCCCTCCTAGTCTCTGGTCAGCACTGAATATTGCTAACGCACCCAAACACTTCCTTGAAGATGCAAAAAAATTGGAAGCTGCTGTTGCGGCCAAAAGAGTGCTTGAGAAAGGATCTTCTAGTTCTGAAACTCTTTATGGCAGCAAGAATTCCAAGAAGAATTACCTGAGAAGGTTGAGGAAGAAAATCACAAAGACTAAGAAGGTGGCCGAGCTGAAGGCCTTGGGTAAAGTCGATCTTGAGGCTGCTGAGGAGCTGCCAATCCCTGCCTCTTCTCCACTCCTAAAAGGGAGTCGTTTTCATCCCCTCACAGCTGCTGCAGGGGAGGAGAGAGTTACTCGGATAGCTAGCACTCCGCCTAGCCCAGTGGACTATTCTGTTAAGAGAACCCCGAAGGAGAAGCAAACTCTAAAAGCTAGGATGCTCAGAAATATTATCCATACTTGTGCCGCTCAAGTAGGACAGACTAAAGAACAATATGTCAAACACTTGAAAGGGGTGATTTCACATAAGTTTGAGAAAGAGGTATTGAAAGAAGAAAAATCTGAAGCCAAGGATCTGACTCCTCAGCCAGTAAGGAAGAACAAGAAGTTTGTTAAACAACCTGTGACATCAGTCTTAGTAGATGGATACCATTGGGTGCCCCGCCTTCCTTCTGCAAAGACGGAGGAGATAGTGTTAACTGGGTCCAGCCAGAGTCACCCTCTTAGTGGTAGACCACCGACCCTGCCTTTAAAATTGTCTAAGCTAGCCCCAGTAATAGTAAAGTCTAAAGAAGTCTTTAAAGAGCAGAAACAAATTGATGTTAAGGGCAAGAGGCCCATGTCTCCAGATGAATCATATGTGCGAAAGAAGTTCAGTAGATCTATTGGAATTCAAATCAGAGAACCTCAAACTCAGACGCCAGTTGAACTCTCCCGACTCCCAGTTCAGGGATGTGAGGATTCTGTTTGTATTGATGTTGGAGTTCCCGCCGTTCAAGCCCCTCAATCACCAATTAAGATAGATGTCCCTCACCCTACTGAGGAGGTCACCCTTGCGACTACCGACCCCGGGACAGTCGAAGGGGAGGAGATAACCCAAGATCCTGATCAAGAAATGTTAGATCAATTGGTTAGTGGGGAAATCACTGAAGAAGATGTTAAGATTAGCAATATCTTTGATAAGTTAGATGTGAAAGAATATGATCAAGTGATGGAGTATGATGGATACTTACCACTTTATGCTGAAGCAATAGATGGGAGGCCAGTCGAGGAAGTGGTACAAGAAATCAGAGATATCCTTAAGAAGAAGGCTATTGATGAATTCAATCCAGATGAAGATGATCTGTTAGTTGAGGAAGATCCAGTAGCAGATGTTCATATGGTAGAAACTCGATCATCAACTAAAGATGTTGAGACTTCTAAACACCGTTCTGGTAAAGATGAAGAGTCAGCAGCGGTAGATTCAGATTCAGATACTTCTGTCAAGTTGAGAGAAAAAGATGAACATATTTTGAGCCTTGAAAGAAAACTTGAGGAGATGATGATGAAAGTTGAACAAATGCAGAATCAGCTCTTACAATCACAGCAGTCGAGACCCGAGCCGTTGCAGCCCACAGTACACACAATGGGCGAGCACAGCAGGAAAGCTGATTCAAATCCCAAACTTCCAGAAGTTACTTCTCAGTGTCTACACCAGAAAAGGATATACGTCAGATGATTGAAACCCAGGTAAGGGAGGCCTTAGCCCATTCACAAGGAACTGTATCTATTCCAAAGGGTAGACCCTACCCCGAGGAATATGATTTGGTTCCTTATCCAAAGGGCTTTGTGCCACCTTCTTTCAAAGTTTTTAGTGGTTTAGAAAACCCGAGGCAGCATTTGGCCCATTTTCGAGCGAGCTGTTGCAACGCAGGTGGGTCAGATGCTCTACTCTTTCGTCAGTTTGTGAGTAGTTTGTCCGGTATTGCTTTTGAGTGGTACGCAGATTTACCAAATGGTTCTGTAAAAACTTTCACAGAGCTCGAGGGTCTCTTTTTAAAGAGATTCTCAGGAGCTCAACAACGTGTAACCGTTGGTGATCTCGTCATCGAAAAGCAAAAATCGGACGAGCCTTTGGTTGATTACATCTTGAGATGGAGAAACCTTTCAATGAAATGTGAACCCCAACTGCAAGAGCAACATGCAGTGGAGATTCTTCTAAAGAATATCCACGGGCCTATTGCTTTTCTTCTCAAGGGGTTTACAATCAAAACTTTTGAAAAACTTCTTAATAAAGCTAGTAATCTACAGGAAGAGGCATCCAAAATGCCATTCCTGAAGGATTCTACTGAAGATAAGAAGGCTAGTAAACCGTTGAAGTCCTTTGAAAAGAGAACAGCAACGGTTTCAACGGTTGATAAAGGGAAGAAACCGATCAATACCCAATCGAGTAATCCTACAACTCAACAAACTCAAAAATCTCAACCTTTTCAGGTAACCTCTCAGCCTACTAGAGAATCTCACCAGATTACTTTTAAAGAGAGATTGGCTCGTCCGTATCCGTTTAAAAGAGAGTCGGTGAGGAAGATTTTTAAGAGCCTTTTAAAGAAATCAGATTTTCGATTGCCGGAGGCCAAGAAGCCGGAAGAGGCAAATAAAAAAGATGATCCAACATTTTGCCCCTACCACCGCATGTTAGGCCACACAATCGAAGACTGCATTGTCTTTAAGGACTGGCTAGAGAAGAACTTCCGTCAAGGGAACATTGTAATTCCAAAGGAGTACCTGGTCGATCCGGATCAAGGGTCTGTCAAATCCATTTCAGGTAAAAACTCTAATCCTTCTTTGTCCCTTGAAGATGGTTGGGATATAGCATTATCCCGAGCATTTAAAAAGTCGATTAACCGATCTTTTCGTCTTTCTCAACAGTTACCGACGAGAGCCCGGGGCCCGATCTGGGAAGTTGACCTAGAGGCATCGCAGGAGGACGTTGGGACAGTTTCCTCTCGAGTAGTTGTAGAAACTACTGTAATAAATAAAAATGAAAAGAGTGAACCTTTTGTAGAGAGGAAATTTGTTGATGAGAGATATGTACAAGTGGTGGATGGTGGCTCAAAACCATTGACCCCACTAATGTTATCTGACTTTTGCTTTGCCCCATCAAAGGCAAAGGGTCGAAAAGTAAATAAAAAGAAAGATCTTTCTGCTCAAATTTTGATGATTAATATTGAGAATGTAATTCCAGATGACACTTCTGTTGAAAATAACCCAGAACTAGCTGAGATCGATCAAGTAGTTCAAAAACACAGCCCTCCAGATTTGACCCCTCAAGGAAAAAATGAATCTGATGTCTTATCAGAGGGTGATACCCCAGAAATTAACTTTCAAGGGACCCCCATTATGATAGATTTCTCAGATTCGGATTCCCACTCAGAAAATGACAATCAATCGCCTAAGGAGAGCGTAGACCTCCCCGTAGCTTGTTCTTCTGATGAAATTGTGCAAGTACAACTGCGTGATGGTAAGGTCTTACCCCCTAGGCTTCCCCCGCAGGAAAAGGGAAAGCAAGTTGTTTCCACTGATCCGATTCCAATCCCCACTCAACAATCAAACCCTCCTTCAAATTCACTGGGTCCTGATGTTAAAGTTCCAAGTGTTGATTATAATGTCTTAGCTCACCTTAGGAAGTTGCCTGCTAAGTTGAGTATTTACGATGCCCTTGTCCTTTCAAAAGAGATGAGGGAGATTCTAATTAAAGCACTTCTCGACCCAGAGATTTGCTTAGCTCAACTTGCTTCAACTTCCGAGGAAGAAGCTTTGTACTTCAAAGAAGTTCCAGGAGTTACTTTCTCTGACGAAGATCTACTCCTTGGTACGGCCGATCACAATCGTCCACTTTACATTACTGTAAATGTGGGCAATTTCAAGTTATCAAGAGTTCTTGTTGATCCGGGTGCATCGGTCAATGTGATGAATATAAAGACTCTCGCATATCTTAGAGTTGATACTAGCAAGCTCTCAACCGATAGGATGGTGCTTCGTGGGTTCAACGAAAAGGGCGAAAAGGCTTTGGGTTCAATCACACTTCTTCTAGAGATAGGAGAGTTAAAAACTGAAGCGAAATTTCATATAATCGATTCGGTGACGTCCTTTAACGCTCTCCTAGGTAGGCCCTGGATCCATGAATATAGGATGGTTCCTTCCACCCTACATCAATGCATCAAGTACCAACGAGATGGCATTGAGTTTGTAATTAAGGGTGATCTGCAACCATTCTCTATTCACGAGATCGGGATCTACGAGGATGCTGCATATTATGTTCCCAAAGGGTCCACTACCAAATCTCAGGTAGAGATCAACGTTAAGGAGGAAAAGGCAGAAATTCAAAGTTCAAAAGCAATTCAAAAATTAAGAAAAGAAAAAGTCAAGAATCAAAAAGGCCAAAATTCAAGTAGTGAAGACGATGTCGAGCGCGTGGTTTTTAGGCCTCCAATCAACCTGCCTCAAAGAGGTGGAAGGATGGCCCAAAGAGCACGCGGCCGAGGTCGCCCTCCAGTTGAAAAGATAAATTCACCAATATACATCGAACTTGAAACAAGTTCTGATGAAGAATCAAGAAAAAGGGGAGCTAGAATTGCTTTTGACTATAGAAAAATCAATCCTCCTCCAAAGTTTGATCTCACCTTGGATTCAGATAGTGACAAGGAGGGTAACGGTTCTAAGCCTCAAAGTGACGAGCCTGAATTGAGTATTTATGAAAAGCTTAATAGGGCCGTTGAATCCTTAACCTTAACCCCACTGTCTGCTGACAGAGTCTCAGGGTTAGTAATTAAGGATGCCCCTAACTTAGATGGAGAAATAAGGAAAGTCCAGAAGTTCTTCCCTGGCTCCTCCTCTTCAAAGAACGAAGATGATGTAATCCTTGAAGAGGCAGATTTCAATGAGTTAATGGAGTTACCTTTTGGCTACTTTCCTCTTGGTGTTAAGGCTCTTATCTCTAAAGGTTTCGCTCCGAGTCAATGGACTAAGGGTCAAGCTAGATACCACCAAAATATTTGGAATTCAAAACTCAATAAAAATTGGACAAATGGTATCGGCTTTGGTACCGTTAGTTCATTTGACGATGATGAATATTGCTTGATGATAACTAGTCATTCTGAATCTGAAAGTGTCCCTACAGAAGTCGTTGATTCACTCGACAAACTTTGTTTGGAGACCTTAAATGATTCTGATGAAGTTCAAATTCAAGATGCACCCCCTGAATTTGAAGAAGAAATCAAATCGACAATTGATGAACTTAAAGAAATCAACCTTGGAACAGAGAACGACCCTCGCCCCACTTTCATAAGTTCTTTGTTGAGTGAGGATGAGTCTAAGGATCTAATTCAACTTCTATCCGAGTTTAAGGACTGCTTTGCTTGGGCATACGATGAAATGCCGGGCTTGTCCGCCAATGTAGTAGTTCATAAACTTGGAATTCGGCATGATGCCATTCCTGTCAAACAAGCTCCACGACGCATGCGTCTGGAGATCGAACAACAAGTCATTTCTGAAGTCAAGAAATTGGCCGAGGCTGGATTTATCCGGGAGGAACAATACCCTTCTTGGGTAGCCAGCGTCGTGCCCGTTCGAAAGAAAAATGGCCAAATCCGGGTCTGTGTTGACTATAGAGACCTGAATAAGGCATGTCCTAAGGATGAATTTCCTTTGCCTATTCCAGAACTCATGGTGGATATTGCCTCTTCGCACGTTGTTTTCTCCTTTATGGATGGCTCATCTGGTTATAACCAAATCAAGATGGCCCCAGAAGATGAGAGAAACACTGCATTCAGAAGTCCTATAGGGATCTTTTGTTATAAAGTGATGCCATTTGGCCTTAAAAATGCCGGTGCAACCTACCAGCGGGCTATGACTCGAATCTTTGACGACTTAATCCATAATCAAGTCGAATGCTATATTGATGATTTAGTTGTCAAGAGTAAAGTTAAAGAGGCTCATCTTTATGACCTAAGAATCGTCTTCGAGCGGTTGCGCCGCTACGACCTTAAGATGAACCCCTTGAAGTGCGCCTTTGGTGTTACGTCGGGGAAATTCCTAGGTTTCGTAGTAAGGCACCGCGGAATTGAAATTGATCCTGCCAAAATTGAAGCTATCTTAAATATGCCACCTCCTAAGAGCCTTACTCAATTAAGGTCTCTTCAAGGTAAACTGGCGTATATAAGAAGATTCATTTCCAATCTTTCTGGAAGATGTCAGCCATTCTCGATCCTTGCTAAAAAGGATGCAAAATTCATTTGGGACGAGAAATGTCAATCTGCTTTTGAAAATATCAAACAATACCTGACAAATCCACCAGTCTTGGCAGCCCCTATTCCGGGAAGACCTTTAATCCTTTACACTGCGGCCCTGGACGAGTCTCTTGGGGCCCTCCTTGCTCAAGTCAATGATGAGGGGAAAGAGAATGCTCTCTATTACCTAAGTCGGAGACTTCTTCCAACAGAAATTCGATACCCAACGATCGAGAAACATTGTCTTGCCCTAATTTTTGCAGTACAAAAACTAAGACATTATATGCTTTCTCACCAAGTCAATTTAATTTCCAGTGTTAATCCCCTGCAATATCTTATGACCAGGCCTACGTTATCAGGACGTTTGGCTCGTTGGTCTATGATATTGCTCCAGTTTGAAATCACTTTCATTCCCCTGCGTGCTGTGAAAGGGCAGGCCGTCGCCGACTTCCTTGCGGCACACCCGTTGCCGGCAGAATCTCCTTTGAATGATGATTTACCTGATGAGCAAATCATGAGCTTAAAGGAACCTAACAATCAAGTGTGGGAGATGTATTTTGATGGAGCTGCGTCCTCCCAACGGGGTAAAGCACATCAACCTACTATCCCTGGAAAAGCCGGAATTGGCCTGGTATTCATAACACCAGATAAGGGAATGATGTACTTTTCCTACCATTTATCAGAACCTTGTACAAATAATGAGGCTGAATACGAAGCTCTGATAACTGGTCTGGAACTTACAATTCTAATGGAGATTAAAGAGATTAAAATCTTTGGTGACTCTCAATTGGTGATCAACCAGATTGCAGGAACCTATAAGGTTTTGAATCCTAAACTCCTGAAGTACCATCAGTACACCAGTCACTTGCTCGAGCAAATTCCCATCGTAACTATGTATAGGATTCCCCGTGGAAACAATTCTTCGGCGGACGCTCTTGCAAAGCTTGCAAAGGAATTTGCATGCCCAGAGGAAGACTCTATCCCTATAGAGATACAGGGTCGTCAAGTCCTGTCTCCTATAGATTTGGAGTACGTCAACAAACAAATGTCTCAGGTCCTTTCTACCTCTTCAACAGTCAATGAAGAGGGAGATTGGAGACAACCGATAATTGAATACCTTCAAGAAGGCAAGCTCCCTCACGAGAGATCCCTTGCCCATCAAATCAAGAAACGTGCCCTATCCTACGCACTAGTCAACAATACGTTGTACCGACGGTCGTTTGGTCAGATGTGGCTCCGTTGTTTAGACAAATGTGAGGCCCTGAAGATCGTTAACGAAGTCCATGCCGGACTGTGCGGTGCTCATCAATCGGGTCCAAAGATGAAAATGAAGATCAAAAGACTTGGATACTACTGGCCTACGATGATTGACGACTGCATGAAAATTGCAAAGTGTTGTCATCAGTGCCAGGTACATGGTGTGGTTTTACATCAGCCGCCTAACATGTTGCATCCCACGATAGCCTCGTGGCCCTTCGAAAGCTGGGGCACGGATATCATTGGGCCAATTGACCCTCCTTCTTCAAAGGGTCATCGCTTCATTTTAGCAGCGACCGATTACTTTTCAAAATGGGCGGAAGCAGTCCCATTAAGAAATGTAACATCACACCATGTAATGAAATTTTTCCGTGACCATATCGTATATAGATTTGGCGTTCCGCGCAGAATCATATCCGATAATGGGTCCGCTTTCAAGTCTACAAAGATCAATAATTTTGCAAATCGCCATGGTATTGATTGGAGATACTCAACAATCTATTACCCACGGGCTAATGGATTGGCTGAAGCCTTCAATAAAACTTTGGTTCAAATTATCAAAAAGACCCTTGATGATAATAAACGTCAGTGGGATGAGAGGTTGGTGGAAGCTTTGTGGGCCTACAGGACCACTTATCGAACCCCAACTCAATCCACACCGTTTGCACTAGTGTATGGATCTGAGGCCGTACTCCCTCTCGAAGTTCAAATCCCTTCACTCAGAGTTGCAATTCAGAGTCAGATTACAACTCAACAAAATGCACAACTCCGTTTAGAAGAGCTTGAAGCTCTTGAAGGACGTCGTCTTCAAGCTCAGCAAAATCTAGAATTATACAAAGCCCGAATGATTCAAGCTCACGATAAGTTAGTGCGACCTAGAACCTTCCGAGTAGGCGACTTGGTCTTGGTTCTTCGGAGGCCTATCTTAGCGTACCGAAAACTCGGTGGAAAGTTTGAACCAACTTGGGAAGGACCCTTTGTAGTAGAAACAGTCTACGAAGGAGGCTCGTATCAGCTAGTGGATTGTAAAGGAAATCACCCGATGCTTCCTGTAAACGGGCGTTTCCTTAAGAAATACTATGCTTGATGTAGCTCAAAATTTTCAATCAATAAAACCTTTAAAGTTTTCAATAAATCTTACCCAATTCTGTGTGAATCTTTTAAAATTCAATGTCTCATGTTTCTTTTCTTAAGATTAAGAAGTTAATCTTCAAATCTTTTGGTCTTAAGGTTAAGCTCTTTAGCGATGGAATATACCCCTTGTGGTACCATCTCAAAATTCAATTTTCAACCCTGATTTTATATAGAGCAAGTTTCCTCTATATATGATCATTCAAGCCTGATCTTCTATGTAAAGCAAGTTTCCTTTACATATGATCTTTCCAGACCCGATCATTCGCAAAGAGAGTTTTCTCTACCAATGATCAATCCAGATCCGATCCTCTATATAGAGCAAGTTTCCTCTATATATATGATCATTCAAGCTGGGTCCTCTATGTAAAGTAAATTTCCTTTACATACGACCAATCCATACCCGATCATTTGTAGAGCAAGTTCCCTCTACCAGTGGTCATGCCAGAGCTGATTCTATTTAGAGCAAGTTTCCTCTACATACAATCGTTCAAACCTGATCTTCTGTGTAAAGCAAGTTTCCTTTACATATGATCAATCCAGACCTGATCTTTCGTGGGAAGCAAAGCTTCCTTCCCATAAGATCTTTAATTATCTTTTTTTAAGGATAGATGTGAGTCATCGTGCTTTCTCTCCTTAGGATTAGATCCACTAGTGGTAGAGTACGCCCCTCGTGGCACTACCCTAGTATCAAACTTCAAATTCAAGCCTCTATAGTTAGGAATTCTTCCTTTCTATACGATCACCCAGATCTTCTTCTCCCTAGGGATAGAATTTGTCTATCCTTATGATCAAAACATCCAGACTTCACATTTTAATTCGGTCAACGCCAATATGTGTAATAGAATTTCATTCTATTACACATATTGGGGGTCCATTTGTTGACCTCATTTTTGTATGAGGTCATTAGGGATCCATCCAGATCAATCCTGACCCTGCATTAATCCAGGCCTTAGATCCTATGATCAATCTGATCCCTAAGGTTCTTTTAGATCCAGGCCTTAGGATCTATTCTAGATCTTAGGATTCTTCTAGATAGATCCAGACCCTAGGATCTATTCTAGATCTTAGGACCCTTTTAGACTTCAGATCTTAGGACTTATTCTAGACCCTAAGACTCTTCTAGATCCAGACCTTGTAATCTCCTTAGGCCTTAGGAACTTCCTAGACCTAAGATCTATCCAGACCTTAAGATCAATTCAAATCCCATATCAATCTAGACTTCAAATCAATCCTGACTCTAATCCAATCCAGATCTCAATTCAATCCAATCCTTAACCAAGATCCAGACCTCAGTCCAGTTCAGGATCCAGTCTTCAGCCTAGATCATACCTTTGATCTAACATCAAACCTATCCAATCAATTATGATCATTCAAATGATCATAAATGATTTAAATAGCTCAAGTTCAATCACTCAAACCCAAAATCCAGTCCAAATTCAAAAATCCATATTCAAACTTCAAGTCCAAAGGCTTTGTCCTAAAAGCCTTTTCCACTGAATTTTCAAACACTTCAAAACCCTATCAAATGACCTCTGATTCAGGGTCTGTCAGTTGCATACTGATGAGATATGTCTCTAGAGGCTACCCTCCAAATTTGAGCCCATTCTGAGCTCTCTAACCCCAGTTACTAAATCAAGATCCATAGGCTGTAAAACCTTCAAATATTTACGGCCTATGCCACTGGACTTGCTATTCGTTGAATTTTTGACTACAGGGCTTTCCCCAAAGCCTCTAGTCACCTCCAAACCCTTGATTATAACCCGTTGAACATTAAACTGCATCTTGGTAGACCCAACCTGGCCCCTAGTAGGCTATGGGTCAAAAGTCCAAATCACCCTTTAAGGGAAATATTGAAGTTTTTAAAAATTTCAATATGCCTGTATCAAATTAAACTCCAGAACCTGTCCCAATGCATCCTAATCATCATTAGAAGTGCATTGAACCCAGTTCCTGACCCTGATCAAGCCTTTTTGGCCAAATCGACCTTTTTGACCAAAATACCCTTAAGAGACCCAAAATAGTGATTTCAAACCAAACGACCTCCAAATTGAATATAACCACCTCCAGTAAGTTTCAAATATCAAACCCAACCTGTCGAACCCATTCTCAGACCCTGGGTCAACCTGGTTGACCAAGTCAACTGAGTTGACCTAAGAGGCCCTTTAAGGGTCCAAACAGGTGTTTTGACCCAAATGACCTATTTGAGCCATGAAACCACTTCTATTGGTCGCCAAATGTCGTTTCAAATTGATTGAACCCATTTCTAGATCCTAGGTCAACCTAGTTGACCAAGTCAACCTAGGTTGACCAAAATAGGTTCTTTAAGGTCAAAATAGGTATTTTGATCAAATTGACCTTTCCAAACCATAGAACCACCTCCAGTAGACTCAAAATATCAATTAAATTTGTTGAGCCCAAACTCGGGTCCCAGGCCAAACTGGTTGACTAAGTCAACCTGGGTTGACCTAAATGCCCTTTAATGTTTAAATAGGTTATTTTAACCTATTCAACCCATTTAACCCCTTTCAAGCTTCAAATTAATTTCAAATCATGGTCTAATCATGCCTTAAATCATGACTAATCAAACCCAAATCAAAGTTGACCAAGTCAACTATAAGATTTGGTCAAACCCCTTTAAAACCCTCTCTAACTCTCCCAAATTCTAATCCTTAAACTTTAAATCTCTCTCAAGCCATCAAACCCAACACTCAAATCTCTCTCCCATGCCACCTCAGCTGCCATGTGGCATGGGGACCAATCAAATGGTCAAATCAAGGGTTTAAAGGGATCAAACTTAGTCAAACCCCCTCTTAAACCTAATCTACCTTAATCCAAATCTCCTCAGCTGTTAAGATCTCTTCTAGAAGCTCCCTAGAGCATTTTGTAACCCTTAGATCTAATCCAATGGCTCTTGATCAAGCCATGTGTTCAAAGGGGCAAAAAGGAGATTTAACACCTCATGCCACCTCTTGTCCTTTGATCCCTTGATCTCATCAATTCCATGGACACTTGGCAAACATCAAAGAGCTCATACAGTCAATCCTAACCATCCAAATCCACTAAGATGTCTTGAATAGGGAAATATCTTAATACATGCAAATCCTCTTTTTTAGCTCTCTCACTCAATCCATATCTGATCCAAGAGCTATCTCAGCATTCAAAACCCTCAAAAAACCTTTTTCAATTATTTCCCTAGCCTTCCCAAGCCTTTCCCCACAAGATCTTGGCCTCCAAATCACTCATTGGTGAAGAGAGATAGTTTAGAGAGAGAATCAGGAAATTTCAGAATAACTCCAAATCCAGCAAGATCTAGCTCTTGGGGTCTTCAGCAAAGTTGAAGAGGACATCCTCAGCTTTCCAACAAGCCCAAGAAGTCAAAAATCCGACGGTTGGATTGTAAGTTATACCCATTTTAAGTTTAAATTTAAAATTGAAACTGTAGCAAATCTACAATGCATGGAGCCTCCAAACTTCAGGCATTGTTAGATTATGTTGCCCTCTAGCTACAGTTCAAATTTCATCCAATTTCGTTGAGTATTTTGAAAGTTATGGGCATTTGAAAATTTCCAATTCTGGTTCAACCAGAGCCGTCCGATCGCGCCTTTAGTGCGATCGGACGGCCCAGAAATGGCCACGTGGCCTCCTCCGCATGCTGGCGTCCCCTGGATTCGAACCCGGGTTCTTCCGTGGTTCGGATTGGACACGTGGCGGCCATCTGGCCGTCCATTTATCACGCGGTTGATCGGACGGCCGGATCGGCCGTCCGACGTGGTTAAGTGGCGGGCCCCAGCCCGCCACGTGGCGCAATCCTATTGGGCGCCGCCGATCCGGCGCCAATCATTGGCGCCGGCGGTCAATTTGACCAAAAAGGGTCAAAAATAATTCAGAAAAATGCCCAGATCTTCCAAAATTCATAGAAAATCGAATTTTTCACCAAATTGGACGTTCTTGGGCTCGTTGGAAAGGGAATTTTATCTAGTATTTATTAAAATTAAAATTAAGTCTGTCGGATTTCTGAATTGTGAGATATTTCCAGTTGTGTAAATTATGTTTTTTGCCAATTTCTCACAATCCAGTGATCAATTGGAGCCCAACTTTTGGTGGATTATTATTAGGTATCTTAGGCATGTTCACTAATTTTTCTAGGGTCAGATACCTAATGGATTTCTATGATGTGAATTTGCAAGGTAAAGGGTCCATTTTGGACCCTAAAGTTTGAAAATTCATAACTCTTTAGGTTCTCAGTTTTGTGCTGTGAAATTATTGTGGTGTGAATACATTTGTATAAGGGTTAGACACACCAAATTTCAAGCCCATTTGAACAGTAGAGAAACCTAGGGAAAATATTTAAGAAAATGTCTATTTAACTTAGAAAAATCATAGGAAATTATAAACACACCCAATAGGTGTGAAACTTAAACATAGTAAACCTAGTGACATTTGACACCTTAGGTTCAAATTTCATTCAATGTTGAGTTCATTAGGTCAGATAATTAAGCAAATCAAAATCAGCCTTATTAAGGACTTTAAAACTTCCAAAAATTGTAATAAATCAAATTTAAATCTAAAAAATACAAACAAGACCTCTAACTGACCAGCTTTAAGTCTTTAATCAATGAAAATTAAAACCTCCTTGATCAGACATCAAATCAAGTCTTAATTGAATTTTAATTGAAAACCAATATTTAATTAAAATAAATAATTAATAATAATTAAAAATTCTAAAAAATTTCCAAACACTTGAGAATCACTTCTTAGGTCATCTCTGACATTTGGAGTTGATTTCAAGGAGTTTTGATTTCATTTGGAGCAAAATCAAGAAAACCCTTCTAATTAAACAATTAAATAAATTCAATAAATACATCAAACTTTGAAAAATCATAACTAACTCTAGAAAACTCCAAATTGACCAAACTCACTTGCATTCAACTCAAAATCAAGTCTAGTATTTATTAAAAATTTCAAACCTTCAAAAATCAGTCAAAGTCAAAAAGTCAACTTTTTGGTCAAATATAGGTCAAAATCAGTTCAAAACTTCAAACCTTCGTAACTAATTGTAGAAAAATCCGATTTCAGCGTACTTACCTTCTAACTGATCGTATTAAGGTCTAGTATTTTAATAAAATATTAACTGTCTAGAAAACACTCATAATTGAAAAGTCAATTTTGGACCCCTTGATTAAATGATTAGAATAATCCAGAAAATTCCCAAAACTCAAAAATCACTCTAAAACTCCAAAAATCATTAAAATCAATCTTAAATCATTAATACTTGAACTCAAATTTAAATCTTTCCCTGAGCCTTTCAACCAACTAGAACTTTAAACAACTTTAACAATTTGCCCTCCTTAGGACATATCAAAACCACACGGCCTATCTCACACACTTTAGATGGTTTGCTAGGACAACCAATTCTAGTTTTAGGATAGGCCGGTGTTTACTTTTCTGTAGTGTGCCGGGTTTTCGAGTTTTCACTGCATGCTGGTTGTTAGCTTAGAATTGATTGAATGTCTGTTTATTTATTTACTGTACTCTGTGTTGTGAGTAATTGAGCATTTTAAATTTCAAATATTAACTGCTTGGGATTGATTATATCTGCTTGAGATTAAATATTAACTGTTTGGGATTATTTATATAACTGCTGATTATTAGGATAACCCTGCAGGATCGAGTCTAGACTTTTCAATTTTGATTAATGTAATTTGATATAATTTGAGTTGTATTTAAAATGACTTGAGTTGGGATATTTAGATCCAACTTGAATTCCAAAGAGGAGAAGACATCCCTAAAGGGGAGAGTTTTCATCCATTTGGAAGATCAAGTTTGGATGCTCTTCAAATACCCAAAGAGGAAAGATAACACCCCATTCAAGGGGGAGTTTCTTTTCATTTGGATATCCAGAACCGACGAATCAAGATGTTCATGAGAAGACGAAGAAATGGACAATGAGAAGAATCCCAAATCTCAAAGTCACTTGAGTCCTAGGATTAGAAATCCGGGTTGTTGGCAGTGGTGCCCGGCCACTTTATTTTCTGTAGACCCTGGTTTGTAATAAGCAAGGCAACTTTGCCTATGGACTTTCAATTTGAATATTAATTTAATTAATTTGATCGAAGTTTGATGTGATTGCGTATAGAATTACCTGCTTTTCGTAGTTTTTTGGCGTTTGTATGCCGCTTTTGTTTTTGCCTGGACTCGTGAGACTCACGCGTGAGGGTGTGAAAATCTTTTATACTCCTAACTTTAAAGTTTAAGATTTTAGCGAGTCTGAACAACATAGAAAGATAACGAATTTAGGAAATTAGCCGGGGATCGACCCCGGGGTCGCATGCATATTTTTGCATTTCTTCTCTCCTTGCTTTAGACCCTTCCCCGCCTGCGGGTAGAGTCCGGATAGTCTGACCTATGAGGACGAGGTGCCGGACCTGGGGAAGTCCAGTCTTCTAAAAAATTATTTTCTAAGCCTGTTTTTAACTTTCAAGCATGTTTGATTTGGAGTTGTTAACTAGCATGCATTGCATTAGAAACAGATTTAAAAGAGTCAAAATTTTAATTGCATTAGTCCTTAGCATTTTACACCCAGCATAAGTCAAAGGGGCCAATTAGAAAAATCTCTAGATGTCGGCCCCAACTCTCCAAAACTTTAAATAAAACGTCCCTACCACTCTTTCATAAAAGACTGAATTCATTTATTTTAAATCGATTAGGTGGTTAGCTGGCTCCCCAATCCAGGCCGGGGTAAGTCCAGATTTGCACTACATTAGCTAGGTTCGGGTCACTTTTTAGTACCCAACTTAGACTTAGGTTCTGAGGCTAGCTCGGGCTATAAGACCTCAACATCCGGGAATCTAATCCCAACTTTCTAATAAAATTGACCATTAAATTAAATATATCTTTCAATCAAATTTGAGCCCAACACTTAGGATAGACTGAGGTGTTTCTGAAGTAATTCAGAATCCCAAAACACCTCCTACCTTTCTTCCTTTGACTCCAGAAATAAGTGTTCAATCTTGAACCAATCCCTCTTGAAATTCCAATCCTCACCTCCTTTGATATCGAGCCTTGAAAATCTTAAATAAAATTGTCTACCGCTATTTTAATCGAGAGTATTCGTAGGAAATTTCGATTTCCTACGATGTAATTAACTACGAGGGCTTGCGCTCGTAGGAGATTTAGAAACCCAGAATTAATTTTCAAAATTAATTTTTCAAAACCCTTAATTAATTATCTTTGGGAATTAAACAAAAATGGCGATCGTTATCGTCATATTCAAAATTTTGATAATAAGTAATATCATCTTTCTTCGGGAAGATATATTATTTTATTATCATTATTTTGATTATGAAATTAATGATCTCTTATCCGAATTATTATAGTTAAACAATGGATTGAATGTCATTTTGATCTTTTGAGATCATATCTATTCCTCTTTGAGTTTGACTACGATAATCCGGATAAATTCAAAATTATAAAATTCGAACCCATTAGGGAACGATATGTTCTTCTTTCGAGGCGATATATTGTTCATAATGACGCGTTCAATTTCAAAATTCAAAATTAAAAATATTTCCCAAAGAAAATTAAATATTTTTCAAAACTATATATATATCTCAAAATATATTTTCAACCAAAACAAATAGTAATCTAATGATAACCTAAATATCTATCTAGGAAGTAATAGAATGAATGTCCTACTAACCTATCAAGCATCTACTCAAGAAAATGCAACAGGAAAATATCTTTTTTGTGGCTTTATTTGATTTCCTTTAGTCTATACAAATCCTCCACCCAATGATAGTTTTATTAAGAGTAATTTCATTGTGTTCATTGGATATTATAGTTAAGCTCCTAGAAAATATCATTATTTGGTGTATTCAATGGAATGCGCCATTTTGTTTAGTTAGTTTGCTTCTTTTTAAATTTTTTTTAATACTCTGCTCATATTATTAATTTAAATTAAACACTTGCTCCTTTAAAAAAACCCAACTTAGTAATCTACCGAGTGTTTTGAAAGCTTGAATCTCAAAGAATTTCACATAAAATGTGTTGATGTGGATTGGTTTTTGTTTTTGAATCACAAATAAATGCTGAAAATGTGGGTTTTAGAAATGTCTTCTGTGTTACTTAGTCAATGGTTAGATAATCCATATGAATAAATTTGATTATTAGTAAAGTAAAGGTGCCTTTCACCCGACTAATTAGAAATTTAATTTTTAGTATTTCTTATTCTTTTTTAAAATAATTCTTAATATAAAAAATTTTAATTCAAACAATTTTGTAATAAAAAATTATTTAATTTGCAAAAAAATGTTATCCCAAATCTAGCTCATTTTGTATTATAATATTTTATCATAATTTTTTAATTAAAGTTTTTTAATTATTTATATTTAGTTTTTATAAAATATTACAAAGGTTGTGTCCCCTTAATAAATTTTCTTTAAAAAAAGCACTATACTCTTATTAAATATAATTATAATTAATGTGATTTGAAACTTCCATCAAAGTTTTGTTATAATTTTCTGTATTTATATTATAATTATTCAAATCCTTCTACTTAGGTGCAATTTGGTTGCTTTAAAAAGAATATAGAGTAAAATGTATTTTAGAATATTTGGAGCTATTTGGATGACTATAAAATAAATTGAAATATATTTTTTTAATTTACTTGAAATAGAATAATTACAAAATAAAAACTAACAATGGTTGTGATTTGTGGGCGGCAGGAGGTGGTGGATGATGTTATTGATAATGGATTACAAATGGCAGTTGGTTGTGGCAACCAACTGCCGATGGCCATAGAGGTGGGGGTGGCATCATCTTGTGGAGACAATGATTATTATGAATGTATAGCATATTTAAAAATCAACTAAATTTAATTATTTATAAATGCATCAACATTGGACTAGAAGGGAACTCCAAATTCATTAATGAATTACATTACAATTGAAATTCACCAATCCAAATAGTTGAATTGTTGAAATGCATTACAATATTAATACCCCAAACCAAAATGCCCTTTAGACATAAGACATACTAAATTGTTTGTTTTAGGAAGTGTAAAAAGGGAATTCTTTTTATATATATTCGAACAAATGTTGGTCATTTTTATATATATTCGAACGAATGTTGGTCATCTTTCTTTTTATCGAGAAATAGAAGAAGTCATACAAGGGTTTTAGTAGACCTACTCATAGGGTATCTAACTCATGCTCTATATAAAAACTAAGAAATTATATTAGTGATGCCCATACTTGTGGGAATTCGGATCTCTCCAATTTCTACATGTGCATGCTAAAATAATCGGCTACAAAGATCATACCCAAGCATGATAATGCAAGAATTGAGACTTAAAACCTAAATAAATTATATTTTTATACTAAAAAATTGTTTTAAGAAGCAGTAAGAAAGCTGTTCCAAATGACGCCATAATTTGATCCTGCACTTAGAACACAAAATAAATTTTTACATATATAATTCTATTATGATGATTGAGTAAGAATTAGACAGTGACTTTTACTCTTAAAAAGATTAACAATTCAATATTTAATTCTTCCCTCTCTTTTATATATGTTGAATGCTTAAAAAAAGTATAGTGAGATTTAAATTCGGCTAGAATATGATTATTATTAAGGCTTCGTTAGCTTTTTGTCACTATTTTTTCGTTTCTTTCAAGAAATTTTTGTGCTAAAAAACTACTGCAAAAAGGTCTAAGAAATTTGTCTCAAGCTTCGTTTGATATAGCTTTCTTATGATTTGCTTTTCAAATCACAGCTACAATTTTTGTTTGACTATTATTTTTTCACAGTTGTAAAAAATTTTTAAGTTAGGAAATTGCTTTCTACAATAGCTTTAAATAAACTTATTTTCTCTACAACAACTTTATAGAATAATAAGAAAGCTATCTCAAACGAATCCTAAATAATTATAATACAATCAAATTATGATGAAAAATAAACACATTTCATTAATTTTTATTTTAATATTTATAGCAGCTCTCTCAATAAATTTTTTTCAGAAAGGGAGAACTTTATTAAATTGATTTCAATTCTTCAACTCTCAAATCAAGTTACTAATTTGGACATCTAAGCTAGGGTCTCTCCCTTTGAACAAAAGTTTTAATTTTTTTTTTAACTTGTTGCATCTTCTAATTGATTGATTGCATGTACAGTAGAATATTTTGTAAGGTTGAAGGATGACTCATCACAACAAACTTTACCAGCACTGAAATTCTGTTTACAACACGCAACAGCCCTCCTATGACCTTATAACTTTTCCCATAAACCTCACATTTAGGGAAATTATTTTGTCCGGTCACTGGACACATGTTCGGAGACGAATCAGGATGCGTCACATCATTTTTTTAATTCTATACCGATGCTGTGTGTCGGGTGACATATCACATCCTGATTTGCCTCCGAATAATTTGGTGACCACATAGAATAATTTACCCCACATTTAAGGAGAAGAAAATTTTTTTCTTTTCTTTGAACTCTCAACTAGAAGAGATAAATCTACGGTTATTTTTCTCCTCCCAGATGAAATTAAGGCTCCGTTTGGGGCAACTTTTTACTGTTTTATAAAGCTGTTTTTTATAAAAAAATCATTTAAAAATAGAAAGAAATAATGATCTAAAACTATTCCCAATGAAACCCAAATGTCTATAACAGTAGAGCTCAACAAGGAAGAAATCATCGTCATAAAGTAAGAATTAAACATAAAAAAATTAGTAAAGACAAGCTAGGCTTACTAATCAAGGAACTAATGGTTTCCTCGCCAAATTTCAAGTTCACAAGATACATGGACAGCAGTTTCTAATAAAAGGAGGAAGCTAAGACAAACACTAGATACTAAACATGACAGATCCAAAGAAAAAAAAAAGCATGGATCATCATTGATCAGACCCAATTCCCCAAAAAAAATCATTGATCAGACCCCTCTCGCCAGCATATCCTTGTAGTTCTCAAAGGACTGAAGACGCTGCAGCAGAAGATTCTTCTTGAAGCTCTTGATAAACTCCTCGGCACTTGCATCGATGTCCTCCTGCATCCACTCAACCCTCTTTGTTATCTTACCACTCTCTCCTTCCAGCGAACTTCTCGCGGCCGGCCGCGTCTCTTTTATCACCGAAGCTGCCGGAGGAGAAGAAGAAGAAGACGGAGACAGAGAGATGATCTTTGAGTTCCCCATTCTGTCGGCCATTGCCAGGAGCTTTTTACTTTATTTTTTAATGAAGTGTTCGATATCTATGCCTTGCCCTTTTCCCCTTCTTATAGGGTTAAATGGTTGTTGACTTGAGCCGTACGAGATTGAAAAAAATTATTTGGTATGGACAGAAATTCTATGTGTGGACTGTGGAGTATATAAGATAATGCATTAAGTTATATTTCATTTGGAATTTCATTTAATCAATTAAGGATGGTGGTTTGTTAGAATATTCATAATAGAAAAGAGTTTATTGTCTTAGTTTTATATAAATATCCAATACACATATAAAAAGATGGTTGTATGAGACTGTGGGCTCCGAAAATTCGGCCCTGGCCTCCCCACTTGCTTTTCTTTTTTTTCGGCGAGTGAGTTTTAACGAACTAAGTTCCGGGGTAAATTTTGGAAGGCAGATGGGTTTGTAGATAAGACACTACCCAGAGATTTCGCCCTCATTTTGCGAGGACTTTATGATCTGAGTTCTGGTTTCCTATAGGCACAAGCCCCTATAGTTAATTACCCCTCCCGATCACGAGAGAGAACTTTCGATTAAGGCTAGTCGTCAATCAGATACGTAGAGAATACGTGTATCTGGCATATAGTAGCAGCATAGGTTTAGGTATTTGAAATGTTTGGAAGTTTGGGAATTTGGGAAATTTGATATTTGAAAGTTTGAAGATTTTTGATATTTAAAATAGAAATTTTCATCATCTCGTACTTAAAGCGGATGGTGGGGGAATGGATGATAGACTCGATCAAGATCCAATGGTTCCGTCGTCCTGGGCCAACGTGGTCCCTGGTCTACTTAGTCAGAGGAGGTAGTCGACCCAACCTGACAGAAGGATCCTTGTCGGCAGCCATGGGTTGCTTCGTCCAAGGGGACCTTATAGACCTGGTTTGGATGTTTGTCTAAGGGGACAAATTTGAATCCACCTTAGCTAACAGAGGGCTTTGTGCCCTATCAATCATATGATTCATATCTCAAGGATTTGATGCCAATAAGGAACGTAACGGCGCTGGCCATAACCGGTATTTCGTGGTGCCATTTGGCGGCAAAACCACTCGGTTCAGAGGGCCCCGGGTCATAACCGTTTATCCTGCGGTGCCATTTGGCGGCAAACCGCCGGTTAGAAGACACGTACCACATCCTAACTAGCAGGAGATTATTTGAGAATGAATCCTAGTGATATTTTTTACTAGGCATTTAGTTCTTTTGTGAGCTGAAGTAAATTTTAATTTGTCCACCTCGGCAAACTGTTGCGGATGGTGGATGGATTTTGTTTTAAGCGTTGAGATGGATAGTTTCATTTTTAAATATTTTTGGAATTTTGGGATTGTTGTGGAGTTTTGGATTTTTTTATTTCTATGGATATTTTGGGTGGAGCTTTAGAATATTTGAAATAGACTGTGGATATTTGGGAGACATTTGAAAATATTTGGGAACCCCTCCGGTTGAGATCTACATTCAACACGGCCATCATTAGGGTGTTTGGGGGCATTTCCATTTGTAGTTTGAATATTGTCAACTCTATCTGGATGTCGATAGAGGATCGGGTTTCATACATTTTATGCTTTTGTTAGTGAATTTTTATTGTTATAGGCATTGAAGGTCTAATATGAATGTATTAAGATAAATATAATAGTTGTCACAATCGTATATTTGTTTGTTGGCTCGAACCCTGTCGACTTCTATTAACCCATATAGAAGGATCGGTTTCAAACTTGAATTCACTCGTCAACCCGCGCAGCATCCCCAGACGTTACGTGTGTACCAATAACATGCTCGCCGGGGCCCATGCGGGTTTGGGGGCATTTTATAATTAAACCCTGTCGACTCCTTTTTACCTGCTAATGAGGATCGGGTTTAAAATTTGATAACCTGCGCAGCATCCATAGACGTCACGTGTGTACCAATAACACGCTCGTCGGGGCCCATGCGGGTTTGGGGGCATTTTATAATTAAACCCTGTCGACTCCTTTTTACCTGCTAAGGAGGATCGGGTTCAAATTTAAAAACCCGCGCAGCATCCCTAGATGTCACATATATACCAATAACACACTAGTCGGGGCCCATGCGGGTGTTGATTGTATACCCTCTTTTAGTGTACCTAAGTGTGTACAAACTATAGTGCATGTGCGATGGTATTTTGGAATCATTTGTAGACGCCTTCTGTTTGCTTGTAGGAAGGTTGCAGATTTGGTGGCATGGCGTACCAGCTTCTGAATAGAGTTATTCGCTACTTCGTACAGGTGGATTGTCGTGCACTACTCGTTGTTCTCTGCAGGTGGATTGTAGTGCACTAACTAATCTTCTGCCTTAAGTCGTATGAGATTGTATTTGTCATATTCTTCATGCATTTTGTTGTGATTTTTTTTTCTTTTCAATACAGCCGCTACTGCTGGAGATAGATGTATTCATTCTTAGACCGAAGTTGACTACAGGATACTGCATTTACTGTAGTCTTTATGCATCTACCCATGGACGGATGTTGTACATACACTTGTATTCGTAGAGGACTCATATGTATTGCAGATCTTCGTTTTGTATTTGCTCGTGGATGGAACTTTTATGTATGTAACAAGTCTCCTACGATGATTCATAGGATTTCGCATTTTCTACCAACCCCTTCATGTACATTGATTGGTAGGTTGTTTTATCCACTTGCATATTGGTTGCTACATGTATCTGCAAGTTCACAAGTATTGATTGGTGGGATATCATCGTATTCATTGCACATCCCTTGAGTTCATTTGTATGTTAGCAAAAGATTTCATTATTTGGAAGGACTATCATGTGTCCTTAAACCTTATCGATGGTTGCTTGCAAATCAAATGATAATTGAATCCTTGAGCACAATAAATATTTCTATTCATTATAGCTCTTCTAATGTTACCCACTAACATGCTACATCCTTTATGCATGATTGTAGCTGAATACTTTGGCATTGGTTACAAGCAAACCATGAACCATCATATTCTTCAAGAGCCTTTCTAGTGGATCAATGCGTTCACTACAAGTAGATTAAGGATGAACTAGCTATGATCTTATAAATCAATTGGTATGGTCCAAAAGCGTATATCATGAGTTTCTAATCAAATTAAGCTCCTTAGTCTTCTTTGATTGCTTACGAACAAACTTCATTTGCAAACTTCTTACTTTGATGATTTAATATGCATGATAAGTCTAAAATCATCACTTATCAACATCTTTATCCCAATTAAGATGATATTTGCATAGTATCATTCAAAAGTTCCATGTCAAAGTTTTGGAAAGGATTAACACATGGGTCCTTGTTTGTTTTCATGAGATTTGAATGACTCAAATCTTTCTTCGTTTAAGATTCGCATTCAAACCAAAGTGAAAATTCCAATAGGAAAATTATCCTTTCAATTTATTCACCTCAATCATAATTCAATTCAACTTAGATTCATTTTCAAGTTCGTATGATTCAAATCATTACATATTTAATTAGGCTTAAGTTCATGTCACATTCTGATAGAGTTTAAGTTCAAATGAGGTCTTCCATAAAGTTCAGGCTCAAAATGAGCCTCTTCTGTTTGAGTCCCCTGTTGTCCTTGAAAATTCAATCAAGTTCAAGCCTCATGATTTCAAACTCAAGTGTATATCAATGTCATTCCTCACTTGATCCTTGTTTGAATGATCATAATTAGCACTTATCATTCAATGCTTGTAGAGATCACGTACAATTCCCTTATAAATTCATCATTTTGATCATTTGATATTTGATTGCAATTTTTTTATCCTGATATGAAGCTCAATTTAGTGTTGTTCTCTTATATTCAATTTCATTTGATTTTGAATGTCATGATCATTTAATGTTCATTTGAGCTCAATTTGTTGCAATCACAAGCATTGTTCTTCTTTATTTGATATATCAAATTTTTATTCAAATTGTTAAAGTCATTTTTGAGTCTAAGTTCTTATGTCCCATGATGTCCAAAAAGTGTCCAAGTCCTTGTCTTTTTCAGACAAAATTTCGGCAGCCTCCCGGCGTCTCCCCCGTTTAGGGAAAATTTTGGGAGACTAGCCTTCCCACCACGTGCAATAAAGGCGTGTATGATAGGTGCCCTCAGACGAGAACACCACGGCCATGTACTTTCCTCCCACCACGCGCAATAAAGACTTGTACGTATGGGGTCTTCGAGTGCACCTGCATAAAAATAACAAGAAAGAAAAAACACAGTTTGCTTTCCCCTCGCTCGATGGTACTTATAAATGACTCCATTTCGTCATAGGTGCCGCACCCGGGTCCCATCCCACCACGCGCAATAAAGGTGTGTATAGGCGGTTTTTTGGTGCGCTGCGAACTCCGAAATTGACCTTAAGGTGATTTCCCATCTCTACGCCGGGGTCCCATCCCACCACGTGCAATAAAGGCATGTATGAGCGGTTTTCCGGTGCGCCACAAACTCCGAAATGGGCTATCGAGCTTAAGGTTTTGAGTTTATGAATTTTATACCTTTGCAACATTGGTGGCGACGACGAGGAACAAAAACAAAATGAATAAACTCTCTTTCTTTTTTTTTTTTAAATAATCTCTCTTTTTTTTTTTTTTTTGAAAACCCTTTTTCTCTTTTTTTTTCTCCTTTTATACATATAAATACAAGAATATCTAAGAATAACATGAATATGTAGGAATATTGAATTGCTTGAAACTACAGCAGCTGTAAAATGTGCATGCATCCTTCCACAAGCCTCCAACACAAGTGCTAGCTGATCTTGCTTGTATTGAGTAATAATCATATATTTTTGGAATGATTCTCAAGATTTTATTCTCATGCACAGACCAAGCATACTCTTCCCTTTCACAATTTTGGGATGACAACGAATCTGTATCTTCTTTAAATTTTCCAATCTTTAAGCAACAATCTTTAAACAGCTAATGGCTTTAGCAAATCCTTTCTAAGATCTGTAAGTTAAACCTCAAGAACATTAGTCTTCCAAGGAGCTTGATCCATGGAGTAATAGTACCAAGCTTTAATCTCCTCTTCTGTATGTTAAGGATATTAATTATACTTGAAAGAAAAATAATTGCCAACGTACAGGCTAATGTCTTTATTGTTGTCGGACCATTCCTCGTGCTTGAAGTGGCAGCAACTCTTGATGCCACATAAACATGCTTTGTCGGCTAAATCACCAAAGATCCAACTCCACCTGCTCCACCTAATAGAAGAATAGATTTACCAGCAAAGAACCCAGCTCTCTCCAAGCCTTCGTGTGTTGTCTCAATAGCTAGATGTATTCTAGCAGCTAATGTAAAGTCCAGATTATTGGGCTTTATGGCCAACAATTTCTCTTTAACAGTAATTTATTCAGTAAGTAATCCAAGCTGCTTAGAATTCTTGAACCTTTCTCATTGATATCTAAAAATACTTCATCTCCTTCCATAGATAGCTGTTTTATACTTATTGGCGATGACTTAATCTTTTCCTCCACCTTGAGCTGCTCCAATTGCGTTGCTGTAAGAGTTATCTTCCTTGGACCTTTCTTGTTGTGACTTGCTGAATAGGTGTGGGTGGTGAGTTTGGTTATAACTCGTGGGGGGAAGCAGAACAACAAATTGCTGTTGTTTTCTTCTGTTAGAGAAGGGTGAGGGATGCTGCTATTGCTATTGAAGTGGAAGGAGAACAGCAGCCCTCAAGGCAGCGGCTTGGAAGGGGTTTCATGCAGCCTCTTGCAAGAATCTTTGAAGGACATCAGCAGCTGTGTAGTTTGCTTGTGAGGAACAGAGGTAAAGTAGAGACGGATAAGAGGAGAGACGGAGGTGCTTCATGGTTCCGAATCGGATGAGTGTCTCTTCCTTCTACTTACATGAGGTTGAGAGTTTGGTGCTGGATAAAGCTCACGAATAGGTGACCTTCACACGGGATGGATCTCTGCTGCTAGAAATGTTCAGTTGTGGAGAGGGCTCATTTTTTATGTAGAGGAAGGGAGGAGATCTGCTATAGTCGTGCAAGAGGAGTTCGAAAGAGCAAAGATAAGAGAAGAGGAGCCTGTTGAAAATATAAACCAAAATTAATGTTTAAGTTTTTTGTGTATCGAGTAAATTGTATGGAAGAAATATCTAGAATATGCAATAACTTTTAGTGGTTGGTGGTTGGTAGTTGAGTCTTTATTATAGAAACCTCTAGAATAAGTTTCTAGAATTGTCTTTGTACTAGTATAAATATGCATTGAGTCTTGTCATATGGATGTAAGAGAGAAAATTTTATAAAAGAAGTTCCTCTTGTTTTTATCCTCTTCCATTCTTCCAAATAATTTCTCTCTAACAAAGTGGTATCAGAGCTAAGTTCGATGGCAAGTAGTATGAATCTATAAGTGCCTCATCTCACAAAGGAGAACTATGAGAATTGGAGTCTTCAAATGAAGGCACTATTTGGCTCTCAAGATATTTGGGAGATGGTCGAGAAAGGCTACATCGAGCATCAAGAAGAAGCAGTATTATCAACAGCCCAAAGGGAACTGTTGAAAGAAAGTAGAAAGAAGGATAAGAAGGCGGTCTTCTTCATTTATCAAGCACTAGATGAAACAAACTTCGAGAAAGTGGCCAGTGAATCTACCTCCAAGCAAGCATGGGAGATACTTCAAGTTGCATACAAAGGCATAGACAAGATAAAGAAGATTCGACTTCAAACTCTCCGAGCCGAATTTGAGGCACTTCAAATGAAGGAAGCAGAAAATGTGGAGGACTATTTCACAAGAGTTTTGATTATCGTCAATCAACTACGAAGGTATGGAGAAGCATTAGAAGATATTCGAGTGATAGAAAAAATTCTACGCTCGGTAAATGATAAATTTGAGCATATTGTTGTTGCTATTGAGGAAGCTAAAGAAGACAATGACCGTTGATGAACTAATGGGTTCTTTGATGGCTTATGAGCAAAGAAAAAATAAGAAAAAGCAGGATACTATCGAACAAGTTCTCCAATCAAAGCTCTCATTGAAAGGTGACAAAGACGACACAAAAAATGAAGATAATTTAAATGATCGAGACATTTATGGACAAGGCTGTGGTCGAGGTCGTGGTCGTGGTCGTGGCTTTGGAAGAGGCCGAGGATGTGGACGAGGACGTGGTGGATATCAAAGAAATAATGAAGAAAATAACAACTCAAGAACTAAAGAGTGGAAGAAAGAGCCAAAATATCAAAGGTACAAAAAATCTCATGTTTGTTGTTATATTTGCAAGAAATTTGGTCATTATGTTTCTGAATGTTATCATAATCAAGAGAAAGTCAATCTTGTTAAAGAGAAGGAAGATGATCCAGTCTTATTATTAGCATTGAAAGGAGAAGAAGATGAAAAAGAAAACAATTGGTATTTAGATACTGGAGCAAGTAATCATATGTGTCGGGACAAAAACATGTTTGTAGAAATGGAGGCGATGGAGAGTCAAATTTATTTTGGCGACTCTTCAAAAATTCCGGTAAAAGGAAAAGGTAAAATCCTTATTCTTCTTAAAGATGGTACCCATCAATTTATTTCTGAAGTTTATTATGTTCCGGATATGAAAAGCAATATTTTAAGCTTGGGGCAATTACTTGAGAAAGGATTTGACATTCATATGAAGGATAAAAAGCTCACAATTAAAAATAATTCAAATGAATTAATTGCCCAAGTGGAGATGACAAGAAATAGAATGTTTATTCTTAATATAAAAAATGGAGTGATGAAATGTTTAAAGACATGTGTGAAAGATCCATCATGGCTTTGGCACATGAGGCTTGGGCATTTAAATTTTGGAGATCTAAATAATATGTCAAGAAAAGAAATGGTGCATGGCTTGCCACATATCAATCATCCAAATCAAATTTGTGAAGGTTGTGTATTTGGAAAATAACCAAGAAAGAGTTTTCTAAATGAAGCAAGCTTTAGAGCAAAGAAGCCTCTTCAATTAATCCACACGGATGTATGTGGACCCATTGCTCCAGCATCTTTTGGTAAGCATCGATATTTCTTAACTTTTATTGATGATTATTCAACAAAAACATGGGTTTATTTTTTGAAAGAGAAATCAGAAGCTTTCACTATGTTTAAGAAGTTCAAAGCAAGTACAGAAAAAGAAAGTGGATTTTTAATAAAATCCCTCAGATCTGATCGAGGAGGCGAATTCACTTCCAAAGCATTCAAAGAATATTGTGAAGAGCATGGCATTCGACATCAATTAACAGCACCTTTTTCAACCCAACAAAACGGAGTAGCGGAGAGGAAAAATCGTACTATTCTCAATATGGTACGAAGCATGATCAAAAGCAAGAGTATGCCTAAAGAATTTTGGGCTGAGGCGGTGACATGTGCTGTCTATACACTCAATCGTTGCTCAACTTTAAGCTTACAAGATATGGCGCCACAAGAAGCATGGACAGGAAGAAAGCCAAATATATCTCATTTGAAGGTGTTTAGGAGCATTGCATATGCACATGTCCCTGAACAAAGAAGGACTAAGCTGGATGACAGAAGCTCCAAACTCATCTTCATCGGGTATCAATCTAAATCTTATAAGTTATTTGATCCCAAAACTTCAAAAATCATTTTTAGCAGGGATGTTGAGTTTGATGAAGAAGGAGCATGGGATTGGCAAAATAAAGACACACAAAAGGAAGAGCAAGTACCGGTGGAGCTACAAGATGAAGAGCAATTATCTACAAATTTGCAAGATTCTCCAAGTACTTCAGAAGATAATGTAAGGCAAAGAAAGACAAGAAATTTAAGAGAGCTCTATGAGGTAACTGACGAGCTTCATTTTATTTGCTTGCTTGCAAATAATGAACCATTACAATTCGAAGAAGCTATAAAAGACGAAAGATGGAGAAGTGCTATGGATGAAGAGATCAAATTTCTAGTAAAGAATGCAACATGGGAGCTCACAACATTACCAAAAGAACATGAAGCTGTTGGTGTAAAATGGATATACAAAGTGAAGAAAAATGCAAAAGGTGAAGTAGAAAAGTATAAGGCACGGCTAGTAGCAAAAGGATACAAGCAGAAAGAAGGCATCGACTACAATGAGGTATTTGCACCAGTTATTCGTATGGAAACTATTCGCTTGATTATTTCTCTTGCTTCACAAAATAATTGGTCTATTTATCAAATGGATGTTAAATCTGCATTTTTAAATGGAGTCATTGAAGAAGAAGTTTATGTCGAACAACCACTGGGATATATTAAAGAAGGGCATGAATCAAAAGTTTATAAATTAAAAAAGGCTTTATATGGGTTAAAGCAAGCTCCAAGAGCATGGAATGCAAGAATCGATTCATACTTCAAACAAAATGATTATATACAATGTCCTTATGAGAATGCTCTTTATTTGAAGAAATATAATAATGGAGATATATTACTTGTTTGCTTATATGTGGATGATCTTATCTTTACTGGCAATAATCCACTTTTATTCAATGAGTTTAAGCAAAAGATGGTAAAAGAATTTGTGATGACAGATTTTGGACTCATGTCATTTTTCCTTGGCATTGAAGTAAAACAAAACAAAGAAGGAATTTTTATCACACAAGAAACATATGCAAAGGAAGTTCTAAAGAAATTCAACATGGAGAATTGTAATCCAGTAAGCACTCCAATGGAATGTGGAAGCAAACTATCAAAACAAGAAGAAGGGAAGACAGTCGATCCAACAATGTTCAAAAGTTTGATCGGAAGCCTGAGATATCTAACAAGTACAAGACCAGACATTCTATATGCAGTCGGAATTGTTAGTCGCTTCATGGAAAATCCTACTGAGACACACTTGAAGGCAGCCAAGAGAATTCTTCGATATATTAAAGGTACACAAAATCATGGACTTCTATATTCTCATTCTAACGAATTTCAACTTTCAGGATATTCAGATAGTGATTGGGCTGGAGATAGGGCTGTCAATTTCGGGTCACGGGTCGGGTTCGGGTCGAACCCGAACTGACCCGAGTTCAAACGGGTCAACCCTAACCCGACCCGGGTAGACAAACGGGTCGAAAAACCGAACCCGGACCCGACCCGGCGGGTTGCCGGGTTGACACGACCCGACCCGGTTTGGGTGGCCGGCGCCGGAACCGCGGCGGCCGACGGCGGCGGACGCGAGCGCGACGGGCGGACGCGAGCGCGACAGCGCGGGCGCAGGCGCGGTCCGGCGCGGGCGCGGTCCGGCGCGGGCGCGGTCCGGCGCGGGCGCGGTCCGGCGCGGGCGCGGTCCGGCGCGGTCGGGCGCGGGCAGTCGCGGGCACGCGGGCGCGAGGCGGGCGCGGTCAGGAGCGGGCGCGGTCCGGCGGGGGCGCGGTCAGGCGCGGTCGGGCGCGGGCAGTCGCGGGCACGCGGGCGCGCTGGGGGGCGCGCGGCGGGCGCGGGCACGCGGGCGGCGCGGGCAGTCTCGCGCGGCGGGCAGCGCGGGCGAGCGCGCGGCGGGCAGCGCGGGCAGGCGCGCGGCGGGCAGCGCGGGCGGGCAGCGGGCAGAGGCGGGATTTGAATTTTTTCGAATTAAACGGGTTGGCGGGTTGACCCGGCAACCCGCCGGGTCAACCCGAACCCAACCCGTTTTTTGAAATGGGTCGATTTCTGGAACCCGAACCCGACCCGTTTTGAAATCGGGTCGGGTTCAACCCGGATTTTTCAGGTCGGGTCCGGGTCGGGTTTTCGTGTCGTGTCAAATATTGACACCCCTAGCTGGAGATCAAGACGACAGAAAAAGTACAAGCGGATTTTTATTTTATATGGGCGACACTGCTTTCTCATGGAGCTCACAAAAACAACCAGTTGTTGCACTCTCTACTTGTGAAGCTGAATATGTTGCTGCATCATCATGTGTATGTCATGCAATATGGCTAAGGAAGCTGCTGAAAGAGATTGGATACTCTCAAGTCGAAGCTACAAAAATCTTTGTTGACAATAAGTCAGCAATTGCATTATCAAAAAATTCAGTTTATCACAAGAGAAGCAAACATATTGATGTTCGGTTTCATTATATAAGAGACCAGATCAAAGATAAAGAAGTTCAAGTGGAGTATGTGAAATCTGAAGATCAAATTGCAGATATTTTCACAAAGCCATTAGCTGCAGAACAGTTCATAAAATTAAAGATACTTCTTGGAGTGGTTGATAAAAATTTTGGTTTAAGGGGGAGTGTTGAAAATATAAACCAAAATTAATGTTAAAGTTTTTTGTGTATCTAGTAAATTGTATGGAAGAAATATCTAGAATATGCAATAACTTTTAGTGGTTGGTGGTTGGTAGTTGAGTCTTTATTATAGAAACCTCTAGAATAGGTTTCTAGAATTGTCTTTGTACTAGTATAAATATGCATTGAGTCTTATCATATGGATGTAAGAGAGAAAATTTTATAAAAGAAGTTCCTCTTATTTTATCCTCTTCCATTCTTCCAAATAATTTCTCTCTAACAGAGCCCGTCTGTTTGCTTGGAGCCAATATCCGCCATAAGAGAAGACCGTGAAGGGCTATAAGATCGCTGGTTGGGAAAGCCAGGGGAGCCGCAGACATGGAGTTGGGAGAGGGAAAATGATCCAGAAGCCCCAAAGAGTTGCCTCGTCTTCTTATTTTAACAAAAGCAAGCCAAGGCCATTAAGATGAAGGATTGACGGAAACGACCAGAGTTCAGCGGATTTCATGGGATTTAGCCATTCGTCCGAGGTTTGCACTTAATGCGATGGGATTTTGCATGGACTTTTCATCATTTTTTTTATTTTAAAAAATTAAAAATGAGCAACTAATGCTCTATCATAATTGCCTATCCATTTGAAATGACGATGACATGTCAGCCAATTAGATTTGTCTCGATTTGTGTGTGATCCCTTGATTTGGGTACATTCTTGCATCGTTTAACGTGCCAATTTTCTCAAATAGTAAAATTAAACAAATTAATAGTGTGTTTAGTGTGTTGCCGACATTCCGGTCGCAATGAAGCAGTCCGTTTTTGGATCAGAGTTTGTTTGGGCCACCTCGAGACCTCTTTCCTCGACATGCGTGTTTGACATCGAGATTCGTGCCACCACCTCGAACAATCCAAATTGATAAAAAATATATATTTTTTCTTAATGTTGACGATGTTTCAAACACAATGGCACCGTCCGTTTTGCGATTGGACGTCATTTCGTCATCGATGAGGCTAATTTCCCTCGTAACGTGTGCCTTTGCATCATATTTGGATCGCCTTTAAAATTTGCATCACTATATCAAACGATCCAATTTGATAAAATAAAATGTAGACTCTTAATATCGACGACATTTCGGACGCAATGGCACTGTCCGTTTGTCGATTGGACATCGTTCGAGCATCTTCGAAGCCTCGTTTCCGTCGTAATGCAGGCCTTTATATCATTTTTGCATCGCCTAGAAATTCACCACCATCTCGAATGATCCAAATTTATTAAATAAAATATATATCATGAATGTCGATGATGTTCCGGACGTAATGGTGCTGTCCGTTTGTCGATCGGACGTCATCTGAGCATTTTTTAGGCCTTGTTTCCGTCGTAATGCAGGCCTTTATATCATATTTGAATTGCTTAGAAATTTACCACCATCTCAGACGGTCCAAATTTATTAAATAAAATGTATATCCTGAATGTTGACGATGTTCCGGATGCAATGACGCTATCCGTTTGTCGATCGGACGCCGTTCGAGCATTTTCGAGGCCTTATTTTCGTCGTAACGTAGGCCTTTATATCATATTTGAATTGCATAGAAATTCGTCACAATCTCAGACGAACCAAATTTATTAAATAAAATATATATTCTGATTGTTGGCGATGTTCCGAACACAATGATGTTGTCCGTTTGTCGATTGGATGTCGTCCGAGCACTTTCGAGGCATTGTTTCAGTCATAATGTAGGCCTTTATATCATATTTGAATTGCTTAGAAATTCGCCAGCATCCAGATGATCCAAATTTATTAAATAAAATGTAGATTCTTAATGGCGACGACATTCCAGACATAATGATACTGTCCGTTTGTCAATCGGACATCGTTCGAATATCGTCGAGGCCTCATTTCCATCGTAACACAGGCCTTTATATCATAATTGCCTCAAAATTTGTCACCATCTTAGACGATCCAAATTTATTAAATACAAATATATATTCTGAATGTCAGCGACGTTTCGGACGCAATGGCGTTGTCCGTTTGTCGATCTGACATTGTTTGATCAGCCTCGCGCTTTAATTTCGGGTGTCGGTCATCCCTTTTGACCGATCTCATCTGGTTTGACGGCGAGGGGCCTCGACTTACCAGAATTCGATGTTCTGATCGCAATGCCACTGTCCGTTTGATATTCAGAGGTCATTTAACCCCTTAAGTGATGCATTTTGTCAGTGCACGCATTTTTAAATCATCATTTTCGCCTCTTTTTGCATGGTTTTATGTGTAGGGGTCAACAGAGACAAAAAAAAATTCATACCAAAACTCTAAAAAGGAAAAAAATCATTAGAGAATGGATCAATTGAAATGGTTTAATTAATAATTTTGTAGATTTCCTTTAATTTTAGATGTCTTTAGTATAATGTAGCACACATGAGTTGTGGAAGATAAATTTCATGGTGGATGTTAGAGGGGCATTAAGGCATTAGAGTTATTTTTATGAGATAGTTTGTGATAAGTTCGAGCATTATCCTTTAAGGAGAGAAGATCCAAGATTTCTCCTTATAGTTCTCAATAGACAAAAGATATTGCAATAAAAGATTGTTCTTAAAGCACTTGATAAACTTCCCCATGCTTGTATTTATATCCTCATGCATCCACTCAGCCCTCTTTACTCTTTTATCACTCTCTTTAACCAATTTCTTGTCGTTGATAGTAGAGCTATCTCTTTTATAGTTGGAGTTGTTGAAGAAGAAGATGGATAAAGAAAGAAGGTTTGGATTTCCTCTTTCTATTTGCCATGGCCATAAGTTTTATTTGCCTGTTAATCCTCTTTTTTGTTTGCAGGGTCTTTAAAGAGAATGTGTTTGATATTATTACAATTATATATTAGTTACACAACCCACAACACCATGTATATTTTACTTATCTTTGCAGATGTAGCCATATAACCCTTTTTTTTGTTTATATTTATATTAAGCCATATAACATTTGTGAGAGTATGGAAGATTTTATTTTTCCACTTTTCACTTTCCCTTCTCTTCGCTTCTTCCCACCTGTCATGGACTCCCTGTCAATTGACGGTCACAAAAAGGTATCAGAGAAATTGTCCGACCTTTAGTTGTGTTCTTCTCTCCTCCTTCCTTCCATATCTTCTCGTAGTTATTTCCCCAAGATTTCTTGCATTCGGTCAAGAATAAAAGGTGCAAAAAGATCATCTTCTCGTCGTTGATCGCCTATCACTTGCCCAATTGAAAAATCACAGGCGAGGTGTCACTACCCAACCTGACAAGACCCATTAATGGGGAAGGTCCTATTGTGTTGAGGATTTACAAGCAAATCTCATTATCTTATTTTAAAATATTTTAGATTCTCTTCTAATATTTATTTTAAATAAATAACATACTATAAAGCTACTAAAACTTCCAAGTACTTAAAAATAAACTCATCCATAAGTTTTTTTTTTTTAATTTTATCAATATATATATATATATATATATATATATATATATATATATATATAAACATTTAAGAGTTTAAGTATAAATCTTTTAAAAATATTTAAAAATTATATCATAATTTTTTGTACGCATTATATAATAAATTTTTAGATGGCATGAATCAAATTATTGTTTGAATTTAGGCTGTTTCAACCAATGTTTTAAAAACCGGACCGGACCGGCCGGTCCAACCGGTTCAACCGTGAACCGGTCTGAAGTCCGATTCGGTTCAACCTAAGAACCGGCTTAGCATCAAACCGGCCGGTTTTGTCAAAAACCGTCGGTTCAACCGGGGAACCGACGAACCGGTCACGGTTCTCTTGAACCTGCTGGTTCAACTTTTGTATTTTTTTAAATTTAAATTTGAAATAACTTATTTGTAATATTAAAAAATATTTGTAATTTAATTTCATATTTGAAATGCTTATTTTTAAATTATAAAATTCCAAGCAAGCATTTCTTGAAGATTCATCTTAATATATATATATATATATATATATATATATATATATATATATATATATATATATATATATATATATATATATATATATATATATATATATATATATATATATATATATATATATATATATATATATATATATATATTATATATATATATATATATATATATATATATATATACTACAGTATATGACTATTAATAAAAACTAAAGAACTGAATAATAAACTAGTCATGATTATACAAAATTCAAAATAGAGAAATACTTATAACTCATATATGATCCTGAACAGCTAATCAATAAGCTCTTTCTCTTTCCTAAATCTTAAAACTAGCAGAAAAATCACATTGAACTACAACATCTCAGCAATCCACAAACATATTTAAATTTTCAGATATTTCTTTTTTGGAACATTATAGAATAGTTAAATGCAACTAAAAGCAGTATAATAAATCACTATATATATTGAGAAGAATAACAAAAGCATAACAATTATCCATATTAAAATAATAATACTAATAAAAGTTTGAGAAGGTTGTTAAATCTCACAGAACTAGTCCGAAACTCACCCAGATGGGGTGAATTGGTAATTTTAGGAAAATCCTGAGGAAAAATTCTATTCTTTTTTTTTTTAATTTTCAAAACCTTGAAATAAACAATTTGATCACCCAATGTGTAAGCTAACAATTTAACAACAATTAAAATACTGATGATGAAATTATAATTAACACAACAAAATATTTATCTCAGATTTTCACCAAGCAGTTATCATAGAAATTAAGTGTGAAAAGTGAAGTGTTGAAAATGAGAAGCACACCAAAACTTTTATAGAGGTTCGGTCAACCTTGACCTAAGTCCACTCCCTGGAGTCCTCCGCTCTGAGAATTGCACTAACAAAAAGTGACTCTCATTTTGCTCCCACAGCAAGGCAAAAAAGCCTTTACAGACTCACTTTCACCAAACCTGATGCGGCGGAGTGCCAGAAGCTATGTCACCTCCCTCGGTGACGGTAATTAACGAGCATTGAATCATTTTTCTTCATCCTGGAGAAGATAGAGAATCTGAATCCTTTTTCTCCCTCCTAGAGAAGGTAGAGTACCTCGAGGACTTGACCTAGAAGCCTCTATCCTAAGAGAGCCTTCAAAAACTCATCAAGGTCACATGAGGAGCAAGGGTGTAGCTAGCACAAAGCAACTGTGTGATCCACTTGCACTCCTTCTCCCTCACGCTCAACCTCACCTTCTCCTTCCTCTCAAACCCTAAATTTCTTTTAAAAGCTTCTCTCTAAAAGTACATTCAGTAGTCACACAATCCTCTCTTATTTTTAAAAGATTCTCAAAACATTACTTAAGTATTGGGCATCAAGAAACCCTAAAAATTCAAGTTGGGCATCACTATTTGCAAAATATGATTTGACTTCGTACAGTATGATCAGTTCAAAAATTAGGCCCATCCATTACGATATAAATAGTTATTCAGACGAACTGTTCAACTTTTTAAACACATCGTATAGTACAATCCAAATATCATCCAATATGATTTGTTAGCTTTCTATCTAATCAAATAGGACGATTATAAATTATCTCTGTCACTCGTCTTATACAGTATCATAGTACAGTAAGGTTAGTTGATTTCAAGTAGGTCATCTAATATGATATGAATATTATACAATATGATTAGTTCACAAATTATGGTTTTGTTTGGTACAATCTTTGGGACGACCAAATTTTGTCTCTATTATTCTTATGGTATGATCATTATCATAGAATACGATATGCTATTATTAAATAAACCATGATTTGATTGACTAAATATCGGGGGTTAATTTAAGTAAGATTTCAAATTTTTATATAGTACAAATCATATCGTATAATACAATTAGTTCAAAAATCAAATTTAAAATATCTTACTTAATTTATCTAGCGGCTAGGGTTTTAAGATCGTAATGAATCGTACAGTATGATCCAGATCATACATTATGATTAGTTCACATAAGCTAATTGTTTAATTAGACATTAAGCCTAGTCTCTATATTAATCATATAATGTGATTGTAAGTTGTACAGTATGATTAACACAAAAAATTTTAACTTAAAAAATTTTTCTCGCTCCCCCTACGTGTATGTGCACAGTTATCCAATTGTATACACTTTTATGTGGTCAGCCTAAAAATATATAAAAAAAAGTACAAACTTTGTTTTCTTAACACTCCTATTCTACCCATTCTTGAACTTTCAGTAGCCTTGAGCAGTGTATGTCTTACCTGCAATACTAGTGCTCACAGATAAAAGAAATATTCAATAAAAAAGTAATAACTCAATAAAAAATATTTGTCATTATCAAAATTATAGACTAGGGATCATAGATTTCAACAACTAAGTAGATAATTAAAATTAAAATTCATATCACCTAATAATTTCTATTAGATTTCTCCAATCTAAGACAAAATTGTTAACCTCATTGTTACCTAAGGTCACTAAAACTACAATCATCTTTAATCATTATTAGCTATACAGTATAATCAATTGACCCAATGCACTAAACTCTACAGTGTACTAACTCCATGATATTAATCATTATTCAAATTATTATAGTAGGAACTTCATACATCATAGCCTTCTTCACTGGATCCTTCAGCTAGTGTTGACATAGTTGAGCTAGCTTAACTTAGCACAATTAATCAAGCACCTTATTCACCTACAATTAAACTTTAATTTACATTTGAACCTCACCAAAACCTTTTAAATATGGTTCCTCGTGTTTTAATCCTGATTAGTCATCTCAATCCAGTCAACAGTTGACTTGGTCCACTAAACCCAAATCAAGTCAAATTAGGTCAATTTGGGTCAACACATTATATATAATCAAATCAACCACTCCAATTACTCAGACTTAGTTCATTTCATTTTTTGAGTAAGCTCAAATCATATGTGAGTCAAATCATAGTCACCAATTTTTAGTTAAACCCTCTCACATACACACTCTTTTCACTCAAACTTCACATCCATGCAATTAAAGCATATTGAGCTTTGCTTAAAAAGCACCCAAGAATTTCCTATGACCAATCCTAGTCAACTTGGACTGTGTTTACTATTCAACATAGTCAATTTTATCAAAAAAGGCTTAAATAGTCAAAATTAGTCAAACTAGCCCAAATTTAAAAAATCCCTCTACTACATCCCATATGGCCCGCTCAAATGAATTCTGGAAGCTTCCTAAGTACCCTTTAATCCACATTTAAACATTAGTTTAACTCAAATCATCCCAAACCACCTCATATGCACAAAAGGACAAAATTCCCTTTCCACCTCATATGTCCTTTCCTTGCCATTGCCTATCCATTATAACTACTTGAGACACTTATAAGTATCCTAAGAGCTCTAGTGAATATCAGCCCTTTGTTTTTCTTAGGGAGTTTAAATTGGACGAAAGCATGAAAACAAATATTTATTCACACTCATTCTACTCTAACTTTTAATTTTTAGCTCCTCCAATGTCCAATCCTTGAGAGAAGTGGGTCCTGGAGCTTCAAGGAAGAGAACAAGCCCTTTCACAACCCTTGAGATCCATTGAATTGAGGTAGATGTCCAGCCTAACTTAAATCTTTAATTTAAAATAACTTTCTAAAAAGTGTTTTCTATAGCTTTCAAAAACTTTTCCATTCTTCATTTGAATGTGGGGAAGCTATATCTCAATTTTTATGGCATTTGAATCAGTGCATGCAAATATATTCAATTTCTTTCATAACCCTTTTTCTTTTTTCTTCTTTGCCTGACATGTCATATACATAAATTTGTACATAGGCTTAAACAAGCTTCTCAACAATGGCATGAAAAAATTTTCCCAATCACTTATCAGATTTGATTTTAAATAATCAAAAGTAGATTATTCGTTATTTACTAAAGGAAAAGATTATATCCTTATAATTTTGTTAGTATATGTCAATGATATCATTATTATAGAACCATCCAACGGAGAAATAAATCTTACTAAGAAGTTTCTTAGTTCAAAATTTAACCTTAAAGGTCTCGGTGCCCTCAAATACTTTCTTGGAATTGAGATTTCATGATCAATCAAAAGTATCATTCTCTTACAAAGTCATTGTATATTACAACTCTTAGAAGATGCACGAATACTTACTAGTAAACCCAACAATATTCCTATAGACCCTCAGAGCCACCTCAATGCAATAGATGGAGATATCCTACCAAATGATAAATAATATAGGCACCTCATTGGATGATTATTATATCATACATTATCAAGACTAGTCATCACATTCATTATTCACAAGCTCAATTAATTTTTTGCACAACCACAATCACCATACCTTACAACCGCCAATTCTCTCCTTCACTATATCAAATCTACACTAGGAGAAGGAATTTATTTTCCCAAAGCTTCTATATATCAGCTCAAACCCTTCTCAAATTTTAACTAGGGATCTTGCGCAACACCAAAAAATCTTTTATAGATTTCTGCATATACATAGGAGAGTGTAATATCCTAGAAATCCAAAATGCAAAATACTATTTCTCACTCTTCAACCAAAGTAGATTATTTTGCACTTTCCACAAATAGTAAGTGAATTAACTTGGAAAATTCAACACTTAAAAGACTTTGAGGAACACATAGAAACTCTAGCTATTATATTTTGTAATAATCAAGCTACTATCCATATAACCACTAACCAAACTTTTTCATGAATGAACCATATACATTGAAATCAATGGACACTTTATTCTAGAAAAACTCACCTATGGTTCCATCAAGCTCATGCCCATGTGGTATTGCATAAACTGGCAACATGCTTACCAAATCTTTGCCTCTCATACCTCTCTCAACACTAATAGAGCTATAAAATGTATACTTATTTTCTATAATAGAGCTATAAAATGTCATGAAAGACATCATAATGCAAATATAATATGTAATTGAAAAATTTAAAGAAATTAGAAATTAAATTCCAGCTTCTATAAAACCCTTTGCATTTCAAGTGCCTATTCAAAGTTCTTATAATTTTACCAATTTAATAGATATTATGTAAAATGATATGTTAACATTTTTTTAACTGTATTGAGTTTTAGAGTTTCCACCTTTTTTATAATATCAAAAATTCATACAAAATAAACCGACCAATGAAATTTTGTATTCTTACAGTCAAATTGTCAAGAATGGAGAATATAAAAATATAGTAAAGGTATACAATAAAACCTTTCTGAAGCTCAAGAAAGATATGTTTAAACGCATATCTCTTTATAAATACTTGGAAATTGAAGCAAAAAATTGGGTACAATTTCCTACATCGAGTCCAATAATTTTCTCAACTAGCAAAATGGGGGATTTTCAGATCTTGGACTCCAAATCTCCTTATTTTCTTTCTCTTTTCTTCCCTTTACTTCTTATCATCCCTAACAAGATGAAGGTATAATGGGTATATCTCAGCTCCCATAGAGGATCTTCCAGATTGTCCCAGTATCTCCCAAGTATTGTTTTAGCCTCACAACACCCATAGATAAACAAAATCAAAACTTATTTTTTCACAACACAAACCTCAAACCTTAATTATTTTATATCCCATTCAGCACTTTGATACTTAGAATTACTATTAAACTCAAAATTAACAATCATTAATAAAAAAAATTAAGTTAATGTGTCATACTTTAAGACTATGGGAGAGATTATGAGCATAAGTTACAACATGATATTAATGTTTTTTAAAATCAATTTAGATTCATGTCAGGTAGGTCTACTATAGAAGCTATACATTTATTGAGAGGATTGATGGAGAAGTATGGAGAGAATAAGGAGGATCTACATATGATATTTATTGTTTCAGAGAAAGTATATGATAAATTTCCAAGAGAAGTGCTATGGAGAGTTCTAGAAAAAAAGAGGGTTAATAATGCTTTTATTTAAGTCATGAAGAATATGTATGCATGAGCTGTTACTTGTATTCAAAGACAAGGTGGTTTGACCAAATGTTTTCTATTTAAGTTGAATTACATCAAGTATCGGCCTTAAGCCCATATATTTTTGCTTTAGTCACTATTGTTCTCACTAGACATTTGCAAGAAGTTATACCTTGGCATATGCTTTTGGCTGATGATATTCTTCTTGTTGATAAGACTAAAGAGGGAGTTGAAGGTAAACAAGAATTATGGAGGTCAACCTTAGAGTCTAAAGGTTTTCATTTGAGTAGTTCTAAAATTAAATATATGGAGTGTAATTTTAGAAGTAATAGGTCTAGTGGGGAACAATGACTTTGGGCGATCAAATCATTGATAAGAGTACATGTCTTAGTTATCTTGGGTATATTATTTAGAGTGATTGTGACATAGATGGGGATATTATTAGTATATTTCATGTTGGATGGTTGAAGTGGAGGAATGCATTAGGATTGTTGTGTGATATAAAAGTCCCTCTCAAACTTAAGGGAAATTTCTATAAGATGGTGGTGAGACCTATAATGTTTTATGGTGCAGAATGTTGGCCATTAAAAGAAAAGTATAATATTAAATTTAGTGTTGTAGAGATGAGGATGCTCAGGTAGATGAGTGGGTTTACACTTTAGGATATGATACAAAACAAGCATACACATGAAAGGTCGCAGTAGCTCCAGTGGCTGATAAGGTTAGAGAGAGTAGTCTTAGATGGTTTGGTCACATAAAATGGCAGCCTTCCGATTACCCGATTTGGAGAGTAGATATATTAGATTTGACTTATGTTAAAAAAGGTATATGTAGACCTAAAAAGACTTGGTTAGAAAATATTTGAAATGACCTTTCTTTATTAGATTTAAATGAGAATTTGACTCTTAACATGACACAATGAAGAAAACGAATTCATGTAGTTGACCACACATAGTGGGATAAAGGCTTGATGTTGTATATTGTAATGAACAATTACATGAATTTCAGACGACAGATATCACAACTAATGTCTATGATATCTATCAATAAGATATATAACACATCTTGAAGGGGAGTATTACAACTATATATTAGCCACACAACTGACATCACCATGTATATTTAACTTATCTTTGTAAATGTAGCTATATAACCATTTCATGGTTTATATTTATATTAAACCATGTAAAATTTGTGAGAATAAAGGAAGATTTTATTTTTATGCTTTCCACTTTCCCTTCTCTCTGCTTCCTCTTGCCCGTCGACAACTCATTGTCAATTGATGCTCTCGCAATAAATATCAATTTGTCTACCCCTTTCTTTTTCTTATAGGGTTAAATGGTTGGTGACATGGAGCTTTGTTTGACTAATCAAAGGAAAGAGGTAACTTGAATGCGAGAAATTATTATATGTGGATCATATGATATAAATCTAATCACCCAATACAAATTGTCAACAATCGTGCATTTCATTCATCACTACCATATGATTCCCACTCATATGATCCACCTGGCATTGACCTATTAGATTGATGAATTCCAACTTCATTATCTTACTCCTGATAATAACAAATGTATATTTGGATATTCTAATATTGTATTTAGTGTTTCAAGTGCATTTGAATCATGGTATTTAAATCCAACATGTTGCATGAATTGCATAGTGCACACACCTACTTAGATGACCAAATGGGTGTTATAGTACTTTGGATAGATCAAGAAATGTGTGTTTAAGCTCTACACAAATTCTCGAAGAATCTACAAAGTTAGATGTGTAACGTGGGTGTATAGGTTATTCACTTATCTTATTTGATAATCTCGCTAAAGTTTAAAATAAAATATGTTAAAATTTTTGAAAATATTTTTTAAACTCTCAAATAATGATAAAATATATTTGCATACTTTTCAAGAAAATCAATTTCTATTGTCATCAAAATCTAGATTGAATTTAATCACTTATAAGTTTAATATTTGAAAATTCTCCTAAATAATTGATAAAATCATAAAAATTATTTACACTCAAAATTTTGTTTTGAAAATATCACTAGTGTGTCCAAATTATTGATCTCATTGAAATTCATATATTGATATGCCAAATTTTGAAATATGCTGAAAGTCAATTTATGGTCAAATATATCATAGTGAATATCAAAATTTTCAACAAAATCACTATTCAAATCATAGATTATATGACCTCAACCTTGCATGCATGCCCTTATGCAATGTATGCACACCTGTAGGGGTGGATCCAGCTACGTTTTTCAGGGTGGGCAAAAAATTTTTTTTGGTGGGGGATGGGCAAAGACGCTTAGGATTGATAAAATTAGGGCAAAAAATTTTTTTGAGAGGGGGAAAAATACTCAAAAAAAATTCCAAAATATACCCTCTAAAATTTAAAAAAAAAAATTTTGAGGGTCGGCAATTGCCCCCCTTGAATCAAATGGGGATCCGCCCATGCACATCTGTGTGCACACACATGAATGTTTATCTGAACTACCGCACACTTGTGCCTACGCAATTATGTACTCCCATGGTTCGTATGCACCCTCATGTGCACCAATGCATGTTTATTTGTGCACACCCATATATATCTACTAGGGGTGTAAAAAAGTCGAGTTGAACTAGGGTCATAACAAACTCGAGCTTGAGTTACAACAAACTCGAGCTCGACTCGTCACTCAAATAAACAGCTTGAACTCGAGCTCGAGCTATAGTTGAGCCCAGCGAACGAGCTCAAACTCGGCTCTAGCATTCTTACTCAGGCTCGAAAGTTCGGCTCGATACACAGTTAAGAAGCGTGGTTTTTTCTTTACCGACGAAGTCACAGACCACGCGAAGAGGTCAAAGCTGGAGCCTTGTTCTCGTGGAAGAAGAAAAGAATTCGTGATAAGATTTTATTTTTTTAAAGCTGCAATTTTATAGTTATTAAATGCTGTTATTAAATATATTAAATTTTAATAACTTGTTAAATATTTATTTTAACAAGAAAAAATATTTTTTAATATTTCATTTATTTAAATTAGCTCACGAGCCGACGATCCGATTTTAATTAAACTTGAACTCGAGCTTGTGACTTTATAAGCTCAACTCACGGGCCGGTTAATGAGCCGAGTTCAAACCAGCTCACGAGTAGGCTTGGCTCATTTACACCCCACCCCAATCCACACATACTCTAACACTATTTTGCAAATTTAATATTAACTACTTGGTGAATATAAAAGATGAACCCATTAAATATGCATGTTTTGACATGGATTTTGAATTAAAATGGCTATATAGCAAATTGCAAATATTATACAAAATATTTATTTATTTTTAAATAATTAATTATTAAAATTGGCTTTCTTTTATATAGCTGATGAAACTCTCCCTACAATTCATCCTTAATTTATCATTTTCTCTATTAAAAATCTAAGAGCCAAACTTTCAAATCTATTTCAAGCATGGGTGAATCCAGCTTCTTTTTTCAGGATGGATAAAATATTAATTAATTAAACAACAACAACAACAACAATAATAATAATAATAATAATAATAAAATAATTTAACCAATATAATGTTATCAAATATATAAGAGGAAATTTTTATCATTTATATTTTAATATAATATTGATTTTAGTAATAATATAAATTGGAGTATAATCATGAAAATTATGCTTAAGCTAGACTCTAACTAAGAGAAAAATGATAATAAATAAACTTAAGTTTATCGAGCTTAAAGAAAAAAAAGGATAATTAAATTATAAAGTATGCATAATTTTTAATGAGCTTAAGAATTGCTCTCTCACCAATCATAAATCCAAAAATGAAATTGCCACAAAAAAAAAACTTCTGAGGCATAGTACAAAAACTTTTTTTGAACTCTCCTTGGCCTATTGGTTGAGAGCTTTGGCTTCCAACTAAGAGGTTCAGGGTTCGAGTCTATGTGTATGCGTTGTGTGTGTGAGTTTGCCTTAAATGGCCTAAATGTCCCAAAAAAAAAAAAACACTGTTTAAAAAAAATGCAGCGTATTAATTTTGCATTTAATGAAAGCATGTGGCTGCTGTTTTTTGCTTAATGTGCCTTGGGCTTTTAAAGATTTTGTTTATTATTACTTTTAAAGCCTTTTCTCATGCTCTCTTCTATCGATAAAAAGCAAGTTTTTTCAGTACTCTTCTTCTCCGAGCGACCTAACATTCCAAATGCAATCATGTTTCAACTTCTCCTGCCACTGTAACTCCGACGATGACAGGTGGTCCAAATTCTCGAGCAAGGCAACATGAGCCCGCTACACTCTCCTTCTCCCTAAGCACGATGAGGAATATTTTGGCAAAATATATTTTTTTACAGGGGACAAAAGTCCAAATTTATTCTCATATAAACCTTTTTTTTAATACCCACCCTGAGCTATACTAGGATCCGCCCATACCTTCTAAAGATTTTCAATTTTAGCAGGACTTTTTCCCTAGTTAGCAAGCATCAAGGCACTTAACCAAGTTTTTTCATTGCGCAAATTTTAGATAAGTTTAAAAAACATTGAAAAGATACCATCTAATATTAAAAAAAGTTTATCTTATGGAGAAATTATGCCACTAGCAGTTTAAGGTTTCGTTTGGAATGACTTTCTTATTATTTTTTAAAACAATTTTTAAATGCAAAAAATTTAATATATATATATATATATTCACTGGCATGCATGCATGTGATGTCATTTTGATCATGTATAGTCTCTTTATGATCTCTCAAATTGGGAAAATATTGGGTTCGGACACCGAACTAAACCAAAACCCAATAAAAATGTGTCACATCGTCCTCTACTCGGTACTGAGCAGTACCGAGCTTGATACTGCTCAATACCGAGCTCAATACTACTCGGTATTGTGAAGTACTGCTGTGAAGTACCGAATTCAGTACTTCACAGTACCGAGCTCATTACTGCTCGGTACTATGAAGTACTGAACGGTAAGCTATATCCGATGTCCGAACCTAATAATTTCCCCTAAAAAACTGGCAGCAATTAATTTCTCCCATCAATATTACAACTGCTTTTGTGCTATTTCTATCAACTTTACAAAAACTCTTACAAAATAATTGATTATGTATAGTTCTCTTTCTGATCTCTCAAACTGGCATCAACAATTTGTTTCTCATCATCAAAACTACAACTACTTTTGTACTATTTCTATTAAGTATACAAAAGAATCATATAAACTTTCATGTTTATTTCATTAATATCATCTACATAATATCAAACATAATCAAACTTATCAAAAATTAAGTGTCAAAATAAGTACTGTTTTAGAGGTTATTATTCACTGGATTGATTTTGATGAATTTTCATAATAATGGTCTATCTGTATCGATTATTTTTTAACATTAGTAATATTATTTATTTGATTTTTATGGAGAGGATGGAATGTAGGAGGAAGGAGGTGATCAAACCTAAATCTTATTGTTTACAGATATACTATATAGTCAAAATTCCTTTATATATCATATTGTCTACCTGGAACGTCTTTAAACAATGATTCAGTACTGTTCAAACTCTTAGGATAGCTGCCACATCATTATTCATTTGGTTTCTTTGTAATTATGAATGTTTTCCTTTCTTGTAAACTCTATAAATAGACTTATGTACTCAAGCTTTAATAATAATAATTCATATCGTTCCTCTACTGTGAAAACTCTTTCCCTTCTATTATTTGTCTCTCAGTTTCATGCATGGTATCAGAGCGCCAAACTCTTCCATGGCAGATCAAGAATCCCTTGCTTCTCCGATTCTTTCCTCCACCGCCACCACCAACCTCCAGAACTTCACCGTCCCTGCTTCTCTAAAATTTCTCATATCCAATCTCAAAACTCTAGTGCCGCTGCCCCTCTCCTCCGACAACTATCACATATGGCGTCTTCAGCTTCTTCAAACGTTCACGGCGAATAGATTCGTCGGATTTCTCACGGGCGAATCTCCATGCCCGTCCGACCATAGCAACACCGAATACAACAAATGGAAATTGATTGACCGGAATTTAATCTCCGCTCTGTTTTCAACAATCTCCGCTGCCGTCCTTCCCTACGTACTCTCTTCTTCCACCGCCCATGAGGTGCGGCAGATTCTTGAAAGACGAATGCAACCCACGAACCGTTCTCGAGTCATTCAACTCAAGAATGAGTTACACCACATTCAAATGTGAAACTCGTCCATGCAGCAATATCTTATGCAGATCAAGACTCTTGTGGACAATATCGCGGTCTCCAGTGCCCAACTATACACCGAGGATATTATCCTCTACATTCTGAACGGATTACCTTCTACATACAACTCCTTCAAAACGACAATACGAACTTCTCTACAACCTATTGATCTTGATACTCTTTATTCCCTCTTATGCAGCGAAGAGATTAACATCCAGCAAGAAAATCAAAAAGATAGCTCGGCGACACCCGACACAACTGCGCTCTACGCGCAAAATTCTGGCACTTACCGCTGGTTCAATTCGGGCACAATCGAATCGTCAGCTGCTACAAAGCAATCTAATCGCCCAACTTGTCAGATTTGTTGGAAACGCGGTCACAGCACTCTAAACTGTTGGCACCAGTGCAACCTCAAATACGCACTGATGCAATCTCCGTCACCTCAACGAGCCTTATTGACGCAGCAATCCTCCAAACCAATAAGCGAATGGGTTCTTGATTAAGGGGCTTCCGCCCACCTCACACCGGATCTCACAAATCTGCAACAGCGATCAAATTACCAAGGACCAGACTCAGTTTCAATTACAAATGGATCCTCTCTCTCTCTCTCTCCATCCAAAGCTCGGGACAGGGTCTTCTTCCACTGCCGGACTCGGCCCGTAAGCTATATCTTCAAAATCTCCTTCACGTCTCTACTCTCACGCATAATCTCATCTCTATTTCAAAATTAACTAACGACAACCAAGTTTCTATCTATTTTGTTGCTAACAGTTTCATGATTAAGGACCTTCAGGACAATCGCCCTCTTCTTCGTGGTTGGCTGCATAACGGACTGTACACCATCCGGACCTCTTCCACCGAGCGACCGAAAGCCTACCTAGCTAACAAGTCTTCAGCAAATCTATGGCACAACAGGCTTGGGCACCTTCAACATGGGGTCCTCACCAACCTTCATCGGCTCCTACCCAACAATGCTGACACTTCCAAACATCTCCCTTGCACTTTGTGTAATCTGGCCAAGAGCCATAAGCTCAAATTTAATAAAAGCTCTACTAATTCTACTTGCACATTTTCTTTAATTCATTCGGATGTCTGGGGTCCCGCCCCAGAAGAATCCTTAAATGGTTTCAATTACTTTGTAATTTTTGATGATTTTTCAAAATTTACTTGGTTGTATCTGATGCGTTCCAAGAACAAGACATTTTCAAAATTTTCTCACTTTTGCGCACTCATTAAAAATCAATTTAATACCACACCGAAAATATTTAGATCCGACGGAGGAGGTAAGTTTAATAGCACTCAATTCAAAACTTTCCTCTCTAATCACGGAATCGCTCACCAACTAAGCTGTCCTCACACACCGGAGCAAAATGGGGCTGCCGAACGTAAGAACAGGCATCTATTGGAGACCACCCGAGCTCTCCTGCACGCATCCAACCTACCATCCAAATTCTGGGCAGAGGCGGTATCCACGGCGAACTACCTCATCAACCGACTTCCGTCCAAAGCCATCGTACAACGAATCTCATATCAACTGCTTCATAACAAAATCCCGTCCTATGATCATCTATGAATGTTCGGCTACCTGTGCTTTCCGTGACTCCGACCATATTCTCAAGGCAAACTCTCCCCAAGGTCGCAATCGTGCATCTTCCTCGGCTACTCATCTCAACACAAAGGCTATAAATGTCTGGATCCGCTTACAAACAAAATTCGTATCTCACGGCATGTTAGCTTTCAAGAACAATTCTTTCCTTACAAGGACTTAACGAGCTCCAACAGCACACCGAATTCTTCCACAACTACATCTACCTCACTCAATCCGCTGCTTCTAATTCCTACATCACTGCAACGGCAACCCGCAAATTCTTCAACATCAGGTGACACTACTCTACCTCCTATAACCAATTCTCCGGCTCGGATGGCGGTTTCACCCAGTGGCTCAACAATCCCAACCCAACCAGATTCTCGCATCACAAAGACTCCTCCCGTTCCTCAGTATCCAATGCAGACCAGGGCAAAATCAGGTATTCATAAAGTTAAACAAATTTTTGATCTCTCCACAACTGTCTCTCCCTCGGTCACACCGATGACGTACAAGCAAGCATCGCAATCCCCACAGTGGATTTATACCATGACCGAAGAAATACTTGCTCTCAAACGAAAGGGCACGTGGTCGCTTGTCCCTGCCCCCACCAACAATCCAATTCTTGGTTGCAAATGGACTTTCAAAATCAAGACTCTTCCAAACGGATCTATTGATCGTTACAAAGCACGCTTGGTGGCTCAAGGATTCAATCAGACACAAGGCGTCAACTACAACGAAACCTTCAGCCTTGTCGCGAAGATGACAACCATTAGAATGCTTCTCACCCTTGCTCTTCACCGCAACTGGTCCACTCTACAACTCGACGTATCCAATGCATTCTTGCATGGCGGTCTCATAGAAAACATCTATATGCATCAACCACCAGGCTTCATCGACCCCTAAAAACCAACGCACATGTGCAAACTTCATAACTCTCTCTACGGACACAAACAAGTGCCGCGCCAATGGTTTCAAAAACTCACGGAATTTTTGCTCCAATTTGGTTTCAGGTTCAGTCGTTCCGATCCCTCACTTCTCATTTTCAATAAAAATCAAATACAACTATATTTCCTCTTTTATGTAGATGATATATTACTTATAGGAAACAATTCTCAAACGATACAACAACTCCTCCATGCGCTTCACTCGCACTTCGCTCTCAAACAACTTGGTCCAGTGTCTCTATTCCTAGGCATTCAGACAATCAAAACCAACGTCGGATACTTCTTACATCAAATGCACTAAAACAATCTTCAATTAAATAATTATTTAGTGAAAAAAAAAACTTAAATTTTATAATTGATTCATACAACAAAAGAGTTATAAAGGTGATAGGCACATGTCCTTAGAAGTTGTTGATCCCTACACATCAAACCACGCGCAAAAAGGGCAAAAGCAGCGAATCAAACAATGTGTGCGTCGGCACTAGGGCTGCAAACAAACCAAACGTTCGACGAGCTACTCGATGCTCGGTTCGATTAAAGCTCGTTTGTGATCGTTTAACTAACTAAACAAGCAAACTTGAACAACATTTTAAATAGTCGATCCTTAAACAAACAAGCTTGAACACAAATGTGTTCGATTCATTTATGTTCACGAACAACATCATTTGAAGTTCGTGAACAACCTCGACATTAAGCTCGATAAAAAGCTCAATAAAAGCTCGAATGGAGAGAAATGTAACAGGTAAGTTACATTTAAGAATATATTCATATAAATTAATCATATTTTCATTTTAAATAGACAACTGTTTTTATTATAAATTTAATTTTCAGAACAAAATACGTTTCACATTTGTCTATGTTTGCTAGATTGTTGTTTAAGATGTTCATGAACAAATTTAAGGTTTGTTTGTTCATTAGATTATTTGTTAATTATGTTTACGAGCATAGCTCTTTAAGGCTTGTTTGTTTAAAGCTCGATAAGCATTAAACGAACCGAACATGAACTGAACATGAACACCCTTAAATAAAACGAACCAAACATGAACACAAACAATAAAGCTCGAATCAAACACGAACCGAACTTGAACAAGCTAATGATAAACGAACTCAAACATGAACACTCACAAACTCGGCTCGGCTCGATTCGTTTGTAGCCCTAGTCGACACGACATGTCACTTGAAGGTCAAACAACCTCCGATTGCTAAACGGACTGCGCCGTTGCAATCAGGATGTCAAATTTGTCTATGGGGGGACCCCTCATAGTCAAATCAGATGAGATCGTTCCAAGATGATAGTTGACATCCAAAATTGACGCGAGATGTTGCCCAAATGATGTCTGATCTCGAAATAGATTTTGTCGTCGCATTCAGAACGTCGTCCACACCCAAAAATAACTATTAGCTTGTTCAATTGGAATTGCTTGGTGAAATGACACGAGTCACAAGGAAACGATGCTCAAATCGAGAAAATTTACACGTGACATCGCCCAAACGACGTTCGATCGCAAAACAGATTTTGTCATTGCATATGAAATGCCATCAATACTAAAAAATCATTTTCAATTTCATCAATTAAAATCGCGCGGTGAAATTGGCATGGATCCCAAGGCAAGGGCATGCAAATTGAAGAAATTGATGCGTAATGTCGCCCAAATGACCTCTAATCGTAAAATGGACTGTGTCATTGCATTGAGAAGTCCGTCATTACCCAAAATTGAATGTGATTTCATCCAATGAAGTTCCCATAGCATCCACGCCTCTTGTAGTCGCTTGGCCTTTCTTTGCTTCACGACCTAGTTGAATTTCCCTTCTTTCTCTCTTACCGGACCACATAACAATCCCCGCTTTCATACAGTAGCAGTTCTTGTCATTTTTTCTCACTGCCAAGCAGTCCCCCTCACATGCATTCTTCAAAAACCTGCAGCTCACAGTCCAAGTCTTCATGTCCAATCATATCCCTTTAACTCCTTGTAATATCTCGTTCCCTTACTGTTCCTCTCTGAATTGGATTTCCCTCCCAGAATCGGCCAGGACGAAGTTGAGATCGTCCAGGCCGATCAGTGCATGGAAAACAGCTGATTTCTGGAGTGTTTTCTGGATGATTTCTGGACAGGATCGTCCGGGCCGATCGTGAGATCGTCCAGGCCGATCTGTACTGTAGAAATTATCGGCCAGACAATAGCCCTGGGTGAGGTCCAGGACGATCAGGATTTGGTCTGATCGTCCCGGGACGATGTGAATATCGGCCTGGCCGATCAGTTCACAGATATAAGAAAATCAGCTCGTTTTGAGGAGAGAGAAAATCATTTTATAAAAACGAAAATATCTGAGGAGAGAGAAAGAGAAAAGGAAAAAGAGAAAAGCTGGTTTTCGGAGACCGCGGAGCGCTTTTCGTCCGACGCTGCTGTTGGGAAAAGTGGAGATCTCGTGGTAAGGACTCCGAATCCTATTTCTGTTTTCAAAGATGTTGTGTTTTGATCGAGTTGTGATCTGTTTTGTGTTTTCGTAGTCGACTTTTCGACATGATTTTGATTTGACACAACTTCCACCGCACAACTTCTAGTATGTTATAGATATGATTATTGTACACGATTTGACTGTATTCTACGAAGATTTTATCGGTCGGAATTGGTTCTACGTGATTTTAATTGAATAGAAAATTATCAGGATGTTTTCTGACTTGGTTTCTATAGAATAAAAGTCTTGCATTGATGTTATAGATATTCTATTGTAATTTGGTAGAATTTGGAAATCGTGTCTTTTTGCAGGATTTTTGTGTAAATTTGACCGACTGCCGTTACGCTGCCCGATTTTCGTATGATTTCCGAATTGTCTGAGATTGATAGATTGAATCGATATGAATATGATTATTGATATGATTGCTTTAATATTGACTATTGAATTGCTTATTGATTGAATTGACTATTGATACTGGAACCCAAGTGGAACCTGGTTGAACGTTGGTGAAGATTGATATTGACCTGTACAGGATGGTGGGCCGACGGGCTTTCCTTTAAACCATTGATCATTGATATAACGATTGGGAGTTATAAGGAGTTTATATGCCGACGGGCGGCCGACGGGCAAAAAGAGTGACGACTCTTATTGATAGACCAACGTACGGACTACAACAGCAACGGATTCTATAACAGCAACATGACCAGTTGATTTTACTTGTCCAGTATATAGTATTGAATTGCATGTTCACTGTATTGATTTACGGATTTATTGCTTTATCGATTTCTGCCTTATTGATTGATCGGATTTACTGTATCGTACGATTTCATTGATTTCATTGATTGATTACCGAGCATTGATTACTGAGCATTGATATGGATATTGATAGATATAGATACTGCATTGATAGCATGGACATGGACATCGTATAGATTCATTGTATTGCTGCCTATAGATTTTATAGACTCGCTGTTGCTATTGTTCTCTACCGTATTGACTGTTTTATAGATTCCTTGTCTCGTATCGCTTTTCTCATTTGACTTCATTGATTAGATCGTACTGAATTGACCGTATTGATTTGATTGACGGATATTGATTGATTGCATTGATTTATCGAATTGCCTGCCGCTGCATTGACTGGTTTTATTGACTATGGATTTCCACTGCATAGAATTGATGATCATTGATTCATGGATTTCCGGATTGCATAGATTCATTGACCATTGACTGATTCAGATTGATAGATTGACATGCATATTGATAGCATCGCCGTACTTTGATTCCAGTTATAGGTATTAGGTGACCTGCTGGGCTTTGTAAAGCTCATTATATGTGGTTGATATTTTCAGGTCAGGGCTCGGGAGCAGGAGATAGGAATTGATCCAGATCGACAGGTTTTAGTTTCTTTTGATCGATAGATGATTCTTTTGTACTCAGGACAGGATAGATTTCTCTACTTGTATTGATAGTTTAGTTCCTGAGTATTGTACATGATGTTTTGAGATATGAATCGACTATTATATTGATGTTTTAAATGTTATAGATGTTTGATAGATCGCTTATTGAAGGTTTTAGATAACTCTGGTAAATTGTTTGGCTATTGATCGACATTCTTTCCAAGTTAGATCTTGGGGCGTCACACTCCTACTACTATTTAATTCACTTAGTCAAGCTCATTGATCTCTGTCCCCATTTAATGTACACTTCATAAGCCCAAACAACCCACAAACTTAAGCCCATCTGTTATTAGACTAGCCTCAATCCACTCACACTTCCTAAAAGCAAATCAGTTCACTCCAAACTCTTGCAATCCAAATTTCTCCTAAGCTCACACACATCTTTAACTAAACTCTTTAAAAAAACCCGACACAGTAAGTTATTTCATTTTATTTTATGATATTTGATCTTAATGTTATTCTTTTTTTAGAATTAGTAGACATGTTGTGTGTGTGTGTGTGTGTCTATATATATATATATATATATATATAAAAGAGAAGAAGAAAAAAGAGAGAAAAAGAAACATAAAAAAGGGGAAAAGAATATTTTTTTTTTTTGCAATTTGTATGCATTTTGACTCCGTCGTTGTTGCCTCTCCGCATAGGTATACTTTCTTACTTAAAACCCCATCTTCGATTCTTGTGACTAGCCGGAAGACCACCCTACGTGCTCTCATAGCACGGTGGGAGGAAACTCGATACGATGCTCGTGCCGTGGCGGGTAGGCCTTGAAGCACTCTCGTAGCGTGACAAGGATGAAATTAAGAATCCTTAAGCACTCTCACTGCGTGGAGGGGGAATGAAAATTGTGCATTTTCAAAGAGGTATCTCGAAGACCCTTAAGCGCTCTCGTAGCATGGTGGAGATTGAAGAAATGCAGTCATGATGTCGTCCGAAATCTACTTGAAGCACTTTCGTAGCGTGGAGGGGAAGGCTATGACTCATGAAATTTCCCTTATACGGGGAAGACGCCAGGAGCTGCCAAAATTTGGATTGAAATGCACAAAACTTAAATAAATAACATGGGACCTGAACATAACTTGAACAACAGGAGATTTAAGTAATCTACAAGGAACCATACTCTAAATTGATGGATGCACAATCAAATAAAAAATAATAACACAATATTAAATTATAATCCAGCTTATTCAAATGAATGGCAAAATGCAAATAGAAATTTGTGAGCAACATTAGCGAACATGTGAAATGCTGAACATCAATGAACAAAAGAAAGGCTGATGGCGGGAAACACTCTAAAAATAATTTATATGCAAGCAAGAGATTAATGCGAAATAAGTCTTCAGTGCACACCAATGATGAGCATAGATACTAACACGACTTGGAATATTTAGTTAAATCAACAATGTGCATAATTCATTAGCAACTTACATCAACATACGAATGCCAACAAGCAATATAGGTTTATAGCATCACTCTTTATAAAATCAACTTGCAAGCATAACCTATCTACAATGAATAAGGAGATTATAAAAGATACGATGCAATTGTAAGCCATGACATGAAACTTTTAAATCATGATAATTAACTTGCAATGACAACGAATATACCAGTTTCCTACAAGCATAAGATTGGCGTACAAAGGAACACATAAATCATCATATAAATGTTGATAGGGGATATGATGCAAGTATGATGAGCCCCTGTGCACATAAGTACTCATGCGGTGTACTACTTGTAGGCAAGGATGAAAACCTAGAACGTGTAAGGTGCATACAATTCACTATAGGAGATCTACTATGTTGCAAATCTGTTGTTCATGGACTATGATTTTGATGTTATCAAACACTCTTGTTTCTCTACGACTGCTTTTTCTATTGACATTTCAAGGCCACAAAATCAGATAGCAATTAGAACCTGCTCAAGATTGGGTAGACTAGGTTTGAGTCAGTATGTATTTTTCTTTTTTTCTTTCTTGAGTCAATTGTAACCATTGAAGTGTTCTAATGCTAAGTAACCCTACACACACACACTTGAGTGATTTTTCTATCTGATTTAAATTTTCTATTTTTACTCATATCGTCATGGATGATATTTCTATCGTCCTGGACGAACGGGTTTAAAACAGAAATCTTAATCAGAACATCTTGTTAAGGCAGCCGTCATTAGCCTATCGGCCTGGATGATATTTGTATCGGCCAGGACGATAACATCAAAATAGAAAGAATCAGCCGCCATGATCTATTTAGGCATTCTTTATTTATGGAAATCGGTCAGGACGATCTTGTATCGGTCTGGATGATATGATACAATCATGCCTAAATTAATCTGGCATTTAAGGCAAGAAATTAAGGATAATTGATACAATCACATCGTCTTGGACGATCAGTCCAAAAAACCTTAGTTGCTCCTGGACGATCGATATCGGACAATTCAAATTTTGGGCGATAGTCTGGACGATCAGGATTGGCCACCTCAAATTCCGGGCGATGCTCTGGACGATTTCTCTCTGATTTGAACTAATCGTCTGGGACGATCGTGAAATTGTCCAGGACAATCAAGCTATTTTGGAATCGTCAAGAATTATTTTTAGAGCGATTGTCCGGTCGATAGTCTGAGCTTTGAACTAGTCGTACAGTATGATTTATTATCGTCCTGGACGATATGAACAACTTTCTTCTATTCGTCCCATATCATCCTGGCTGATTTTGTAATATCAGTTTTTGCTTCAGGTTCGTCCGGGACGAAGTTGGATCGTCCGGGACGATCGGTGCAGGTTGTGTAGAAAAATCATGTTTGGCTGTATGGTTCGTCTGGACGAAATCAGGATCGTCTGGACGAAAATAAGTCCGAGAACCCTTCGCCAGGGACGATATGTAATTTTTCGTCTGGACGAAATTCTTCTCTTCATGGATCGTCCGGTACGAAGCTCGATCGTCCAGGACGATCAGTCTGGATATATATAGAAATGAGATATTTTGAAGAGAGAGAAATATCTGAAGAGAGAGAAAGAGAGAAAGGAAAAAGAGAAAAGCCGGTTTTCGGAGACCGCGGAGCGCTTTTCGTCCGACGACGCAGTTAGAAGATTTGTTTATCTCACGGTAAGGACTCCGAATCCTGTTTCTGTTTTCAAAGATGTTGAGTTTTGACCGAGTTGTGATTTGTTTTGTATTTTCGTAGTCAACTTTTCGACGTGATTTGAGATTGACACAACTTTCACCGCACAACTTTTAGAGTGTTATAGATATGATTATTCTACACGATTTGACTGTATTCTACGAATTTTCTTCCGGTCGGAATTGGTTCTACGCGGTTTTTATCGAATAGAAAATTATCAGGATGTTTTCTGACTTGGTTTCTATAGAATAATAGTCTTGTATTGATGCCGTGGTTATTCTGTTGTAATTTGGAGAAATTCAGAATTTGTCTTTTTGCAGGATTTTTGTGTAAATTCGATAGACTACTGTTACTCTGCCCGATTTTTGTATGATTCCTGATTTGACTGAAATTGATAGATTGAATCGATATGCCTATGATTATTGATATGATTGCTCTAATATTGATTATTGATTGCTTATTGATACTGAAACACGTATAACCTGGTTGACCATTGGTTGGAGATGATACCTGTACAGGATGGTGGGCCGACGGGCTTTCCTTTAAATCATAGATCATGGATCATGGATATAACGATGGGAGTCATAAGGAGATTATATGCCGACGGGCGGCCGACGGGCAATAGAGTGACGACTCTTTTCATAGAACCAATGTATTGATATCTACAACAGCAATATGAATTCTACAACAGCAACATGACCATTGATTATACATTGTTCAGTATTATCGTATTGATTGCATGTTTAATGTATTGATTTACGGATTTTACGGATTTGATCGGGTTTACTGTATCGTACGATTTCACTGATTTCATCGATCGACTACTGAACATTGATACTACTGAGCATTGTTATAGACATTAATAGATATAGATACTGTATTGAGCATGAACATGGACATCGTACTACTGCCTACCGATTCATTGATATTGCTGCCTATAGATTTTATAGACTCGCTGTTGCTACTGTTCTACACCGTATTGACTGTTGTATAGATTTCTTGTCAGAATGGATTGAAATTTATCGTATTGCTTTCCTCGATTGATTTCATTAAATAGATCGTATTGATTTGACCGTATTGATTTGATTGACGGATATTGATTGATTGATTGAATTGAAATGATTGATTTGCCTGCCGCTGCATTGACTGGTTTTATTGACTATTGATTTTCGGATTGCATCGATTACTGATTTGATTTCCACTGCATAGACTCATTGACCATTGACTGATATAGATTGATTGACTGTGATTGACTGACATGCATATTGATAGCATAGCCGTGCTTTGATTTCAGTTATAGGTATTAGGTGACCTGCTGGGCTTTGTAAAGCTCATTATATGTGGTTGATATTTTCAGGTCAGGGCTCGGGAGCAGGAGATAGGAATTGATCCAGATCGACAGGTTTTAGTTTCTTTTGATCGATAGATGATTCTTTTGTACTCAGGACAGGATAGATTTCTCTACTTGTATTGATAGTTTAGTTCCTGAGTATTGTATATGATGTTTTGAGATATGAATCGACTTGAATATTGATGTTTAAATTTTATAGATGTGTGATAGATTGCTTACTGAAGGTTTATAGATAACTCTGGTAAATTGTTGAGAAATTGATTGACATTCTTTCCAAGTTAGATCTTGGGGCATCACAGATTTAGGCTCAAATTGCACTGATCGTACATGATGATATTACTATTGTCCTGGATGACAATGTTGTCAACTTGCAATTAATGAGCTATTTTGAAGCTCTTATATTTAAGGGCTATTGTTCAATGTTTTGAACTATCTTTTGTTACTCTCTTGACTGAGAAAGCCTAGAGGAGAGAGAGAGAGAGAGAGAGAGAGAGAGAGAGAGAGAGAGGGAGAGAGAGAGAATTTTGTGAGGGGGAGCTTGTGAGGGAGATTCACAAGGGTTGCACCAAGCATTGTTCCACTTCTTCTTCCACTAGAGTCTCTTGTCCTTGGAAGGGTTGGGAGAGGTAAGCTTCAGCGATCGATCAAGGTTCTCTGCCTACTTCAGGAGGAAGCAAAAGGAGTTGAGTTCTCTACCTTGTCGGGGGTGGCAAAAAGGAGGTTTTTGTAAGGGCTTCTCCGTCTTGCTGTGGGAGCAAAAAGAGAGTCACTTTGATGGTGATACTCGAAGGGCACCTTCGGGGAGTGGACGTAGGTCGAGTTGACCGAACTACTATAAACCCTTGTGTTCCTTTTTCTGCTTCCGCATTTAATTTTTCCGCACTTGTTTTCTTTGGTGATTTTGGTTTGAGCTTTGTTGTGCTTTGATTAAAAGATTTTTTAAAATACCAATTCATCCCCCCCCCCCCCCTCTTTGTTAGCCTTAGGCCAGTTCATAAGGACCTAATATCCCTAACGAACTTTCATACCATATATGCAACATCTAACCTACAATTAGCATGGAAAGTTTGTACTAATCACAAGGAATATGTAATAATTATGGCATTGCCCTCTAATCCATGAAAAACCAATTTGTGGATAAATGCAGTTGTTCTCTACAAACATTGAAAGGCTACAATGAGCATGTAAGTTGCAGATAGACGTCTATGGGGAAATCTGCAATGAATGTTGTCCACTCAATACTCAATATCGATCGGAAGATAAACACATCGATCCTTCATGAACAATGATAATTGATGCTGTGCATATACAAGCAATGAAAACAAGTATGCTGCAGATACTGATGAGCAGTTGCAACAAACATATATAAAAATAATCCCATTTAACTGCATATAAATACATTAAGTTTACATAAGTAGGGGAGGGTGATACCTAGTAAATGCAAGTACCCATGGGCCATTGTAGAAGACTCGTTATGTACACTATGTGCTATATATGAGTAAAATATAAAAGAACTTCAGGAGATTCATTAGTGCACAATAATTTACTAGCAGAAAGTAACAAGTAGTTCACGACAGTCTACTTGTATGAAATAGTAAAATGACTATGGTGCGATGCCACATCATCGAATCCACAACATGCATATATGAGAACAAAAGACATGTGCGAATTCTCAAGTGAAGTCTAGTGCATTTCTCAATAACAATCCATCTGCAAGAAGCAGTAAACAGCCGTAACGCTAAACCACACCGCTAGATCTGCAACACTCATACAAGATGACAGAAGTAATGTATAAGCTTCTAAATTGAGCGCCGCACACATTCAACTGATAGTTACTCACACAATTGATCAGCATCAAAAATTTTAAAAATTCCCCCAACCATAAACCCCAATAAGAATAGACACTGAAACAGAAGTGCACATTTAATCACATACCCACATAGGCCAGAGAGAGTATGTTATATTTACACATTAGTTGCTTGAGGATGCTACGCTGGTAAATAAATGAATTTAAGTTTAAGTCCAATCCTTCTCTTAATAGGATGAGAGTAGTCACGACTTGAACCAATGAATAAATATATGGTCACAACATCGATCTAAATATTTGATTTTATAAGATCATATTATGCCTTCAAGGCCTATAACAAGAAAAATTCATCAATAAAAGCATAAAGTCAGCAACGAACATGATCCTCTGTCAGCAATTAGGCAGAGTTGATAAGGTTCCGTAGATAATTATAAAAATGCCCCCCTAAATACCTATATGGGCTCCAACGAGTGTGTTATGGATAACTCGTAACATTTGAGGATTCTGTGTGGGTCAAATGATAAACTTAAGTTCAAGCATAATCCTTTTATGTAAGTAGATAGGAGTTGACACAACTCAAACTATCAAACAAATATACAGTTACTGTGTTGACAGAGATATTTAGTTCAATATATTTATATTAGGCCTTCAATACCTATAACCAAGAAAATTCACTAATAAAAGCTTAAAGCTAATAAAGAACCTAATCTTTTGTTGGCAAGTTGGTAGAGTTGACAATGTTCAATCAACAAAATGAAAAATGTCCATAAATACCCTAATTATGACCGTGTTGATAGAAAATCTCAACCAGAGTGATCCCTAAACAAGCGAAATGCCACTCAAATACCCACAAAATGCAAAATTCAAAATACCAAGCTTACATTATTTGGAGACTGTAATCCTTACTCAAATGTTTGAACTCTTAGCACATTAATTCCTATTTAACATGAGTGAGAGCTAATTTCCATTTCCACATTATAAATGTGATGCTTTAAGCCTCTTTGGCAGATGAGCTGAAGAACATGTAGAATAGAAAGTTGGCTATTCGGGTTAGAGAGAATCAATAACTCACTTGAGATTCGATTTGCATAAGGACTGAAATTCTAATGCATGAGAGAATAATGCATCATAACATAATCAAGTAATGGGATTCATAGTAGTTCAATGCTAGATGCTTGGGCCAATATAAAGAGAAGGAAGGGTTTTTAGTTATTCACCAAGCCATTACTTATTGAATTATTGGGGTAAACAAGTTGATTTAAGTACGAGCCATCCCCGACTCAAGCTAGATCTTAAGCTCAATTTTATGAGTTTCATTGGGCATGACAAACTAACTTATGAATCACAAGTTAGTTTATTTATTATGAAAAAGAGAATAAGGTTTCAATTCGAACAACTATTGTATTGAAATAATGAAAATGGTGATGAATTATAGAATAAAAATCATTTGAGATAATGAGTATGATATACTTTTTATAGAGACTAAATTATTTTATACTTAAACCCTTAAATTCTAATATATTTTATGCATAATTTATATTAATATTTTTTAAACAAGTTAGCAAAAATGCTGATCAATTGTAGGGGTTAGCTCAAATTTGACTTATTAGCTCATAGAGTTATGCTCATGAACTATTTATCAAGTATAGCCCAAACCAGCCTTTGAGGTGAGTTTACTTAGTTACATCCTTAAGCAAAATACATGAGATTTGGTGAAGAAGAAAGGAAGGTTTTTTAATGGAGAGTAGATTTTCAAGTAACAAATCCAATTGTGAGCTTTAGCGATTGGATCCTATAAATTATTGCTTAGTGGGCACACATTTTTATGAAGCTTGACTCTTTACAATCTTGGATTTTTCGACCAATCTTCTACAATTTTTCTTGTTGCTACTCTTAGAGGAAATATTGAGCTTCATTTGGGACATCTATAAACCATAATTTTTCACCTGCTTGAAAATATTTTGCACTAAAAATTAGCTTTACAAATGAAGCCCGGGTCTTGTAAATGATGACAGTACGAGTTCACATGGTTCAAATACAATGAATTTGCGGACATATATATGCAATGATAATGCTTCCAAATGACTGAGTTGACAATTTATAACTATTAAGTAATAAAACGTGGATAAGCTAGTAATGCATTATATATTCCTTTGGAATACAAGAAATCCTCGATAAAAAATTGCAGTAGGTAGAGAGAAAAGTGGATAAGACTTCAATTTATTAGTTGCCTTAAAGAAATTTATGTTCATATTCATATTTGAATCTCGGAAGAGATGCGCTCGATAATGGAGAAATTATTCAAATAAAAGTTATAAGTGGCTCTGCATATGTTGTATAATCCATATAAAACTTGAGTATATCATATAGATTTGATACACACTCTTCAAAAAAGCTCAAATTTTTGTTAATTTTAAGGATTATAGCCCTGCACTTGCCATAAATATCCAAATCATAAAAAAAAAAAACTCTTTTCGGAGGCACTCCAAGTCCAAAGGCACTGAAAGGGGGCAACAAAAATGGCGGCCATGTACCGCGTCCTCCCAATCTCCTCCTCTGAGACCATACTTCGTATACCCAGAACACTCCAACTCTCCCTCTATGCCTCCATCCTCTTTCACAAAGACGGCAACTTTCCAGCCAAAAGCGCCGCTCCCATTCTGCATCGCTTCTCCGATGGCGTTGCTGGTTGCAGAAGAGCCACTGCAAAGGTCTCCGCTGGATGGTTCTCTGGATTCAGCGTGAAGAAAGATGCCCTTCCGGAAATAGTCAAGGCTGGTGATCCGGTCCTCCACGAGCCCGCCGCTGAGGTCCCCTTGGAGGACATCGGGTCGGATAAGATCCAGAAGATCATTGATGACATGATTGGGGTCATGCGGAAGGCTCCTGGTGTCGGCCTCGCTGCTCCACAAATTGGTATTCCTTTGAGGGTATTATTTTAACTAGTGTAAAGTGTAATCCTTTTCACTTTGAAGTTACTGGGAACCCGTAGCATTTCATGATCGAGCAGGGTGAAATTCATGTTTGAGACTTGATTCTTTCATAGTTAGAACAATAATAAAATATCAACTGCTTTCTCCATGTCTGTTCTTCCGCCAGAACTTAGCATGGAGTTTTGTTTTGGGAATGTTATATTAGTTCCTTAAGCATCTGTTTTTGTTGGCTGCAATACAGATACAGTTTGAAACTAGAATTGTTCTTTTTTTTCATGGATCGAGACGAATAAGTCAACTAACTAAATAGCTATATCTGCTTGCCTTGCACTAATAGTGTTGGATCTAAATTTATTTGTGATTGATACGCGATCTTACAAGTTGATTATTAGTGGGTTGGAGCTTGAGAAATGACTGAGAGAAACTAATGGTATGGAGAAGAAAGTAGCAATCTCTAATATCTCAGTAAGTCAATCCCACTATGTGAATGTAGCATGATCATCAAAACATGTCTGTTCACCCCCTATTTTAAGGGTTCAGAGCATTAGAGGAGAGACTACACATATAATAAATAAAAAAATATTGATAATCTGACACATTGTCTAACTAGATGATGTATATGTGGACAAGGGCGAAACAAGGAAGAGCTTAGGGTGGGCAATTGCCCTCCTTGAAATATTTTTTTTCATAGAAAAATAAAAATTTAACTATTTTGGCCACCTTAAAAAAATATAGTTGCCTTAAAAAAATATAGTTGCCTAAATTCTAAGAAAAAAATTCCTTTTCTATTTCATACATAAGATTATTCATTTCATGATCCTATTTTACTCACCTTCAAAAGAGAGGCTAATAACGCCCCTGCATATGGACCCCTATCTCTAGTGTGGCTCCCTTTGGGTAAGACTTTAGGGACTAGTGCCTTCGGCAGGTCTTCAGGATTTGATTGGTAGGGTGAGTCATTAGGAACAAGAGGTGAGTATCTAGAGATGAGAGGGTAAGAGCAATCCTCCTTGATAGAAGTGGCTATTAGGGATGATTCCAATCAAGGAAATCATGCTCGTGAGGTGTATGCTTCTTTTAGCTTGATTGAAGATGTTTGCAGTTAGCAAATGCCTTGATCGTGGAAATTTATTATGGGTGAGTAGGTTTTGTTGAGGGTAGTAATTCTCAGTGTGTGGATTGGCTTGAATGAATTTTTTGAAGAAGATCATCAAGGACTATTGCACCCTTGGTTTGATCTCCAAGGGGGATTCTACATGTTATCCCAGCAGGGAAGAGTTTCCTTTTGCCTATGGTTTAATGTTGGCTATTGCTTTACGTGGTTATGTTTACTTTAATGAGTGCCATTTTGATCACATAATCTACTGGGTCTCATCCTCTTTGACAAAAACCTGTTAGATATATGCAAGTTACGTACATGGGCATGTAGTATACATAAGACAAATTGAGCAAACTAGTGATGGGATCGAAATATATATCGATGTAATTGTGAATGCTTGCATATCTATTTTTAATCATGAGTTTTTAATCTCATTAATACATTTTTTCATTCGTATAAATTTATCCATATAGGAATGGGTCCATTCTTTTAGATGGACAAAAAATGTCTGAGATGATTAAAAAAAACTAAAATCAAACTGTTTTTTGGCTCAAATTGAGTTTGAATCACAATAAATGAACTAAGCCTAACTTGAATCAAGATCAAATTTTTTGCTAGCTTATGGCCAGACCTAGCTTGGCCTGAGGTTTAATTAAATTATTTGAATTGATCTATAGGTAGAGTCAAATTTGTTTGATCTTTTGATTGTTTGAAGCCCTAAAATTAGGTGAAAAACTAAAAAGGTTTATTGGTAAAATAAAATTCTTTTTATGTTGTTTGTTGTAAAGCCACTGCATTCATTTTACATCAAACCTTCTTTCGGGCCATTTTCATCTCTAAATTGTTGCTGCATTTACTTTGTTTAGAGTTCGGGCTCCAGAGCTTAGGTTTTGCATTAACTTTGTTGGTAAACAAACAAATTCTTGAAGTCTATGCATGTTATCTTTTAGGAAGCACATAATGATAATAAAATTGTAATATTAGTTAGAGATTCATCTAAATGGTTTTTGTAAGTTAATAAACATATATTAAACCACACAATGTTAAGTGTTAAAATAACTGGAAAATTATGAAGCATAGTTTCAAATTTGGGACTTAGTAACCTGTTACAGAAAAACGAAAATATAGTAAATTGAAACCTAAAACATGTGCAAGAACGAAATAGAAGCTGGCAGATGTAAAAGTCAAGAAATAGAAATATATGAAAAAAAACTAAAAAAAGATCAGGGATGTTTAGAAATTGCCCTTGAATCATGAAAATAGGCCATGCAAAAGTTTCACAAATTTATCTCCAAGTTATGCCTTCTAGATGCCAATACTAAATCTGACAAAGGGGAGGTAGTGGGATTGTTACCTTTATGGCTCTACTTAGTAAAGAAAATAGTTTAAGTGCAGATCATGTGCAAAAAACATTGAACAATACAACTGGCTTGCATGAAATCTGTATACCATTCTTCATATATAATAATATTAATTTAAAAATTAATATTTAAGCTATGCAAATCCTTAACAATCAATACTCAATATCATAGAATAAATGCTTTTAGAATACAATAACAAGTGGTCGAATGGTAAATTCATGAAATGAGGTGAATCAATAAAAGATTTAGATTCAAACTATTTTATTTGCTTTGTCTTCGGATTCAATTTCCATTTTATATTGAAATTTATCTTTATGAATTTATGATAGACCACATATTATACTCTAATTTGTTGTTCTCTGCTCATGTTCATATCATCTTAAAAGAAGTCTCTTTGTTCGAAAATTTTCTAGTACTTGGAATTCAAAAATCATTATACTCTTGCATATGAGACATAATTTCTGAGGCCTTAGCAGGCTATCCAACCTTGACGCCTACATCTTCCACTTTCATTGTTTTGTGCTAGAGTGGCTTGATCATTTTTAGTGTTAGAATTAATGGAGGCATAGCGGTAAATCAAACTAGGGTATGAACAATAACTTAATTGATAGACCGAGATTGGCCATCTCCTAGTGGTGAGAGATTGATTGACATTGCTTCTAAAGAAAGATGCAATTGCCTTTGCACTTTTAAGATGTTCATAATGAGCTTCATTTGTAGTCCCTTGTTCAAAGAGTTGCACTTCCTTCTTGATTTTAAAATGAAGCCCATTCACAAATCTAGATTCTACTGTCCAGATTTCTTCTTGTAAATCTCACTTAAAATTGAATTCTTTAAACTTTTTTAAATATTTGCTAATAGTAAATTTGTCTTGCCTTAGATTTATTAATTGTTTAACTATTCTAGGATATAGGTTGGTAAGCATTTATCTCCTATATTGCTTTCTTCCCAGTTTATATTTTAGCATGGCAATCAGCAAAATTGCATATATCATATTGGACTTTTAGCAACCCCTATCAATTTATTCATGCCATATTTGATGCATGTTTTAGCTCTAGTGGAATATCAAGTAAAGAGGTTCTCAAGTTCAAATATGAAATCTAGAAAAACTTCCTGGTCATGTATACTATTTCAGGTGGGGGCCTTGACCTCTAACTTTTTAATCACATTTATTCATGATGAAGTCAATGATGCATGCCGTTAAAAATTTTAACCGTCCCTTGACACTTGATCCCATTGTCAGGGTGGGAATCTGTGCGAGGCTGACCTGGTTCACGCCAATTTCTATTAAATCCGAGCTGTCCGTTGACACTTGATCCCACCTCCAGAATAGGAATCCGTGGGAGGCTTACCTGGATCACGTCGATCTCCTTCCATATTTGGGTGGCTGATATAGGAAGGATTATATTAAGAAAATTATGCATGATTATGTAGTTATTTGTTTCTTTACTAAGACATCTTGCATAGATCTATAAATAGGGATTGTTTTATGTAACAAAATTAAGCTTTTCCTGCTCCAATTCTCTGAATTTAACATGGTATCAAAGCCTTCATTGCCTTGGATGGAAGTCTGAGTTTTTTTACTGCTGAACTTTTTGAAGGGAAGGCCTGGCCTTCCCATCAGAAATGAAAGGGATCATATTTTGGCTTGTTGTTCCTACATTCATCCAACTGAGAGGGGGAGAGTGCTTCATCTCACAGTCCTTCATTTGATTAAGAGAGACAAACGTCTACTACGTCTCGTCTGGAGGAGTCGAGTGAGAGCCCATGATTTATGCGTTCGATCAAGAGAGACGAACGTCTCGTAAAACAGTCTCGTATGCGTGCGACCAAACGGGATGAGAGAGTCGGGCTGAACATAACTGAGTGCCTCTTGAGCACGTGTTTGCTCTTGATTTTATGAATTTGGAAGTATAATTAATTAGCTTTCCTGTTGTCCCACCATCGGTCTTCATTACGGGAATTCTGAGGACTAAAGGTTCCCACCACCGGCCCTCATTGCCGAAATTCTGAGGAATACAAGTTCCCACCATCAGCCTTCATTGCTAGAATTATGAGGAATACAGATTCCCACCACCGACCTTCATTGTTGGAATTCTGAGGAATTTTGATCCTTATGCTTCCTTCGTGCATCCAAGATCAAGAAGTGATTGAGCAGGAGAGCTCTTCTTGAGTATGTTTGGAAAGAACTGAGGGTTCCCTCTTGTGTGGGTCTAGGTCCGAGACAAGCAAGAGTGCGAGACCTACCCGCCTTCCTTAGATCAAACTAGAAAGATCAGAGGTCTTGCTTCCGCATGTACCAAGTTGATCGAACAGGGGTGTTCAGTTGGAGTTGGATGACTAATTTGCCTTGGGCTAAAGACTGTCTCGGTCGGATGGTAGGAGATTTATGCGACAAGTGCTAAGCTGCATGAGACATGTTTTTCTGTTGTTGTCCTTGAAGCTTTCCGCAACCCTCAAAATAATTTTTTTTCTACTATCGTGTCTTCATTGTCGGCCTTCTCTTGTGGTTACTATTCTAGCTATTATAACCAATACAGCCTTCATTGTTGTCCTGTTTTATATAGCCTTCATCTATTATTTGCTACTATCGCAATATCTGAAGCTAATTTCTCCCAAAGTTTTGATCAAATGGAGGACTCTATGGTGCACCAATGGACTTAATAACTTTATTTTTTGGGACTAATTACCAAGCTGGGAGTAACAAATCTGTATTGTCCAGCTTGAGTGGGAGTGTTAAAATTTTTAATTGTCCCTTGACACTTGATCCCACGGCTAGGATGAGAATCCGTGGGAGACTCACCTGGATCATGACATTCTCTGTTAAATCCTAGCCATGCTTTGACACTTGATCCCATGGCCATGATAAGAATCGGTAGGAGGCTCACCTGGATCACATCGATCTCCTTCCATATTTGGGTGGCTGATTTAGGAAGGAATATTAAGGCAATTATGGATGATTTTGTAGTCATTGTTTTTTTTATTAAGACATCTTGTATATATCTATAAATAGGAATAGTTTTATGTAATAAAATTAAGCTTCTTCCTCTCGAATTTTCTGAATTTGACATATGCCTCTAAAGCTCCTTTATAGTGCCTATATAGTGTTGATTGTCTCAATTATCACTAGAGTGGTAATCTTCAAGATCATAAAGTTTTTAATATAACATACAACAACAACAAAAACAATATCAAGTCTTTATCTCATTATGTGGGGTCGGCTACATGAATCATTTTTCCCCATTATATCTTATTATAAGTCAAATTCTCATTTAAATTTAATAAATAAATGTCATTTCTAATACTTTCTAACAATGCCTTTTTAAGTCTACTTTTACCTTTCTTAACATAAGCCAGATCTAGTGTATGTACTCTCCTAATCGGGTCATTAGAATGCCGATGTTTTATGTGACCATACCATCTAAGGTGACTCTTAAATCTTATCTGTCACTAGTGCTACTCCAACCCTTTCACATATATACTCGTTTTGCATTCTCTCTCTCTGTGTGTGTATATATATATATATTATGATTCTAGTATTCCTTAGAATTCATATTGTCTCTATAGTTCACGATTTTCTTAGCTTGAGGATATACATCTAGACCTATTCTAAGTATTTTTTTGGCAGGTTGTGGAGTTTGAGGAGGTTCCTATGATTCATATGAAAGTATACCCTAAGTGGCGCATCCTCAGGCACATTTTCTAATAAATCATTGAAGAATTAAGAGAAGGTGATTTATGATGAGATAGATTACTTATTTTGTCATTAGGAAAAGAAGGAACTCTATAAGAGTCTCCTTCATTAAAATTATGAAGTTTATTTATTTTAGGTATTTTGTCTTCTGCTTGGCCACATATCACATTTAACTTAACTTTTATTTGATCAAATTTATCTTCTAGTTTTTTTTTTAAATTTCTTTCCACATATAGTCATCTTGATATCCACATTATTCATCATATGTTAAATTATTGCACATGTTTATGCAGTGTTTTATATTTTCTTCTTAATGCAATTGGTATTCTTTGTGAATGATGGTGCAAAACAAGCACAAATTCTATATGAAATATAGCCAACATGACCCCTATTTGTTGAATCCTTAAAGCATATTTGAAAAAAAAAGAAACCAAATAACAAATTGTAAGTTCTATAAGTTGAATCCTTATAGCATATTTGAATCCTCAAAGCAAATTGCGCTACTTCTTCAAAGCATGGAAGAAATCTAGGAAGTCAAGATATGATCTGCAGGAAATTTGCATTCAACTCATCATGAGGAGGTTCGTACAAATTATAAAGGATTATTTATCGAAATAGACTGACAATTAAATGTCTAACCTACATCTAAGGGCTTATTATATAATAATCCTTATGAAATTAAAAAATCACATCAAAAAATTGCTAATTCCTAATAAATATAATAATCAAATTCACAAATAATGTTAATCGTGATCTTTAATGATTGCATGACAGATAACGTAGAATCTCTTACACGTAACACTACAAAGTCCTCCATTGGAGGATTGTAAATTTGGCTAGAGTTATGCTTTTTAACTGATCGTGATTCACTAACCTTCATGTGATCTACATATAGCTTGCCTTTTTCAGTTGGTTTTTCTTTTTGTCTTCTGCTAATTGTAATCTTTGTCCACTGTAATGTTTTGTTGTTTTGCTATCAGATATTTTTGCTTCCAGGGGAAATTAGGTCCACAAGTCAACCCCATAAGAGTTAGATCTAGATTGACTGGTTTTTTTTTGTGCATTTTGTGCACCAGATTATTGTTCTTGAAGACACAAAGGAATACATTAGTTATGCTTCTAAGAATGAAACTGAAGCACAAGACCGTCGACCTTTTGATCTGCTGGTACTTAGTTACATTTAAACGTTTATTTGAAACAGATTCCTTCTCACCTTGAGCATTTGTGCTTCCTTAGATACTTCAACTATTATATTTGTTAGACAGGTAATAATTAATCCAAAGCTTGAGAAGAAAGGAAGCAAAACAGCTTTGTTTTTTGAAGGATGTTTGAGGTATGAAAAAAGTGTCTGCAAAGGTTATCATTGTTAATTATCATTTGGTAGTGAGAGTTTTCAATATTTCAGACTCATTTTTAAAATAGTGAATTAGACCTATATATTTTAAATATGATCTATTGTGCACAATTGCTGTCATTTTTGTATGCACTATTAAATAAAAAGAAACACATTTTGCCTTAAAATATTTCTTGTGCTTGTATAATAGATGTTTCCTAGTCAACATTTGGTTTCTTGGGATGTGCATACACATTTGATATGAATATGGTGTTTGTTGTTGCAATAATACTATATTAGACTTCTCCCTTTGTGGAAGACTACCTGCATGAATGTTACGAATGTTAAATTGAGATTACCATTAATTTATATAATTGAAATTTAGAGAAAGAACAGCAAGTTAAAGATTTTAGCTGGAACACTAGGAATAGATTCCATTAAGCATGTTTAAAGGGATCTTGTATCTGTAGGATACTTTTCCTTGATATATATACCATATCAAATATCCTACTTGGTATATCTTGTTATCACTTTTGTAAACCCAACTGACTTAGGATCTTTCCAAACGAATGAAACTAATACTTTCACCTAAGCGTTTGGATCATGTTAAAGAATTTGATATTTCATGATTGCAAATACGCACTCGTAAACTACTTATATGAAAATTTTAGATTCAAAATTAATTTGCCTACAATTAGAGTATTAGACACAACACACAATATTGTGAAATCTAGATTTGGGTAATTAAACAATTATATTAATTACTTAATTACAAATGATAAAAAAACAACAAGCTAATCAATAATTTCTAATTAATTAGAAAATGCTTTTCACTAAACTATGCACAATTTAAATGACTAATAGGTTATTGCTTCTAATTAAAACTATTCTTTAGCTTTGATAAACAATATCAATAGTATTTGATATTACAACATAAATTCACATGCAAAATATACTAAGAGCAAATTACTTTCACCAAAATTAGCAATCAAACACAAAAAACATGCATAAAAATATAAAACAGCCACAAGAAATGAACAAGAGCAATTTCTGTAATTCCGCACATTTATATATACATAAAAATACAAAACAGCCACAAGAAATGAACAAGAGCAATTTATGTAATTATGCACATTAGTATCTTCATCCATGGGGAGAGAGGGCTTAAGTTTTTGTGGGCTCCGAAAATTTGGCTCTGGCCTCCGCCCGCTGCTTTCTTTAGGGGAGTTTTAACGGATTAAGTTCCGGGGTAAATTTTAGGAAAGAAGATATATTTATAGATAAGACACTACCTAGAGATTTCACCCTCATTTTGCGAGTACTTTATGATCTAAGTTATGGTTTATTATAGGCGCAAGCCCCTATAGTTAATTACCCCTCCTGACCATGAGAGAGAACTTTCGATTAAGGCTAGCTGTCAATCAGATACGTAGAAATACATGTTATCTAGCATAAAGTAGTAGCATGGGTTGGAAATTTGAATGATTGATATTTAAAATTTAAAATTTTACCATCTTGCACTTAAAGAGGATGGTGGGGGAATGGATGATGAGCTCGATCAAGATCCCATCGTTCCATCGTCTCGGTCCATCGTGGTCCTTGGTCTATTTAGTCAAAGGAGGTAGTCGACCCAACATGAAAGAATGATCCTTATCGGCAGCCATGAGTTGCTTTGTCCAAGGGTATTTTGTAGACCTAGGAGAAATGCTTGTTTAATGGGAAAAATTTGAATCCACCTTAGCTAACAAAGGGTTTTGTGCCCTATCAATCACATTCTATTGATTCATATCCCAAGGATTTGATGCCACTAAGGAACGTATTGACTCTGACCATTACCATTATCTCATGGTGCCATTTGATGGTAAAACCACTCGGTTCAGAGGGCCCCGGGTCATAACCGTTTATCCTGCAGTGTCATTTGGCGGTAAAATCGCCGGTCAGTGGACACGTACCACGTCCTTACTGGTAGGAGATTATTTGAGAATGGATCTTAGTGATATTTTCGACTAGGCATTAGCTCTATATGAGCTGAAGTATATTTTAATTTGTTCACCACATCAAACTGCTGCGGATGGTGGATTAATTTTGTTTTAAGTTGTTTGATGGTTGAATTTAAATTTTAAATATTTGGGTTTTGATGATTTTTGAATTTTTATGGGTATTTGGGTAGAGCTTTTATTGTTAGAATTATCTCTCCGGTTGAGATCTACATTCAACTCAACCATCATCTGGGTGTTTGGGGTCAATTTCATTCATGGGTTGAACTTTGTCGACTCTGTCGACTTGCTGACAGAGGATCAAATTTTGTAGATTTTATGACTATGTCAATGAATTTCTTTGTTCATAGGCCTTAAAGGCCTTATATGAACGTATAAAACAAATATTTTGGTCGACACCTTGACCGTATATTTGTTTGATAATTTGAGCCGTGTCGACTCCTATCTAGTAATATAGAAGGATTGGACATATATTAACCTGTGCAGTATCTCTGAACGTCATGTGTGTACCCTTAACATGCTTGCCAGAGCCCATGCGGGTGTTTGGGGGCATTTATAATTATTTGTTGAACCATGTCGACCCGGGGCTCATGCGGGTTTTGTGATTGTATTTGCCCCTTTTGTATACCTATGTGCATACATATTACAGTGTATGTCTGGGGACATTTTTGAGATATTTGTAAACGCCTTCTGTCCGCTTGCATATATATTGTAGATCCGGTGGCGTGTTGTTGCATCTTATAGAAGCTCGTATTTGATGGCGATCTTCTGCGTTTGCTCGGGGATGGCACTTTATATTTATATCGAACTCATGAAGCACCTTATCACTCAAATGCAACACTAGTGTACTATACACTAACTCTATGATTTCTACTTTCTCATCTATGTCTAAAAAACTCGAAAAACTTCTCTCTCCTTCCAATGCCTTGTCAACTTTCATTTGGATCAATACGACATTCATTCGTTTCCTCCAAATTGAGAAATTGGTTTTCCCATCAAACCTCTCAATCTTGACTTTCAAAACACTCATTATGCTTAACCCTAACTACTGGCTCTAATAACAATTCAACAATCCACATTAAAAAAAGCAAGCCATCTCAAACAATACGGACAAAAGGGCAGATTGCAACACTCAACAAACCTCACCAATAATATCATCACATGTGTAATTATAAGCTTGTATAAGATCTATAAATAAATGCTTGTTGTACAGTAAAGAGGTGTTTAGAATTTTGTTTCACTAAAATGGAAATGTCCTTGTTCCTTTTCATTTATCTTCTCGTCTCTATTGCATAGCTTTGTCTTTATGGTATCAGAGTTTCATCGATAAGGAGATTTTTGCTATCTTTTTCTTATCTTCCCATCGATTCTTTCTGCATTCTTTTTGCATCCTTCTCCGCAATCATGGCAAACTCCTCTGTTTCTTACACCGATGACACAATCAAGGAACACTCTCAAGAAGTTGTCATTCCCTCATCTCTTAAATTTCTCATTTCCAACATCAAAGCTATTGTCCCCACACAACTCTCAAATGACAACTACTCCCTTGGAGATCTCAAATCCTCAAGTTGTTCAGGGCAAACAACTATGCGGGATTTCTTGACAAAACCACTCCTATTCCCTCTGTTGCATTCTTGACACCACGGGCACCTCCAAACCTAATGCTTCTTACAGTCGTTGGACACTTGTAGATCAAAACCTTACTGCCACTGCGTTCTACCATCACCACCGTCATTCTCCCATATGTCATGCATCTTGATAACTGCACCGACCGACATCTGGACTATGCTTGAAAGACGACTTCAAGCAATGAATAGGTCGCGTGTGATCCAGCTCATGAACGAGCTACATCACATCTCCATGGGGCAACAAACTATGTTGCAATACCTCACCAATATAAAATCCCTTGTTGACAACATAGCAGCAGCTAGTTTCTCCATTGACAGTGAAGACGTTCTTCTCTACACTCTCAATAGTCTTCCCCCTCAATACCAAGCGTTCAAGACATCCATTAGGACAAAACTCACCCTCCTAGCTCTTGAAGATATTTACTCTCTTCTTTTAAGCGAAGAGAACAATCTATCCAACGATCTTGCCAAACACTCATCAAATTTTAACATACACACTGCCCTCTACACCAATCGTGGACGTGGTCGTGGTCGAGGCCGGTTTAATTCTTCATCTTATTGTGGATGCTCCAACACCGGGAATCAATCGAGATCATTTTCCAACTCTACTCCACCCAGTGGCACAATCAAATGCCAAATATGTGGCAAAAGAGGTCACACCACCAACAACTGTTGGCATAGATTTAACGCCAATTACATAACGCCTTCCACTGCTCTGCTGGCATCCAACTTGAATCCCACCATCGACTGGATTATTGATTCCGGAGCGTCTTCGCATCTTACCAACAATCTTGATAACATCTTTCATCTATCTGCATACAACGGTCTGGATACTGTCTCAATAGGAGATGGACGTACTATTCCAATCGCTCACTCTGGCTAAGGCATCCTATCCACTCCTACGCGTAAGATCTCTCTTTTCAATCTTCTTCATCTACCAAATCTTGCTCACAATCTTTTATCTGTCATTTCTAACCAAAGATAATAATCTTTCAATTTTGTTTGACGCCTCTAGTTTTCACATAAAGGATCCTCAAACCAATCGCAAAATTCTCTCCGGTCCTTGCCGTGAAGGTCTCTACCGCCTTTCCATGCCCCGCAGCCATCCTCAAGCTCTTTCAGCCACTGCTCTCTTCTCCAACCGCTGGCACCATAGGCTTAGACATACGTACCAGGAAGTTCTATCCACCATCTCCAAGCATAAACACAAACTATCCATCTCTATTTCTCCCTCCTCCGGCTCTTTATGTAAGGCCTCTAAAGGCCATAAACTATCTTTCTACAAATCTAGTTCTCACCACTATAAACCCTTAGAGTTTATCCACATGGATGTATGGGGTCCTTCCCCAATTCTTTCTAATAAAAAATTCAAATACTATATTCTGTTTGTGGATGATTCTACCAGATTTACATGGGTATTTCCTCTAATGTTTAAATCAGATGTATTTTCTATTTTCACCACATTCCACTCTGCTGTTGAAAAACAATTTTCTTTAACTATCAAACACATCCGCATCGATGGTGGAACAGAATTCTTAAATCATCTATTCCAAAACTATCTTAAACTACATGGTATTAATCATCAAATTAGCTGCCCCTACACTCCCGAGCAAAACGGTCCCGCATAACGAAAACATCGTCATATCCTAGAGACCACTTGAAAAATACTTCATACTGCCAGGCTACCTCTTCATTTTTGGCTTGACACCCTTCTCACAGCAGTATATCTCATTAATCTAATGCCATCCTTTAACACTTCAAACAAATCTCCCTATTAATTACTTTACAACAAGCCTCCTCAATACTCTCATCTTCGTGTTTTCGGTTGTTCTTGTTACGCCCTCCTTCCATCAAATGCCAGACATAAACTCTCTCCCAAATCCCCTCAAGTTGTGTTCCTCAACTATGCTCCTTCATATAAAGGCTACAAGTGCCTAGAACCTTTCTCAGGTCGCATCTACATCTCTCGCCATGTCATTTTCGATGAAGATTGCTTTCCCTTTGCAAACCAAAATGACAGTTGAACAAACCATCTACCCATTCCTACACACAATCCTCATCTTCTTATACCAATCTCCTTATCAACTCTTACACCACACCTTCATCTCTACATGCTAAAGACACTACATATCATCACTCATCTCATAACTCTTCTCAACTCCCATCAGTTTCCACTCACTCTACTTCCCAAATCTCCCACTCTACTTTACCAAATTCGCATACTCAACCCACTTCCTTCCAAGATGCTTTACCTCCCTCTCATCCCATGCTCACCTGCCTCAAGACTAGTTCTCTCAAGTCTGAAAAAATATTTAACTTCGATCACTCTACAAATTCGGATCCATCCACCTATATCGAAGCTTCTAAACATTTTCATTGGCACAATGCTATGGCTAATGAATTTTTGGCCCTTCAAAAATAGGGAACATGGTGTCTTGTTCCTCCACGTAATGCCAACATCCTAGGTTGTCATTGGACTTACAAAACCAAATGAAATACCAATGTATCTATCGCCTTATACAAGGCTAGACTTGTTGCTCATGGGCATTGCCAAGAGTAAGGTCTCAACTACAAAGAAACCTTTAGCCCGGTCGCCAAATTTCCCACTATTCTCATCCTTCTTACCCATGTCATCACCAAATCTTGGTCCATACATCAACTTGACGTTGCCATTGCTTTCCTCCATGGCTCCCTCCAAGAAACTTTTTATATGACACAACCTCGAGGCTTCCAAGACAATCAATTTCCTAATCATGTATGCCTTCTACAAAAATCACTCTACGGCCTGAAAGAAGCACCTCGACAGTGGTTCAAAACTTTCTCAGGTCATCTTTTGTCTCTCGTATTCCATCACAATCAATCGGACCTGTCTCTCTTTATTCTTTATCATGATTATATTCAAACTTATCTCTCAATTTATGTGGATGACATTCTTCTAACAGGAACCAATCCTCAATTTCTCTTCAACTTATTTCTTCTATCAATAGCAAGTTCTCCATCAAACATCTCAGCTCTCCAAATAATTTCCTAGACATTCAAATCACCTCTCATACCGATCACCTTCATCTTTCTCAAACTTCATACATGCTCACTGCTCTCCCACGTCGCACGACCTACGCACGTCGTCGCCGCTCTTCGCACGACGAGGCCATACCTCGCGTCGTTTCTCCCCACGATCGCTGGCACGACTTGGTCGAGTCGTTAAAAGCTCGAAAGCAACGAGGACTTCGGCCTCTTACGCGATTCATCTCCCCGTTCTTTCCTGGACTCCCGATCCCGCTTCTCTCTCGCTCTCTCGTGCTTCTCCTTTGATTCCTTCGTGGCTCGACGACTTCGCTACCTGCGACGACTTGCCCTACCTGTCCGACCGGAAGTCACGACATTCTAATCGGAAGCAACGACAGGAACTCACGGCTGTGGAGGCAACCTTCTCCCTTCTGATCGCCTCTTCTGTTCCCGCGTGGCCGTCCGACTTCGTTGCCTTCGACGACTCGACGATCCTGAGGATCGGAAGTTACGACATTTTGATCGGACGCAAGAACCAGGAGATCGCTGGCGTGAAGTTAACTTTCTCCCTTGCATGCGTGACTCCCCGGCTCCTTGTTGTCCGACTTCGCTCCCTTTGACGTCGCCCCCTTCCTATTACGATCGGAAGCTCCGACATTTTGATCGGGATCAACAACAGGAGCTCGTCACCTCTCCAGCTCCTTCGTGGCTGTTTGACGCCGCTCCTTCTACGACTCTCCCTTCCGGTGACTCTCCCTTCCGGTCGGACTGGAAGTCACGACATTTGATCCGAAGCAACAATAAGAGCTCGCTTTGTGTGAGGGTAATTTTCTCCCTTGTCACGCGCATCTTCGGCCAAATCCCGTTAAAAATTTTATTTATATTTAATTATAATTATCTTAATTAATTTTAATTAATTATGGTTATTATTTTTAATTAATTATATTTATTATAATTAGTTATACTTAATTCTAATAAAGTTATTATAATTAATCTAATTAATTATAATTAACTTGAATTAGGATTAAATTTAATTAATTATAATTATAAATAAATAATTAAAATGATTTCTTAATTAATTATAATTAATTAATATTAACTATAATTAATATAAAAGAAAATATACTTGCAATGCTTGCCCCCGCCTCGACATCTGAGCCCCCATCGTCGACGACCGTCGGTTTACCGATCCCAAAAGTATAATTTATGGATCCCTTGTTTGCTCTCTTACCTCGGCATGCGTGTCGAGTCGGTGGTCTGCCTATACACGCTTTTCTTAGCGTGGTGGGAGGGGCAACCGGCGCGACACCTACGACAAGGTAGGCGAGCGACCCTCGATTCCAAATCATTCTTCGAAGTTCGTAACGAGCCGGTAAACCACCTATACATGCTTTTCTTAGTGTGGTAGGAGGGAACCCGGTGCGATGCGTGCGACGAAGTGGGGATACCCATAAGTACCCGTTTGCCGGGAAACAACTGCTTTTTCTCTTGTAACAGGTACCGGTAGAAGACCCATACACGTTTTTCTTAGCGTGGTGGGGACAAAGACTTTACACAGCCGCGGTGTCCTCGAAAGAGGGCACCTACCATACACGCTTTTCTTAGCGTGGTGGAAAAGGCCCAGTTTTCTGGTAGTTTTCCCCTAAACGGGGGAGACACGCCGGGAGGCTGCCGAAATTTTGGGTGAAAACATGACTGTATTCGGACCTGTCTGAACTCAAAAGAACAAGCAGTGGGACTCAGATGAACTTGAACTGTGGACTTGTGGACCGTTGAACTTGATTGAACACGAGCAGGGGACATGAACAAACTCAAATGACTTCTAAAGGTTCAAATCCAAATAAAAATAAAATCAAATTAGAACCAAAACTCAATCAAAAGAACTCAAATCAAATTTGACCGCAAGGAATAAATCTACTTGAACTCAAATCATAGGTACACTAAAGGAGAAAATATAATCTTAACTTGCATGGGCCCCGGCGAGCGTGTTATTGGTACACACGTGACGCCTAGGGATACTGCGCGGGTCGATAGGTGAATTCTAGTTCGAACCTGATCCTCCTATACGAATCAATAGGAGTCGACAGGGTTCGAACCATCAAACAAATATACGGTTGTGGTGACCAGTATATTTGTTTCAATACATTCATATTAGGCCTTCAAGGCCTACAATCAAGAAAATTCACAAATAAAGGCATAAAGCCTACGAGAAACCCGATCCTCAATCAATAGCTTGGTCGAGTTGACTGGGTTTAATCCATAAAGGGAAATGACCCCAAACACCCTGATGATGGCCGTGTTGTTTGTTTATCTCAACCGGAGGGGTTCACACATATTTTCAAATGCAACCCAAATACTCAAAAAATCCAAAAATCATTCCAAATTCCAAGATATTTAAAACTGAAATCAAACCATCAATGCTTAAAGCAAAATCCATCCACCCTCCGCAACAGTTTGCCTGGGTGGACAAATTAAAAATTACTTCATCTCACAAAGAGCCAAATGCCTAGTCAAAAATATCACTAGGATTCATTCTCAAACAATCTACTGCCAGTAAGGACGTGGTACGTGTCCTCTAATCGGCGGTCTGCCGCCAAATGGTACCGCAGGATAAACGATTATAATGACCCGGGGCCCTCTGAACCGAGTGGTTTTGTCGCCAAATGGCACCATGAAATACCGGTTATGGCCAGAGCCAATACGCTCCTTATTGACATCAAATCCTTGAGATATGAATCAATAGGATATGATTGATAGGGCACAAAGCCCTTTTATTAGCTAAGGTGGATTCAAATTTGTCCCCTTAGACAAATATTCACCCCAGGTCTACAAGGTCCCCTTGGATGAAGCAACCCAGGGCTGCCGACAAGGATCCTTCTGTCAGGTTGGGTCGACTACTTCCTCTGATTAAGTAGACCAGGGACCACGATGGCCCGGGACGACGGAACAATGGGATCTTGATCGGGTTCATCATCTATTCCCATATCATCCGCTTTAAGTACGAGATGGTGAAAATTTCTATTTTAAATATAAAAAACCTTCAAATTTTCAAATATCAAATTTTCCAAATTCCTAAACTTCCAAACATTTCAAATACCTAAACCTATGCTGCTACTATATGCCAGATACACGTATTTTTACGTATCTGATCGACGACTAGCCTTAATCGAAAGTTCTCTCTTGTGATCGGGAGGGGTAATTAACTATAGGGGCTTGCGCCTATAGGAAACCAGAACTTAGATTATAAAGTCCTCGCAAAATGAGGGCGAAATCTCTGGGTAGTGTCTTATCTACAAATCCATCTGCCTTCCAAAATTTACCCCGGAACTTATCCGTTAAAACTCCCCTTCGCCAGAATAAAAAGCAGAATAGCAGGCAGGGAGGCCGGGGCCGAATTTTTGAAGCCCACAGATTTCTGACGACTCCGCTGGGGAATGGTTTCTCTTTCCATCTCTGGCTAGTCACTAAAAGGCTATAGTAGCAAGCAAATCAAATTTTAAATTTCCTGAAAATCAATCTTTTAAATAAGACCACTGGAAATTAAATCAGCAGGGTTTTTAATTCTATGCTAATTTTCCTGCTTCTGCTATCTATTCTGCATTATTTCTATTTTATGAAAGTGCGGGGTGATGTATCAATTCTAATTACTAACCCCTGCCTTTTATTTTTACAGAATGGAAATGCAAGAAACATCAATGACCATCCAGCTGGGACGAGGAGCCAGGATTCAACTGGCTAATGCTGTAATTGAGACTGGAAATACTGGAGCCACTATCCACTTTGGTGGGCTCGAATTCTCAGCAGCTACTGCAAGGGCTGCAGCCGTCCCTGTGTACGGCATAAATTCTGAAGAGCTTTCTGGAAGATCCTATTCTGCAAGGACTGCTGCCAGAGGTGATACTCAAGGAAGAGTTTCTGTATTTGAAAGATTATCCCAGCCTGAAACCCTTAATGCAAAGAGGGTTGTTGATGGAAGAAAAATTTCTGTGGTGACTGCTAACACCACTGACCTGCTCAGAGAGCCTGTTGCACCTGGGAGATATGACACTGAAGCTTCCTCATCTGGAGGAAGGCTCAATAGAAGACAGAGGAGGAAGAGAAATGCAGAGCTACGTACTCAGCAACTGTCGATACCAATCCACCCTTCCAATCTGCCAGCACAAGAACCAGAAATCAATATTCCCACTCAGAACTGGTTTTCTAACCTAAAGTGGGTAAAAAGAAATAGCTCTTCTAGTGAGCTAAAGAAATCTTTCTGGGAGCGTCAACCTGAAGTTCCAGCCCCTCAGAAGATAAGAGAGCCCGAACGTCTGTCTGCTCGGGTACACCGTGTACTAAAGACAGTCAAGGAGAAGAGCTTAATGAAAAAGAAGTTTCAGAGGCCACTGATTGTTGAGGCCCGAAGAACTCTTCTAAGAGATAGACTATCATTTGCTGTGATAGTTGAAAGAAGAGATTACCGACAACAAGCTCCACGCGGTGAACATCGGGGTGTGACACTTGGACCCCGTGTCCAAGAATTCGTCATCGAAAGGTCCCGGTGGAAAGGCAAATAAATATGGAGGTCAAAACCTCGAAAAGAAGAGGTGATTGAAGAAAGAATTAGTTCGGGTGTGACATCTGGAACTATCTTCCAGAGATCCGCCCCTACTAACAGAACTCGTCAGAAATGGGTCCAAAAGAAGGCCCATAATGACAATTATAGTAACGGTCGACATCCTGGAGAGTCTTCCAGGAGATCCCGTCATTCACCTCCTCCAGCCAAGGAAGAAGTTCAATTCGATCGTAGCCCGCGAATCGAAGAAATAATTATTCCAAGCCAAGAACCTGAAATTCAATGGCGATGCCGCTCAGAAATTTAGGTACAAGAAGTTGAAGAAGAATATGGCAATGAAGACACTATGGAGATCGAGGTGGTTCGTATGGTCAGCCACATTGATGTGGAAGATGATGATGATGATGAAGACGACCAAGAATCACAGCCCCGTACACGTACTTATCGTCGTTGCCATAGGGCTCGATCTATTGCTAGCCAAAGTGCTCGCTCCTCAGAAGAAGGAGAAGAAGAGGAAGAAGTTGGAGAAAATCGTTTCGCTGGTGAAAACATTACACTCGCATATATGCGACGACAAATGAGGCAAAAGATGCGAAAGAAAGATAGAGAAATCTCTCAGATAAATGATAAAATGATTGAGATGATGACTCGGATGACGACTATGATGGAGATGATGCAGAAGACCACTTCTGTGGGTCCTGTACCAGCTCAGTCTGTCAACCAAGCTTCAAGTCTTCAACATCCTCAAGCGCCTCAAACCTTAGGAGTGAAAGGTGTACCTGAAGGTGGCGATAGGAATGATGATCCAACCCGCCAGCGCACTCCCCAAAATGTGTGGAACGTCTCTGAACTTGTAACTCCATCGCAGTTGGAAGGCTTAATCAATGAAAAGATTAAGGCCATTATAGCTGCTGAACCGGCAGAGAAGTTGGTAGGAAAAGGTCGCCCGTACCCAGCAGAGTACGACCATGTGCTATATCCAAAAGGATATTCTGTGCCAAAAATTAATATTTTTGATGGCAATAAAAATCCCAGACAGCACCTAGCACAATTCAAAGCCACCTGCGGAAATACGGGAGGCAATGATGCTCTATTATTTCAGCAATTCATGAGCAGCTTGAGTGGAACTGCTTTCGAATGGTACGCCGAGCTGCTAAATGATTCACTAAAGACCTTTGCCGAGTTAGAGGCCTTGTTCGTGAAAAGATTTTTCAATGCAATAGAGAAGACTACTATTGCTGATCTTGCTCTAAATAAAAGGAGAAAAGATGAGTCAGTGACAAAATATATAACACGCTGGCGCAATCTCAGTATGAAGTGCGAGCAGCAATTAGAAGAAGATCATGCAGTCTAATTGATGATGGGGAACATTGATGATAAGATGCAACCCTTCCTGTGCATGGCTTCAATCACTATTTTCCAAGATCTATTGGACAGGGTGGCAAAATTTGAAAAATTGAACTTGTCAAAGTTAGAAAGCCTCCCTGATAAACCCAAAAAGGCTAAAGCTCCTGACGCCAGAAAGAGTGAGGTCTACTCCGCATTCCCTCTTAGGCCTGATAAAGGTAAACGGGCGGTGTATAATGTGGATAAAGGAAAGCAGCTTATGCAGTATGAAAAAAAGTCAAAACAGGCTTATAATCCAAATCCTCAACCAAAACTAGTTCTTGGAGGAAATGACAAACCTCGAGCCTTTCCCAGTGGAGGAGAGCGCCAGAGGCACAGGAGTTGGTGATAGAACGTTCCCCTCCCTCAAAGAGAAAATGAATAAATAATATTCATTTAAAAGGGAGAGTGTCGCTAAGCTATTCCGACAAGCACTCAAGAACGGTCTGGAATTGCCATAATGCAAAAGACCTGAAGAGTCCAAACACAGTGGCAATCCAAACTACTGCCCATATCATCGGGTAGTTAGCCATCCAATTGAAGATTATTATGTCTTCAAAGATTGGTTGAAAAAGATGTACAAGAGGGGAGAATTGACATTATCAGATAGTGTGTTAGTTCGTCCCAGAAAAGAATCCACCCGGGTAGTCACGTCCTCTTCCGTACTTCCGTTTAAAGAAACAACAACAAGAGAACATGTTCAAGATGAGCAATGGGAGACTGGTCTCCAAGAAGACAACCAAGATGCTGAAACAGCTGGAAGGAATTCCGGGTGTCAAGTGGAAGTTTCCTACTGAACCAGTACTGAATTTAAAGTGGTTGCCTGCATCACAGACATCCACCTCTAAACAATAATCTGGCCAAGCTAGCTCATCAAAGTCTGGAAAGCTAAAGTCAAAGTCTTCCAAGAAGAAATCCAAGCTGAGGAAGCCTGTGGTAAAGAAGACTGCAACTCAAAAGGCTATTGTTAGTCTAGATGAATATTACCAGACTATCAGGAGGCCTATTAAGCTCGGTGATTTTATGAAAGAGCTTAAAATAGATGAAAAGGAAGAAAAAGCTGAGGCCGAATCCCTTCCTACAGAGACATGCCGAGTCGTCTTTACGACATCAAAAATAACAAAAAGGGAGAAATATGTTGAAGAAGCGGCCCCTGAATTCTGTCTAATGGTGTCATCAATGGAATACAGTTCAGAAAAAGATCTATATTTTCCAGAGGATGAAGATTAAGACCCAAGTGTAGCATCACAAATGAAGCAAGTGAAACTGGGAGACGATTCCGAGTCTACAGATGGATCCCCAGAGGTGACAATGGCTGACTCTGAAGAGAATGCTTTATCAAACAAGTCTGAATCAGATGAGGTGGCCCATGTGCAGTTGAGAAGTGGCAAAATACTGCCACCTTCACTAAAGAAAGGGGTTCCTAACAAAGATAAGGGAAAAGAGATAATTATTAATGAAAATATTATCTCCGAAGACTCCAAGAAGAAAGAAACTTCATTCAAGGGGATAGATTATAATATCTTGTCCCATCTGAGAAAGATCCCAGCGCAACTCAGCATATATGATGCTCTCTTGATGTCTAAAGATCTTCGAGAGACTTTGATTCAAGCTCTCAAGGACCCCAAAAGATATGAGGCATATTTTACTGAGCGCAACTTGACGGAAGTCTTGCAAGCTCGAAATGAGCCCCTCATCACCTTCGCTGAGGATGATATGATGCTTGGAACGGCAGATCACAACCGCCCTCTGTATGTTACGGTAGAGAGCGACGGTATGATGATCAGTCGAATTTTGATCGATCTTGGATCTTCCGTAAATCTCATGAGCTTGAAAGCACTGAGATTCCTCTGTCTCGATGTGGAGCATCTTGGCCAAGAGTTGATGGTGCACGGCTTCAATGAGAAAGGGCAGAAAACCCTTGGATCATTTATGCTCTCTTGTATTTTGGGAACTCCATACAGAAGCCAAATTCCATGTAATTGATGCGGACACTTAGTTCAAGGCGTTATTGGGTCGTCCTGGTTGCACAAATATGGCATTGTCCCTTCAACATTACATTTGTGCATGAAGTATCTCAGAGAAGGAGAGGAATTCAGAATCTCTGGTGATATCCAACCCTTTGCATTACATGAAGTAACAATATATGAAGATGCTAGGTACTTCATGCAAAAGAAGCAAAAGCCTTCGAGTTCTCTTGAGGCTAGGGCATTAAATTCAAAGGCTGCAAAGAGACCTGAACGGGAAGGTGAGAAGAAGCGTGTAGGAAGAAAGAAGGCAACGCCGGCTCTTCCCAAATCACCAACTATTCCCAAAGAAAGGAAACATGTGCCTCACCTAGGGAGTGATATAGATGAAGATGATATCGTCCCTACAAAATCTCGAAAAGTATGCCAGTTCATTGACGAATGGGGTAGGGAGGTTGAATTTTCAAATGATGATTATGACTATGACTCAATATACATGAACACAGTGCAGAATGTGTTCTCTAGAAGGATATACGGTCTATCAATTTCAGATAGTGTACTCGTGGTCACACGTGTTCCCTTGCAACACTTTAAAGAAATTATTTCACGTGAGGTGCATAAGATTGAATAACTCTCCACTCTTTATCTGCCTCCTCTGAAGAAGGGAACTGCACCTGAAAATGTATTGTATTTCACGGGAATACGTGAAGAGGAGAATAATGATTGGTGTTGTATGCTCCTCGACTCCGAGGAATTATTTCCTACGAGGCTACCCAAGTTCAATACCAAGAATATTCAAAGAATGCTACGAAAGCAAATCAATATTCCTACTACCAAACGACAGCTCCGTACAAGCTTGGGCCTTTGGTATGGAAGGAATCCACGTCCATTACGACGGAAGGATATAGATGCATATAAGGGCATCGGATTCATCAAACAAAAATTCCTCCGGAAAGAAACTTGCCAGGCAATCACGTGTATGGAAATTGAATCCGATGATGGTGGCACTGATAAGATTTATGGAGCTGATGCTTATGAAAATCAGCCCATAGAAGCCAAACCTGCACCAGAAGAATTGGAAGATGGTGGACAGGCTGCTACGATGGATGAGCTAAAAGAAGTCAACTTGGGAATTGAGGAAGACCCTCGCCTGACCTTCATTAGTTCTCTTCTACCAGAAGATCAAGTAAAAGAAATAAAAGAGCTCCTCTGTGAATTCAGTGACTATTTTGCTTGGACATATGCTGAGATGCCTGGCTTATCCCTTGAAGTGGCAGTTCACAGATTAGCAATCAAGCTTGATGCAGCACCCGTCAAACAAGCTCCAAGGAGAATGAGATTGGAGATTGAAGAGTAAGTGATTGCAGAAACAGAGAAGCTCATAGAAGTAGGCTTCATTCGTGAAGAAAAATATGCCGATTGGATTGCTAATATTGTCCCTGTAAAGAAGAAGAATGGACAGATTCGTATTTGCATCGACTTCAGGGACCTCAACAAGGCGTGCCCAAAAGAAGACTTTTCACTCCCTGTATCCGAACTCCTAGTTGACAACACTTCCAATTATAATATGTTCTCTTTCATGGACAAATCGTCGGGCTACAATCAGATTAAAATGACGCATGAAGATGAAAGACATACATAATTCAGAACTCCTATAGGCATATTCTGCTACACAGTTATGCCATTTGGCCTGAAGAATGCTGGCGCCACTTATCAACGGGCGATGACTCGTATATTTGATGATTTAATTCATCAGAAGGTCGAATGCTATGTAGATGACTTGGTCATTAAAAACATGGACCGAAAAGACCACATTGATGACTTGAGAATAGTGTTTGAAAGAATCAGAAAATATGATCTGAAGATGAACCCTCTCAAATGTGCATTCGAAGTCTCCTCCGGCAAATTCTTGGGATATGTTCGACATCGAGGCATCGAAGTCGACCCCAACAAGATCAAGGCGATCATGGAGATGCCACCTCCAAAGAACCTTCGGCAACTCCGCTCCTTACAAGGGCAGTTGGCTTTCATTAGGCGATTTATATCGAATCTGTCGGGTAGGTGCCAGCCGTTTTCAAAGCTAATGAAGAAGGATGTCCGTTTTAAATGGGACGAAGAATGTCAAGAAGCATTTGATAGCATCAAAAGATATCTGTTAAATCCGCCCATTCTTGCGGCGCCAATCCTCGGGAAGCCTCTTATACTGTACACGTCAGCCTTAGAAGAGTCCCTCGGAGCATTATTGGCCCAGCATAATGAAGAAGGAAAAGAGAATGCGCTCTACTATATCAGCCGAAGGTTGATAGGAGCAGAAATCCGCTACTCTCCAATCGAAAAGCACTGCTTGGCCCTGATCTTCGCAGTTAAGAAGCTCCGTCACTATATGCTATCTCATAAAATCACCTTGATATCAAAGATCAATCCGCTGAAATTCTTGATGACAAAACCAGCGTTGACAGGTCGTTTGGCAAGGTGGGCAGTGATACTCCTGCAGTTTGATATTACATATGTCCCGCAAAAAGCAGTGAAAGGGTATGTGTTAGTAGACTTTCTCGCAGCACATCGTATTTCTGCGGATTCACCACTCGATGATCTACCCGACGAGCAGATCATGAATGTTGAAGAAGAAAAGATGCTACGAGTATGGGAAATGTACTTTGATGGAGCATCGTCAATCAAACGTGCTCGGCCTCCAAATTTAGAGAAAGCTCAAGCTGGGATTGGACTCATTTTCGTCGCAACCAAGGAAGGCATAATGAGATTCTCTTTCAGCTTGACTGAACCTCGGACCAACAATGAAGCTGAATATGAAGCTTTAATAGCAGGACTGGAGATTGCAATCGATATTCGAATTCAAAATCTCCAAATCTTCGGTGATTCTCAACTTGTTGTAAATCAAGTACTTGAAGTTTACAAAATCACCAAGTTCGAGTTGGCCTGTTATCATCGGCGAGTTCTTGAGCTTATGAAGCAAATTCCAGTTGTCAAACTAACTCAAGTTCCCCGAGGTCAAAATTCCAAAGCCGATTCTCTTGCCAAATTGGCTAAAGAAATGACAAATATGGACGACGAATGGCCTATAATAATTATGGTGCACAATCGTCAGATCCTAGAGCCAGCATTATTACAATTCCCGCAGGTAGAGGGAATACCAAATTCAAGCCAGCAGGATACAACTCCGATTGATCCTCAATCTCCCAAATTAGTTGATCCTGAAGATCAGTCTGAAGAACAGTAAGTTCCTAAGAAAAGACGTAAGGCCGTTAAACTTCAGAGTCGTGGTGGCATTGCCTAGATGTCGAAGAAGATGATGACTGGAGGCAACCTTTCATTAATTATTTCAAAGAAATTAAGCTACCAACAGACAAATCATTAGCTGCTCAAGTTAGAAAGAGAGCGCTACGATATGCATTTGTCAACAACACATTGTATTGGCGTGTTTTCGATCAAATGTGGCTAAGATGCTTAGGGACTCGAGAAGCTGATAAGGTGGTAGCAGAAGTTCACGAAGGACTTTATGGAGCGCACCAATCAGGTCCCAAGATGGCAGTCAAAATCAAAAGAATGGGCTACTATTGGCGACCATGGTCAGAGATTATATTAATCATGCTAAGAGGTGCCATGAGTGCCAGATCCCCGGTGATGTTATACATCAACCGCCAAATCCGCTGCACCCTACAATAGCATCCTGACCATTGGAATGTTGGGGTACTGATATTATCGGACCAATAGATCCGCCGTCATCAGCAGGACACCGCTTTATCTTGACAGCAACCGACTACTTCTCAAAGTGGGCAGAAGCGGCTCCATTCAAAGACGTTACGTCTGAGCACGTGATCAACTTCTTCACCCACAACGTTGTTTACAGATTCGGTGTGCCACGCCGCATAATCTCAGACAACAGAACTGCTTTCAAAAGTATAAAAATTTTTAAGTTCATTGATCGGCACAAAATCGATTGGCGATATTCATCCATATACTATCCAAGAGCAAATGGCCTGACAGAAGCCTTCAACAAGACACTGGTGAAGTTGTTAAAGAAGATTCTTACAAAGAACAAAAGGGAATGACATACGAAGATGGCAGAAGTGCTATGGGCTTATCGTACAACTTACAAAACGCCAACCAAAGCCACTCCTTACTCTCTGGTATTCGGAGTTGAAGCTGTATTGCCCCTAGAAGTTGAACTTCCATCCCTTCGAGTCGCTATCCAGAATGAGATGACTCAGGAACAGAATGCTCGATTAAGAATGGAAGAGCTCGATGCACTTGATGAAATCAGGTTGCAAGCTAAACAAAACCTGGAGATCTATCGAGCAAGAATGACAAAATCCTTTGATCGAATGGTGCGTCCTCGGTCATTTCAAGAAGGGGAATTGGTCCTGGTGCAGAGAAGGCCAATCATCCCACACAGAAAAATTGGTGGCAAATTTGTTTCCAACTGGGAAGGACCTTTCGTCATCAAGAAGGTGTACCAGGGAGGAGCTTATCAACTCATCGATCTGAATGGTCAGAGGCCCATGCCGCCGATCAATGGCCGATACCTGAATAAATACTACGCATGAAATGCTGTGCCTGATGTGTTATGTTTTCATACATTATTATTAGCATATACATTTCATATTTTGAAATTCTCTTATATCATGAGAATACATTTCAAAATTCCCCATCAGATTGGGGGCATTTTAAATATTTGTTAGGGTCGACATCGCGCTGCGTGCTGAGATCCTCAAATAAATATTTAAAATATCAAGATTTCAATTCTATTCTGCTCCAAAATGTCCCTGCAAGACGGGGCATTTTAAATATTTATTCGAGTCGACATCGCGCTGCATGCCGAGATCCCCAAATAAATATTTAAAATTATCAATTCAAATGTTACTTTGTGCTAAAAAACACAGATGTTTCTCTTTTAAAGCCTATACAGGTGATCTCTCAAAAGATCGAGACAACACTTTCTCCAATAAACCAAGACTCAAAGGTCAAGAAATAGACTTTTATAACTACACACTCCTACAAATTGAGCCGAAAAAGCTTGAAGTCTTTCGACAGCCTGAAGCTTATGGTTCGAATGGGTGTAAAAGGTCGGATCCAACAAGCCCAAATATGGCCGGATTGCTGGCAGCTCCGATTACTCAACAAGCCATAAGAACGGCCATAGTAGCGGAACCCCCACTTCGTCAACCCGTCAGTAGGGACTGTAGGAAGCACGAAGGCTAATTTGACTCGACAAGTTCAAGTGATCGCAGTCTGCAAAGTTCTCCAAAATGACTGGAGAATCAAAATTCTAGTGGAAGGATAAGTCTCGAACAACTACTGGATGTTCGTAGGCTCCAAAATCCAAAACTATGAAGGATGACTCAAAATCTATCAACTTAAGTAAAATCAGCATTGGGGAGCGCAATTCCCATAGCTCAAGTCTGAAGCCTGAATGGGTGTAAGAGGTCGGATCCAACAAGCCCAAATATGGCCGGATCGCTGGCAGTTCTATCTACTCAACAAGCCATAAGAAAGGCCGTAGTAGAGGAACCACCATTTCAGCAACCAGAAGACGAAGAGCTGTCAAATTCTAGCTCTCCCGATCTGATGAACTCAAGTGACTCAGATTAAAGTCTTCTCAAGTGGTTAAGGATCAAGATACTACTTACGTTCGGTACTATCAACTGAATCCAAAACTTGCAAATCCTTCAGCAAATCCGTAAAGCACAAAGCGAGGATCGAAGGAACTTTTTTTCAACAAGTCCATCAAAGCACAAAGCAAAGGACCGAAGAAAACTATCCCAAAGTTCATGAAAAGCCTTAGGCTGAACTAAGTGGATTCGTCATCAACAAGTCCGCTATGCACAAAGCTCTGGACCGATAATTTTTCGCCATCGACCTAATACAAACCTAAGGGTTTAGGTCACTGGCATCTACCCCTTCAACAAGCCCGACAAAGCTAGAAGCATAGGGTCGAAGGTACAAATCATCTGACAAGTCTGTGAAGACAAATCAGATAACCCTTCATTAAGTCCGCAGCACAAAGCACCGGACAGAAGGATCAAAATCTCAGGACTCAAGCCAAAGTTGCAGAATGAGCACCTTGTATGACATCTATAAATGTCCTTAAAGACTGGGGGCATTTTAAATATTTATTTGGGTTGACATCGCACTGCATGCCAAGATCCCCAAATAAATATTTAAAATTTCATCAAGATACAACCAGATGATTGAACAATTTTAAGCATATGCTATCCACTAGCATCAATCTACAAAGACAATACGTCAACCATATGTGGATAGCTCTAAAAGAGCAGAGGAGAAAGAAAATCCTAGTGTGACATCCACACAGTCGGAGATCCACTAAAAAGGAAACCCAAGTGTGACATCTAGAACAGACATCTAGAAATCCACAGGGTCAATCAGCATACAACAAACGTGGCTCGCTCCAGGCACGTACCACATTTGTTGGGGGGCATTTGTTGACCTGTACAAAGAAAACAAAAAAAAGAGAGAAAATCAAAATAAAAATCCTTACCTGCACACTGCTCTCCCACGTCGCACGACCTACGCACGTCGTCGTCGCTCTTCCACGACGAGGCCATACCTCGCGTCGTTTCTCCCCACGATCGCTGGCTCAACTCGGTCGAGTCGTTAAAAGATCGAAAGCAACGAGGCCTTCGGCCTCTTACACGATTCATCTCCCCGTTCTTTCCTAGACTCCCGATCCCGCTTCTCTCTTGCTCTCTCGTGCTTCTCCTTTGATTCCTTCGTGGCTCGACAACTTCGCTCCCTGCGACGACTTGCCCTACATGTCCGACCGGAAGTCACGACATTCTAATCAGAAGCAACGACAGGAACTCACGGCTGTGGAGGCAACCTTCTCCCTTCTGATCGCTTCTTCTGTTCCCGCGTGGCCGTCCGACTTCGTTGCCTTCGACGACTCGACGATCCTGAGGATCGGAAGTTACGACATTTTGATCGGACACAAGAACCAGGAGCTCGCTGGCATGAAATTAACTTTCTCCCTTGCACGCGTGACTCCCCGGCTCCTTGCTGTACGACTTCGCTCCCTTTGACGTCGCCCCCTTCCTATTACGATCGGAAGCTCCGACATTTTGATCGGGATCAACAACGGGAGCTCGTCACCTCTCTAGCTCCTTCGTGGCTGTTTGATGCCGCTCCTACGACTCTCCCTTCCGGTCGGACTGGAAGTCACGACATTTGATCCGAAGCAACAACAGGAGCTCCCGCTGTGTGAGGGTAATTTTCTCCCTTGTCACGCGCATCTTCGGCAAAATCCCGTTAAAAATTTTATTTATATTTAAATATAATTATCTTAATTAACTTTAATTAATTATGGTTATTATTTTTAATTAATTATATTTATTATAATTAGTTATACTTAATTTTAATAAAGTTATTATAATTAATCTAATTAATTATAATTAACTTGAATTAGGATTAAATTTAATTAATTATAATTATAAATAAATAATTAAAATGATTTCTTAATTAATTATAATTAATTAATATTAACTATAATTAATATAAAAGAAAATATACTTGCAATGCTTGCCCCCGCCTCGACATCCGAGGCCCCATCGCCGACTACCGCCGGTCTGCCGATCCCAAAAGTGTAATTTATGGAACCCTTGTTTGCTCTCTTACCTCGGCATGCGTTTCGAGTCGGTGGTCTGCCTATACACGCTTTTCTTAGCATGATGGGAGGGGCAACCGGCGCGACACCCACGACAAGGTAGGCGAGCGACCCTCGGTTCCAAATCCTTCTTCGAAGTTCGTAACGAGCCGGTAAACCACCTATACACACTTTTCTTAGCGTGGTAGGAGGGAACCCGGTGCGATGCGTGCGACGAAGTGGGGATACCCATAAGTACCCGTTTGCGGGGAAATAACTGCTTTTTCTCTTGCAATAGGTAGCGGTAGAAGACCCATACACGCTTTTCTTAGCATGGTGGGGACAAAGACTTTACACGGCCGCGGTGTATTTGAAAGAGGGCACCTATCATACACGTTTTTCTTAGCGTGGTGGGAAAGGCCCAGTTTTCTAGTAGTTTTCCTCTAAACGGGGGAGACGCCGGGAGGCTGCCAAAATTTCGGGTGAAAACATGACTGTATTCGGACCTGTCTGAACTCAAAAGAACAAGCAGTGGGACTCAGATGAACTTGAACTATGGACTTGTGAACCGTTGAACTTGATTGAACACGAGCAGGGGACATGAACAAACTTAAATGACTTCTAAAGGTTCAAATCCAAATAAAAATCAAATCAAATTGGAACCAAAACTCAATCAAAAGAACTCAAATCAAATTTGACCGCAAGGAATAAATATACTTGGACCTAAGCTAAAACAAATGTGCAAGGATTTGTGCCAAGACTCGCAAATCCAAACTTTGCTTGAACATCAGGACTTGAGTCAGATTTGAACAATAAAATACCCGTCGCACTTAACGCGGCTCATCTACAAATGACAAAAGAATCCAACATGTAACGGGTTGGCAATAAAGGTGTATTCGAGGAATCCAAAGCAAATACAATCTTTGCACAATCAATGTCTTTTGACTGTAAATAAGTGCCCCGCTCTCCTACAAGACATACGACGGATGGAGATACAAGCAAGTACACTACAACCTCAACACGTATAAACAAAGAATGTAGTGGACTTTTACAACAATCCCTATGAGATCGGGAGCATCGTACCTGCGGGAATAATGAATGGCTGCGGAATGTACGGGTGCCCCTCCTATATATACTGTTGGAATCTCCTACGACAATCCCTATTAATGCCTGTAGATTGAGATGGCAATACTGACATTCGGTAGCGGAGGACCATCCCCTGTAAATAAGTACAATCAGCAAAACCACCTGAGATTGGTGAAAGATGGAGATGGCAAAGTTGACAACGACTCCCCTACGAATACTCCTAAGAGTTTGTGGCGGATACAACGGGTCCCCGCAAATATATACAAGTCGCTTGTGGATAACAACAGTGGATATGTCGTAGGTACAACGATCCATTGTGGGCACAAGTACAAGCATCACCTACGATAGTGGTGATCAAAGTGTTGTCAGTATACCAGGTACAAAGACAACCCGATGTACGAAAAAGGACACCCCTTGGCAGAAGAGAGAAAATGTTTGAACAAATTAGAACCAAACTTTCTGGTGTTCTAAAGTCTTTTCTTAGTCCTATACTTAAGAAGAAAACAGTTCTAGTGCCCACAAACACTGGAAATAACAAGTCTACTACACTGAAGATCCTAAAAGGAGTTCTCCCCAAATCAGCACTCATTGACTCCAAAGTCTAGAAAGTCCTACCCCCAGTGATTGAGAAAGGGGAGTCAATGTCAAGGTGAGGAAATACCTCACAACATCCAAATAATGACGCCACCGGATCTGCAACACTCATACTAGCGGACAGAAGGCGTATATAAGCTCTCAAATGAAAAGTTGTGTGCATCCAAATGACAATTATACGCACAACTACAATTATTTCAAAGTACCCCTGCACGTGCACTATAAATTGTTACACATAGGTACATTAAAGGAGAAAATATAATCTTAATTCGCATGGGCTCCTGCGAGTGTGTTATTGGTACACACGTGACGCCTAGGGATACTGCGCGGGTCGATAAGTGAATTCTAGTTCGAACCTGATCCTCCTATACGAATCAATAGGAGTCGATAGGGTTCGAACTATCAAACAAATATATGGTTGTGGTGATCAGTATATTTGTTTCAATACATTCATATTAGGCATTCAAGATCTAAAATCAAGAAAATTCACAAATAAAGGCATAAAGCCTACGAGAAACCCGATCCTCAATCAATAGCTTGGTCGAGTTGACAGGGTTTAATCCATAAAGGGAAATGACCCCAAACACCCCGATGATGGCCGTGTTGATTGTTTATCTCAACCGGAGGGGTTCACACATATTTTCAAATGCCACCCAAATACTCCAAAAATTCAAAAATCATTCCAAATTCCAAGATATTTAAAACTGAAATCAAACCATCAATGCTTAAAGCAAAATTCATTCTCAAACAATCTACTGCCAGTAAGGACGTGGTACGTGTCTTCTAATCGGCGGTCTGCCGCCAAATGACACCGTAGGATAAACGGTTATAATGACCCGGGGTCCTCTGAACCGAGTGGTTTTGCCGCCAAATGGCACCACGAAATACTGGTTATGGCCAGAGCCAATACACTCCTTATTGGCATCAAATCCTTGAGATATGAATCAATAGGATATTATTGATATGGCACAAAGCCCTCTTGTTAGTTAAGGTGGATTCAAATTTGTCCCCTTAGACAAATATTCACCCCAGGTCTACAAGGTCCCCTTGGATGAAGCAACCCATGGCTGCCGACAAGGATCCTTCTGTCAGGTTGGGTCAACTACCTCCTCTGACTAAGTAGATCAGGGACCACGATGGCCCGGGACGACGGAACCATGGGATCTTGATCGGGTCCATCATCCATTCCCCCACCATCCGCTTTAAGTACGAGATGGTGAAAATTTCTATTTTAAATATAAAAAATCTTCAAATTTTCAAATATCAAATTTCCCAAATTCCCAAACTTCCAAATATTTCAAATACCTAAACCTATGTTGCTATCATATGCCAGATACACATATCTTTACGTATCTGATCGACGACTAGCCTTAATCGAAAGTTCTCTCTTGTGATCGGGAGGGGTAATTAACTATAGGGGCTTGCGCCTATAGGAAACCAGAACTCAGATCATAAAGTCCTCGCAAAATGAGGGCGAAATCTCTGGGTAGTGTCTTATCTACAAATCCATCTGCCTTCCAAAATTTACCCCGGAACTTATTCGTTAAAACTCCCCCTCGCTAGAATAAAAAGCAGAAAAGCAGGCGGGGAGGCGGGGCCGAATTTTCGGAGCCCACAATGTGAAGAAATGATATATATAACATATTGTAGAGATAATACCTTTGCTTTGATATTATTATTTAGATGGTTGGTTTTCACTCTTTTCATTATTTTTATTTGTTTAAAATAATAGAAGTCTAACTCTGATACTTTTAAGCTTTGTTTGGGATGGCTTTCTTACTATTTTTTAAAAAATCTTTAGTAAGAAAATTTTATTTTTTGTACTAAAAAGCCGTTTTAAGAAGCAGCAAGAAAGCCGTCCCAAGCGAAGCTTTTTTAATGATATGGTTGACATAAGATCAGATACAAATTTTTAGTGGCTCAAGGCTAGCTATAAATTTAAACCCATCTTGGTGGCAGGAGAAATCCTATGCCCTAGAAGCCAGGAGTATATCAATTGAGCCAAGGCCTTTTTTTTTAACAACTAAAAATATTTAAATTGAATAATGTGTTGTCCTATTTCTTGTGTACTAGTATCTTTATGATGTATTATTCTATATATTTTTATTGTTTTCATATTGTATACAAGGTTGTCAAGACAAACTATAATGCAACACAAATGAGTTTTTTTCGCTCTGAAGCATGAAGCATTAGTATATAAGGTGAATGCTTCAGTTAATTGAAGCACATATATCAATGATATCATAGGAAACATTTGTATAGGTTTATATATTTTTATGATATTCAACAACCATTATATAAATCAAAATTTTGAAATGATTTATATAACATTTTCAGTCAAATACTATCAAGAAAAGTTACTTCTAAACTCAAACTCGAGAGATTTTTTGTGTACCATTAAGAAGAATCAATATGAACAATTCAATAAGAATTCTTAATTCCCTCACTTTTGCAAGCCTAATATAATGTAAATTTGATAATAAATTAAGAAATTAGTTTGTCGAACAACATGAGCAAAACCAAATGAAAAGGATAAAGTAAAGATCTAAATAAAGCACGTCAAAATTCAAAGTACAAGCTAAGCTTATAAAAACTTAAATTTTAAGTCACTGCTAAAAGTACACAAAAAAGCGACAAATCAAGAGCTTGTATTACTTTGATCTTCTTGTAAGTCTGTGGCTGTCTCCATGTCTTGCCATGTCAGATCATGATTAATATATTCATCTTGGGTATCATCCATCATTCCAGTGAGTCACAACCACCACTACTGCTTATTGTGTAGATGCTTCATGGTTTGATTGCACTTCACATAGACTAGCTTCTAAATATGATCTAGCATATTTATACTTTTGGTATATATCTGCACTCAAGATGTGCAGACCAACATTACTCCACATCAAGTGAATTATAATTAACCAATATAATTTATGAAAAGTCGAGATGATAATCAAAGGACTTGTTAAAAGACAATCCAATTCCCCTTACATTCTAAAAAACTAAAAAAATAAACTCCAAATGAAGCGCTTGTTCAGCAATTTTGAAGAATTTCTCACTTGCATATCACTTCAAGAGAAAGACTGCATGAGGAACCACGTAGAAACAAAACAAACAGCAGGAGTAAATCCTTGTATCACGAACATAAACGAAATAGAAATTGAAGTTGGAAGGAGGGAGTTTCTTGTGTATTCTAATCACCTGATGACATTCGTAAAATAACTTGAATTTTAGTTGAGTAATGGAATTCAGAGCTCCATGACTTGCCTAGAAGTAACTCTCTTATGACATTTTTCTTGCAGCGTGGATGGATTTAGAGCTATGGTCGAGCGGCATCTGCAGGTTGAGGTCACAGGTCATAGTCGTTTTGGCCAACCTATCAAAATTTGTTCGTCCGGTTGGATGGCTCGCATATTACAACATGAGTTTGATCATCTGGATGGGACTATATATGTGGATAAGATTGTTCCAAGGACCTTCAGGAAAGTTGAAAATCTGGATTTGCCTCTTCCAGTAGGATGCCCAAAGCCAGGTGTCTATAATCATGGCTTGTGACCTATGAAGCTAAATTTTCTTAGGTAATTGTTTTAGAAGGTTTATAACATTAATGCTGATTCATTTGTTTCATGCTTCAAATTTTGTTTTAATTGCTATAGAGTGTTGCAATAACTAAATTTTGCTTTGGTTCTATCTGTATTTGTAAACTGTGACGATTTTTCATTCTTTACAAGTGAATTCTTAGATTGCAAATTGTGTGGAACTTATTAAGGCTTTTTTTGGGTTTAAGAAGCGGAAAGAAAGCCATCCCAAATGAAGCCTAAGGTGACATTGTTTCAAAGAAAAAATATTTTGCTTTTTCTGTTTGTCAACATTTGCTTTCTGGCACTTCAGCTTTTTTTTTTTTTCTTCTCCTCCCACACCGTTGAGATTTTTTACTTTAGTAGTTTAGATCAATGGATGCTGTGTAAAAGATTAACTTAGGCTACATTTGGGACAGCTTTTTAGTTGCTTTTAAAAACAGTTTTTTAGTGCAAAAATTTTCTGAATTGAAAAATTTTATATTAAAAAGTTGTTTTAGAAAGCAGCAAGAAAGCCGTCCCAAATGAAGCCTAGGCTTTGTTTGGGATGATTTTTTACTACTTTTAGTATAAAAATATTTTGAGTTAGAAATTTTTATACTAAAAAATTATTTTAGAAATTAGTAAGAAAGTTATCTCAATACTTTAATTTCAAATCTCGACTACAATTTATTTGGCTATTATTTTCTCTTTGTTTTTAAAAAGCTAATATGTTAGGAGGCCACTTTTTATAATAGTTCTTAAAAAAAAATTTTTTTTTTCCCAAAACAATTTTATAGCTACATTTATAAAATGTTGAAGTCATCTCAAACGCTCTTAATAGCCCATCATGAGTTATCTATATAATAAGAATGTTAAAAGCTATTTTTATTCATTTATAGCAAAAATTAATTAAGCTTTGATATATAATTTTATTTATATTACTCAAATGTAATAGTATTTGAAGTGCTATATCTTGATTCAAAATTATAAATTGGGAGTCAGAAGATGAGATTGTTATGATCATTCTAAAAATATAGTGAAAATTCAAAAAAAATTCTCTTCTATTTTCTTTTGTTTTTTATTCATTCTTGTTAGTAAGGTAATGATGTTGATCATATATAAATTATGATCTAACACCCGCTATCATAATATATGACTTCATATTGATTTTTATTCAATTGAATAACATTTTTTTTGGCTTTAGAGAGGATTCATTGTATTAACAACATAACTATTGGTGGAGTTTTATCCTTATTTAATACTTATTGCAATCAAATCATTAAGATTTTGAATAAGAGAGAGATTGTAATCGATAATTTGAGGAATTTTGTTTTGATGAATTTTGACTTATATGAACCTCATAGGTAGCTAGAGAGAAGATCATTTGATCCAAAAAGTTGTCAATGTACCCAACATCATTTAAATCGGATTCATTACGTCTTGTTGATCATGATGAATCAGGTTGAAGGCTAATCAATAGGTTTATAAAGATAATTTACAATCAACTAGAAGTTACCAAGGAACATAACATCTAGTTGTCTGGTCATAACTCAGCTATTCAACTAGCATGCGCTGCATTGCTGAAGGGTTTCCTTTGATGTAGTGTTTGCTGACATAGACCCATTGTTTAATGAATCAACACTTTGCTTCACTGACAGAATGTGTCCTGAATAGTTACAACTATAGGGCTACAACGCTGTTGATGATAAAGAACTACGGCGACCATGTGACATCTTTTTAGCATGGCGGCACTAACTTTTGGCACCGCAGTGCTATATAAATAGAGACTGAACTTTACAAGGCTGACTCCTCTGGTATTGCAGTGCTTCCAGATAGAGACTAGGTGCTGCAATGTCCACATTCTACCATGTCCGACGGTGACAATGATGGCGGCGTGTGGAGGTATTGTGTCTGATGCCGTGGCGTTGTACAAGTACTTAAAAATTTCTCATCTTCGATTTTTTTCTACACAAATACAACTAAGATAACATGTTTTCACTAACAAATCTAAAAGTACTAAAATATAGGATAATACATCACCGTTTATAATTACTAAAATTGAATCAGGGCTATACTACTTCTAGTTTGAAAAATGCTAATAGTTAAACTTAATCAATCATTCTTGTATTTACCTTTTGAATGTTGAATGCAAAAATGTAGTTTTAATAATTAGATATATTTGTAGTTAAAATTATACTTTCATTAGTTCCCCATCCTTTGTATTATCTCTCATATTATAATTTTATATAAGATTGTATTTCAAATCTTAAGCTTTACTTATACTAATTTTTTATTGTACTTATATTTTTTTAATATATATTTTTATTTATTTTCTTTTTTAGAACTATTTTATATTTCTTTTCTTTTTCTTGAGTACATAGTTAATGACTTTGAATTTCAGCTTCTGCCTTCAGCCTCCATACAATCTTAATAATTTTAATGTATCGACTTAATAAAATTTGACTATGATGAACACAAGTACTACTAATTAACTATAAAAATAGGAACATACTAAGGGTTGAATGCAATAGGTTTAAAAATTTTAGGATCATTTTTAACAAAATTAGCTATAATTAGCTTCTTATAATACAAATCAATCGAAAATAATAGGTTTGTCGTAATTATATTGAAAGGTGTACCCTACTTTTCCCTCAAAAATATAAGATAGTTGATTCATCAATATCCTTGATTATCATCTTTGAAACAATTTTAATACTAGTAAACCTCATTTATTGTTAATATGGGATCTAAGAGTTACTTGATTTTAACAAAGATGCCTCTATTCTATGATAGTCAAGATAATTTAATTAGACAAGTTCATTATTTATCTCTTAATCCTAAACAAATCTCCAAAACATATAATAGATAATATTATCAAATTACAAGTATAGTAAGTATATAATGAAATTATATGGTAATAATTAAAATCAAAATTGTAATTAATTCTATTTAAGAAAATCCAACATATAGATAATCAGCTAAGTTTAATTCCTAGAAGGAGAATTTAGTTCATATAAGAAGAGGGAGAACCACTAGTGCAAACATACAAAGCATGCCTCCAGCTACACGTGTTCACATCGAGGTCAATGAGAATGGTGTGCCACGTAATATACTAAAATTTATTATGCTTGGTTTATAGTTAAAAATGTAGTTAGAGATCTTGTTTTGGTACTGATATCATTATCAAATTGGTGCAATAAAGGCATGGAGCCCTTTAAGAAGAAAATGTTAGTTGAAGTAGTGCTGAGCAACATAGTAATAAGTCATATGTTAATTATTTCTATATGCTAATTTTAACCATTTATTACGCTTAGGCCAAAATTTGTAATCCCTGAGAATATACAACGTTAGATATTGTAATCTCTTGGTAACAATTACAAAACTAGTTTGAATTTAGAGCACTAGGATAATAGACGAATAAAAGAGATTATGGAGGTTGTCTCTACAGGAGTGGACCTAGTGCAATGGTGTTAGCTTGTTCATTAGTGGTCTAAACTAAGGACCAGATGAATTAGCCGGACATACAACAATATTATTTTCCTAAAAAAAATTGAAACTAATATGACAATTATATTTTGTAGTAGAGGGCGACCGTAAAAAATGCAAAAAAATAAAAATAAAAATAAAAATAAAAATAAAAAACAAATGTGTTCGCCTATGATGGATTCAGTAAGCTTTATAAGGAGAAAGCAAGAGATGGTATGCATTTCATTAGCTTATGTTATTATTTATAGTAAGGAAATTAATCTTTATATTTTACCAGTCTATAAAGGATTGCCTGCTATTATAGAAAATGAATCGCATGCATAAAGATGACTCCTGATCATCTGAGGAGACCAAACTAAAATGGTTAAACTTATTTTATTTCATAAGCAGTTTGTAGAATGAGTAAATTGAACTAAATATATTTTTGTTAATATAAGCACATACTTGTGATATGCTTGTTGAGGAAGGACTAACGCCAATAGATAAAAATTTAGAGGACAATGAAAGAGTCTTCAAAGTAATCATGGGGCCTAAATGTCTTGAGAGATTACCAACACAAGGGTTGGGGTCACTCCAACCTTATATTTTTCTCAGAGCATCACCACTCCAAGCAGCAGAAAAGTGGTAGTGCATTTGCTCAAGTTCTAAGACTTGATGAACAAATGCATGCACTTCAAAATAAGATGAGACAATTCATGCAAAAATATCAATGACATAATTTAACTTCTAGAAGCTTGACTATATAAACAAAATTTAAAAATAGATATTTTTATCTATAAATTTACTTATCATATTATTTTTACTATTAATTTCTTATCATATTACTTTTAAGATTACACTCCATATATTTGATTTTAGATCTAATCAAATATATACTATTAATAGGGAGATAATAATCAGTTCTCACCTCATTGAGGCCTATAACGTAGAAGAAGCAAAGGAGGGTTAGAAATATGATACTCGATTATTTTCTTATGTATGGTGATGTTTTATTTTGAGATGTTATCAAGATGGTGGATTTTATGTTCGCCTCTAGATATTTCTATGTATGACAATATGAATTTTATTCAAAGAACTATTACAAAGTTTGATGTTAATTTTAAATTCACTATTGATTTTTATTATGAATGCGGTTGCAAAGTTTTGATTGGTTGACACTATTGTTATTATCTTTAGGCATAAATATTATAGTTTGATTGTTTTGAAAAAAAGAAGGAATTGCTCTTAAGGCATATCCACTATATGTTTTATTTGTACACCAAAATCTAAAGCTTCACAAGAGAAACTGATCAATTTTGCTGTTGAAATTAAGCATATTTAAAAAAAAAAAATTACAGCATGAAAGCAATTTTAACCGCTATAATTGATCGACAATATAACTATTTTAACCATTGCAATTCTATTATTTAACAAAATTGTAGAGATTTTAACAGTTGCAATGCTTTAAGAATGCAGCTGTTAAAACCACAACAAAATAATCGTTAGAAAAAAAAACTTATATCTAATTTAAACAATTCAAAATCCACCAGGAAAATTACTTCCAAGTAGGGGTGTCAATATTTGACGCGACATGAAAATCCGATCCGAAAATTTCGGATTTGACTCGACCCAATTTCAAAACTGGTCAGGTTCGAGTTGACCCGACAGGTTGCCGGGTCAACCCGCCAGCCCGTTTAACATGTATTGCCTGCATCTGCCCAGGCTGCCTGCTCTCTTGCCCCGGCTGCCCTTGCCGTGCCCGCACGACAATGCCAGCAGCGTGTCGCCCGCTCACCAGCCGAGGCCGTCCGCGCGCGCTCTCGCCTGACCCCGCGCTCGCCGAGATAGCCCATGCGTGCTCTCGCCTGCCCAGATGCCTGCTCAGGTGCGCACCCGAGTCCCCCGCGCACACCGCGTCCAGCCCACGCTCACCTGAGTCCTGCCCGCGCACACCTGTGTCAAGCCCACGTGCACTCGCATCCAGCCAACGCGCACCCGCGTCCACTTCCAATGTCGAGTCGGGTCAACCCGACAACCCGCCAGGTCGGGTCCAAATTCAGATTTCCGACCCGTTTACCTACCTAGTTCGGATTAGGGTCAATCCATTTAAACCCGGGTCAATTCCAGGCTCGACCCGAAACCGACCCGTGACCCAATTTTGACACCCCTACTTCCAAGGATAACAAATAGAATGATTTTGTAATGGTTGTTTAAACCATTACAATTTTTTTTTATTGCTCAAAATAACTTTCGAATATAAAAATTTTAATTTTTTAACTAAAAAATTACTTTAAGAAGTAATAAGAAAACCACCCAAATCAAGCCTTAATTAGAATTTATATTATATTAATTTCAAAACTAATCAAACATTTTAAAATTCACCCAGAATAAAATATCCTCATCCAAATTTATTTCCTATCTCTATAAAAGAACGAGCGGCTTAGCATTTTAGCTTTCAAACAATCCATAGAAGTGCGTAAGGATAAAGTTTTTGTAAACAGCTTTCTTGCTTCTAAGTTTTAATTACAACAACATGAAAAGGTTAAGTTTGGGATCTAAGTGAAACACAAGAGAAGTAAAAAGAAAAAAAAAAAAAAAAAAAATCTGGGCTTCTGCTCGCAAACTTCCCCATCGATCATGAAAGGCTTTCTCCAATGGAAGAACTCGACCCTTTTCTATTCACCGTTGTGTTCTTCAAAATCTGAAAATAAAAAATGAAGGAAATAAATAAAACAGAATCTTAAGAAAATAAAAAAGAGCACACTTTGTTTATTAGAAGTACAGAGAGAGTAGGGAGGATCTATATAAGATATTTATTGATATAGAGAAAATATATGATAAAATACCAATAGAAGTGCTTTGGAGAGTTCTAAAAAAAAAAAACGTTAATAATGCTTATATTCAAATCATTAAAGATTTGTAGAGGTCGATCATTTAGTCTAAAGGTTTTCATTTGAGTAGATCTAAAATCAAATACATGGATTGTAATTTTAGTACTAACATATCTAGTGGTGAAATTGTGATATTGAGTGATGAATTCATTAAAAGAACTGTACATTTAGATATCTCAGGTATATTATTTAAAACGATTGTGAAATGGAAGGAGATATTATTAGTAGAACTGAAATTAGATGGTTGAAGTGAAATATTTTATAAGATAGTGATGAGACCTGCAATAATTTATAGCACAAAATGTTGGTCATTAAAAGAGAAGCATAAAATTAAGTGTTGCAGGAATAAAGATGCTTTGGTAGATGAGTGGCTTTATACATAAAAATAAAATGCGAAATGAGCATATATGTGAAAAGGTAAGAGTAGCTCTGATGACAGATAAGATTAGAGAGAGTCATCTTAGATGGTTTAGTCATATAAAATGTTGATCTTCTGATGCCCCGCTTAGAAGAGTAGCTTTATCATTCACAAGTTTTTCAGGCCTGATACCATCCATAATTCGTTCCACTAAAGTCATAATATCATTCTCGGATTCTCGACCAACACAGTCCTCAAACATGATTTAGTTTTGTTCAAACCCACACTTAACACTCATATATTATAAAATTATGAAAACTCTCCGGATCTAATCTAAACACATCATCCTAACCATTCTAAATGTTTTTAAGCCCTAGAGCTCCATATTATCATCAAACCTAACCCTAATCTTTCATAAGCAAGCTCTCAAATTTGATCAAGTTTTATCTTAAGTCGATCTCTCTTGTGAAGGGTATTATCTCTATTTCTCCATGAACTCTATCGAGGCCAATAACACCTTATTACCTTTTTAAAGCCTCCCAAGCCAACTTCAGCCACCTGCCGAAAGCCAAACTCTAGGCTTCACCAATTTGATGTAAGTCAATTAATTATTACATGTTAAACATTCTATAATGTTTTTCATTATGTTTACTCTCCACTACTGATGGGAGATGCTTAATACATCAACATCTCATTTAAAGAAATTGGTGATAAGAGTATAAAGTATCTTGTAGTTCTTCTGCATCTGAACGTAATTGAAATGTCCTTCAACAAATAAACTGCTTCATTATCATATAGATTGACTAAGCTAAAGTTATACTGGTTAATTACTTGGTCACTTTATAAGGAGCAATATTAACCTATACAACATGAGTGCAGAAACATGCAAAAATAAGAAAATAAGCTAGATCATAAATCGATGGAAGGTCTGGTCTACGCAAAGCACAAAAAATCTTCTAAACTAAGGCATGATAAAAGTGATGCCACCAGTGGCAGCGCCTATAAAATTTTTATAGGGAGGCCCAAATAATTTTTTTTTTAATTCTAACAGTTTCCTTTTTTGGTTCGAGCTTGGCTCCATCATTAAAAATTTTAAAATTTTTTTGTTGCATGTATTATTTAAAAAAGAAAATATTACTTATAAGATATAAAAAAACTTAAAATTAAATAAGAAATATATCTTTCCCAAAAAAGATAAGCTTTTACAGGAGCAGAGAAATTCTGCATTAATGAAAACCAAGAATAGAAATATAGAAAAGAAGTTTTACAAGGAGGATATATATATATATAACTATAACTATAACGTAAAAGTCGATGTACTAAAAGTGTGGTTGCTCTATCATTTTTATATATATAAAAAAAAATTGCAGGCGAGAGAGTCACGAAAGGTGGGAAAGGTTTTTTAGATCTCTATGGAATAATAAAAAAAATGTAGACGAGACAGGTGCAGGAGTAGGAGATTGGGAGCAAAGAGCGGGGATAAGGAGATAGCCATAAGAATATGATAAGAGTTTTTAATTTTTTCTCATATCAAGCTTTATAAATTTAAAACCTTTGTGCATCATATAATTGAGATCCTACTTACCCAATAAGAGTACAAATAGTCCTCCACTGATCGAAAGTTTTTGCGAGAACTCCAAGTTTGAAAGGAGGACAAGTTCACTTCCATTAGCATGAATGATGGGTCACCTCTACCAAGGAACTCAATTATGTATGCCACAAGGGTTTGATCGCAGCAAGCAAATTTGAAAGGCTTCAATCTTAAGAGTAGCCGGACATTTAGCAGTAGAGAAGATGTTGAATTTAAAGAGATATATAAATTGACCTAAAATGCTCTTAAAGGTGAACAGGCTCCTAAGGATCAAATACTCAGTATTTCAATGCAACACTCCAAATTTGTCTAACCAAAAGTGAACGGATACATTTCCACTTGGAACGCTAAGCTAGCCTTGGAAAAGAATTTTCATAGATTTTATTGCAGGGCTGACTAAGAATAAATAAGGATTGACTTATCTATTTTTTCTTATGAAAAGCTTAAGTGAGATGGAATACTTAATTCCTTAAATGAAAATCATCACAGGAGAAGAAGCTACAAATTACTCTTTAAGTGTTTGGAAGCACTTTAGTCAGCTTAAATCCATCATCCCTGATAGAAGAAAATTAAGTACTTAGCCAATTCTAGAGAGCACAATGCAGCATAATGGAAACTAAATTGAGGAGCAGCACTACATTCCACTCATAGACAAATGGATAGGGAGTAGTGAATAAAATAATGAAGAAAGAAGACCTGAACACTCTTCTATAGCATGGCAACGTCAAATCTGAACAAAATTCTCCTTAAGCAAAGACGAGGCTACACATCTATAAATTCATCAGACTTTTATAAAGGCTTGCCATCATGGAAAAGCCTTTTGGTAAGGTAGTCAATAAGACAATAACAACCCCAGTACACTACAATGCCTCAAATAGGCCATTAGAGTCTGACTAGTTCAACAAACAAAAGCTCAATCGAGGTAAACTTAATTTGTTCATGAAGCAATTTCAAGGTTGCTTGAGTTTAGCCAGCTGGTTAAGAGAGCTTTAAAGTAACTAAGAAGTTTTTAGTGATCTAAGGATGATTTTGAGCAAAGAAAAGGGATTTTGGCTCGATTGATACCAAGTTACAAGAAGATTAACTCAACAACCAAGGCAGGTTAATTTTTGAATGACTTTTAGTACTATCATGATGGGTTTACTCCTGATTGAGTTCATAAAAGTAAAAATGAATTCAAATAGATTTTAATTTGATCAATGCTAGATTGATTGAGTACTTTAGCAAAAAGGTGAGACATAAACACATTTGAATTGAGCCTGAATCTTGTTTTAAATTAGGTGCAGTAACTTTGGAAGCCACTATGTGCAATAGACCATGTTGATATCTGAAGGTGCTCAATTGGATCTTAAATGAGTCACAGTTTAATATTACCTGCATAATGTAGGTGTCCATAAACTCGTAACATGTTAAGACTTTATATATGAGTTGTACTGCCAAATAAAGCTCATTTGGTTTTAATTTGGTCTACATGAGTAAATTAAATTTGGCCCTACATCACATAAAAAATTGTGTGATAATACATGAAAATTTGAAGTTTGTTTACGATGTAAACTGATTTGAAGTAAAATAAATGCAGTATAAAGTTTAAAAATAGTGGTGGTGGTGGTGGTGGTGGATGGCAGGTGGTTGGTGGATGGCGGTGGTTGTCGGTGGATGGAAGTGGTAGCCGGCGGTGGTGGCTAGAGGCGAGTGGAGGTGGCCGATAGAGGTTGGCAACAATCAATTGAGCTTACTTGCAGTGTAAACTATTTTTTCCCAAAATTGGGTGAGTTTGGTTTACCTAAAAAATGAACTAGAATGGTTTACACTACATTTACTTTACTTTGCATTCATTTGTCATCTAACCAAAACTAAAATTTTCAAAACCATTGTATTTGGAATACTTTACACCCTTATGTAATCCAACCAAACAACCCCTTAATGGTCAACATTTGAACTGTAAAGCACCGCAAGTCTCAGCACCATCTAATAGAATTTTTTTTTATGTTTGAGGGTACTTTTCTATCAAACAATAGGCCCGAAGCATTCCGCCACTTCAACCATCCAACTTAAATTCTACTAATAATATCCCCATCTATTTCACCATCACTTTGAATAATAGACCCAATATATCTAAAACATGTAATTTTTTTAACTACTTGACAGCCCAAAATCACAATCCCCCTACTAGATCTATTACGATTAAAATTAAACTCCATCTATTCAATTTTAGATCTACTCAAATGAAAATATGTAGACTCTAAAGTTAACCTCCATAATTCAAGTTTTACTTCAACTCCCTCACTACTCTTATCAACAAGAAGAATATCATCAACAAAAAGCATACATCAGGGTACATCCTTTTGCAAATGCTAGTAAGAACATTTATGACTAAAGAAATAATATATGGGCTTAAAGCTGATCCTTGATGAAATTGAACTATAAACCCCAATATAATTATGGTTAATATGAAAATTGTATCCTGTAAATTCAAAATAAATCATTTAGTCTTCACATTTTAAATACTGAATTCATTACAATGGCCATCTTGACCCTAGCTAACCGTCTACTTTCAATGTGCACTTGTCAAGCCAAAATGAGAGAATTTGGGGACAAATTCTTATAAAAACAACAAACTTGATAGCATGACTCTATGCTCTCTCCCACACTACAGAACTAATGGAAGTTGTTTGGTTCATTTGAACTTCCAGACCCAACCAATACGTCCATCCTAAAACCATAATTCTCAATCTACCCCTGCATACACCAAAATGGCTACTTTTAAACAAGTTTTACTCAGTTTTAATCAAGTTTTGGCTTACATATTGCCAAATACTTTTTTTACTTTAAATCATACATTTTTGTTAAATCACTCTTATCCTATCTATTGGATTATCCAGTGGAAATGAGCTCGAAACAGAACTTCCTTTATTGCGGTTCTTTTCCTCTCCCTCAGGGATGCAAGCTCAAAAACAGCTTCAGTGATTTTCCATAACTAAAGCTTATGAATTAGAAATGGAGTAAATTATTTTTTTAGAATTTTGAAAGAAATTGTAAATAATTAACTATTTATGAATTTCTTGAAATAGTAATACATTATGATTTATATTACAAAATTTATTAATTAAATATTGGAGGATTACATGCATTTCACAAAATTCTTATGTATTTACATTTCTAACATAAAAATATTTATATTTACTAATATAACACTTTAATTTTTAAATTATAGCAAAGCAAATGCATGAAAATATTAAATAAGTTCCTTAAATATTTGATAAGGCTAATAAAAATAATTGAATCAAATATTATGAACGAATTAATGCTAAATATTTAGTAAGAATGATTAGAAATAAATTTAGGTCATTATTAATTAATTAGAATTATTAAAAAAATTAAATAAACAAACAAATTATTATTGATCACCATGAACTAATTAATCATAATTAAGATATTTAATAAGGATTATTAAAATTAATTTAGCTAATTATTTACTATTTATTAGTTATTAAAAAATAAAATAATAATAGATTATTAATTTATTAATTCAAATTACTAAAAATTGAATATTTATTAGCACAACATCAAAAGCATGAACTTTCAGGTAAAATCTTGAATTGAATCCTAAATTCTTAAAACAACAGCCATACATTTTGTTAGGATTTACATTTGGAATTTATTAGATCTAAATTTATACGATTTAGACGATTTAGTAAATGATAGATCAAATGTTTTATGTAGAAAGATACTAAAACCTTATAAAAGAAATGAATCAAGCTCAAAGAGTGAAAATTGAGAGGGAGAGGCTAGACTCTAGGAGCTTCTCATTGAATTTGAGTCTTTAAAGAAGACAATATTAACTCTAGAAGCTAGCATTGAGATCAAGAAGGCTAAAGTGGCCAAGTAGATTGAGAGCTTGATAACTATGCAGCAAAGAGTTGGCTGACTCTATGTATCAAGCCAAATCGACGGTAACCACCTTAACCGGATTGAAGAAAATTGAGCTAGCTATCAATTCATCCTATTGAGTTGCCCATGAAGTATGCCCATAGTATTTGTGAAGAGTTCAGTGAAATTAGGGTGGAATTTTTTTCATGATGAGGAAGTTTTATAATACTATCTGGATGAGTCAATTTGTAGCAACGACTGAGTTCATTTTTAGATAGTTTATCCAAAGAGAAGATTTCCCTCACAATATTGAAGTTGATCCACAATTCTATTGCATATTGGGAATAGTTGCGTTGTCTAGAGACAATGCCGAGTTCAATAGTTCTATTGCTAGTTCAAGTCGTCCATGAGAATAGTTTATCCAAAGAGAAGATTTCCCTCACAATATTGAATTTGATCCACAATTCTATTGCATATTGGGAGTAGTTGCATTGTCTCTATGCCGAGTTCAATAGCTCTATTGCTAGTTCAAGTCGTCCTTGAGAATACCCATGAGCCTTGATTTTATAGCCGACTCCTCATTATTTCATTATGAAATTTTTGATGTACCTTCTAATGAGGTAAGTAATGTTATGAAGATGGTGTCAATTAAATCACGATGCCTTTCTAATTTCTTTTCTTTTGAATTGATGCAATTAAATTTCTATATTTATTGAAAAAAAATAGTTTCTTTTAAATTTGTCCATGTTTATAAGACAAATTTATATCATCTCACTGTAATCAATTTCTTGTAATTGACCTTGCATATGATGTTGGATCTCGTTGAGTTCCCTAAGTATGATGAGCTATTAAGTTCTTCTAGACAAGTTCCTTAACTACAGCGAATTATTAAATTCTTTTAGATGAGCACCTTGAGTATTTGATGAATATATAAATACCATGATATAACACTATAAATTTACCAAAATATTTTTTTTTTTTGCAAAGAAAAAACTGAACTAAGAAAATAAAATTATCTACATTCACTAAAATAATAATTTCACAAGAATGTCAAGGATTCGAGGTACTTCTCTTTCAAGGATAAAATACCATTAAGCGATCTCCACTCTAAGTTCTTAGCATATCTGATGAGGACATCTGAGATCAATGGCTACGATCTTGAGATATTTATTTATTTATATGTTTTATGTACTAGTTTATTTTATATTATTGTGTTTCCCGTTATACCCTTGCGGGTTGTCATGTAGTGTTGTAGCCTGAAGGGCATTTTCGTCTTTGTTATTTTCTTTTCATGAGGCCTATTTATAGGCTAGCTTTCTTGTATTGAAGGATGATGAATTATTGAATGAAAATTTGGTTCTTGTGTTCTCTTGGTGAGTTCCCTCTTGAAGATCTCTTAGTGAGTTCTTTCCTCCTAGATCTCTGTGTGAGTTCTATGAAGAGCCCAAGGTGAGGGCAAAAGCACTACCCGCCAGTCGTTGGATGCGTCCTCGACTCGTGGTTTATTTTATCTTATTTTTCTTCTTCAATTTTAGTTCTCCTCCTCCCCACGCCAAGACCTACCCAAGCTTCCATCATCCACCACTTTGCCCGCTAGCATCCTCCACTACAACCCAAGCTCCATCAAGAAGCTCCCAAACCCGACGGCAAGCCCTCTTCCTCCTTTGGCCGCCGGCCACCCCTTGCTCCAAGTCTTGATGATGATGCCAATCATCATAATGACTCCTTGATTGTTGCTTAGCAATAAATAAAGGAGTTACCGAATTTTGAATTTCAAAATTTGAAATTCAAAACTTTCCATATTTGAAAATTCCTAATTAGGAAAGTTTTCGAATTGAGCCAAGTCAAATTTCATGACATGTGGAGTTTTCAATTTTTCATCCTAGGTGGCATCGATTCATTTGAAAAGCACTTACTCCCTCCCTATTCCCCTCTCCTCCACCTCACCATGCCGCCGGCCCTATGATGGGTCCCCATTGATGGCTTAATTAATTCCCTATTCCAAGTTTGAAATTCAAATTGATTTCAAATAACTTTCCTTCTAATCTTTTAAAACTGAAATTGATTTCAGTTTTACTAGTGGTCTCCACCTCCTTAAAACCTCCAAGCCCTCTCTCTCTCTTCATGTGGCCGGCCACCTCACCCTCATTGCTTCTCTCTCTAATTGCCACCTCACCACCACTTAAATACCTCTTAAAAACCTCCTAAATACCTTTCCCCTCAACAAAAACTTCAGTTTTTAATTTCAGATTTCCAAATCTGAGATTGGAGATCAAGATTAATCCCTCTCAGATTTTCTCTGCTGGAGTATATTGCTGTCCGGAAGATTCCAAAAGCTGTTACAGATTTTCGGGTATTTCCACTTGCTGTCCACTCCTTGGGAAAGTTCCAGATTGTTGTCCCCTGTCCAAGAGTGCCCGAATCAACAAGAAAACTGTCCAAGAATACCTCCTTGCTGCTGGCCAGTTGCTGTCCTGAATTTCTGCACCGCTTCCCGGGTGTTCCTTAGTGCGAGGAGGTTCGGGGTTGCTGCCCACTTCATCCCCAACGACAAACAACTTTGCCGGAACGCGTATCTCTCTTGTCTTTGGGTAAATTCGACACCAAACTCTTTATCTTCATAGTTGCATTCTTGAATGTGAATTTATTACCTTCATGAAGATCATATTAATTATTCGCCGCTAAAGCCTAGTAATTAGAAGAGATGTGTGAGGGACCTTTCATAGACTAATCTTATTGTTAGCATTGGAATTCTTGTTGAAACCACTCATGTATGCAACGTAAGACTTAGTTGATTAATTAATGATCTCAACCTCTCGCATGTGTTTAGACATAAGCTATTTTATCACCTTATCATTTCTATTTTGTCGTTTATCATCAAGATAAAGCTTATAATTATTGTGCTCTAAAAATTAAGCGTGTAAACTTCCCTAATTTAATCATCCTTGCTTGTTCGTTCCACATCAATATCCTTCCTAGTGTGGGTTTAAAATCCATATGCTTTATGATCTAATAGTTCTTCAATATTGTAAGATCATTTCCACATAGATTTGAGCTTTATAAAGATGGATCATTGTGATGTCATGTCGACTTTTTGAAGGACAAGATTTATCAAGCAAAAGTTTTGTTCACATTTGTATCATAACATTAGTTGACTTGTCTATTGAATCTTTCTTCAGTGGATGGATATTTAAATTCTGAGTTCTTCAAGAAGGCGAGAGAAGTTCACAATCCTTTTTCTATTGACAAGCACTTCTTCAAAGTTTGAAGATGACTAGTAACCACACAAGTTGCATTTGACAGGTAAGAGCACTTCAAAACCATGGAAGAGGACAAAGAAAGTTTGACTAATAACAAAGGGGCTGTTCATAAAGCCTAGAACACAAAAAAATAGCTTTCCAACCCATTTTCCTTAAGTGCCTTTCTTTCTATTGAGATGATTCAAAAATAGTTTCAAGCAAATTCTACCCGTTGGTTAATTATGGGATGGTGTACAAAAAGTTAACTGTTTGACTATGGCAATATTCATTTTATTGTTAATGAATTATGGACAATTGTCACTAATATTTACCATTAGTAGACCATAGTGTTAGATAACGTTGATCCAAACTTTTTTTTTTATTGTTTTAGAAGTCACCCTTACAAGAGCTTTAGCTTAATTCCATTTTATAAATCGGAATATTATAAAGAGAATGAATCGTTATTTACTACTCACTGGAGGGAAAGGTCAAAATAGGTACATATCCCATATAACAATTAGCAATAGATTTAAAATCAACTAAAGCTTAAGAGAAGGATGGAGTTGTAAGAGAGCAAATTTTTACATTGAATATATAGAATCGATAACTCTTCTGATCTTATCACAAAGTTAACCAAAAATAGCCTTGTTATAGAACTCATTAGACTAGTGTTCTTTCTCCTGAGACACTTTTGCATTCCTAAAATGAATCTCCTTTAAGTTGCCAACAATTTCAATCTTGTGTGCACATCACATTAATCATAGTCAATGACTTTCTAAAATCCTACCCATTGATCAACAAATATTGTGTAGCCTTGACCTTGAACCTTATGGGATCCTTAAGGCAAGATGGAACTTAGCTTGTAGAATGATATTTAATGAATGAATGAATCAATCTAAGTAGAAAGGACATCAACTTACATGGCTTTAGGATCTTTGATGCTTAAGTAGGTGGGATTGATTACAAGCCAAACATATATATAAATACAATTGGAAAGAAAGTCAGCAAATTGGCTATATTCTCAAGGAATATGTTTATACGAAAGTTCTCCAATTTGATGATCTCAATTTTGAATTTACCAATATATTTTTGTATAATGAGATCTCAAGATCCATACTCTCCATTAACTTGATGAACCATTCGCTCAAAGTAAAACAAAATGTTGATATGCTTGCCATTAAATCCTAAAGCAAATTGCAAGCCGACAAGTACATCCTTGCACTCTTCCTGGTTATTAGTGATTCGAAATCAGATTCATACTGCATGTATAATAATATTTCTAGTTGGGCTGTACAATCTAATTCCAATTTCAACTCATTTAACTCTTGAGATATCATCGACAATAAGAGCCTAGAAAAGATCTTCATAATTATAAGTTTCATCTTCAACTTCCAGGAGTGTTAGTAGGCGACATTGTCATTTATCATCAACACCTTAATAGTGGTCCTTAACATATATGAGATAGGAAATTCATTAAGCTCAATAAAACATTTGAGAAATCAATCATAATGATCTAACTTCAAGAGTACAACTCATAAATGATAATTTTAAATACAAGGCTTGAAACTATGGATGAACTCACTAACACCAAGGATTGATGCTATTTTCATTTTAAATACAACGCTTGAAACTATGGATGAACTCACTAACAACTAGCATTGATGCTATTTTCTATATGATTATGGATCTCATTTTGGCTCTATGAAGGATTTTCCCAAAATAATAAATTAGTCACTATGTCCTGCCATCACCTTTGATTAAACCTATGCTAACTACATCCTCGCTAAATGAGCAAGTCTTCTTTGGACTGTGGGCATGAGTGAAGACTTTGCAAAGAGTAGCATCTACTACTAGTTGAATGTCTGTCCACCTCCCAAGTGATTAGTAGAATGGTTTGACCATCAATCTCCATCAGCTCATCAATAATATCATAAAAAGACTTCGCAATGGGTGACAACCCTGAAGAATCAATGTTTATATGGTTGAAAATATGTTTAAAGAAATATTCTTAAAACTCCTTATGTCAATTAAAAAATCACTAGTCAAATAGCTGGCAATAAGGTTGCAAGATATTCAGTTCTACAATCAATTAATTTCAATGGAGGTTATGGACACCTTTTAAGATGTTGATGAGCTTGAGGTTGCATGAATCTCTCTTGATCAAGGTTGCTTAAGGTTCTTATTCTACTTAATAGACGTGAAGTTTCAATGTTGTCTTGGGTAAGCAAGAACCAACTTGTTGAATTTGTCAATGAAAATAAGTTCTTCCAAGAGGCTTTGAAGGTGATGATAGTTCTTTACATTGTGACCACAATCTATATGGAGAATGTCATAGTTTATCATGTCACGAGTATATAATTTAGTGTGGATCAATAATGGATTCCAAATGTACTTGAAACAGATGGAGTTTTCAACTTGACAAAATCATTTAATCTATGATGCAAAGATATAGACACGGCGACATGGATACGGGACACATTAATTATTGAAAATATAGGACACGGACATGGTATTATAGTTTTTGTATTTTAAAAATAGTATATAAAAATTAAACAAGTATAATTTTAAAAATAATTTAAAAATAATAAGTCATTTAACTAAAATTTGTGCTTAAAATGATTAGTATTAGAATGTCGAGAGTTAGGCATCACTGCCGTTTATCAATCACTGAGAGATGAGATGAAAATACCTTCACTGCCAAAGAGAAATGAAAATGAGAATATTCAATGAATGGGTATTAAGTGCAGATGTTGATTTGGTGTTGTTAATAGAAAATAAGAAATTTAGTTTAAATCCCGCCAAATATAAGAAATTATATTTTTTAAAAATTCATAAAATATTTAAGATACGCGTGTCCGACACGCATGTCCAATTTGTATTTAATATTAATTTAATTGAACACGTTTTCGACGTGTCTGACACATGTCGAAGGTGTTTCAGACGAGTGTCGTGTCGGATACGTATCAGACACTGCACAACTCTTTGAGGAGAAGTGTCTGTGCATCATAGCATTTAATGAGAAATGTAGGCAGAGTAACTCTATATTAAGTTGGCATATCCCTTCTCGAGGGATCATAAGTCAACGAAAAAATGTTCTTCCAAGAGGCTTTGAAGGTTATAATAGTCCTTTATATTATGACCACGGTTCTTATGGAGGATGTCATAGTTCATCATGTCACGAGCATATAGTGTAGTGTGCATTGATAAAGGATTCCAGATGTACTTGTCACAGATGAAGTTTCCAATTCGATCAAATACATTTAATGAGGAATTTAGGCAATGTAACTCAATATTAAGATGGCATCTCCCTTCTTGAGGGATCATAAGTCATCATATCTCTATCTTGATTACAAGAGCTCAATCGAACCCTTCTAAAAGAAAAGGAAGAGTAAAAAAAAAATAAAGAAAGAACAAGTTAAAGTGAGATTTCAAAGAGAATTTTGATGAGGTTTCATATGATTTTGTCATGCTTTTTTTCTACAGTATTTTTCATATGCTCGCGTTTGACTAATAACCCCCTTATTTATAGGCGAGGATCAACATCACTATTACAAAATTGACTGGATGGAATGATTACTTAGGGAATGTGTAGGTTGAACCACTATAACTAGCTATATAACGAGCAAGTTTGTCATGAACCACTATAGTTAGCTATATAGTGAGCGGGTTTGTCATGAAATCAGCTCCTAGTCATGGGTTAGGAATTGCAGGAAGATTGTAAATTGAGGTTGAGTACTCTTGACAAGTTCTTCTTATGAGAATCTTTAGTTGGTTGATTGATTTTTTGGAAAAGTTGAGTTCTTTTGAGTGAAAAGCCTTGATTAACAGGCCACTCTGTGAATCCTTCAAGCGAGTTTAGTAGCTTATGGCGGGCAGAGTTAGATCCAACTCTTAGACAACTTATTTGAAAAGCAATTTTCAATGACTTGAAGCTTCAGCCAACATTAGATTTTGCGAGTTCCATGTTGTCAGCAGTTCAAGCTGGTTCAGAATCTATGGCTTATTTTATCTAATTTAGGTCTTCATAATGGATGTACCAATCTAACCAAAATTACTCTGAATGTGCACTAAATTCCACTTAAGTTAAATCCCAACTGCCCCCAAACAGCCCTTTATTACAACAAACATAAAAATGTTTGGAAAGATAAAGAAAAAGCACATAAAAGATAACTAAAAATATCTATACCTGTCTTAGCATTTGGTTCTCGTTTTGAACTGTGGATAGCCTCTCCTCCAGCTCCATGTTCTTCCTCTCCAGCTCCTTCACCTTCTCTTCCAAATCGCTTAAATAAGCCTTCTTTCTCTCTCTAGCCTGCTGCGCCGATACCCTATTCCTCAGCAACCTTTTTTCCACAACAAAAACATTATACACAAAAATAAAATTAAATATCTTACATTTCCTTCTAATTATTAAAAATATTAAATAAATAGGCATTAGTTAAAATACACGCAAGTAGGTAGGCTCACCTCTTCAGCCGCCTGTGCTCTTTTTCCGCTGGACTCCTTCCACGCTTCCTTTGACCGGCCACCGACGGACCTGCGGCGGCGGCTCCGCCGTGGCTTCCAGAGGCCGCCGGCCCCGTCTGCTCTCCGGCGACGAAGTCTGGTACTCTCCGAATCTCTTCGTCGCTCTCCATGCCTGCCAGCTCGAAGCGCGGCAACTTTAGATTTTGACAGGAAACAGAGGCTAGAGTAAATATGGAACCAAAAAATTCCGATTTTTGCTCCATTCCTTGTAAGAGCAAAATGGAAAGAAAATTCTAAGAACAAAGTGCGAGCTTGCCTTCTTTGATTTCCAGGCGCAAGCCAGAGCTGGAGGATCTGGAGCTCGTTGCTTGCTCTTGCTGCATCCTCTCTCTCCCTCTCTATCTCCTTGCTGGGCTCGAAGGAACGGCGCGAGTAGAGGAGAAGATTTCGCTATACTAATTCATTTTATATTTTGCTTCATTTACCTTTTTGGGAAATTGCTTCCGGGCACGCAAGTTCAGTCTGTAAAGAGGGGTTTGTGAGGGCTTAAAGACTGATCTTTTACCGTTGGATTGAAGAAAGGGGATGGTGGATACAGCGTTATCGTGGCAAAAGAAGCTGCCATACGTGAAGAGGTAGATCGAATGGACAGGAGATTCGAAGCGTGGATGAACGGATCACCCTTCGATCCGAATCTAGTCGTGCGGCTGATGGATAGCGGTGCATCCGGGTCCTTTTCGGATGTTGCGGGAAAGATCCGAGATGACAATTAAAGCTGCTTAATTCTCTTGTTCCCGGATCAACCTCGGACTAACGGAAAGCTCCTTATGTACGGATTGCTATTTATTTATCTTTTTTTCCTTTGCAAAAATAGGGACAAAATATGTCCAATTTCATTCAAAAATGAAATGTTACATTCAAATACAAAAAATTTGTATAACAAATGAAAGAAAAACTTGCAAAACTAAAGGAAGAAAAGAGAGAAAAAAAACCTAATAGAAAGCCTAAAGCCTACTAATAAAAAACTTCTTAGAAAAGGAGTAAAATTACAATGAAGAAAAATAAGATTAGAAAGCTAGTCTTAAAAAAGGAAAGATAAAAAGCAGTAAAAGAAGTGATATATCGTCAAAAATTATCTTAATCGGGCACGAATCTCGATGCAAAATCAAGTTGGAAACTTCTGAAATTAAAATTGGAACCATCCAAACTCTGATTTCAGCAAACTTACAGTCGAACTGAACGTCTCGGAATACGAACCAAATGATGTCAAATTCGACTCAATTCGAGCCCAAATGGGTCCAAATCAAGGACCTGAAGCACTGTTGGAAGGTTCAAACCACAATTTGGGTTACCAAATGGATTTAAAAAATGACGTACTTACAATCAAATTGAGCGGCTCGACGAGAAGAATCCAACGAGCCCAAGATTGTCGAATTCCGACATCATTAAGGTCTTCAAATGTCTAAAGAACGATGCATGATCGAGGGATTCAACATCGGCCGTTCATCCTACCACTCCCCATTTACCCTTTATCTCTCACCTATTTACGGGTCATGCCACTTCAGAAAATCTATAAATAGACTCATCATTTCTCTTGAAAGGGGACCGGAGCAAGAAGAGAAGAAGAGAAGAGAAGGAAGAAGCTCCTCCTCGACCACCACCGGAGTTTCGCCGGACCATCATCGGACCTTCGCCGGACCACCACTTGAGGCCTTCACCTCCGCTGGACTACCGCCTAACGTCGTTGCTCCGCTGGACCACCACTTGATTCCCTCACCTCCGCCGAACAACCACCTGACGCCATTGCTCCACCGGACCACCACCTAAGGTCCTTGTCTTCGTCGAACCACCACTTGAAGTCCTCACCCCCGTCAGACCATCGCCTGAGGCCGTTGCTCCGCCGGACCACCACTTGAGGCACTGTCCTCCGCCGGACCACTGGTTGACACCGTTGCTCCCTTGGACCACCACCTAAGGCCCTTGCCTTCGCCGGGCCACCACTTGAGGCCCTCACCTCCGTCGGACCACCGTCTGACGCCGTTGCTCCATCGGACCACCACTTGAGGCCCTGACCTCCGTCGGACCACCGCCTGATGCAATTGCTCTGCTAGACCACCACTTGAGGCCCTGACCTCCGCCGGACTACCGTCTGACGCTGTTGCTCCAGTGGACCACCACCTAAGGCCTTTGCCTTCACCGGGCTACCACTTGAGGCCCTATGCTACACCAGGACACCACCTGAGGCCCGAACTTCTGCTTGGCCACCACTTGACGCCTAGAGTTCTACCAGAGTACCGCCCTACTACAACTATCTTTCTGACCCCGGTCTCTTGCGGACTACGGTCCTTCTGACCTCCATCGCCTACTATGGTCCTTTCGACCTCCATCAACAAACAACTGTCTTTCTGACCCCGGTCTCCTGCCTACTACGGTCATTCTGACCTCTGTCGCCTACTATGGTCCTTTCGACATCCATCAACAGACAACGGTCTTTTTGACCCTGATCTCCTGCCAACTACGATCCTTCTGACCTTCATCGCCTACTATGGTCCTTCCAACCTCCATCAACAGACAACGGTCTTCTGACTCTCATCTCCTGCCGACTACGGTCCTCCTGACCTCCGTCTCCTACTATGGTCACACCGACCTCCATCACCAGACAACGATCTTTCAGACCCCGGTCTCCTGCCGAATACGGTCCTCCCGACCTCCGTCGCCTACTATGGTCACTCCGACATCCATCACTAGACAACAGTCACTCAGACCCCGGTCTCCTGCAGACTACGGTCCTCCCGAGCTCCATCGCCTACTATGGTCCTTCCGATCTCCATCACCAAACAACGGTCTTTCCGACCTCCATCCTATCGACTATGGTCATGCTGACAAAATAAATACATCTATTGTAACTCCCACCATGTAATATACTCTATATGATGTACATTTGTGACATCAAGCCAATGCCTTCTCCCTAAGAAGGCCTCATTTGTAATCGAGTACAAATACTAGTGGATTCATTCAAACTAGGCCAGGCCTTGTGGTTTTTCCCCCTTTTCAGGGGTTTTCCACGTAAAAACTCTGGTGTCTCTTATGAACGCTACACCCTCTCACTTATCTGATTGTGTGCTAGATCTTCGTACAATGCTAAGACGTTAAACTATATATTTCTCTACCGCTGCAAATATTCCAGGACACAACAAGAAGAATCCCTTAGAACACAAATAACAATCAAATTAAGCTCCAAAAGATCCACCAATAGAAAGACAGCTCCATATCCATAATAAATTCTCAATGAACAAAATATAACCTCCTAGCTAACAAGAATAAGCCATCATCAAGTTCCATCCAGACCAACCGTCAATCAATCAGGCTTCTATACAGACCAATAACCAACTCAAAAAGATCCATCAACATATAGATAGCTCCAGATCCATAACAAAAACTCAAACAACATAAAACATCACCTAACATCACAAGATCAAGTCACAAAGAAACAATCACCGAGCCAACTGCTAATCAACCTGACAACCATCTAGACCAATACCTTGAAAAAAAAAGACTAGAAAACTAATCAAAACAAATGTTCCAATAACAAAAAATAGCTCCTAGCTAACACAAGAATGAGCCACCAAAATCAAGTTATCACGAACCACCCTCCAGAAATCAATCAAAAAGCAATCAACCAAGCTTCTAACTAAACCAAAAACCAATCAAGATAAACGAGAACAAAAAACAAGCACCCAACAAAAAAGAAAAATGACCAAAATAAGGAAAACAACATTCCAGAACAAGCTACAAAAAACAAACAAACAAACCAATGTTGCAACCCGATCTCACAAGTTTATGTTTTTGATAATAACAAATATTGAGGCTCATATCCTTATGTGTACTTATATTTGCAATATATTTTTGTTTGTGTGTGTACTAATATTTCATGAACATCATGCACCATCCAACGAAGATTCAAGGCTCAATAGAATAGGTGATGATGAAAAGATTTTTGTAATATTCATTGATATTTTTTTTTCTTAAGTAAAGTCCTGTAAGGGAGTATGCTAGTTTGGTAATCATGAACACACACACTCATGGGGAGTGAGAATGAGTCAAAACCCGAAGTTTAATTTTTGAACTAATCGTATTGCATGATTTATATCGTACTATACAATCAATTCATCTAACTAATCATACTAGATGATGCAGATCATCCAGGATGATCAGTTATGATCATAAAAAATAGTCATCAATCATAATTTAAGCAATATTTTATTTTGTTCTAATCGTTTGAGATGATGTATATCATACTGGATGATTTATGATAATCATGAATGAATTGTTTCTATGATTAAGAGACAAATTATAGTTAATTTATTTAATCCAATCGTCCAGGATGAATAGTAAAGATCGTACTAGATGACCTGAGAGGTACATGAGATGATACTTGATTGTCCCAAATGAAATAATATAATTTTTCTTCTAATCATCTAGGACGATCCACAATATCGTATTGGATGATCTGTATAAATTTGAACTGATTATATTGGACTATTTAGAGATCATTTATGACTATCAGGTCAAATTATGCATATTATACTGGATGATCATACGATCATACAAGATAATATTTGGCGCCAGAATTGAGTTTATAGGGTTTTTCAAATTCTGCACATCATACTGGATGATCATGCGATTGTAGTGTATGATCTTTACCGCTAGAATTAAGTTTCTAGGTTTTTTTAAAAGCCCTCTATTTGTGTTCTCCAAAGATATTATTAGTGTCTTTGGCGTGCATTGAGTCTCCATTTTTTTGGAGAAAATTTGAAGAGAGAGCCTTGAAATGGAGAGAGAAAATGGTAGAGTTTGAGAGGGAGAAGATCCTTATGGGTTTCAAGGGTGTGTGGAGGGGGTTCACACGATTGCTCTAGTAAGCTTGCACTTCAATACTATCAGATTCAAGGTTTATCTTAAGGAAAGTGTTGGAAAGAAGAAGATATCTTTGGTGTCAAACTACCCAACTACTCCGCCGCATCGGGGAAGATAAAAGTGATTCAAGGTTCTCTGCCTGTGAAAGGATTTATGGTTCTTTGTCATCTCCTAGAGGCAGAAAAAGGATTACAGTTCTCTGCTGCACCGGGTTAATAGAAGAGATTTTGTAAGGACTTCTTCGCCTAGTTATAGATATTACAATTTAGAATTCAAGATTGAGTTTGATATAATGTAATTTTTTATGATAATAAAATATTATTGTAATGATTACTATTTCTCCTAACATACATTGGATATATTTTCTTTTTATTATTTGTGTACTAATATTTTAGAAAAATCATACTCTAGACTATTGAAAATCTCAAGATAGAGTATATTAGGGTTTCATGTAATGAAGTATGTAAATTTTCTATTTTTCTTGAGTTTGAGATAGTGTGATTGTAATTTGATAATCATGCACACACACACATAGGGGGAGTGAGTCAGATATTAAAATTTTAAAACTAATCATACTGTATGATTTCAAATCGTACTAGACAATTTGTCATGGTATTTTCATCAAAATGAAGTTAATCAAATCATAGTAGAGAATTTTTTTTGTATTATTCATACTGTATAATATTTGTTCATATAGATGACTCATAGAGTATGAAATGGGTGCGTACTAGTTCATCCTAAATGAACTCATAATTTTTTGAATTATTCGTACTGTAAGATGGTTTTTTCCTACAGATGACTCATAGAGTATGAAATGGGTGCGTACTAGTTCATCCAAATGAACTCATTATTTTTTAAACTATTCATATTATACGAAGCTTGATTCATACATATGACTCACATAGTACGAAATAGGTTCATCCATATTCGTACCAAATAAAGCATGATTTATTTAAATTATTCATACTATATGAAGTGTGGTTTGTATAGATGACTCATAGTGTACGAAATGAGGTTCATACATGATTGTACCAGTTGAATTAGTTCAATTTTAAACTATTCATGCAGTACGATGTCAGTTCGTACAGACCAGTGACAGAGTATGAAATCAGGTTGAAATCAAGTTCGTATATAAATTTTTGAACTTTTTGTACAGACGAACTGCGATCGTACTATATGATCTGAGTATGTTCTAGTTATAATTTTTAGTTTTCTGGATGGTTTTTCTTATCTTATATATATAAGGGTCTTACAAACTGACACTCTTTATCTTACTGTGAATTTCTCTTAAGAGTGGATAAGGAGAGTGTTTGGGAGAGTGTTTTTAGGAGTGAAGAGTGAGAGATCTTATAAGAGAAAATTATGAGGGGATTCATAATGTTGCCTAAAGGTAAATATCTATTATTTATTCTTCAAAATTCTTTCCTACTTCCTTTAAGGATCTTGAGAGAAGATTTTCAAAGAAGATAATGGTACACTACCGTCAGTAGGAGGGTGAGAAAGGACGTTGGTACTCTACTGTCACTAGGAGAGTAAGAAAGGATTTAGTGCTATACCGTCATTAGGAGGGTGAGAAAGGATGTTGGTACTCTACCATTATCAGAAGGGTGAGAAAGAATATTGGTACTCTGCCATCACCAGGAGGGTGATAAAAGATGTTGGTACTCTACTGAATTGAGTTAGTCGAAGAGAGGTTTTGTAAGGGCTTCTCCACCTTGCTGTGGGGGAAAAAGGAGAATCACTTTGATTTAGTGCGATACATGAAGAATGAGTATTCAGGGAGTGGACATAGGTTTAGTTGAACAAAACCACTATAAAATTTGATGTTTTTCTATTCTTTTACTTTTTACTACATTTTTATTTTCTGCACTTTAAATTATTTTGGTTGAAAAATATTTTATGAAAATCTATCATTAAGTAAAATTCCTTAAAACAATTTTCTAAAATTTAAGAAAAATTTTAAATTACTAATTCGCCCCCCTCTTGGTTAGCCTTGGGATAGTTTTATTAGGTCTAGCAATTTCTTGAAATTTCAAGTGGTATCAGAGACTACTTCAAAAATTAAGGTTTAGATAATTTTTTTAAAAAAGATTATGGATACTTTTGGAAACTGAAGTACTCCTAAAAGATATTCGATTACCTGACCACCGCTATTTGATAACATTCCTTTTGAATTTAAAAAACTAGTATGTCTACTTTTTTGCATTCACTTGACTATTGTATGTAGATTTTAGTACATGAAGGTTACACTAGACCCACTAGACTTGTTGATGGCATTAAGATTGAAACACTGTTTATTGATTGGATATTAGAGGAAAAAAATTAGCTTAATTAAACATAAAATGTTTAAATAGTTTTTTTGTGCCCTAAAATCTGAGAATTATATGCGAGTTTGAACCTGTAAAACTAGAAACAAATTTGCGGTAAACTTTGCATAACATATGAAGAAATTAATGAGGTGAAACAAATTTAGATTGAACATTCTATTACATGACTATAAACTTTTTTGTATGACACCGAATGAATCAATCATTGACATGTATACATGTTTTATACAGATAGTGTTGAAACTTATTAATTATGAATTAGGTTGTTAGACCTAAGCTTATGTCTCAACGGCTAACCAAGAGGGGGGTAAATTGGTAATTTAAAAAATTTCCTCTTAAACCGATTTAAATTTAGTGATTTTTAAAAACAATTTTTCAACGATAGATAAAAACAAAAGTAGAAAGAAAATAAAAAGCAGCGAAAAATAAAAGACACAAGATTTATAATGGTTCGGTCAAACACGACCTACATCCACTCCCTAAAGTCTCCCACTTTAGGTACTGCACTATTACCACTAGTGTCTCTCCTTTTGCCTCCATAGCAAGGCGGAGAAGCCTTCACAAAAACTCTCTTCTACCACTACCAGGTGCGGTAAAGAACCGTTGTCCTTTTACACCCTCTAAGTGTAGGCAGAGTACCTTCGTCCTTTTACACCCTCCAAGTGTAGACAGAGATCCTTCCGCTGTTCACACTCTCCAAGTGTAGGCAGAGAACCTTCCACTGTTCACACTCTCCAAGTGTAGGCAGAGAACCTTCGACTGTTCACACTCCTCGTGTGTCGGTAAGAACCAGATCTTCTTGAAATTTCTTCTCACGAGAAATCAAGAAGGATAAGAGAAAATATTGAAGTAATAAAAAATAACAAACAAAGATCCTTACCTTTGAGTAACCAAGTGAACTCTTCACGCTCCAATAGTAAGAACTCTCCTTCAAACACTCTCTCTCACTCTCTCCTTCGATTTCACTTCAGTATGCATGAAGACCAAATGATAAAAAGATTTCATGACAATTTTATGTGGACCTTTTATAAGAAAGACACGAAAAATCATCCAAAAACTGTAATATTTCAAATCTGTATGTTTATGATCATCCCATACGATCTCATTTTGTACGTACGAACAGTGTATAAACTATTGCGTACGAACTCAATGTACATTGGTACGAATTACCTTCGTTCCCGATTATTGTCCCGTACGAAAATGGTTCGTCCGGTACGAAAATTATTCCCAAGGTTCATTGGAACGAAAATGCAGGACAAAACACAAGTTCAAAGAACAGAGGATATCGTCCTGGGATGAATGGGTTAAATCGTCTGGATGAATAGTTCAAGAGCACAAGTTTAGAGGACATCATTATGGGATGAATGGGTTAGCTTGTCTGGATGAATAGTTAAGAGCACAAGTCTAGAGGACATCATCCTAGGACGAATGGGTTAGTTCGTCTGGATGAATAATTTAAAGCACAAGTCCAGAGGATATCGTTCTGGGACGAATGGGTTAGTTCGTCTGGATGAATAGGTAAAAGCATAACTCCAGAGGACATCATCCTAGGACAAATGGGTTAGTTTATCTGGACGAACAGTTCAAAGCACAAGTCCAGAGGACATCATCCTGGGACAAATGGGTTAGTTCGTCTTAACGATCAGGACTTAAAAAAATTTCGCCCGCTTTGTTCATTCCATTGCTCTTTGGGGAGTATAACTGACAATATCATCCCGTACGAATATGGTTCGTACTGTACGATCAATATTATAAAATTGTGAATTTTTTAAATCTCTCCCCCGGTGTGTGTGTGCGTGCTAAGTTACTCAATTATAATCACACTCTCTCAGACTCAAATAAAAGAAAAATATAGACTCCAAGTTACAAAACATTCTAAGCAGATCTTGATTTGAAGTATTTAATAATCTTGAATATGATTTCCCTGAAATGTTAGTTCACACAAGAGCAAAAACAAATCTTATAAAATATGTTAGGAGAAAATAATAATTAAAACAATAATATTTGGAATCATCAAAACATACAAGTTGCAAGAATGTAAAACATGCAAAGCTAAGTAGCAACTCTCTCAATATATAGTTATCTCATTGCATACTTTAGGTAGGAAACTAACGAATTTAGAAAAAATTAATAAAATCCTATGTTATTTACCTACTACTTATGATGTAAAGATAACTATCCTAACTGATTTAAAAGACCTAAATATTCATTTTAGTGATAATATGCATGGATCACTTATTGCTTATGAGCAAGGAGTGACTCAAAGACATATTGATGCATGTGACAAGTAGAAGGAGAAGAATATAATGTAGAAAGTGGATAATTCAAAAAGTGATCAGCCACTATCTGAGGATGAAGAAGATATTGTACTCATGATGAAGCCATTTAAAAGTTTCCTAAGAAAAAGCAATGGAGACATCAGCAGTGGAATAAGGGTAAGTTCCACAAGAATGCAAAAATTTCAAATGACAGCATTTATTATGAATGCAGGAAGTCTGTACATATTAAAACTAATATAGACTGTAATTTTTTTTGCAAATTAGATTTATAATATATTTAGTGGAATAAGGATTGTTTCTTTTGTTTGTTTTTATTATTGGTTGATTTTTTCTTTAATTTATGTTTGTTTTGTTGTTAGTATTATTTTTAATTTCATTGTTCCATGTCATGGATCTTAGATGATTTATTTTTGGAAAAGAGTTTTGTTTATCATGTCTCGAGTTACTTTTTCATTCGTCATGTATGAACCATTTTTGTATTATACAAATTATATAGATTATACATGATATTTTTTTTGAGTTGAACAGACCTAAAAGAGATTTTTGTAAGCATATCGTACTATTTGATGACATCATCATACGATATGATTCATAAATTTTTGAATATACGAATGGGATACATCTTTAAATGAAAATTATTTTCAAAGATAGTACATATGAAATCATATTTTGTTTGTACGAGTTGTTAGTTTGCATGTGGACAAACCTAATTGCCAGATACAATCATTATTATTCTGATCATCCCGAATGAATACGTGTTTATCTGTATGACCATACTGGTCAAAAAGTTATAAGAAATGATTTCTCGAGAATGGCAGTTTATAAAAATTCATTTCATTTTGGATAGTTTTCATTCATATGTACAAAATTATTTTCGTCCCGTATGATCGCATAATCGTACGTACAACACATTTTCATTATATATGATTGTGCCATTTTTCTTTAAATTGGATGGTATTCAATGGTTTTTCTTCACAATCTTCTTTAATCTTAAACCATCTCGTATTCTAACTTTCAAAATGGCTAGCAGTTGCAAGCGGGCATGAACTTCCAAGGCCTCTTCCTCTCATTCTAGTTAACTTGACAAGAATTTGCTCTCAAAAGATAATGAAGAAGCCTGCACTCATTTCTTTGAGGCGAAGATAACTCCGTATCATCTCCTGATCCAAAGAGATATTAACTTTTTAGTAATGCCTCTTTTTGATTCGACTCAATTCTCTTGCATTCTCACTCTGATTTATGCCTACCATCATAACACATTCCACTATTTCCTTGCAAACCTGAGAATGAATGAAAATCATACTAGGATGTCTTCATATGTTTTTAAACAGTGAGTAGAGATTACAAAAAAAGATTTAGGCGCCTTCCTACAACTTATAACTGTAGGGGTTAGGACACACACAATGATTTTTAGGTTAATTTTTTACTGGTCTATAATTAATTAAACCTTTAGATGTGTTTCTTCAATCAATCACCTACCTCGTGTATACACCCTGAACCAAAATGATAGGATCATCCAGCATGTATTAAGGACTTTTATTATACCTAAAGCTGATGATTGTATAAACCTAACTCCCTTACTTTCTACAGTTAGATATCTTATCATGACAAACACTCCTACAGATAAAGCCCAATTGAATATGGACTACATCTATAAGCTTACCTACATTGGACTTCCTCATAATAGGAGAAAAAATATGGCTTTAGGACATTTGGTGCCCTATATTCTAGAAAAGAAATACAACTTGATTCTTCCTGAACCACCTACTCACCTTCAAATCTATTTTATTGATGCTTCTTTCCATTCTCTTTTTAACTGAGACCAAGGGGAGAAGGGAGAAGAATCTGATGTAGAAGGAGCATCTGCTCCGGATCCTACACATGTACTTGCTCTTAGACCTGATCATAATTTCTATCAAGAAATGGTTCTGCATTTTGATAAACTTGAATCTCATTTTGATAAAAGGTTTAATCAAATTGAGACTCACTTACACCAACATGATGCAAGATATAATGAAGACGTGGGGTGGATCAGAGAATTGTTTAACTCAGTCAACACTCAAGTAGCTACCATCAATAGCTACTTTATGATGTTCACACCTTGTTAGCAATCTCCATATCTAGGTCCTTCAGAGTATTAGTTGTTATTTTTTATTATACTTGATGTTTGTGTTATTTCTTTTGGTACTCATGTGATGACTTAGAAATGTTGTGTTTTTTTTGGTATCATGTGTTGGTTATATTTGATTCATGTGTGAAATAAAATAGTTTTTTTTTTATATTTTTGATATATTTTAAGTTTCTATAGACTAATTAATAATAGTTGATGCATAATGTTGCCAATTGAAAGTTTTATACAATTCTTTTATTTATCTTTCTATTTCTTATACAAATATATTTAATCAACAATAATCTCCATCATTGAATTAGAAAGTAATTAATCTTTATTTTATCATTTTTGCAATAATTATTTTTAATTTATATGTTTAGAATGAACAGTGAACCTGGTTGACTTTTCTTATTTTAATTATTATTTGACTTATAATATAAGACTTTCCTTTTTATATTAGGACGTTAATGTTGTCTTTGAAAATAATTTAAAATTTTCTTCTTCATCATCTATTAGATTTGTCAATAGAAGCTTACCTTTTCAAGAGGTATTTCCCTCTTTGTTGTTGTCAAAAGGGGAGTCGTTGTTTATTGTTTGTTTGATTTAATCATGTATGTTTGTCGTGTGTGTTTGTTATGTTTGGATTGTATGTTTTATTTTTAAATTTTTTTGTTGTGATTGGTGGTGTTTATTTTTTTTTTAATTTATTTATGTTTTGTTTTTCAATTTGTTTTTGTTTTGATTTTGATTGAAATCCCTTGTTTTTAGTTGAGCATACATTGAGGGGGAGATTAGGAGAAAAAGGACCACTAATATTAATTCAAATAATAATTATTTTATTATCATAAAAAAATGGAAAGATTATTGCAACTTAGAATTCAAGATTAAGCTTGGTATAATGTGATTTTTTTATGATAATAAAATATTATTATTATGATTAATATTTCTCCTAACGTACATTAGATATATTTTCTTTTTGTTATTTGTGTGTACTAATATTTTAGGAAAATTATACTCCAGACTGCTAAAGACTTCAAGGTAGAGTAGATTAGGGTTTTATGTAAAGAAGTCTTTAAATTATTTATTTATTTTTTTAGTCTGAGAGAGTGTGATTGTAATTGGGTAACCGTGCATAAACACATTGGGGTAGTGAGTCAAAACTTAAAATTTTAAAACTAATTGTTATGTACGATTTCAAATCATACTAGACAATTTATCATGATATTTCCTCCAAAATGAAGTTAATCAAATCATGCCGGGAATTTTTTTATACTATTCATATTATATGATATATGTTCGTACAGATGACTCATAGAGTATGAAATGGGTACATTCCAATTCATCCCTAACGAACTCATTATTTTTTGAACTATTCGTACTATACGATGGTTTTTCGTATAGATGACTCATAGAGTAAGAAATGGGTACATACTAATTCGTCCCAAATAAACTCATCACTTTTGAGTCGTTCGTACTGTACAAAGCTTGGTTTGTACAAACGACTCACATAATATAAAAAGGGGTCATCTATATTCATACCAAATGAAGCATGATTTATTTAAACTATTCATACTATACGAAGTGTGATTCATATAGATAACTCATAGTATACGAAATGAGGTTTATACAGGACCATACCGAACAAATTAGTTTATTTTTGAACTATTCGTACAATATAATGTCAGTTTATATAAACGTCTGATATAATACAAAATTAGGTTCGTACATGATCATTCATAGATTGTTGAACTATTTGTATAAATGATCCGTGATCGTACTATAGATCTGAGTATGTTCCAATTGTAATTTTTAGTTTTTTGGATGATTTTTCTTATCTTTCATATGTAAGGGTTATAAAAACTGACACTCTTGATCTTGCTGCAAATTTCTTTTAAGAGTGGATAAGGAGAGCTTTTTTAGGAGTGAAGAGTAAGAGATATTTTAAGAGAAAATTGTGAGGGGATTCACAAGATTTCTAAAAGGTAAGGATCTCTTGTTTGTTCTTTAAAATTGTTCCTTACTTCCTTGAAGGCTCTTTAGAGAAGATTTCCAAAGAAGATCAAGGCACTCTGCCATCACCAAGATGGTGAGAAAGGACGTTGGTACTCTGCCATCACCAAGAGGGTGAGAAAGGACATTGGTACTCTACCATCACCAGGAGGGTGTGAATGGATGTTTGTACTCTGCCATCATCATGAGGGTGAGAAAGGATGTTGGTACTCTGCCATCACCAGGAGGGTGAGAAAGGATGTCGATACTCTGCCACACTGAGTTGGTGGAAGAGAGATTTTGTAAGGGCTTCTCTGCCTTGTTGTGGGGGAAATAAGAGAGTCACTTTGATTTAGTGCAATACTTGAAGAATGAGTCTTCAGGGAGTGGATGGAGTGGATGTAGGTCTAGTTGGACCAAACTACTATAAAATTTAGTGTTCTTCTGTTTTTTTTCTTTTTACTGTATTTTTATTTTATGCACTTTAAATTATTGTGGTTGAAAAATATTTTGTGAAAATCTATTATTGAGTAAAATTCCTTAAAACAGTTTTATAAAATCTAAGTGAATTTAAATTACCAATTCACCCCTCCCTCTTGGTTTGCCTTCGAACAATTTTAGTAGGTCTAACAACCTGCTCGAACTTTCAGTGGGGGCTAAAGTAGAGTCACTAACGTTTAGTGCAATACCTGGAGTGTGTGACTCTGACCGAACCACTATAAATCTCTGGTGTGTTTGTTCTAGATTTTATTTTTTTTGCACTTTTTTCACATTTTTTTTGGATATAACTGCTTAGTTGAAAATCTGTGATTGATATTATATTATATTAATTATCTATTTTCATATGTTGAAAAAAATTTAAGAATGGTTTTTTTTTTAGAATATTTTTTAAATCACAAATTCACCCCCTCCTCTTGTTTTACCTTGGGACTATTTCTTTACGGTTTCACAACCCTCATGAACTTTTACCCAGCTTTAAACCAATAAAATAGAAGAGCATCCATAATGAAAGAACAAAAAACCCCCCAAATAAGACTCAAGAAAGGGAAACCTTCAACAAACAATTTAACTTTGGTTGCTATACTTGACCATCCTAGGAAACACTTGGTTGCCAAAATAGCCATCCAAAGCATAAAAGAGAAAGAAACCCCATCATCATTGTGAAAACAAACAAATGAAGAAATCACACAAAACCCAGACGAGCCAATACAAGAAACCAACCCAACCTAAAAAAAAAATACAGATTGAAAATAAAACAAATAAATAAGGAACCAAATGCTCAATTTTGAAAAAGAAACCCAATTGGACACTTCCGCCTAAATAGCAAACCTAATACTCTTACAACGAAAGCTGGACTAACAAAATTTAATGTCAAACTTCCTGTAATTCTTTTCTTTCCAAATGAAATAAATGGAACAACAAGTAGAAAGAAGAAATAAATATTTAGCATTAGAAAATTGATCCAAATTTGAAATAAATTCTAGGATTTGAATTAGATTAGCTCTAAGCATTAAATAACTTAACCCAGGCACATTATTAGATATAATTCTGAAGGAAAAATCACATTCAAATAACAAATGAATATGACTTTCTTTAACTTTAGAACAAAAGATACAAGATAAAGAAACCAATAAATTCCTCTTAGCCAATAAATCAACCGTCTTCAACCCATTTAAATGGCCATCAAAGAAAAGCAAGAAAATCTCATAGCATTCCTCTTATGCCAAATATAAGAGTACCAATCCACTCTAGCAAGATTATTATAAAAGGAATTATGAAAATCTTAAAAGAAGGATACAACACCCCATCCTAGGAGATGTTAGAATTAGCTTGATACTTAATAGAAAGAGCGAAATAGTCAAAGCCATTTTGCTAGGAACATAATCAAGAATCTTCCAAGAAGAATTATTAATCCACTCTTTAATAGATAACTTTAACAAATTATATGGATTAGTCAAGCTAAGTTTTTTAAGAGCTTTCATATTTAACTAAAGATCCCAATATATAGATAAAGAATTATTACCCTAAATAGCTCTAACAATAATACAAATGTAATCCCAAAACTTAGAATCTTTATGAGAACATGGCTTCCAATAAGAAATGTATTTACTTTTAAACCAAAAGCTAAACGGCCTTTACCATTAAGAATATACCAAATAAGTGAACAATTGTAATCATAAGAGAAAGCAACAGGATCCGAAATACCAAGCCCCCCCCCCCCCCCCCCCCCCCCCTTCCACACACACACGCACACCCCTTTTTAGGCTTGCAAATCTCTTTCTAAGTAATCATATGAATTTTCCTAACAAAAGCTTCTCCATAAAGAAGGAAATTAGAACAGACCTTCTTGAAGAATTTTAAATAATGTTTGGGCATAAAAAGACCCCTAATCCAATAAGCAATATGTCATAAATTAAAAAAATTTAATAAATTGCACCCTTCCTATAAAAAGATAAGATTTTAGTTTTTTAACTAGCAAGAAGAGTAGTAATCTTATTAAACAAAGGCTAAAAATCAGCCTGTGTAAGCATTTTACTAGAAATAGGCAAACCTAAATATTTCATAGCAGTATGAGAAGTAGAAATACCCAAAATATGGCCAATCTCCTCAGAAATATAAGAACCTTTAGAGAAAATAATAGAACTTTTAACATGAATAACAAATAAACCCAATTTCCTAGAAAAATATTCCAAAATATCCTTTAACTTTTCCGCATTTGAAATAGAGGCTTAAATAAATATAAGAACATCATTCAAATAAAGCAAATGAGAGAGAATTTTCTCTAGAATTAACACCCTCAAAGTGATCCACATAAGACTTATCTTGCAAGAGATTAAGATAAAGCATCCATAATAATAAAAAAAAATAAGGAGAAAGAGGACACCCTTGATGAAGGCTAGAGGAACTAAAGAAGCCATAAATAGAACCATTAAACACCATATGAAAGAATTTATCTTCAATACAACCTTTAATCCAAGAAATAAAAAATATGTGGGAAGCCTTTCTGTGCCAACCTATTAAAGAAAATATCTAGAAACTGTATCAAAAACTTTATGAATATCCAATTTTGAGCAAAAGAATTTATCTTTTTTCAAACAATTAAAATCTCTCAATAATTCAAAAGCAAGGATAATATTATCCATAGAAAACATTTTTTTTAATAAAACCAGATTGATTTTCATGAATAATAAAAGGCATTACACCATGCATTCACTACAGGAAATTCATGCATCTTTCCTAGCTGTTCCTGCTAGATTTCAGACAATTTTGTAAAATACCGACGATTTTCTGACAGCTAGAAAACCACCAGAATAAACCGCATAGGAAACGATTTCTGGTAGCCTAAAAAGTTGAAAATTTTCGGCGATCATAGCATTGGTGATTGTCGGTTAATCACTGGTGGCTTATCAAACGTCAAAACCGCCGGTGTTATCGATGGCCAAACAGCTGGGTCATCGTCGGCGACCACCGGTTAATCACTGGCAGCTTACTGGCCATCAAAAACCACATAATTCAAGTTAACCTTGAAATCCCTATCTACTTCTATCAACAAGAAGAATATCATGAGCAAAATGCAAACACCAAGGTACATCCTCTTGTAAATGTCTTGTGAGATCATCCATGAATAAAATAAAAAGGTATGGACTTAATGCTGATCCTCGATTTAATCCAAGCAAAATAGGAAAATACATGTTCAAACCATCTATTACAAATTTGAGAAAAAAAGCAAATCTAAATTCAGTTCAGACAGCTTTCACGGGTAGATTACAGGCGTGCTCGACTGCCGGAGTGGGGATGAGATCGTCGGCCGGAGGGAGGTTGTTAGCGGTCGGATTCCTATGCAGTCACTTGGAGGTGCGATCGATCGCGATAGGTTGAAGGAGAGTGAAGGTGAGCAACTATAGCGGGAGAAATGCGAAGAACTGAAGAGGAAGGCTCAGGATGGCTAAATTTAGGGTCATTTTCGATAGTTTTTCGGCGGTTTAGACTTAGATCAAGAAAGCATTTAGATATAGCTCTTTGAATAATCCAAGAAGACCAAAGAGATAAATTAAAATTTAGAAGCCCATTAACTTCTTTAAGAGCCAAATTAACATCCTTTTTCAAAGGATTAACTTGAATTTGATTAAGTAAATCCTCGTATAGCTTTTTCAAATAATTAATAGTAGTAGTAACTTTGTTAGAAGAAGCCCATTCCTGCTACTTTATCAAACTTTTAAGAAGATGCAATTTAATAAAATGATCATTAGCATGATTACCAATAGACATTTTAGCAAAAAACATCAATAAGAAAATAACCAAATTTTGAATTTTTACACAAGTAATTATTTAACAAAAATCTAGTTCTCCTATGTTCCAAACTTTTATTGCAAACAATGAAAGGAGAATGATTAGAACAATTCAGATTTATCTACATTAAAATATGAGTAAGGAAAATCATTCATCTTGTGACAATTGACCAAAACCCTATCTAATTTAATATGAATAGGATTATTAACTTGCTAGTTAAACCAAGAAAAAAAAGACCAATTGAAGAAAGATCATGAAGACCAGTATTAAAATAAAATTATTAAAATCCCTAAATTTAGAATAATTGACGGGATTCCCACCAGCTTTTTCATTCACAAATCTATAATAATTAAATTCCCCTAATAAAATCCAAGGAGAAGAAATATTGCTAGCTAAATTAAGAATATCTTACCATAAAGACAAACGATCAATAACTAAATTAGAAGTATAAACCACATTAGTAAAAATAGGGGGAAAAGAACCAAAATTTAGGAAAACCATGAACAAATTGATTAGACATACTAATACAGTTAAAAGAAATACAAGAAGCATTCCATTTCAACCAAATACTCAAAGGAGAAGAAAAATGAAAATTATGATAGTTTGTTTCATTAGGAAAAATTCTATACTTAGCATCAAATCAGGAATCTTTAATATGATTCAAATTAACCTTAGCTTTAAGAATACAAAAAAAATCAACACCACACTTATTAACAATGTTCTTGCAAGCATTAACTCTATCCAAGTTATGAAAACCTCTAACATTTCGAGAAGCAATATTAGAAAATAACATTAAAACTTAATATAAGAGGTGGCTGCCTTTCGGGCATTTTTGGATATAGTAGCTTACCAGAAGCTAATGGAACCTTAAAAGAAGGATGCACATTATTATTATCTTTAATAAATATTATTTTCATTCTCATGGATATTAACTTCCTCTTCTAGAGGTGCCACAAAATTCTCTCCCAAATTTTGTAGAGCCTGAAACGTATTATGTATATTAGAATTTTTAATCATAACATCTTGAATAGGAACATTTACATTCAACCATTTTGGAAAAAATTGGAGAGTTCAATGTCAGAATGTTATCACTCAAACGTCAAGGTGCTCTTAGGGGGAATTCTAAATTTTCCATTCTTACACACCAACCCTTGGAACCCCTTTAGAATAGATTTAGACATTCACATGTATACATAACACTCACAGACACATGCAAGATATAAAATTTGTAAAAGTTTCAGTGGTTTATTTTTACCAGACTAGGTCAGAACATGTATAATTGTGTACAACTTCACTGGTTATTTCACTCACCCTCAAAAACTCATCTAAGGGATTCACCCCAAGACCAAGGATTGAGCCAAAGATGAAAAGTCACTTAGACACCTATCAGTTCAAGTATTTTTTAATGTAACTTTTAATATTTCCGTTGGGATTATATGAATTATGTTGCAACTCAAACTCACGCATTTATATTTTTTGATAGTAACAAATATTATGACTCACATCATTATGTCTCATAGTATTTGCTTTATATATTTGTTTTTGTGTACATTAATATTTTAGGAATATCATGCACCATCCATAAAGATTTATTGCTCAAGATCGTGTATAATAGGTTATGTTATAAAGAATTTGTAATATTTATTAATGTATTTTTTATTTCTTGAGTCAAGTCTTGTAAGGGTATATGCCAGCTTGGTGACCATGCACAAATACACTCAGGGGGAGTGAGATTGAGTCAAAACTAGAAGATCAAAGTTTGAACTAATCATATTGTATAATTTATATCGTATTGTACAACCAGCGCATCTAATCAACTAACTTTGATAATCATGCAATTTAAATAAATTGTATTGTATGATACACATCATATAAGATGATCCGAAGAAATCAAGAAAAATAATCTCCAATGACAATTTAGGTATTACTTTATAATTCAAATTTTATTCTAATCATACCATACAATCTCTATCATATTGTACGATCGATGATAATCCTGACTAAATTGATCCCATTGATTAGGACCATAATTGAGGTAAAAAATTTTAATCATATCATAGAGCACGATCGGAGGAAATTATACAGGATGATTTGATTCCTATATTGTATGATATTTAATCGTCGCATATCATACGAGATAATTAGCTATGTGTTTGCACTAATTGCATTAGACTATGTATTCAATTATACAAGATGATCAATATAAATACTTGAACTGATCGTACATGGCAATGCTATTTAAACTAGCTGAATGGGAAATTTTTAACTAATTATACAGGACGATCCTAAGATCATACTTAATGATCAGTGCAGCCATAATTGAGTTTCTAGGGGTTTTCAAAGCCCTCTTTTTAAACTTTAACAAAAGACTCCGTAAGTGTCCTTCTTTGGCGTACATTGAGTCATTTTTCTTCTGGAGAAAATGTGAAGAGAGAGCCTTGAAAGGGAGAGAGGAAAGGGTGGAGTTTGAGAGGGAGAAGAACCATGTGGGTTTCAAGGGAGTGTTGAGGGGGTTTCAGATGATTGCTTCTATAAGCTTGCACCTTAGTACCATCATAGTCAAGATTTATCTTGAGGGAAATTTTGGGAAGAAGAAGATCTCTTTTGCTGTCAAAGGACCCGGCTACTTCACTACTTCGAGAAAAGCTAAAGGGATTAAAGGTTTTCTTCCAGTGAAAGGATTCATGGTTATTTGCTATCACCAGGAGGGTGAAAAAGGATTACATGTCCTATGTCGCACCGAATTGGTGGAAGAGAATTTGTAAGGGCTGCTCCGCCTAATTTTGGGGGCTAAAGGAGAGTCACTAAATGTTTAATATAATACTTGGAGAGGGAGTCTCCTTGGAGTGATTATGTCAGGTTGACCTAACCACTATAAATTTTTATGTGTTTGTTCTTATAACTCTTTGTACTTTATTTTTCATGCAATTAACTATGTAAGTGACAACTCTGATTTATCTTTTTATTTTGAATTTAATTCGCTTCTGCATCAAGTTGTAAAAAATATTTTTTTTGTTAAAGAATTTTTTAAACCAATTCACCCTCAATTTTGGTTTTCCTCAGGACTAGTTCTATAAGGTCTAACAATATTCATAAACTTTTAAGTGGTACCAAAATGAGATTCATAAATTAAGCTTTAGAAAACTTTTGAAAAATGATCAATGGCTAACTTTGGAAATCATACTATTGTAGAAGAGTTGCAAATCTTGATCCAAATATTATGATTTTGATGATAACAAATAATATTGTTTCTTTATCACTATTATTATTGCATATCTATTTTATTTGCCCTTCTTACTAACCTTTCATGTCCTGAAATATCACTTGCAATGCAAATCAGCTTAAGATCAGATAGATTTGGGTTGAGTCTGCTTCTAATTTTATTTCAATGTATTAGTCAAATCTTGAATATGGTGGATCCCAAGATAAGTAACCTTACACACACACACTCAAGGGAAAAAATTTGGTGAGTTAGAGAAATTTTCTATCTTTAATCTAATCATACAGGATGATTTAAAATCATATTAGATGATTAGTTAAAAATAAAACCGTGATTAGGGCATCCATGCTAATGATAAGTGATTAAACTAATTGTACTAGATGATCCATATCAAGCAGGATGATCAGTTTAGATGATAAAAAATAGCAGCCAATCACAATTCAGGAAATTTTTTAATTTTCAAAATTTATTCTAATCGTATAGGATGATATACATCATCCTAGATGAATTATAAAAATCATGCTTAAATTGATATGCTAATTAGGGGAATAATTATGGTTAAAATGTTCAATCATATTATACAAAATGATCCACTAAGATCATACTGGATGATCCAGTATATTTTGTAGGACAATCCTCTATTGTCCAAGATAAAAAACCATAATTTTCTTCTAATTATCCAGGAGAATCATACTAGACATCCTGAGAGGGTTACGAGATGGTATGAATATCACGAACAATCATCCCATATCATACTCAATGATCAATATATTATCTTGAACTAGTCATCTAGGATGATCACAAGATCATACTGGAAGATATGTATAAATATTTATATTAATTATACAGAGCAAAGTTGATCATCTTTATTAAAAGGGCCATTTTGTACTAATCATACATGATGATCTATCGATCATATTGGACGATCTGTTGTGCTTAATTAAAAATTATTATTATTTTCTTCTGAAGGTTTTTAAGCAATTATATTAACCTTTGAGTTAATCTTTTGTTTTGAAGTTGATCCAAGGGAGAGCTTGAGAAAGAGAGATCCTAGTGAGGGGGAGTTCTGAGGCAATCACAAAGGTTGCTCCAAGCAAGGTGTTCGTCATCTTCTTCAAGGTTCTCCTCTGGTTCTTTAGTGGCTCTAGGGAGATCTTCTTCAACATTAGATCTAGGTTCTCTACCTACTCCAGGTGGGAGTAAAAGTATTCCTAGGTTCTCTGCCTTCACTATGTGGGTGAAAAAAGATTTCAAAGTTCTTTGCCTACTCTAGGAGGGAGTAAAAGGATTCAAGATTTTCTATCACATCATGTCAGTGGAAAGATTTTATAAGGGCTTCTTTGCCTTGTTGTGGGAGCAAAAGGAGAGTCACTTCAATTTAGTGTAATATTTAGAGAGGTAGTCTCCAAAGAGTGTACATAGGTCAAGTTGATCGAACTACTATAAATCTTGGTGTGTTCTTTCTATTTTTCTGCATATTTTTATGATTTGAACTATGGACTAAATCTTTGATCTTTGTAATTAATAAATTAATTTTTCTTCCACATAAATCAATTATTTTAAAATATTTAAAAAGATTTCAAAAATATTTTCTTTTTAGTTAAGCAATTTTTAAATAACCAATTGACCCCCCTCTTTGTTAGCCTCGGGACTAGTTCTTTAGGATTTAACACCCCTAATGAACTTTCAAGTGGTATCAGAGCGGGATTCATAAGATCAAGTTTTATAAAACTTTTGAATTTTGATCCATGGCTAACTTTTGAAATAAAAATACTATGTAAGGATATTCAATTACTATACCACCTCTTTTTAATAATATATGCATGTGGATGCTTGTTAGGGAAGGTTATTCTGCACCATATAAATTAGTAAATGGTGTGAAAATTCTTTTTACTTATTGGAGTAATGATGATAGAGGATGAGTACAACTGAATGCTAAGTACTTTAACTATTTTTTTGTGCCTTAAAATTTGAAGATTATATGAATGTTTCCACTTATTCAACTAGCAAGGAAATTTGGGACAAACTATGCATAACATATGAAGGTACAAACGAAGTTAAACAATTTAGATTGAACATTCTTCTTCTTAATTATAAACTTTTCTACATAAAACCTAATGAATATATTTCTAAAATATATAATAGGTTTATACAAATTATTACATCCATGAATGTCTTAACAGAAGAACTAACAAATTATAAAAAAGTTAACAAGATTCTGAGATGTTAACCTTCTTCCTTTGATGAAAAAATTTATTGTCATTACTGAATATAAGGATTTGAATGTTTATTCAATTGATAAATTACTTCGATCACACATTGCTTATAAGCAAGGAGTGAACTAAAGGTAGCTTGATGCATGTGAGAAGAAAAAGGAGAGATTTATAGCCTTAATGGTTAATGATTATGGCACTCATTCTTTTGGTTCTAAAAAAGATGATATTGCTTTAATAACTAGGTAATTCTAAAGTTTCTTAAGGAAAAAGCAAATGTAACATTAGAAATGGAATAAGGGTAAGAATAAAAAGAATTCTAAAGTTTTTTCTAATGTTATTTGTTTTGAATGCAGGAAGCCAGGGAATTCTTTTTTCTCAACTCTTAAAACTCACCAATGCAAGGAGAAGGAGAGACACTATTGGTATTAGTGCAATACTCGGAGGGTGCCTCCGGGGAGGGGATTTAGGTCTGGTTTTGACCGAACCACTATAAATCTTGTGTCTTTTATTCTTTACTACTTTTTATTTTCTGCTTTTTCTGTTCTAAAAATTGTAGTTGAAAAACTATTTCTAAAAATTCATTAAAGTTTACTTTCGGTTCAAAATATTCAAAAGAGGGATAATTTTTTAAAATACCAATTCACCCCTCTCTTGGATAGCCTTGGCACATAAGCTTAGGTTTAACAACCTAATTTTTAGTGAACGAGTCTCAACAAGTGGCATCATAGCTTTGTTTCAAAATCATATGTTTAGACTATTTTTTTATTAACGTAGATGGCTACATTTGGAAATCGAAACACACCTGAGGGTTACTCTATAACTAGACCTCCATTGTTTGACAATATACCTTTTGATTTTTGGAAAATATGTATGTCTACTTTCTTACAGTCACTTGATTATCGTATGTGGATCTTAATCCATGAAGGATATATAAAACCAACTAGATTAGTTGACGAAGTTAGAGTTGAAACACCTTTTGTAGACTGGACAGTAGAAGAATGTGACTTAGCACAACTAAACGCCAAATGCTTGAATAGTTTCTTTTGTGCTTTAAAATCAGAAGATTACATGCGGGTTTCCACTTGCAAAAGTGGAAAGGACATATGGATAGACTTTGTATAACATATGAGGGGACTAATGAGGTTAAGCAATCTAGACTTAATATATCGTTACATGATTATGAATTGTTTCGCATGAAACCTAATGAATCCATTTCTGATATGTACACAAGATTCACACAAATAGTCACCTCTTTGCATGCACTGGGTAGGGAACTAACGAATGCTGAAATGGTTAATAAGATTCTTCGTTATTTGCCTACTGCATATGATGCTAAAATTACTGCAATTACAGAGTCTAAAGATTTAAACATTTACTCTATTGACAATCTTCTTGGTTCGCTAATTGCTTACGAGCAAGGAGTTAACCAAAAAAAGATTGATGCAGGTGAACCACGAAGGGAGAAGAACATAGCACTAAAATTGGAAGAGTCTGAGAGTGAACACTCACAACCCGAGGATGAAGACGACATCACATTGATGACTAGAGAGTTCAGAAGCTTTTTGAGGAGGAAGCAGAAGAGACGCCAACAATGGAATAGAGGTAAATTTAATAGAAATGGCAAGGTTTCAAATGATGTGATTTGCTATGAGTGCAGGAAACCTGGTCATATCAAGACTGATTGCCCAAAACTCAAAGCCACTCCTAGCAAGGAGAAGGTAGAGGAGAAACCAATTGTAAAGAAGGGCAAGAAGAAGTTTCAAAGAGCTTTCTGGGCGAACTCAGCTTCAGATTCATCAGAGACTGAAAAGGAAGAAGATGTCACTAATCTTTACTTAATGTCCGATAGTCTTGATTAGTCAGATTAAGAAGAGGTCGCTCTCACACAAGACCTCGTGAGAGCATATGGTACCTGGACAGTGAATGTTCAAAGCATATGACTGGAGATACTACTCAATTCATAACACTGGAAGCCAGGAGTGGAGGCAAGGTTACACTTGGAGATAATACCACAAAGAAGGTGGTTGGATCATGTTTGATTGTAAATCTTAAGAACTTTTTTATAGACAATGGGTTATTGGTTGAAGGCTTAAAGCATAATTTGTTAAATATAAGTCAATTTTGTGATAAAGGTTATTGTGTAAAATTTTTCCCTACTAGCTGCATATTAAGCCTAAATGGAAAAGATATTTTGAATGAAAAAAGGGTAAACAATATTTATATGCTAGATTTGAACTGCATTCAGGGTGCGTTTGGGATGGCTACAGCTGTCTATAAAGAAGGTTGTGAAATTGTTGTACATAAAGTTGCTTTTAAAAGTTGTTGTATAGAAATCAGTTAATTTTGTTAGAGTAATATTACTGTCGAACTGCTATGCTGCTGCTGTTTGACAACAAATTACCTTGTTACCCTTATATTGATGGTGAGTGGAACTAATGAGAAAATTATAAAAAATTACAATAATTCCCTCAAAAAAATCCCAATAGCTACACTGAATATTCACTAACAATAATGTATCTTCAATTGAATAAGTTCGAAAAACAAAAAACAAAAACAACAGAAAAAGAAAGCCAGGCGATGAAATGTCGCAGGAGTTGAATGTACAGAGAAAAAAAACTAGATAACCGGGAATCACTTCACTCCAGACTCAAAATTCTAACGGCGGTTGCGAAGAAGATATGAGTTTGCAGAAAGCCCTATCGGACTCGGACTGGTCCCGACCAGCCACGAATGGGTGAGCAAGAAGCTGCTCAACCGACCAGCGCTTACTCGATTCCTTCTGTAGGCATCGTGATATGAAGTCCCGGAAGTTGCCAGAGACTGTCCCCGGCATCTCCGGCAGCTAGCTGAAGCAGATCACACACATGAGCGAAGGCCGGCTAACTTGGCCATTTCGCCTTTCCATCGCCGTCGAGATGGCGATTGCGCTCACCTACCTCTACGCCATCGACTTCGGTAATGCTCACGCCATCGACTTTGGTAAAGCTCTCCTCGTCCAACCTTGAAGCCCTGCGATCGTCGATCTCAAGGGACAATAAGAAGTGCGAGAAGGCTAGTTGGCTCCGTCGACTACGACAAGGGCGTTAGCCGCGTCTCCGTTGAGGTGACCGGCATCGGTCGGGACCAGATACCAGCAAGGTATCATTTTTGTGTCTACAACAGTCGATGGCAGAAGGATTGGAAGGTATTAGAGGTGGTAGAGCGCCTGCTCAGGCTCAACGAATGGGACGATGTTGACGCTGTCCTCAATTGCTGGGTCGGTCGCTTTGCAAAGAAAAAAAATGCCGATTTGCAGCGGAACGAAGAAAGGTCGCATTATGGCATTTACGATATTTTTGCACTGGAAATTGCTGAAAGAAGCGGACCGCGGGAGGCACCGAGAGGTCACAGAAAGCAGCCACGGCCAGCGGAAATTTTTCTGACTTGGCTCTACTAGACTTGGCTCTACTAGACTAAAAAAAAATGCCCCAAACGAATATTTATCAGTTTTTTATAAAGCAAAGCAACCGTGAAGCAGTCCCAAATGGACCCTCAATCTTCTACTGCTTTTTGTTTGAAAACAGTATCTGATGAGTCATGGCTTTAGCATAGGAGACTTTGTCATTCTAGCATGAAAAATCTTAGGAGTATTACTCAAAAGAACTTTGTGAGAGGTATACCTAAACTAGACTTTACTAAGGACAATCTTTGTGATGCATGTCAACTTAGAAAGCTAGTGAAGTCCTCTTTTCAGTCAAATAAGGATCTTAGAACTAGTAAACCATTATAGATTTTGCATATGGGTCTTTTTGGACCTGTTGGAACTGTGAGTCTAGGAGGGAAGGTATACGGATTTATAATTGTAGATGATTACTCAAGATTCACATGGGTCAGATTTCTATTTCATAAGAGTGAATCATTTGAGGAATTTAGAAATTTTTTGACTTGGATTCAAAGAAAACTAGGGTGTGAAATTATTTATATACAAAGTGATCAAGGAGGAGAATTTGAAAATGATAAATTTGAGGAATTTTGTAAGGAGAAAGGAATTTATCACAACTTTTCTGCACCTAGAACCCCTCAGAAGAATGGGGTAGTCGAAAGAAAAAATAGAACATTAATAAAAGCCGCCCAAGCAATGTTGGCAGAATAATCACTTCCTAAATATTTTTTGGCTGAGGCGGTTAGCACTGCATGTTATGTTCTGAATAGGGTGAATATAAGATCTAAATTAAATAAAACACCCTATGAGTTGCTAAAAGGAAGAACACATAATTTGTCTCATTTGCATGTTTTTGGTTGTAAGGTGTTCATTCATAATAATGGAAAATCTGCCTTAGAAAAATTTGATCCAAAATCAAATGAAGGAATTTTTGTTGAATACTCAAGTGTTGGAAAATCTTATAGGGTATTCAATAAAAGAACTTTGGTAATTGAGGAGACCACACATGTTGTATTTGATGAATCTGGAAATATGGAAGAGCCAAATGTTGAAGAAGATGAAATTGAGATTAACTCCCAAAAGATTGATAAAATGAATTTGAAAGAAAATTTGGAGATAGAAAACCCTTTACCTAGAGATTTGAGATTTTCTAAAAATCACCCAAGGGAATTAATTATAGGTGAACCAAGTGAGGGTGTAAGGACTAGGCGTGGATTAAACGAAGAAGTCAATCATTTAGCCTTCATTTCAACTATAGAACCCACTAATATTGATCAAGCACTTTCTGATGAATTTTAGATTTTGGCCATGCAAGAAGAATTGAATCAATTTGTAAGAAATAAAGTTTGGGAATTAACTACAAGGCCAAAGGATCAAAGTGTAGTTGGAACTAAGTGGGTATTCAAAAATAAAATGAATGACTCAGGAGTAGTCATAAGAAATAAGGCTAGATTAGTAATTAAGGGGTATAATCAAATTGAAGGGGTTAATTTTGAGGAGACTTTTTCCCCTGTAGCTAGACTTGAAGCAATTAGGGTTTTGCTAACCTTTGCCTATTTTAGAGAATTTAAATTGTATCAAATGGATGTCAAAAGTGCCTTTTTAAATGGGGTAATTCAAGAGGATGTTTTTGTAGAACAACCTCCAGATTTTGAAAATTCTAAATACCCGAATCATGTTTTCAAGTTGAAAAAGGCATTATATGGATTGAAACAGGCACCTAGAGCTTGGTATGAGAGGTTGAACACCTTTCTACTTGAAAGATCTTTTGAAAAAGGAAGTGTGGATACAACTCTTTTTTTGAAGAAATATGGAAAGGATATACTCATTGTTCAAATTTATGTGGATGATATCATTTTTGGATCTTCAATAAATAAAAATCTTTGTGATGATTTTTCTAAAACAATGAGTAGTGAATTTGAAATTAGTCTAATGGGAGATTTGAGTTATTTTCTAGGATTTAGCATTAAGTAAATTGAGGAAGGCATATTTCTTAGTCAGTCAAAGTATGTTAAGGACATCCTCAATAAGTATGAAATGGACAATGCTAAACCTGTTAGTACACCAATGAGTTCCTTAGTTCAGTTGGATAAGGACCTTAAGGGAAAATCTGTTGATCAAAAGAAATTTAGAGGAATAATTAGATCTTTACTTTACTTGACTGCTAGCCAACCCGATATCATGTTTAGTGTTTGCTTATGTGCTAGATTTCAATCAGATCCAAAAGAATCACATTTGACAGTATTGAAATTTTTTTTAAGATATCTGTTAGGAACTCAGAACTTAGGAATCTAGTATCCTAAGTTTAGCTCTTCATTTGAAATAATTGGTTATTCAGATTCTGACTTTGCGGGTTGTATGGTGGAAAGAAAGAGCACTTTTGGAACATGTCAATTTATTGGAAATTCTCTAGTCTCATGGTCCAGTAGAAAATAAAATTCAGTAGCCCTATCTACTGTAGAAGCTGAATAAATTGCATTAGAAAGTTGTGTGGCACAAGTACTTTGGTTGAAACAACAGTTGATTGATTTAGGATTGACTATAGGTACTATTCCAATTTATTGTGATAACACCAGTGCTATTTGCATTTCTAAAAATCCTATTCAACATTCAAAAACCAAGCACATAGACATAAGGCATCATTTCATAAGGGATCATATATCCAAAGGAGAAATTGAACTCAATCATGTTTCTACTGAAAATTAACTTGCAGACATTTTTACAAAACTTTTAGCCTTTGATACTTTCAGTGCGTTAAGAACAAGGCTTGATGTGATTAATTTGAATGCTTAAATAAAAATGTTTTTGCAACATTGATGTTTGTTTTCTAGTTAAATGTTTTTGTGTTCTTTACGAGTTTTTGATTTTATTTGTGTATTTTTTTTCTTTTAGAGTTTGTGTTTTTTTTCGTTGTTTAATGTTTTTAGTGTGTTTTGTGTCTTGATTTTGATTAATTGCATAAAATTAAAAATTTTTTGAGTGACAATTGTCCGAGACGAAATTTTTTCGTACGGGACGATGTATGTAATGTGACAAACTATCGGATTTTGAACCGTTTGAGTGCAGTTTTCAATGTTTTATTGTCACTTCATCTATACGATCGTCACGATCATCCGGGACAAAATATTTTTCAACCGACGGGATGAATGAATAAAGCGGTTGAATGGATAAGGTAGTTTTTAATATGAACTTTGTACGTACGAACCTTTAGTTCGTCCAGACGAACATATGTCGGTTCAATGCGGGGGACGGTTTCAACTGCCATTAAAATGAATTAAATTTCTGATCGTCCAGGATGAACACCTGTTCGTCTGTACGATCGTTTGGTCAAAAGTCTGTACGAAAAGACGCTTTGTAAGTTGTGTGATTACGAAAAGCCGTTTCATTTTGTACTCATTCATTCATCCATACAAAATTTTTTTCATACGGGACGAATCAAAAATTCATACGGGACGAAAGAGATTTCGTCTGGTACGAACAATCATTTTTTAATAAATTAACGGTGTTTTTAACTGAATAGTCACACTCACACATCACTTTCAAACGTTTCTTTCCTTAGATCTATCAATGGCAAGTTCTAGCAAGCGTCAAAAGAGTCTGGCTAAGGGTCCACCTAGAAATTCGTCTAAAAATTTTCTATCTAAAGCCAATGAAGAATCTTTTGCTAGATTTGTCTCCGCAAAAATCACCCCGTCTAGAGTACTTCTTCATGAACAGTTAACTTTTAAGGTAATGCACTTATTTGCCTCTACTCAATTTGGGTTAATCCTCACTTTAGTCCACTTCTACAACAAAAAAACCTTTCATTACTTTTTAACAAACATGTCTTTCAACCCTGACCATTCTGTCATCAGTTCCTTTATTTTTAAAAGGAGAGTTGAAATTACTAAGGCTGACCTAGGTATCTTTTTGAACTTAAGGACTGAAGGAATAAGACCACACACCTTAACCACATCTAATTTTGATTAGACTGAAGTAAATCGAGTGACTTGAGAAGTTAATTTTAAGGAACATCTGCCTAAGGTAGCAACTCTAGTTCGTGATGCCCGTGTCATCCAGCATGTTCTTAGAACTTCCATAATACCTAAAGCTAGTGATAGAGTCAATATTACTCATCTTCTTTCTACTGTTACCTACTTAATTATGACCAAACAACCTATAGATGAGGCCCAACTCTTAATTGACTACATTTATGGACTCTCTGAAATTGGTCATGTCGCACATAAAGGAAAGAAGAACATTGCCTTAGGACATCTAGTAGCCTACATTCTGAAAAAGAAGTACGATTTCATTCATCTAGACAAAGATATTGAAGAACCGCTCTACTACAACGATGCATCCTTTAGAGAAATCTTCAATAAGGAGGAACCACGAAAAACTCATGTTGTTATTAGTGAATCAGAAGAAGAAGCTGAGCCTACACCTGCTAGTGAACCAAATTATCAGGATTTGGTTCAAAGATTTGACAGTTTAGATACTCATTTTGATCAAAGGTTTGATCAAATTGAAGCTCATATGCAGCAATAGAATATACAATACAATCAAGACATGGGATTTATGCACGATCAGATAAATGAAATAAATTTCAATATGCTTATGATCAGTAGTTATTTCAACTTCTTTGGTGCTGCGCCTCCTCCAGATCAGGGTCCGTCTGAGTGACTATTGCATTTGTTTTGTGTGTTTTTCTGTAGTTTTTGTGTAAGTTGTTCTCTTAAGAAAGTTTGTTGTATTTTCTTTTATTTAGATGTTTTTATATTGATATCTTGAGTTAGATTGTAATTTCATTATATTGATATCAATATATGATATTGTGTTTTTGGCTTTAATATTATTGAAATGTGTGGTAGCATTATGAAAATCATTAGATTTTTTAATCTTAATAGTGTTATATCTTGAATTGTAAGTTAAAATTAAATTCATTAGAAAATCTAATTTTTCTAAATTTAAGTTTTGCTTATAACTTGATGTTATTAAGATTATCAATACATGTCTCTTATTTAGACTACATTATTGTTAATATTATTATTGCAAGTGTGATGTTTTTCTTATTTTGTATTTCACTTATCAATTAATATTTATGCACTTAGAAAGATTTGAAATTTTAGATTATTATTTTTGGAAATAATACGATTACTCTTGAAAATTGTAAAAATGTACAAATATCAAAAGTAATGCGCAAAGGTTCGCAATGTGAAAAAGAGGCAAAAATAAGCCCAAAGTGAAAAGATGCACAAAAATGTGCCACAAATTTGAAACAGATGCGCAAAGCGCCACATGTGGTAGTTATTTCTTTCCAGGCTCTTTTAATCTCTTAATTCAAATTGATCTTATGTTCATTTATATTTCATATTGAAATTTGAAATATATAGTTTTTTATTCATCCTTCTTGCAATGATTTCTCTATATTAGTGCCTAAATTGAACCATGCTTTTGATAAATCCTTTTTATTATCTAAGTTATATCTCTTCTTAAATTCTATGAATTTTTATGATTTTCCTAATATTTTAATTTTATTTGCATAACTTATTTAAATCACTTTCAAGAATAAATTATCCATTGCTTTTCATATCTCTACGTACATTTCAAGTCTTTTTCTTCTTCACTTTTTGCTGTTGTCAAAAGAAGGAGAAATTATTTGTTCGTTCGTATCATTTTGTTTTGTGTGATCATTTTGTTTTGTAGTTTTGTATAAAATTTTGAAACTAAAAATTGTGATTCGTTCATTCGTATTGTTGTGTTTTGTGTAATTGTTTTATTTTTGTATAAACCTTTGATTTTTTTTTTTGCTTCAAAGCCTCTTTATTTTCACGTGTTCGTCAATTCAGGGGGAGTTTAAGAGATTCTTAGAATTTTAAATCCTACAAACAATAATAATTTTGCCATCATCAAAAAGAGAGAGATTGTTAAGAGAGTTGATATTTACATGTTTTACATTCTTACAACTTGTATAGTTTTGATGATTCTAAATATTATTATTTTATGTGTAGTTATCTCCTAACACTTTTATGAAAAATTTATTTTTGCTTTTGTGTGTACTAACATTTCAAGAAAATCAAACTCCAGACTATTGAAGACTTCAATTCATATTCAGCATGAGATAGTTTGTAAATTAAAGTTTGTACTTAGCTTTGTATTGAGTTTGAAAGGGAGCGATTGTAATTATGTAGATAAGCACACACACACTTGGGGAACAAGAAATTTATATTGATCGTACGGGATGAACATAGTTCGTACGGGACGATCAAGTCAGTTATCCCCTCGGTAGAGCAATGGATCAAATAGGAAGTGAGAAAATTTTTCTCAGTCCTGATCGTCCGGATGAAATTCCATATTCGTCCCTAGATGAACTCCTCTGGATTCTCACCTTACACTGTTCGTCCAGAAGAAATGCATAATTTGTCTCTGGACGAAATCCTCTAGATTTCTAATTTGGTCTGTTTGTCTAGACGAAGTCCAAGTTCATCCCTGGACGAACTTCTCTGGACTTTGAGTTTACACTAATCGTCGAGATGAAATTCACTATTCATCTCTGGATGAAATCCTCTGTCCAAAAATCATCCAGGACAAAGATACGTTCATCCCAGGATGAAGTGAATCAACACTTCACTTTTTGACATCGTTCTGGAGTTTTTGCGAATCAACCTATGAAATAACTGTTCGTCCGTACGAACCTAGTTCGTACGGGACGATGATCGTGTACGAACTCAGTTCGTACGGGACAATGATCGTGTACGAACTCAGTTCGTACCAATATTCATTAGGATCATTTCCGACACTTTAAGTAAAATCATCCAGGATGATCCACGATCGTACGGGACGATCCATTTCGTGTTGACTTGAAAATTTATAGTTTTTGGACGGTTTTTCTTATCTCTTCTATATATAGTCCAATTTTGACTGCTACCAAATCTTTTAGCCCATTGATCTTCGTGCCTATTGAAAGAGAAGTCAAGGAGAGAGTATGAGAGAGTGTTCGAAGAAGGATTCTTACTACTGGAGCGTGAAGGCTTCACTTGGAGTTTAAAGGTAAGAGTCTTTGCTTTTGAATTGTGATTACTTCACTCTTTTTTTTCTTCCTTCTAGATTTCTTGTGAGGAGATCTGTCAAGGAGATCCGATTCTCTGCCGACACTTGGAGAGTGTGAACAGAAGAAGGGTTCTCTTCCCACACTAGGAGAGTGTGAACAGCCGAAGGGTTCTCTGCCCATACTAGGAGAGTATGAAAGGATGAACGGTTCTCTGCCAACACTGGGGATAGTGTAAAAGGAAGACGGTTCTCTTTCACACCGGGTAGTGGTGGAAAGAGTTTGTTGTAAAGGCTTCTCTGCCTTGCTGTGGGTGCAAAAAAGGAGAGACACTATTGATATTAGTGCAATACTCAGAGGGTGCCTCCAAGGAGTGGATGTAGGTCTGGTTTTGACCGAACCTCTCTAAATCTTATGTCTTTTATTCTTTACTGCTTTTTATTTTTTGCTTTTTCTGTTCTAAAAATTTTGGTTGAAAAACTATTTCTAAAAATTCATTAAAGTTTACTTTCAGTTCAAAATATTCAAAAGAGAGTTTAAGTCAGCTATTTGACAAGGGTTGTAGCATGAAATTCTACCCATTCATAATGATCATGATGGAGAATTTGAGAATAAAAATTTTGAATCTTTCTATAAGGTGCAAGGGATAGATCATAACTTTTTAGCTTCTAAAACCCCTCAGTAGAATGGGGTAGCTAAAAGAAAGAACAAGACCCTGGTAGAAGATAGATGTCAAAGCCATGTTATCTGAATACTTACTTCCAAAATACTTTTAGACAAAAGTTGTGAGTACAACCTATTATGTTCTGAATAGGTGAATGTTAGATCCAAACTAAATAAGACACCCTATAAAATTTTGAAGGATAGGACACCCAATCTCTCTCCCCTTCTTATCTTTAGATGTAAAGTGTTCATTATGAATAATAAAAATCTAAACTAGGAAAGTGTGACCCAAAATCTGATAAATGAGTGTTCCTAGGTTACTCAAGTCTTGAAAAATCCTATAGAGTTTTTAATAAAAAAAAACTAGTAGTTTAGGAGACCACTCATATTGCATTTGATGAATCTGGTGATTCTGGAGGGTCTAAGGTAGAAGAAGAGGAGGTTATAGAGGTCACCCAAGGATTAGAATCTGCAAATTTGGGGAAAAGGGTAAAATATGAAAACACCTTGCCTAGATAATGAAGATATTCTTCAAGTCATCCTAAAGAAGTTATCTTAGGAGATCCATTTGAAGGTGTTAGAATTATGCATGGACTTAGAAAAGTGGTAAACCACTCTACCTTCATTTCAATAACTGAACCCACCAACCTAAATCAAGCCCTTTGTGATGTATTCTAGATCCTAACCATACAAGAAGAGTTAAATCAATTTTTTAAGAATAATGTTTTGGTTCTACTTGAAAGACCTAAGCACTAGAGTGTGGTTAGAACTAAATGGGCTTTCAAAAATAAAATGAATGATTCTAGAATGGTGGTGAGAAATAAGGCAAGATTTGTGGCTAAGGGGTATAATAAAATATAAGAGATTGATTTTGAAGAGACATTTACTGCTGTAGCTAGATTGAAAGCCATTAGAGTTCTACTAGCCTTTATTTATTTTAAGGTATTCAAAATGTATCAAATGAATGTTAAGTGTGTCTTTTTGAATGGGGTAATAAAGGAATATGTCTATATTGAACAACCCCTAAGCTTTAAAAATTCATAATTTTTTAATCATGTGTTCAAATTAAAAAAGGTATTATATGGACTTAAACAAGCACCTAGGGCATGGTACAATATGCTAAGCGCATGCCCACTAGAAAGAACTTTTGTTATGGGGAGCGTAGACACCACCATGTTTCTAAAAAGGTAGGAGATGAACTACTCATTGTCCAAATTTTTGTTGATAATATTCTATTTGGATATTCTAAAAAAAAATCTATGTGATGAATTCTCAAAAATAATGAGTAAGGAATTTGAGATGAGTATGGTATGAGAATTGACTTTGTTTTTGGGGTTTAACATAAGATAGAAGGATGATGGAACTTTTCTTAGTCAATTGAAATACATTAAGGACATCATTAAGAAATATAAAAGGGATAAAGTCAAACCAATAAACACTCCTATGAGTTTCACTTTTAAGTTAGATACGGATTCAAAATGATAATCTATTGATCAAAATAAATACAGAGGAATAATTTGATCACTTCTTTACTTGGTTGCTAGCAAACTTGATATTATATTTAGTTTTTATCTATGTGCTAGATTTCAGGCTGATCTAAAAGATTCCCACTTGACTATTGTTAAGAGAATTCTTAGGTATCTCTTAGGAACCCCTAACTTAGGAATATGGTATCCTAGGCATAACACCTCCTTTGAAATTATATGATATTTTGATTCAGATTTTACAGGATGCTGAGTTGATAAAAAAGCACTTATAGAACTTATTAATTCATAGGATAGTCCTTAGTCTCCTGGTTTAGTAGAAAATAGAGCTCAATTACCATATCCACTACTAAATCTAAGTATATAGCCTCGGGATGTAGTGTGGCCTAAGTCCTATAGTTAAAGCAAAAAATTTTGGATTTAGGATTACCTGTAGGCATAATTTTAATACTTTGTGATAACACTAATACTATCTATATTTTAAAGAACCCAATCCAATATTTCAGGACCAAACATATTGACATAAGGCAACACTTCATTAGAAACCATATTACTAGAGAAGACATAGAGCTACACCATGTAGCCACTAAAATCCAACTTGCTGATATCTTTATAAAACCAATGGCATTTAAAACTTTTAAGAACCAAATTAGGTGTCATATATATATTAATGCTTGAAGTTGTTGCTTTCAATTTTCTGATGTTTTTATTTTTATTTTATTTGCATATCTATTTTTGTTTATGTTTTTCATTTTTTGTTGTTTTTCCCTTCTATTTTTTTATATCAGATTAATGATAATTACTAATATTGATTTATTAAATGACATTTTATCCTTCCTTAGTTTTAAAATTTTGTAAGCTGTGATTGAATTCATTGAATAAGTTAAAGAAAAAAATATCAATGATCGCTTCTCTTCCTCTAACTCCTTTAGCGATATATTTTTCATTTTGAAGCGAAATTTATTTCAAATTAAAAGTTGGACTTTGAAAGTGAGATCTATTTTCTCTTCTTACAGTAATCTATCTCATATGAATAATGCTCAAAGTCATTAAATCACTTTCAAGTTTTCCTAATTAGGTAGGTTATTACAATTATTATATGGATATGATTTTGATTTCAGGTTTTTTTTTCTTATATTAGAGATTGAGTTTTCTTCTCATATATATGGAAGATAATATCACAAAAGAGTGTCTTTAAAGATTTTGAAAGGAAGCCAACTTGCAAAAAATAAGAAGAGGTACAAAATGAGCCAAATGAAAAATGAAAAGATGTGCAATGATCATCAAGTAATTGCAAGATACACTAAAGTATATTAGAAATCAAAAGATGTGCAATGTGCATTAGATAGTTGAAAAGATGAATAAAATGAGCCCACAAAAATAAGCTCCATTCTCTTTCAAATCTTTAAATCTTAGAAGAGCTCATGTGCCACTTTTTATCTTTAAACACTTAATTTTTTAAAGTCATGATTTTAATTATTTACTTTGCTATATTATTTAATCAAATAATTTTTTGAAATAAAGTTTGCAAAGATCACTTTTCTTATGTAATTTCTTTTTTGTATTAGATTTTTGTTTTAAAAAAGATTCTTAACCTGTGAGGAGTCCGAGCTAGGGTTAGGAATATCATTTTTTTTACCTTTTCTAAATTTTAGCATTCTTAATTCATTTCTTAATGATTTTTAATCTGCTCACAAGGGAAATTTATTATTTAATAGAGTTGATCAATTAAAAAAAAGATGTTCTTTTATTTTGATTTATGATTGGCTTTTATTTCATTTTTTTGTTGTTTTATGTTCTTTCTATATTTTTATTTTTATTTTGAAAAACTCTTAATCATCACTTTCCATTTCCTAAATTTTTTTCTTTTTTGTTCAGTCGTCCAAGATGATCTATATTGTCCTGTACGATCTAAACAAAATACACCTCTCCGATCATAACACATCAAACAACTGATCTACACCAATTATTGATGATCCTACTTAATGATTATCATTTTGTCATATACGATACATATGGAATAAATAGTTAGATGATTTGAATGCTATTAGGCTGATCCATTATTACACATCATCCCGAATGATACACGTGTTTGTCCTATTCGATCCCTTTATTCAACAATCATACAAGCTGACTCCTCGAGATGATTACTGTATATCCAAATGTCCAGTATGATATCTGATAGTCCTGAATGATAAGATCAACCTTTTTGACTGACAGTCAGGATGAAATTATTACGCTTGATCATCCTGGATGATATTCCTGATTCTATATAAACAACCAATCTTAAGCCTTATTCTTCACTCCAATCATTCTAATTCTCTTTTTTCCTTTTTCAAGCTTTAAATTCCTGAATATGGCTGGCGATAAATGATCTCGTGCCCTCACACATAGCTCTTTCAAGAGTGTTATTGATTCTCACTTTATTGAAGCAACTGATGAAGCTGCTTACACCCACTATAAATCTGTAGGGATTAATCCCTCAATGGTTGTCAATCATGAGGTGTTGAACTATCAGGTACTAGACCTCTTTGCCCGCACTGCTCTTGGCTTTGTTCTTACACTTGCTTTCCCCTTCAATTATGAACTATACAAATTTTTCGTCAATCTCTATCTGAATTCTGACTTCACTACACTTTAATCGTATGTTAATAGATGTCCTGTTGAAATAACCTAGCAAGATTTCTATAAATTTCTCCATCCTTCCAACATTGGAACTACATGTTTTGGCTTCAAATCCTTACTTTAATTGGGGCCCTGCAAATACCCTTCTTAGAGAAACCAATGTCGCATATCATGACTGTGTAACTAGTACCTTAGTAAAAGATACTCGAACCCTCCAGCACATTCTTCACACCTCCATTAAAGCTGGGGATTAGATCCATATTACCCTCATCCTGTCACTCACCACCTACTACATAATGGCTCATCAAGATTTTAATGCCACTGATCTTCTAATTCCCTACTTTGAACATCTGACCAGCATTGGGGATCCTGACCATAAAAGAAAGTCAAATCTAGTCTTAGTACATATCATAGCCTATATTCTCTAATTCAAATACAACCTTCAATATGTAGTCCCACCTGATCACCTCCTTATTTCTACTCAAATAACTCCTTTCACATCCTTTACAGTACTCGTAGTCACCCTATGCACGAGGAGGCTGCGATAGATGAGGAAATACATATTCCTGCACTTGTTCCTATCCACCAGTACTCCCAGATCAATCAGTTGGTTCAGAAGTTTGAATAGTGGGAACCAAGTTTGAGTCTTATGTCACCGGGCAGTAGCAACAATATGATTAGGATGTAGCTTGGTTTGAAGCATACGTAGCCTAGCAGCAGCAGCAGCAGCATGACCAGGATATGTCTTGATTTGACCAACATTTTAGCTCTCTTCACTATTACTTTCAACAGCCACCACCACCACCTCGACCTGATTAGGGTTCCTCCTACTAGTTTGTCAGTATTTATATATTTCTTGCTTGATCTGACATTTTTAACAGCAATATTTACCATCATTAAAAATAGGGAGATTATTGCAAATCTGGATCTAAATACTATGATTTTGATGATAACAAATATTATTATATCTTTACCACTACTATTATTACATATCTATTTTATTTGCCCTACTTACTAACCTTTTAAGTCCTCAAAGACCACTTACAATGCAAACTAGCTCAAGATCAAGTAAATTAGGGTTGAATCTGCTTATAATTTCATTTCAATATTTCTTTACCTTTCTTGAGTCAACTCTTGAATATGGTAGATCCTAAGTTATATAACTTTGCACACACACATTCAGAGGAACAAATTTGGTGAGCTAGAGAATTTTTTATTTTTGACCTAATCGTACAAGATGATTTGAAATCGTATTGGATGTTCAGTTAAAAATAGAAACCCAGATTAGGGCATCCATGTTAATTATAAGTGATTAAACTAATCATACTATATGATCCATATCATCCAGGACTATCAGTTTAGATAATAAAAAATAACCGCCAATCACAACTTATGTAATTTTTTAATTTTTAAATTTTGTTCTAATTATACATGAAGATATACATTGTCCTAGATAATTTATGACAATCATGCTTAAAATGATCCGGTAATTAAGGAAATAATTATGGATAAATTTTTAATCATATCATATTGGATGATCCACTAAGATTGTACTAGACAATCTAATATATTTTATAGGATGATCCCCTATCCTCCATGATCAAAAACCAAAATTTTCTTCCAATCATCCAGGAGAATCATACTGGACATCCCGAGAGGGTTGTGGGATGATATTAAGATTGACAACCTTCATCCCAAGTCATATTGGATGATCAATATAGTATCTTGAACTAATCATTTGGGATGATCACATGACGTACTAAATAATATGTAGAAATACTTGTACTGATCGTATAGAGCAAAGGTGATCGTCCTGGCTAAAAGGGTTATTTTGTACAAATTATACATGATTATATATCAATCATACTAGATAATGAGTTGTACAAAATTGATAATTAGGGCTTTTTTTGGAGGCTCTTTATTTAAGCAATTGTATTAATCCTTAAGTTAATCTTTTGTTGTGAAGTTTATCCAATAGAGAGTTTAAATAAGGAAGAGGGAGAGCATGAGAGAGAGAGAGAGAGAGAGAGAGAGAGAGAGAGAGAGAGAGAGAGAGAGAGAGAGAGAGATATCCTTGTTCGGATGAGTTGTGAGGGAATCATAAAGGTTGCTCAAAGTAAGGTGTTCATTTTCTTCTTCAAGGTTCTCCTCTAGTTCAATGCTGGCCCTAGGGAGATCTTCTTCAGTATTAGATCCAGGTTCTCTACCTACTCTAGGTGGGAGTAAAAGGATTTCTGGGTTCTCAACCCTAACCAAGTGGGTGAAAAAACTTTCAAGGTTCTCTGTCATCTCTAAGAGAGAGTAAATGGATTCAAGGTACTCTGCCTCACCGTGTCAATGGAAATATTTTGTAAGGGCTTCTTCACCTTACTATGGGAGCAACAGGAGAGTCACTCCAATTTAGTGCAATACATGAAGAGGGAGTCTCCAAGGAGTGGATGTAGGTCAGTTTGATTGAAACACTATAAATACTGGTGTGTTCTTTATATTTGTTTTGCATATTTCTATAATTTGATCTGTGGTTAAATCATTGATCTTTGCAATTGATAAATTAGTTTTGCTCCACATAAATCAATTATTTTAATATATTAAAAAAGATTTCAAAAATAGTTTCTTTTTTAAGTAATTTTTAAATAACTAATTCACCCACCTATTAGTTAGCCTCATGACTAATTCTTTAGGATTTAACATCCCTCACGAACCTTCAGAAAGGATATTCAATCACACGATCATCTTTATTTAACAATATTCCTTTTAATTTTTGGAAAATTCACATGTCTGCTTTCTTGCAATCAATAGATTATTAAATATGGCATGTGATTCAAACTGGTTATATTATACCATCACATATTATAATTGGAGTCAAAACTAATATTTTATTTATGGAATGGAGTAGAGTAGAACAAACTTTTACTCAATTAAATGCTAAATGTTTGAACTATTTTTTGTGTGTTTTGAATTATGAAGGTTATATGAAAATCTCTACATGTACTACTGCCAAGGATATTTAGGATAAATTATGTAATACATATGAAGATACTAGTGAAGCTAAATAATCTATGTTGAATATTTTAATGCATGATTATAAACTATTTTCTATGAAGTCTTATGAGACTATCTTGGACATGTATACTAGGTTTATTCAAAGTGACATCATTATATGCTTTAGGTAAACAAATTTCAAAGTTTAGAAAGGTCAATAAAATTCTATGTTATCTACCTGATAAATTTAATGCTAATGTCACTGCTATATGTGTTTCAAAAAACCTGAATGATTATTCTATTGATAATCTAATTGGCTCACTCATTACTTATGAGTAAAGTACGAGTCAAAGACTTTTGGATGCAAGTGAAACTATAGTGGTAAAAATTAAAGACATGGATAGAAGTGACTTAGTAAATGATGAGAGTAAGGAAATATCATCAATAATAAGCAAATTTGAAGATATATTGAAGTACAAGCATCAATATCAATAAAAGTGAAATAAAGGTGAAAATGTTAAGATTTTCTCTGATGTTATTTGTCTTGGGATTAAGAAACCCAGACATATGAAAAATTATTGCCCTAATATAAAAACTCTTGATACAAAGGAAAATTGTAAAAATAAGCTAATTATAATAAGGGCAAATGATAAAAAAGCAAAATATCTCCTGGGTAGACCTAGCTTCTAAATCATCAGACTAGGAGCAAGAAAATGAGGTATAAAGTTTTGTTTGTGCGTTTATCTATGTTATAGTTAATGCATGCGTGTATGTTCTTTATTTTGTTTTTGTTCACTATGAATGTTTTTATTTTCTATGTTGTTTTAGTGTTTTTATTTGTAGTAAGATATTTATGTTTGTAATCTTTTATTTTATTTTTCATGTATGTTTTTTAGAACACTCTCTAATCAATACACATATATCACATTTGACATTATATTTGCATAAGAGAATCAAATCACTTCTCCCTAATCATATTTTTTTTAAATAAGAAATTTATCTCCTTTTTATTTATTTTTTATGTAGTGATTATTGACTTCTCTAAATATTTAAAAGAAGAAAAATTGATATATCTCTTTTCCTTTAACTCCTTTAGTGGAAAAACTTCTTTTGGAATAAAAATTTATTTCAAATTAAAAATGTGACCTAGAAAAAGATATCTGGTTCATCTTCTTACATTTCTTTATCTCATATGAATATTTTTGCAAGTCAATGAATCTACTTCAAATTTTCTTAATCAAGTTATTTATTTTTATCATATGAATTAGATTTTTTTTAGGTTTACTCTTCTTTATATAAGAGAGTGGGTTCTTGTTTTCTTATATTTGGAAGATAATCTCATAACAGAGAGAACTCATTCTTTGAAAATTTAGAAAGGAAGCAAATTGGCAAAAAACAAAGAGGTAGAAAATGAGCCCAAAATGAAAAGATGCGCAATATTTGCCAAATAATTGCAAGATGCACAAAGTATATCAAAAATTAAAAGATGTATAAAGTGTGCAAAAAATTAAAAAAGAGGCACAAAATGAGCCCACAATGAGTTAGCTTTTCTCTCTTTCCAATCTTTAAATCTTAGAAAAATCCATGTGCCAATTAATATCTTCAACGCATGAGTTTGAAAATCATTATTTTTGATTCATTACTTTTTTACATTAATATTCTATTAGATATATTTCATGCAAGAAGATTAAAATTCCTTCTCTAATTTATTTTCTAAATTAGATTTTTGTTTAAAATAATTTTAACTTTTAAGGACCTTGAGTTAGGATGAATGAAACTCAAATCTCTAACCTTTCTAGTTTTAAGCATTGTCAATGCATTTCTTACTAAACTTTTGAATAAAATCAAGAGGTAAAATTCTAATTTTAAGAAAATTTATTGACATTAATTTAAACAATCACCACCTACACTTGATTAGGGCTTGTATGATCTTTAGTTTGTTATGTGTGTTCTGTTTTTTTTTTTATGTTTATCTTCTTTTTGATAATGTCAAAGGGGGAGAATGCATTTGGTTGGTTGTATTTATGTTTATGTTACATATGTTTATCTTGTATTTATTTTAGTTTATCTATTATTTAGTTTCTAAAGTTGCATATGTCAAAGGAGGATAATGTATTTGGTTGGTTGTATTTGTGTTTAAGTTCCATATATTCATCTTATATTTGTATTAATTTATTTGTTATTTAGTTTCTAAAAGTTTTTGTTTTTTGTTTCTTTCTATAATAATAATAATAATAATAATAACAAGAAACTTTTTTGATTTACCTTATTTTAATATAATTATCTTAATGAGGGGTAGATTAGGAAAAAATAGTTTTAGTTTGCAAATTCAACCAGTAATGTTTGCCATCATTAAAAATGAGGAGATTGTTGCGCAACTCGAGTTCACGAGTTTATATTTTTTGATGATAATAAATATTATGGCTCACATGGTTATGTCTCCTAGTATTTGCATTCTATATTTATTTGTGTGTGTACTAATATTTCAGGAACATTATGCACCATTCAATAAAGATTTAGGGCTCAAGATTGGGTAGAATATGTTATGCTATAAAGTTTTTGTAATATTCATTGATGTAATTTTAGTTTCTTGAGTCAAGTCCTATAAGGGTATATGCTAGCATTGTGACCATGGACACACACACTTACAGGGTGTGAGATTGAGTCAAAACTAGAAGATCAAATTTTGAACTAATCATACTATACGATCAACTCATCTAAATAGCTAACTTTGTTAATCAGGCAATTTAAAAAAAATCATACTATATGATACACATCGTGAAGGATGATCTAGAGAAATCAAGAAACTTAATCGCCAATCACAATTTAGGTATTATTTTATAATTCAAATTTGGTTCTAATCATACTGTTTGATCTCTATCATACTATACGATGGATGACAATTCTGCCTAAATTAATCTCATCATTAGGAGCTTAATTAAGGTAAAATTGTTAAATCAGATCCTATAGGACGATCATACTAAATGATCTAATTCCAACATGGTATGATATTTAATCGCCCCATATCGTACGAGATGATTAGCTATATATTTGTACTAATCAGTCTAGATGATATTTGCAATTATACGGGATGATCAATATAAACATTTGAACTTATCGTACAGGGCAATGCTATTCATACTACCTGAATGGGCTATTTTTAACTAATCATACAGAATGATCCTTGGAATGTACTGGACGATTAATACCGCCATAATTAAGTTTCTAGGGTTTTTTTTAAGTTTCTACGGTTTTTTTAAAGCCCTCTATTTAGGCTTTTTCAAAAGTCTTAGTAAGTGTCCGCATTTGTCATATATTGAGTCATTTTTCTTCTAGAGAAAACTTGAAGAGAGAGTCTTGAAGGGAGATAGGAAAGGGTGGAGTTTGAGAGGGAGAAGATCCTTTTGGGTTTCAAGGGAGTGTGGAGGTGGTTTCACATAGTTGCTCTAGCAAACTTGTACCTTAGTACCATCATAGTTAAGATTTATCTTGAGGGAAGTTTTGGAAAGAAAAACATCTCTTTTCTGTCAAAGGACCCGACTATTCTGCCACACTAGGGAAGGTGGAAGGGAATTAAGGTTCTCTACATGTGATAGGATTCATGGTTCTCTGCCATCACCAGAAGAGTGATAAAGGATTCCATGTCCTCTGTTGCACTAGGTTGGTGGAAGAGATTTTGAAAAGGCTTCTCCGCCTAGCTGTGGGGGCAAAAGAAATGTTACTAAAGGTTTAGTGCAATACTTGTAGAGGCAGTCTCCAAGGAGTGAACTTAGGTCAGGTTAACCAAACCACTATTAATTATAGTGTGTTTGTTCTTATTACATTTCGCACTTTATTTTTCTTGCAATTAACTACGTGAGTGAAAACTCTGATTTATCTTTTTATTATGAATTTAATTCGCTTCTACATCAAGTTATAAAAATATTTTCTTTTTGTTATAGAATTTTTTTAAATATCCAACTCACCCCCTCTTGATTAGCCTCGAGACTAGTTCTATAAGGTCTTATAACCTTCATGAACTTTCAAATAAGTGTTCAAGAGGCATATTTTTTTTATCTCATTAGTCTTTTCTTGGAGCCACTAAATTTTGTCATTTTTCTTGCTCCCTTTTCGCACTCACCCCAAGTTCTTAGGTTACATTCTATGAAAGTTGCCTACTAATAAGATCAGATGTCATTAATGATTTTTTTGATAAAAAATACATATTAATTTGATATTTAATAATATTATATTTAAAATAACCATAATGTTCATCAATAAAATACCATTAATGTTTTTTATTTTGTATTTTACATTTAAGAAGTGGGTGTACACGCCGACCCAATGTAGAGGGATAAAATCTTCATGTTAATATTTCTATTGGTGTATTTATACACATATATTATGTGTAACATGTTGCAAGGGCGTATAAACAAGGTTATCATGAGTTCAACAAACCCTAATACAAATTTTAAATTATTTAGAAAATAAATTAAATATATTCTTATCATATGTTCTTAGATCAAGATAGCATCTTAGAATAGATTAATCATAAATAAAAAATAATTAGTATTCAAATCAAATCAATTCAAAGTTCTATTGAACAACTAAGTAGAATCTAGGAGCATTAAGCATAATATTATAAACTAATAATTAACAAATACTAAAATTTTGTTATTATCAGCCAAATTCAAAGCTAATAGGGTATAATGCATGTGATGGTGCTATTGTGAGATAACAAATTGGAATTAATTAGGTGGCAAGACAATAAATTAGTTCCCCTTTATGGGGGCATTAGCAGGTCCCATCTCTTTATAAGGGACATGTTTTTTTGACACTCTCCATAGGCTTCTTAACCACATGGTCCTTTGGGTAAGCTAGCACTTCCACCTCACTCCTCATCTTCTTATGAGGCACCATCTATGCCTTCTTTAGGCTAACCTCTGACCCTTATTCGTATATCAGACCAAAGAATAATATATTTCTCTCAGATCCTTATATCTCTCATCAGAAATAAATATCAAAATTCAAGCCCTTGTGAATCCATATTTATCATATCTAAAAATAAACTCTTATGTCTCTCAATGCTTAGCAAATATCAAATATTTAGAAATTCAAGTCCTTCTAACTCCCTTTTTTTTACAATAGAACTTCCTCTAATATCAAACCTCCATAGTATCACACATTTTAAAGAAATAAACATATATATCATTGCATTATATTAATTTAAATATAAATAAATAAATTTTAGAAATTTATATAATGCTTTATCGGTAGGCAAATGTTTAACTATCTAAATAGAATTTCATAGTCTTAGAATTTTACTAAATTATTGAAGATTATTCAAAATGCTATTTTGAATATTTAATTGTACTATTTAAAATAATATTTTAATAAGATAAAAATAACTGACTTTTTCAATTTATCCAAAAAATTTTCTTAAAAAATAACTAAATGTGCATAATAGTCGTATCTATAACATACAAAAATTAGTTACACAATAAAAATTTTTTGAGTATGAAATGATTATTATTTTTAGTCTATAAAATTATATATTAAATAAAAAATCTCAAAAATTTGTATTTTTGAAAACTACGATAGGCATAATGTAACGTATCTCAATTTGGATAAATTTTAGTATATACTAGAGTCATAATAAAAAGGGCTTTCTCTCTTTAAACCCTCTCCCTTCATCTATTTAGCCAACTAACTTAGGAGAGTGGTTTTGTTTTAAATAAAAAAAAATTGAGTGAAAAAATGACATTTCTATAAAATTTGGACTTGGCACTATAGCATCGGATCCTATAACACTGTAGTTGTGATGCCCCATAATCAAAATTGAAAAAATTATTCTTTTAATCTTTTAATAATAATAACCAAAGTTATCTAATATCATATATCAGTAATAAATAGCAAAAAATGATTCTATAATTCAAAACATTAATTTACATATCTATATTCATCCCCAAAAATCATATACAATACTCAAGATTTATATAATAATATCACAACAACTCTATCTTGAGTACAAAAGAATAACTATAAGAAACAGAACCTGTAGAATCTTGAACAGCCTCACACTCCTGCTCTCCAACTTTGACCTGAAATCATTTAACCACATATAATGAGCTTAAAAAGCCCAACAGATCACCAAAATATATAACTAAATTCAAAGCACGGTAATGAAGCATTGTACATATCAATAGTCAAATCATAATAGTTATATTCATATGATCATTGAATCAATATAAAAATATTAAATCTCAAATGTAGTAGCATTAAAATATATAAATAATAAAATATTATGGTATAAAAGCTAGTGAAGTTGTAAACCAGTACGAATGTCAAAGCTATAAAGTAATCGTCTTATTAGTAATACTAATAAGTACAAAAATCATATAAAATATATCAAATCAAAATATCAGTGAAGACAATCGAAATCAAATCAATGATATAAAATCATATATGAATGCACACATGTTATCCAAGCATTCGATATCACATACTCAGTATATCACATGCTTAATATTAGTACAATGAATTAATAGTATTAAATAATATCAGTATCTAAATTAATAATAATAATAATTCAATGGCAGGAGCAATAGAATAATATAATAATAGTAAATCTATACAATAATAAAACTAATGCCTCAAAAACATACATTTTAGTAGTCACACTAAATAAATAAAAAGTTCTAGCTATCATAATATTTTTTAGTGTTAGTATCAGCATTAGTAAACTATTGCCTTAGTAAAAAGAGTCGTCACTCTTTACCCATTGGTACAGTAATGATCTCCTTATAATTATCAATCAGTATATCACGTGAATTAGTAGAGGATAATACTAAATCATAGTATTTAAAAGAAAGTCCATCAGCCTACCATCCTATACAAGTCAACCAATCTCCAATCATCTGGTCAACCAGTCTTTACTTATTTGTTTCACATACACATATTATTATTATAATACTATAATAGTAATAGCGATCAACTATTACTCAAGAATATATCCACATCCATTTTCATTATATTGCAGTAAATAATATATAATTGAGCTTAATTAAGAAGATGCCAAAATATCATAATGGTAGCCAAAAAAAATCTTATTAGGCAAAAGTATATATTTTCAAAAAATTATCAAATTATGAAGAATTATATAAAATAATATTTTAAGAATTTATTGTATAGGTAGATAAAAATTGCTATATTTTTAAAATCACCCACTGAAAACCTCAAATAAAAACTCAACAAGCTCATAATTATATAACATACAAAAGGTTACGCGGTGAAAGTTTTACAAATACAAAATTATTCATAATTTTTGGTAACAAAATTGCTAATTTGATGAGAAAAATATCAAAAACATAAATTTTTTGAAATAAAAAATAGGGTAAATGTTCCTTATAGCGAGATGAGCAACTATCCCAATAGGCTTGACAAACAAAAATCGCATAATGGCTTTCAAATCTAGGTTTTTTTTTCTTTCCTCACTTTCCTCTCTTATTGTGCCTTAAATATTCTCTCTTAGGCACAATCTTAAGGAGGAATGCTTTTTAAAAAAACTTTTTAATTCGTGACATTAGATGTTTTATTTAAATAATAATTTAATAATATATTATTTATTTAATCAATTTCTTTTAATATAAAATTAAAATAAATAATTTTAGGACTTCAAAAACTATAAAAAAGTATTCATAAAATAAAACATGTTATTTTAAAAATATTAGTAAAATCGGTTTGCAAAATAGCACCTGAAGGTCCCAAAATCTTCACTTGTATCGACTGGTATAAATTTCTTAAGGATTTTCATCGGCGCCCAAAAATTATGAAAAAAATTGTGTATGTAAAATACTTCAATAAAAATACTATGGCAAAAATGATTTGTGATTTGGAGTCATATTGGCTATAGAAAAAAATTGGCAAAGTTAAAATACGAGCTATTAAATCTACCCACCTTAAAAAAATATCATCCCCGACATTTTCTTTAAGGATTCAGGCATAAAATTGATATAAACCAAATCCATCTAATCCAAACTCATAAAAATTCATACAGACATGCAATTCATTATATCACAAGTCATTCAACTATGCATAGAAACTAATGCATCTTAATCTACCTAATCTACCCGACTCTCAATCAATTCCTGCAACTATAGTAACAATTAATTATTCCAACAACTATACCTTGATACCAATTGTGATGCCCTAGAATATAAATTGGAAGAATTCTTCTTTTAATTTTTTAATAGTAACAACCAGAGCTATCTAATATCATATATTAGTAATAAAAAAAGATTCTATAATTCAAAACATTAATATACAAATCTATATTTATCCCTAAAAAATCATATCAAATACTTAAGATCTATATAATAATATCACAACTACTCTATCATGAGTATAAAAGAATAACTAAAAGTAAAAGAACCTGAAGAATCCTAATCAGCCTCACACTCATGCTCATCTACCTTAACCTGAAATCATTTAACTATATATAATGAGCTTAAAAAGTCGAGTAGGTCACAAAAACTTATAGCTGAATTCAAAGCAAGCTAATGGAGCAATATATATATATCAATAGTCAAATCATAGTAGTTACATTTATATATGATCATTGAATCGATGTAAAAATATTAAATCTCAAATGTAGTAGTAGTAGAATTTGTAAACAATAACACTATGGTGCGGAAGCTAGTAAAGTTGTAAATCAGTACGAGTGTCAAGGCTATAAAGTAATTATCATAACAATAATACTAATCAATATAAAAATCATATAAAATATTAAATTGAAATATCGATAAAGACTATCGAAATCAAATCAATATAATAAAATCATATATGAATATATACATGTTACCCAAGCATTATGTATCACGTGCTTAGTATATCACATATATAATATCAATACTACGAATCAGTAGTATTAAATAGTATCATTAGCTGAATCAGCAATAATAATAATTCAGGGCACGAGCAGTAGAATAATATAATAAAAGTAAATTCATATAATAATAAGAATAATGCCTCAAAATATGTATTTCAACAGTCACATTAAGTAAGTAAGAAGTCCTGACTATTACAGTATTTTTTAATTTTAGTATTAGTATTAGTAAACTGTTGGCTTAGTAAATAGAGTCATCACTCTTTATCCATCGACATAGTAACGATCTCCTTATAACTACCAATCAATGTATTTCATGAATTAGTAGAGGATAACACCAAATCACGGTATTTAAGGGAAAGCTTGTCAGCCTACCATCTTGCATAGGTCACCCAGTCTTCAATCAATGAGTCAATCATTTTTTACTTGTTTGTTTCACACATGCATATTATTATCACAACACTATAACAGTAATAGTGATAAGTAATATCCACATCAATTTTTAATAAATTGTAACAAATAATACATAATTGAATTTAATTAAGAAGTTGCTAAAATATCATAATCGTAAACAACAAAGAATCTTATTAGGAAAAAATTTAGATTTTTAAAAAATTACCAAATTAATAGAGATTATGCAAAATAATATTTTAATAATTTTATTGTACTATACTACCATTTTTAGATGTCAAAATAAATTTTGGGTAAATAAAAATCACTATATTTTCAAAATTATCTTGTAAAAAATCTCAAATAAATACTTAAAATGCTCATAATCATGATCTCTATAACATATAAAAAGTCACGTGATGAAAGTTTTACCAATACAAAATTATTTGTAATTTTTGATAACAGAAAAAAAATTATCAAAAGAATACCAAAAATATAAAATTTTTGGAATAAAAAATAGGATAAATGTTCCTTACAGTGAAACAAGCAAATATTCCAACAAGCTTGATGGACAAAAATCGCATCGCAACCCCCAAATCTAGGTTTCTTTTTTCTCTTTTCTCACTTTCCTCTCATATTTTATCTTAAAGCTTCTCTCTTAGCCTAAATCATAAGGAGGAAAGCTTTTAATTTTTTTTAATTAGTGACATTAGATATTTAATTAAAATAATAATTTAATAGTATATTATTTATTTAATCAATTTCTTTTAATAGAAAATTCAAAAAATTATTTTATGACTACAAAAATTACAAAAAAAAAAAATTTCATAAAATAAAACATGTTATTTAAAAAATATCGCTAAAATTTATTTGCAAAATGGATACCAGAAGATCCTGAAATCCTCGCTTGTACCGATAGGTACAAAATTTTTAAGGATTTTTACTAGCGCACAAAAATTATGAAAAAATTAGTGTAAGTAAAATACTTCATTCAAGATACTATGGCAAAGATAATTTGTGATTTTGAGTTATACTAACTAGAGAAAAAATTTGTAATGTAAAAATACTAGCAATTATAGTAGTGCTGACCATTGGAGAGCACGATGTCGTAAGGTTGATCCCCAGCTTTGTAGCACTTAACCATTTTGGCAAAAATTGGAGAGCTCAATGTCATAGTGTATCTACTCAAGTGCCACGATTCTCTAGAGGGAAATTCTAAATTTTCCATTCATACATACCGGCCCTTAGGACCCACATCAGAATAAATTCAAATATTCACATGTATATATAACCTATACAAACATATGCAAGAGGTGAAAAATGTAAAAATTTTAGTGGGCTATCCTTACCAATCTCGATCAAAATAGATATAACTATCTACTACTTCATTGGGTATTACAATATTCCCACTCCTCATAACTTACAGGAAATGTAAATAAACAAGTACTCCATATTGATAAAAAAATACTAGATCTCTCATAGACCCGTATACCTCCCATCAAAAATTGATATCAAAATTTAGGTCCTTATAACTCTCAATGCTTATAACATATTAGATATTCAAAAATTTGGGCACTTATGATTCCTTGTGCCTCCCGCACAAAAGAATTTTCTCTAACATCAAAGCTTCACAGAATCACACATTTATAACATATAAGCATATATATCATTGTATTGTAGTTATTGAAACATAAATAAACAAATTTTAGGAATTCACATAATGTTTTACTAGTAGGTAACCAGCTCAACTAACTTAGCAGAATTTTATAGTCTCGAAATTTCACTAGATTAATAAGGATTATTTAGATCAATATTTTGATGCTTTAATTATACTATATCATTATGTTCGGGGTTGAGAATTATATTTGATAAAAATAACATACTTTTCAATTTATCAAGAAATTTTTTCAAAAAATTTCTAAATGTGCAGAATATTCTTATCTGTAACATACAGAATGTTATATAGTGGAAGTTTGGCTGGTATGAAATTATCCTTATCTTTATGACAAAAAATTATAAATTAAATCAAAAAATAATAAAATGTATGTATTTTTTAAAAACTGAGATAGAACGTAACCGACACAATATGGATAACTTTCAAAATTGGGCTGACGGTAGAAAATGGATTAGAGTAACAAAAAAAATGGACTTTCTTTCTAATTCCTCTCAGTTTCTCTTTCTAGTTTGTTTCCTTAAGAGGGAGTTTGGTTTTAAATTAAATTAAAATGAAGTGGAAATTTATATTTTTTTATAAAATTTGTACTTTGCGTCGCAATGCTCAATCTTATAGTGCTGCACTGCTGACCCCCTAACTCTGCAACATTCAACCATTTGGAAAAAATGGAGAGCTTAAAGTCCCATTGATGTCGCTTAGGCACTACAGTGCTTCTAGGGGGAATTCCAAAAGTTCCATTCTTGCACATCGACTCTTGGGACCCCCCTTCAAAATAGATTTAGGCATTCACATGCATACAAAACACTCACAAACACATACAAAAGATAAAAATTTCAAAATTTTCAGTGGTTTACTTTTACCAAACTAGGTCAGAACATGTACAATTGTGTACAACTTCATTGTGTATTACACTCGCCCTCAAAAACTTGACTGAGGGACTCACCCAAAGACTAAGGACTAAGCGAAGATGAAGAGTCACTTAGGCAGCTATTAGGTTAAGATATGTCATTACAATCCACAAAGGGTAAAAAAAGATTATGTACTTTTTTAATGTAACTTTTAATGTTTCCTTTGGTTTATGTAAATAAGTGGTGAAGAGTCACATATGTTATTTTAATTTCATTAGTCTTTTCTTGGAGCCTCTAAAATTTGCCTTTTTTTCTTCCTCCCTTTTCCGCACTCACCCCAAGTTCTCAAGTTACATTCTATGAAAGTTATCAACATGGAAGATCACATGTCATTAATGGACATTTCTAGATAAAAAAATATACTTATTAATTTGATATTTAATTATAATATATTTGAAATAATTATAACGATCATCAATAAAATGCCATTAATGTTTTTTTATTTTTTATTTTACATTTAGGATGTGGGTGTACACGCCGATCCAACAACGTAGAGGGATAAAGTCTTGATGCTATTGTTTCTATTGGTGTACATATACACGCATATATTGTGACTAACCTGTTGCAGGGGTGCGCATAAACTAGGTTATCATGATTTCAAAAAACCCTAATACAAATTTAAAATTATTTGCCATTATTTAGAACATAAATTAAATATAATCTTATTATATGTTCATCAACATAGCATCTTAGAATAGAAACATCATAAATAAAAAATAATTAGAATTCAAATCAAATCAGTTCAAAATTCAATTGAACTACTGACCAGAATCTAGGAGCATTAAGCATAATAATATAGACTAATCATTAACTAATACTAAAATATTGTTCTTATCAGCCTAATTAAGAGCTAATAGGGTACAATGCATGTGATGGCGTTGTTGTGAGATAATAAATTGGAATTAATTAGGTGAAAGTACATTAAATTAGTTGCCTTTTCATAGATTTTTCAGGACAAAAGATTGACTGTTATCAAATTTGTTAAGGTGAGCGGCTGCTGATGAGCCACGCCATGAGTCTAAGGTTTTATTTGTGGTGGGTGGTTCGTGGGACCTACCTCGGACTTTGTGGCCACCACAGAAGTATGGGAAAGCATTGGACAAAGTTTTTGGATATATGTAACAATCATCATATAAATTCCGGACTAGAATAGTAGGAAGCTTTTGGCTTTAGTGTTACACAAATATCCAACACATAAATAGAAAAGATAAAATTCTAAGATTTTTATGTGGAAAATTTTAGAAAAGGAAAAAAACACAGGATTTGTTCTGGTCATTTTTATTTTTTTTTTAGAATTGCAAAATTGCATTAAGAGAAAGAAAACAAAAACAAAGCTATTACAAACTAATCAATCAATGCAACTATCATATTCCTTCTTCAAAATACTAAACAATGAAGAAGGAATATAAAAAAAAGAGGAATAATAAAAAAAAATTGTTATCCAAAGCTAGAGTGGCACACAAATCTGCCGCTTTATTACCATTTCTAGAGGTATGGTGGAAGAGTACCTTGTTGAAGTCATTGAGAAATGACAACTTCGAAATCAAGCTAGTAGTCATGTGTGTTGATTTCATCATAGAATCTTGAAGGAATTTGATCACATTGTAGTTGTCGCCATCAAATATTGAACCTTTATATTCAAACATCCATTCATGTAAAAAAACTTTTAAAGTCACAATAGCCTCCAATTCAAGTTGATTGATATCCCAATGCATCCTCTATCTATCGAAAGCAAGGAGAAGTTTACCTTTATAATCCCGGACAATGCCTCCCATACTTGCTTTATTAGAGTCTAAAAGGGATGCATCCACATTTATTTTGATCCAATCTAGTGGTGGATGGTGCCAATGAGAACTAGACTCCAAATGGAGAGAAGCATCCCAGTCAACTAGCATCCGAAACCTGTTTGTGGCGGTGGATAGAATGTTAACAGCAACAACAGATAAAGGTAAGATAAAGTTACCATGCTGACTATCATTCCGACATTTCCAAGAGTAAAAGACTGTAGTACAAAAGATTTTAACAGTATTCAAGCAATCTTTGGCAAGTTCTCTGAGCTGTGATAAGCAATCCGGTTAAGAATGAAAGATAGGAATATTAAAACCCCAACTTCTTAATTTGCGGATAATGTCAATAAGGTGTTTGCAGTGGACATCAATGTGTGAGAAGTCTTCTACTTCATGACAACCTCTAGGATAAAGATCACAATGCCGAAGTCTTCTATATTTCAAAAATTCATTGGTAGGTAATGCAAATCTGTTCATTCTCCACCAGAATAATTCAACTTTTGGTTTTAGCTTTAGCTTCCTTAACCAATTACAAAACCTAAAATCTTCATCTTGCATATTGTATTTGATAGCTTCAGCATAAGCCAATGATGAAATTGACTTGCCAGAAAGCTGGAAAAGAGGTTCCATTTGATCTTTATGTTCATCATGGATGACACAATGCTGTAGAATAAGGTTTACAATATCCTGGTTGAAAAACCAATTTAGTTTAGTAATTTTCCATTGGCCATCCTGGTTAATAAAGTGCTGTAACATCAAACCATCTAAATGATGCAGTCAGCAAGCATAGGCCATTTGTTAAAGCACTTATCCAGTAACCAAATATCATTCATGACATTGATACTCTTGCCATTAGCAATTTGCCATTTGACATTTGGTTTTAAGGAGGAAGCCCAATCCAAAAGGATAGACCAAGCAGCCGAATGACTGTTGACCTCATTTTTGTATGAGGTCACTAAGACCCTTCCATGACCCAGATCTAATCTTAGACCTTAAGATCCACTCTAGATTTTAGGATCCTTCCTAGAACCTAGACCCTAGGATCCCCTCTAGACTTTAGGATTCCTTCCTAGATCCAAGACCTCAGGGTCTATCCTAGACCTTAGGATTTCTCCAGATTCCAAATCCTAGAACTCCTCTAGATCCTGGGATCAGTCAATACTCAAACCAATCCATCCCTTTGATCTACCTTAACTTCAAATCAATCCATACCCTTGATTAACTCAAACCTCAAATCAATCTAAACTCCATTCAATTTGAATCCAAATCAATCCAAGCTTCAACCACATCCAAACTTTGACCCAATCTACTTGACAATTCAAATTTCAACTTTGACTTTGATCCTACCCTTGACCTAGCTTTGACCCTATCCATTCATTAACAATCACCACATGATTGTTAACGATTTGGATACTTCAATATTAATTACTCGAGCTTAAAATCCATTCCAAATCCAGAAATCCAGACTTAAATCCAAGGTTCAAAGGCTTAGTCTTGAAGGCCTTTTTCATTGATTTTTCAAATACTTTGAAACCCAGTCAAATGACCTCTGATTCAGAGTCTACCATTTGCAAAGTGATAAGACATGCCTCTAGAGGTTAACCCTCAAATTTGAGCCCATTCTGAGGTCTCTAACCCCAGAATCTAAATCAAAGTCCAAAGGCTGTAAAACCTTCAAATATTTACAGCCTATGCCACTGGACCTTTTACCTTGAAGATTCTGACCTTAGAACCTTCACCAAAACCTCTAGTCACTTTCAGACTATTAATCCTGATACGTTGATCGATAAACTGCATTTTTCTGGACTCATTTTTTGGCCCCTAGTGGCCATAAGCCCAAAATGACCAGAATACCCCTATGGGCTCAAATAGGCATTTCAAACCAATTGAACTCGGAATTGAATGCAACCACTTGCAGCAAGTTTCAAATATCAAATCAAACTTGTTCAACCCATTCCCAAGACTTGGGTCAATCTGGTTGACCAAGTCAACACAGTTGACCTAAAAGGCCCTTTAAGGGTCCAAATAGGTGTTTTGACCTAAATGACTTCTCTAGGCTATGGAACCCTTCCCATTAGTCTTGAAATGTCATCTCAAATCTGTTAAGCCCAAACCTAAACCCTAGGTCAACCTGGTTGACCAAGTCAACCCAGGTTGACCAAACAGGCCTTTAAGGGTTCAAATAGGGATTTTGACTAAATTGACCTCCCCATACTTGGGGACCACCTCCAATGATTTTCAAATATCATTTCAAATTTATCCAGCCATGACTTACCCCTTGGGTCAACTTGGTTGACCCAGTCAACATGGTTTGACCCAATGAACCCTTAAGAGTTCAAATGAATCATTTTCGACCCATTTAACTATATCAATATCTTCAAACCCTTGAAATCATTCCATTCAATACCTTGAATATTTCTAAACCTATTTTGAGTCCAACCCAACTTGAGTTGACCAAGTCAACCCTCAATCCTTGGTCAAATTTTGATGGCATTTGCTCCTATTCCTTCTAGCCTTGACTTTGGACTTTTGATCCTTGATTAAACCATTCCAAATGACCCTTTACCTCCCTTAATGCCACATCATCAATTTTGACTTGGTTGACTAGTCAAACCAAGTCAATAAAGCTTTCAACCCTTCTTTGAATTGGTTAAACCCTTTCTTTTGACCTCAAGAGTTTGGACTTGAGCTTGAACTCCATCCAACCTGCACCATTGATCTCCCACTGCCACCTCAGCCTCCTTTGACCCGTTGACTGGTCAAAACAAGTCAAACTCAAGCCTAAGCCTTTTCTAGAAAGCATTATCACATGCTAAGCCCCTTTTTCTCCATTAGGGCTGCCTTAGGCCGACCCATTTATAGTCTAAAGCTCACTTGGAGCTCTCCTAACCAAGCTCAGGGCCTGGTTTAGCCTTAAACGGCAGTGGTCCCCCCCACTTGTCCCAAGTCCACCCAATGGAAACAAGGCTTGTCCAGCCTTTGAGGCAGCCTTCTAGCTGTTCCAGGGACATGTGGCACCATCTGGAGAGCTCATGAATTGATCCCAGCCATCCAATCCAGCCCAGGCCATTTGAATAGGGGAAAAGGTGACTTTTGAGGGCATTGGATCAAAGCACCTTCTCTCACTAACCCCAGCCTCCCAGAGCGAGTTCTTAGTTCGTTTTGGATCTCCAGAGCCTTCTCTACCTCCCCACTACAAAATCCAAGTGGTTGCTCGTCACCGGCGGCGAGTCCACCACCTAGTCCGTCCCAGGCTTGTAGCAGTTGATCCAGGCATGTTCGAGCTCGATTTTGCGCTGGGGATCTACACTTGGACAGTCTACAAGCTCATCAATCCAGAAATTTCGAAGATCTAACGGTATAATCTCTTAAAACCTTAGACCTAGTTCACTTTAGATGGATTTAATTAGCTTTACATATAAAGTGTTTTAGGCCCAACAAATGATTCCCCATTGTTTCTGTTCATCTCTTCGTATTAAGTTTAAAATTTCAAAGGATTTGGTTCACCCGATCGAAAGAACGAGCCCAAAAATGCTTCTTAGGGCGTCTTCCGTATTAGGGTTCGCATGTACGTTTTCTGGACCGTTGATCATTTGATCAACGGCCCAGATCTAGCCATCCCGCCGTTTGACTCAGCCGTGTATTTGATCCTTCGCTCGATTATTCGTCCGATGAGATCTGGGCCGTCTGTTCCAAACCGCGGGATGGTTTCCTCACCGTCTGATCTCATTCCGTTGAGATCGAATGCGGGATCCGATCTTGTCCGTTGAATCAAATCAGCGGCAGATCCGACGGCTGACGTTAGCCGCTGACGTGGTTAAGTGAAAACCGAGTGAAGCGGCCCGCGGCTGACGCGTGTCCCCGCCGTCACGCGGTTTCGATCCCGCGAATCCGGGTGCGCCATCTGTCCTGCCGCGCCGCCTTTTGATTAAAAAATCATTTTTAAATTCCTTTTTATTAACAGAACTTTAAAAAATGATATTAAATTAAATATAAAGTCAAAAAATGAGTATAATATATCAAACTGTTCAGAATTTCGTCTAGTTTATTTTAAAAATAAAATCAAACTATTTTGACTATTATTTTACTGGTAATTTAAGAAATACAGAAAAACTTATTTTATTTTTAATTAAATATAAATATTATAATTTTATTTGAAATTTGGCTTGAATATTTTTAAGCATGTGACTGATTTCCAAAAAAATTTATGTATTTATTTGAGCTATGTTTTGATAGCTATCAAATGTGCAAAATAAATACATTTATATATATATATATATATTTATATGTATTTATATTATTTTAAAATCTACTTTAAAATTACTTATATTTAAATCTTTGATGGTTTGAGAGATCTCCTTTGCAATTTTAAACATGAGTTGAGTATATGAATGGAAATAATGGGGATGATTGGTGAATAATCATTTTTTGACTATTCACTAATCATAGTTTTAGTTAATTATGCTAATTAATCCTTACATGTCTAGAAAACACACACCACTTAGTCTAAGGCTCTCCTAGATTTAGGTGTTGAACGTGTTTATGTGATTCATGCATGCCTTATGTATTGAGTATGAGGGTTAGTTCAAACATTGATTCAAGCCCATTAAATTAGTGACACAATTAAGGACAATAATTAAGGACTCATGTATAGAAAACTTAGAAAAATTCCAATAATTAGGATTCACTTTCCCTTGAGTTGAAACTTTGAACATTTTAACTTAGTAACATCCTCAGCCCCTAGAGAAATTTTCACTGATTTTTGAGGTCATTAGGTCCCTAATTAATTTTCTTAAGGTTCAACCCCTAATTAAGCCTTTAAACCTTAAAACAAATTGTAATAAATCCAATTTAAATCCAAAAAATACATATAAACCCTCTAACTGACCAAAATCAAGCCCTTAATCCATGAAAATTAAAAGCCCCTTAATTTTACAGCAATTCTGTAATTAATTTAATTTTAACTAAAAACCCACTTTTAATTAATATAATCAATTAATAATAATTAAAAAATCCCAAAATTTTCCAAACACTTGGGGATCCCTCCTTAGGTCATTTCTGACCTTTGGAGGTGCTTTCAAGAAGTTGGGAATTTGTTTGAAACAAAACCATAAAAGGGCCATTAATTAAACAATTTCCAAATTCATTAAAATGCTCAAAACTTCAATAATTCATAACTAAATCAAGAAAAATCCAAATTGACCAAACTCACTTGCATTCAACTCCTTATAATACCTAATATTTATTAAAAATATTAAAGTGCTAAAAAACTATCAAAATTAAAAAGTCAACATTTTGGTCAACTCTAGGTCAAAATCGGGTCAAAACTTCTAAAAATCATAACTTTTAATAGAAAACTCCAAATTGAGTGTGCCAACTGTCTAACGACTCATAATTAGGTATAGTATTTATTAAAAATCTGAAACCCTTAAGATTAACTCTAATCTTGAAAGTCAATTTTTGACCCCTTAGTTAGCATATCCGGATAACTTCCAAAATCCATTAACTCTCCCAAATTCAAGAATTTTCTTAATAGGCTAATAAAATTCCCAACTAATCTATTAAAACCAGTAACTAACTCCCTTTAATATCAATCTACTCCTTTAATTCCAACCAATTTAAATAACTTAATCAACCCCGATTACTACTGGGTAACCCAGGCCTACGAGGCTATTAACTTAGCCCCAAGGAAGGTGAAATAAACTTCACGGCCTCAGTGTGAAATAAAGGTGGTAATCAATTAACTTTTAAAATATGTTTAATTAAAATTCTTAATCTATTAATACTTAAATTTTAACCTAAATCCCCTTTTAAACCTTAACAAACCCAGACTTTTAGACAACTTCAACTAATCACCCACCTTAGGATCTACCCCAGCCACACGACCTTCTACACACACTTTAGATGATGTGCTAGGACAACCAACTCTAGATCTAGGTTAGGCCGGTGTTTACTTTACTGTTGTGGGTCGGATTTTTTGTAGTTTTCACTGCATGTTGTGGATGAAATTGCTTTGCTGTGTCTGCTTACTTTTTCTGCACTCTGTGGATGGATTGATGTGTTTGGAGATTAGATTACCCTTAGGTTAGGGACGATCTAGATGTTCACATAGTTTTCTGCAGGTGGCCACGCTCATGCAAGGTAGTAAAAAGGGGGCTAAAATAATAAAAAAATATTAATTGTTATAAATGTTCGCACAGGTGCTTCAGCTGCTAAAGCCCCCAAATAAAAAGAGCGTGGCCAGTGTGTTTACTTTTTTTTTCTGCATATATATAACTGCTTCTTATTTATTAACTGCTTAGGATAACCCTGTAGGTGAGTCTAGATTTTATTTTCAAGAAAATGTAATTTGTGTAATTATTAAGTGTTGTGAAAGTTAGCTTTGAGTTGGGATATATAGGTCCAAAGCTTGGACTCCGAAGAGAAAAGGATGCCCCTAAGGGGAGTAGACCTTTTCTATTTGGAGATTCAAATTTGGGCCACACTCCTCCCTACCCAAAGAGGAAAGAGCGGCCTTCCCCTTAAAGGAAGTGCCCTCTTATCCATTTGGGTAGTCCAGTATGAAGAATCCAAGGAGCTTGAAGCAAAAGGAGCCCAAAGAAGAACAAGACTGAAGATTTGAAGATTGAGAATATCCCACTCAAAACTACTTGCGTCATTACTAGGTTTAGAATCCGGGTTGTTGTCAGTGGTGCCCGGCCACTTTACTTTCTGCAAAATGCTGGTTTGTAATAAGCAAGGCAACTTTGCCTATGGACATTTATTGATTAATTAATTTATATTTGATGTGTTGAATTGATTACCTTTAGGATTGCCTGCTTTTCTTAGTTTTTTGGCGATTGTGTGCCGCTTTTATTTTCGTCTGGATACGTAAGGCTCAGAAGGGTGTGAAAGTTTTATACTCATAACTTTAAAAGTCTAAAATTTTAGTGAGTCTAAACAACATAGAAAGATAACGAATCTAAGGAATTAGCCGGGGATCGACCCCGGGGTCGCATGCATATTTCTGCATTATTCTTTCCTTGCTTTAGACCCTTCCCCGCCTGCGGGTAGAGTCCGGATAGTCTGACCTATGAGGACGAGGTGCCGGACCTGGGGAAGTCCAGTCTTCTAAAAAATTATTTTCTAAGCCTGTTTTTAAAATTTCAAGCATATTTGATTTGAAAGTTGTCAATCAGCATGCATTGCATTAGATACAAATTAAGAGTGTCAAAAATTTTAATTGCATCAGTTTAGCATTTTAGCACCCAACATATGTTAAAGGGGCCAATTAGGGGAATCTCTAGATGTCGGCCCCAACCCTCCAAAATTTTAAATATAACGTCCCTACCACTCTTTCATAAAAGACCGGACTCATCTCTTTTAAATCGATTAGGTGGTTAGCTGGCTCCCCAATCCAGGCCGGGGTAAGTCTAGACCTTGCACTGCATTAGTTAGGATCGGATGACTGTGGTCCAGTGTCCAAAATAGATTTAGGATCCGGGGCAGATCTTTGATTATAAGACCCAAAATTTCAGGAATATAGTCCCAAATTTCTAATAAAATACTCAACTCTAATTAAAGCTTCATTTCAATCCTAAAACATAAAGCCCAACACTTAGATTAAGTTGGGACACTTCCGGAAGGTTCTGGAATCTCAAAGTGTCCCCTACCTCTCATCCTTTAACTCCGTTAATAACTGTTCAATTTTGATCGATTCCCTGTTGAATTTCCAAAATTCACTTTTCTTTTTGATATCACTCCTAGAAGTTCTAACAAAATTTCTGCCGTTATTTTAATCGAGAGTTTTCGTAGGAGACCTTGTTTTCATACGATGTAATTAACTACGAGGGCTTGCGCTCATAGGAGATTTAGAACCACACACGCACCTGATTTTAAAAATTGATTTTTCAAAACTCAATTGAATTTCTTTGGGAAAACTTAAAATACTAGTGATCATTATTATCATATTCAAAGAATTATCATCGAATGATATTTTCTCCCTTCGGGGAGATACATCTTTCTTTGATAAGGCTTTGGATGTGAATCTAACGATCACACTTCTTGAATATTATAGCTGGATATTTAGTTGAACCTCATTTTGACCCTTCGGGGCCATATGAATTTCTCTTTAGCATCCGCTCACAATATTCAAGATGAATTTCATAATTCTAAATCTGAACGCCGTTATGAAATTTTATTCTCACCTCTCGAGGTGATATACTTTTTCTAACGAGATAATTCGATTGTAGAATTCAATTTTAAGTCCCAAAGAAAACTAATATTTTTAAAATATGTTTTCAAAATTCCACCAACAAAAATAGCACGCCCGGTGGGACTAAATCTCTCTCTCCATCTTTAATAAGAATGAAATTTTGTTTCATCGGTAGTCTTAACTACCTTTCTTCCGTTGGTCTCTCAATCCATTTCCTTCTTGGGTGAGTGTGGCCAACATCTAAAATAACTTAAAGCATCAAAAGAGAGGTTCTACCTCCCAAAAATTTGTTATTTGTTAATTTAATCGTTCCGATTTTGACCTTCTGCCCTAGGATTTCCTATGAGGCGACAGCGTCAAATCGGACCGCCAAACATTCATTTTGAAAAATTGTTAATAATACCACTTTCAAAATATCTCTTTTGAAATTGAAAAGAAAACCTTTGATTATTAACAAGATTTGAGATACACTAGTCTTAACCCCTTTACCCTTTTAACTTTCAAGAATAAAGAGGGTAGACCGTTGACTTTACTTGGGATTTTCTTATAGTTCCATAAGCCTTCGGGCAAGAGGAAGCTCCGTCCGTCGTGTTTTGGATCTTATGAGAAGAATCCATCTCAAATCATTCAAACTTCAAAATTCTTTTCAAAACAAAAATAAAAAAAAAACCCTTTTTTTTATTTTTTATTTATTCTAAAACCTCATATGATCACTTTATGGGCTACATATGTTGATCTTTTATATATATATATATATATATATATATATATATATATATATATATATATATATATATATATATATATAATAATAATAATAATAATAATAATAATAAAAAGGGGGAAACTTCCTTTTGGCATGTACTTAGTCTCTTTATCCCCCTAACATGTGTTGAAAGTTCCTACCATTCAATATGTGTTGGAAGATTGGGATTATCCTACAAGCTCTAAGTTTTAAAATGATGAACACTTCTTCTTCGAGAAATCTAATTCCAATCATCTCTTTAACTTTCAGAAAACTCAAATGGCCGGTAAATTGATCTTCTCCTTTGACCGAGAGTTGTCCTCAACAGTTAATGATCAAGGAAGTACGATAATTTTTGGGATGGGATTTAATACCTTGGAACTCTATATGGATGGACATGAGATAGTCAATCTGGATGCCAGCAAAGGTCCTACCCCTGAGATTGAGTTGATTGTTGGATCTGCACCAACTGTACCAGTAGAAGGTGATCTACCAAAACAGTCTGAACCAGTTACTAAGCCTCCCACTGAAGTCAAATCTGTTTTTGAGGAAGGGTCTAGTTCTGGACTTAGCTTTGCCACTAAGAATCAGAAGAAAAACTATTTGAGGAGACTTAGAAAGAAGATCTCTAAGGATAAGAGAGTCGTACCTTTTAAGACCTTAGCTCAAGTAGAACCTGAGGCTGATGAGGAGCTACCTATTCCTTCTTCCTCTCCCCTCCTAAAGGGGAGTCGCTTTTACCCCTTAGCTTCAGCTCAAGGGGAGGAGAGGGCAGCTAGGATAGCCCGTTCCCCACCATGCCCGGTCGACTACTCGACTAAGAAGACTCAGAAAGAAAAATACCTCCAAAGGACAAGGACTTTAAGAAACATAATTCATACCTGTGCTGCGCAGACGGGACAAACTAAGGAGGAGTATGTAAAACAGTTGAAGGGAGTGATCTCACATCGCTTCCAAAAAGAAGTGTTGAAGGAAGAAGTGTCTGAGGCAAAGAATTTGACCCCACAATTCGTCAGGAAGAATAAGAAGTATGTCAGACAGCCCGCTACTTCGGTACTGGTTGATGGATATCACTGGGTGCCACGCCCTCCGTCCTCTCAAACGGAGGGTATTGTGTTGACTGGGTCCGAGAGAGGCCACCGTCCTACTGGTAGACCCCCGGTGCCCCCACATAAACCTGTGAGATTGGCCTCAGTGGTTGTTAAGCCAAAGGGGGTTGAGATCCAATGATTTGTAGATGTTAAAGGGAAAAGACCCAAATCTCCTGAAAGGAAATATGTGCCAAAAAGGACTAAGTTGGAGAGTCTGCCACCACCTCCTAGAACTTCTAAGTTCATTTTGCAGCTCCAACGAGTTCCAGACAGCCCTACTCCGGTTTCAGTTGACTTGATGGATGTCCAGACTAGTACCCCAGTTGTTACAGTTGACAGTTCTCCCATAGCCAGTTTAGTTCAAGATCCAATAATCACCACCCCTGTTGTCTTAGTTGATGATCCCCAAGGTCCGAGTGTCATTCCTAGGCTCCCTAGTCAGGTGTCTGGGGACCTTACCTTGCCAGATGTAGGAGCTATCACTTTACAAGCTCCTGCTTCTCCCCCCGAGGTATATGTCCCTCTCCCCATAGAGGATGCCACTCTTTTGACTACCAGTTCTGGGATAGTCGAAGAGGAGAGAATTGACCAGGATCTAGAAATGGAAGATGAACCGGATACAAAGTCTCAACCAGATCCTAATCCAAAACTTACAGAAATTATTTCCCGCCTGGATTCTGAAGAATTGTTCGATATGGCTGAATACAAAGGATACCTACCCCTTGATCCTAAGTCATTTGGGGATAGACCGGTTGAGGAGATAGTTCAAGAGATAAGAAATATTTTGTTGAATAAAGAGGGAATGGACTCTTTTGACCCTGAGATGGATGATCTCCTTGGAGAAGAGGATGATTGTGTTGGCAACATTCATATGGTTGAGACTAGAGGATCTAATAAGGAAGCTGAGCCCAATAAACGCCGATCTGTCAAAGATGATGATGCACATGCTATTGAGTCAGATTCGGATGAGTCCGTAAAGGCTAGAGATGAAGAGCACATAAAAAACTTGGAGTCTCAGCTTGCAAGCATGATGTCACAAGTTAGGGAGATGCAAGAAAAGTTGGATAAGTCACAGCAAGAGTCTCTTAAAATTCAGCAGTCGGCTCGAGAGCTCACAGAAAAGGCTAAAAGGGCAGAATTTAGTTCCAAACCTCTCGAGTCACCACCTGTGACCCTTCCTTGTCCAGTAGAAGCACCTCCAGTTTACCCCACAGTTTCCACCGCTCTTCCAATTCCGCCTCAGAAAGACATTAAGCAACTAATTAAGGACCAGGTAAGGGAGGCCTTAGCTCTTTCGCAAGGGACCACGTCTATTCCAAAGGGTAGACCTTACCCCGAAGAATATGACTTAGTTCCTTACCCAAAGGGCTTTGTGCCACCAACTTTTAAAATTTTCACTAGAATTGAAAATCCGAGACAGCATCTGGCCCACTTCCGAGCAAGCTGTTGCAATGCAGGGGGGTCAGATGCTCTACTATTTCGCCAATTTGTGAGTAGTCTATTCGGCATTGCTTTTGAATTGTACGCCGATCTGCCCAACGGTTCAGTTAAAACTTTTACCGAGCTAGAAAACCTCTTTCTTAAGAGATTTTCTGGAGCGCAACAACGTACTACCGTGGGCGATCTCGTGGTTGAAAAGCGAAAGCCGGGAGAGTCTCTAGTTGAGTACATCTTGAGGTGGCGAAACCTCTCGATGACGTGTGAACCCCAGTTGCAAGAGCAACACGCTGTGGAGATTCTCTTAAAGAATATCCACGACCCTATTGCTTTTCTCCTGAAGGGTTTCACTATTAAAACTTTTGAAAAACTTCTTAATAAGGCTAGCAATTTGCAGGAAGAGGCTCCTAGGATGCCATTCTTACGAGAGCAGTCTGAAGATAAGAAGGGTCCTAAATTGGTGAAAACTTTTGAAAAGAAAGCTGTGGTCTCAGTAGTAGATAAAGGAAAGAGGCCAGTGGTTAGTCAGCCTAGCACTCCACCTCCACCACAGCCACCTCAGAAGCAGCCCTTTCAGATAGTTCCTCAGTATACTAGAGATCCCGCCTTCATTCCTTTTAGAGAGAGATTGGCAAAGCCTTATCCATTTAAAAGGGAGTCAGTTAAGAAGATCTTCAAGAGCTTGTTAAAGAAACCTGATTTTCAGTTGCCAGAGGCTAGGAGACCCGAGGATGAGGCTAAGAAAGACGATCCTAAGTATTGCCCATACCATCGGATGCTTAGTCACCCACTTGAGGATTGTGTTGTGTTCAAAGATTGGCTTGAGAGGAACTACACTCAAGGTAACATTATAATTCCTAAAGAGTACTTGGTCGATCCAGAAAAGGCTTCAGTTAAATCTATCTCAGGTAATCTCCTTAATTCTTCTCTTCCTATTGAAGATGGTTGGGACATTGCTTTGTCCCGGGCATTTAAAAAGTCGATTAACAAGTCTTTTCGTCTTTCTCAACAGCTGACTACGATAGCCCAGGCCCTGGTGTGGAAGGTTGACCTGGATGCTTCGCAGAAGGATGTTGAGCCACTTCCCTCTCTAGTAGTCGTAGGAGCTACTGAGAAAAATGTAAAAGAAAAGAAAGTTGATTTTGTAGAGAGGAAGTGTGTGGATGAGAGATGTATTAAAATGGCGGATGGTGGTGTCAAAACCCTTTCCCCTCTTTTGTTATCTGACTTTTACTTTGCCCCATCAAAGGCGAAGGGTCAAAAGATGAATAAAAAATATTATTCTACTTCTGTCTTGATGATTGGCCATGAATCTCAAATGCAAATTGATGACTCTCCTATCTTAAATCAAACTCCTAACGAAATAAATCTTGATGTCAATCAAACTGACCTTCCCGAATCAACTGCTCAAGAAGATGTCGAATGTGAAGCCTTATCAGAAAGTGATTTCCCCCAGTTTGATTTTCAGGGAAGTCCTATCGAGATAGAGTTTTCAGATTCTGACTCTCTTTCGGGAAACGACGATCCAATGCCTACAGTGAGTGTAGACACCGCTTTGGTTTGCCCGCCCGAGGATATCGAGCAGGTGCAACTCCGTGGTGGTAAAGTCTTACCTCCTAGGTTACCCCCTCAAGACAAAGGCAAGCCATCCCCGTTCGAAGATCTAAATCCAGATTCCCCGCAGCAACCAGAATTTCCTTTAATTCCTCTGGGTTTCGAGTCTGTCATTCCTAAGGTTGATTACAATGTTCTAGCCCACCTTAGGAAGTTGCCAGCGAAATTAAGTATTTATGACGCCCTCCTTCTCTCCAAAGAAATGAGGGAGTCTTTAATTAAAGCATTTCTCGACCCCGAGATTTGTTTAACACAGTTGGCTGCAACTTCAAAAGGTGAGGCTCTCTACTTCAAAGAGGTCCCCGGGGTTACCTTTTTAGACGAAGATTTACTCTTGGGAACTGCCGACCACAACCGCCCCCTCTACATTACCGTGGATGTGGGAAACTTCAAGTTATGAAGAGTCCTTTTTGATCCGGGTGCATCGGTCAACGTGATGAACATAAAGACCCTTGCTTATCTCAGAGTTGATACTAGCAAGCTTTCAACCGATAGGTTGGTGCTTCGTGGGTTCAACGAGAAGGGCGAGAGGGCTTTAGGTTCAATCACTTTACTCCTAGAAATATGAGGATTAAAAACTGAAGCTAAATTCCACATAATTGATTCGACTACGTCCTTTAACGCACTTCTAGGTAGACCTTGGATTCATGAATATAGAATGGTTCCTTCTACCCTGCACCAATGCGTTAAGTATCAACGAGACGGCATTGAACATGTGATTAAGGGTGATCTACAACCATTTTCAATTCAAGAAATTGGGATCTACGAAGATGCTGCGTATTTCATACCAAAAGGGTCCTCGTCCCGTTCTAAATTGGAGATCAAGATTGAGGAGAAAACGGTTGGACAGAAATTCAACCAAAAGAAAGAAAAAGACAAAAGTATCAATCAAGAAATGACTCAATCGAGTAGTGAAGATGACTCTGATATCGTTGTCCTTAGGCCTCCAAGCACATTACCTCAAAGAGGTGGGAGGATGGCTTTAAGGGCACGAGGTCGAGGCCGTGCTTCATTAGATAGAAGAGCAGTACCTGTGTATATTGATTTGGAATCAGACTCTGATGGTGAACTAGAAAATCAAGGTGCTGCCTTCTCTCTCGACTACCAAAACATAAATACTCCTCCAAAATTTGATCTCACCTTAGACCAGGACAGTGACCCTGAGGCTGATATCTCAAAAGTTAAAAGTGACGAGCCTGAATTAACAATGTATGAAAAGCTCAGTAGAAGGATTGAGGCCCTTTCTCTGACCCCACTGTCGGCAGGCAGGATTGTAGGGTTAGAAGTCAAAGTGGCCCCCAACTTGGATGGTGAAGTTAAGAAAGTCCAGAAATTCTTCCCTAGCTCCTCCTCCGCAAGGGACGAAGGTGATGTAACCCTTGAGGAGGCAGATTTCAATGAATTAATGGAATTACCTTTCGGCTACTTCCCTGTGTGTGTAAAAAATACTTTTTCTAAGGGTTCTATACCATACCGATGGACTAAGGGTCAAGCTAGATACCATGAAAATATTTGGCGAACAAAGATAAATAAAAATCCAACAAGTGGTATTGGCTTTGGGACCGTTAGTTCATTTGATGATGATGAGTATTGCCTAATGATAACTTACCATCTCGATTCTCCAAATGTCCCTACGGATCCCTCCTGTCCTCTAGATGGGCTCTGTTTGGAGACTTTAGACGATCCCGATGATCTTCAAGTTCGGGATGCACCCCCTGAATTCGAAGAGGAAATTAAATCTACAGTCGATGAGTTGAGAGAAATTAACCTGGGAAACGATGATGACCCCCGCCCGATTTTTATAAGTACTTTGTTGAGCGAGGGTGAAACCCAAGACTTAATTCAGTTATTGTCCGAGTTCAGGGATTGCTTTGCCTGGACATACGACGAAATGCCAGGTTTGCCTGTTGAGGTAGCAGTCCACAAACTTGGAGTTCGACATGATGCCATTCCTGTTAAATAAGCTCCTCGACGCATGCGCTTAGAGATCGAGCGACAAGTCGTTTCTAAAGTTAAGAAATCGGTAGAAGCCGGATTCATTCGAGAGGAACAATATCCCTCTTGGGTGGCCAGCGTCGTGCCAGTTCGAAAGAAAAATGGTCAAATTCGAATTTGTGTCGACTATAGGGATCTGAATAAGGCATGTCCTAAAGATGAGTTCCCTCTACCAATACCAGAACTCATGGTGGACATTGCCTCCTCACATGCTATTTTCTCATTCATGGATGGCTCATCGGGTTACAACCAAATCAAGATGGCCCCGGAAGATGAGAGAAGTACAGCATTCAGAACCCCTATCGGAATCTTTTGTTATAAGGTGATGCCATTTGGCTTAAAGAATGCCGGAGCAACCTACCAACGGGCCATGACCCGTATCTTTGACGACTTAATTCACAATCAAGTTGAGTGCTACATTGACGATTTAGTTGTCAAGAGCAAGGTCAAAGAGGCTCACCTGTATGACTTAAGAGTTGTATTTGAGCGGTTGCGCCGCTACGATTTGAAAATGAATCCCTTGAAGTGTGCCTTCGGCGTCGCCTCAGGAAAATTCTTAGGGTTCGTGGTGAGGCACCGCGGAATCGAGATCGATCCTGCTAAAATCGAAGCCATCTTAGATATGCCATCTCCTAAGAGCCTTACCCAGTTAAGGTCTCTACAAGGTAGATTGGCGTATATAAGGAGGTTTATTTCTAATCTTTCCGGGAGATGTCAACCCTTTTCTGTCCTTGCGAAGAAAGATGCTAAGTTCGTATGGGACGAGAAGTGCCAAAATTCTTTCGATGATATTAAGCAATACATTTCCAACCCGCCAGTTTTGGCAGCTCCAATTCCGGGAAAGCCGCTAATTCTCTACACCGCAGCCTTAGATGAGTCTTTAGGTGCCCTGTTGGCTCAAGTCAACGACGAAGGGAAAGAGAATGCTCTCTATTACCTTAGTCGGAGACTTCTTCCTACTGAAATTCGATACCCGTCAATCGAGAAGCATTGTCTTGCTTTGGTTTTTGCAGCTCAGAAACTGAGGCATTACATGCTCTCCCACTCAATCAGTTTGATTTCGAGAGTTAATCCTTTGCAATATCTTATGACCCGACCTACGTTGTCAGGACGTTTAGCTCGTTGGTCTATGATATTACTCCAATTTGAGATTACTTTCACTCCTCTTCGTGCTGTGAAAGGACAGGCTGTCGCCAATTTTCTGGCAGCACACCCGCTGCCGGCAGATTCTCCTCTGAACGATGACCTACCCGATGAACAAGTCATGAGTTTGAGGGAATCTGATGAGGCCGTCTGGGAATTATATTTTGATGGAGCAGCATCCTCTCGTAGGAATGCAACCCAACAATCTGTAATTCCCGGAAAGGCTGGAGTCGGTTTAATTTTTATAACACCAGAAAAAGGAATGATGCACTTTTCCTATCATTTATCAGAGCCCTGTACAAACAACGAAGCTGAATACGAAGCTCTGATAACCGGTTTGGAACTTGCAATTCTAATGGAAATTAAAGAGATTAAGATCTTTGGAGATTCCCAACTGGTTATTAACCAAGTCGCCGGAACTTATAAAGTCTTGAATCCTAATCTCCTAAGATATCACCAGTATACACTTCACTTGTTAGAACAAATCCCTATTGCTACTTTGTATAGGGTTCCCCGTGGAAGCAATTCCGCGGCGGATGCCTTAGCAAAACTTGCGAAGGAATTTGCATGTCCTGAGGAGGATTCCATCCTTATAGAGATTCAGGGTCGTAAAACCCTCTCCCTTATAGATTTGGAACACATTAGTAACTCCCCTTCAGATCCTTTCTGCCTCTTCGACGACCGATGAAGAAGGCGATTGGAGACGACCCTTAATCGACTACCTTAAAGAAGGGAAGCTTCCCCAGGATAAATCACTCTCCAACCAGATTAAGAAACGTGCCTTGTCTTATGCACTAGTCAACAATTTGTTGTACCGTCGGTCCTTCGATCACATGTGGCTGCGCTGTTTGGATCAACGAGAAGCCCTGAAGATTGTTAATGAAGTTCATTCAGGACTATGCGGTGCACATCAATCGGGTCCAAAAATGAAATTGAAGATTAAAAGACTTGGATACTACTGGCCTACAATGATTGACGATTGTATGAATACTGCAAAGCACTGTCATCAATGTCAGGTCCATGGTGTGGTTTTACATCAGCCGCCTAATGTGTTGCACCCTACGATAGCCTCGTGGCCCTTTGAGAGTTGGGGCACAGATATCATTGGGCCGATTGACCCTCCCTCTGCGAGGGGACATCGTTTCATATTAGCAGCGACTGATTACTTTTCAAAGTGGGCGAAAGCAATCCCCCTACGCAACGTAACATCACACCATGTCTTAAATTTTTTTCGTGACCATATCGTATATCGATTCGGCGTACCCCGCAGAATCATATCCGATAATGGGTCCGCATTCAAGTCTACAAAATTCAACAGTTTCGTAAGACGTCATAATATTGATTGGAGATACTCGACGATCTATTACCCTCGGGCAAATGGATTGGCCGAGGCCTTCAACAAAACCTTGGTGCAAATTGTTAAAAAGACCCTTGATGATAATAAACGACAGTGGGATGAGCGGTTGGTGGAAGCTTTATGGGCTTACCGTACCACTTATAGAACCCCGATCCAATCCACCCTGTTTGCATTAGTGTATGGATCTGAGGCCGTTTTACCCTTGGAAATACAAATCCCTTCGCTCAGGATTGCAGTTCAGAATCAAATCACAAACGAACAAAATGCAAAACTGTGGTTGGAAGAACTCGAAGGCCTTGAAGAGCGACGTCTCCAAGCTCAACAAAGTTTAGAGTTGTATAAGTCCCGTATGGTTCAAGCTCATGATAAGTTAGTGCGACCTAGGACCTTCCAAGCAGGAGACTTGGTATTGGTCCTTCGGAGGCCTATCTTAGCCCATCGGAAGTTGGGAGGCAAATTTGAACCTATGTGGGAAGGACCCTTCGTTATAGAGACTGTCTACGAAGGAGGCTCGTATCAGTTAATAGATTGTAAAGGAAACCACCCAATGCTACCTGTCAATGGGCGTTTCCTTAAGAAATACTATGCTTGATGTAGCTCATTTTATCAATTAATAAAATTTCTCTTTCTTGATTTGCAACTTGATTCTTCCCTGTTTAAGGTCTTTCTTTTTCTTAACGCTCTTAGCCTTTTTCCTTAGGGTCGGATCGTTCCCTCCCTTAGGACCACACCTGCTAGTGGTGGAGTACGCCCTTCGTGGCACCATCCTGATTCACACTCGCTAGTGGTGGAGTACGCCCTTCGTGGCACCATCCTAGTTTGCCGGTCTCGGTCCGCTGTGTGGAGCAAGTTTCCTCCCCACATGACCATTCGCTAGTGGTGGAGTACGCCCTTCGTGGCACCATCCTAGTTTGCCAGTTAATTTGCCTATTTGGAGTAAGTCTTCTATCAGCATCCTAAAGGCCTAAGGTTGGGTGATGCCCTTCCTTAGACCCAAGGCTAGGTATTCCCTACCTTAGTTTTCCAGTTGATCTGTCCATTAGGAGTAAGTCTTCTATCAGCATCCTATGGACCTAAGGTTGGGTGATGCCCTTCCTTAGACCCAAGGCTAGGTATTCCCTACCTTGGTTTCCCAATTGATCCGTCTACTAGGAGTAAGTCTTCTATCAGCATCCTGTAGACCTAAGGTTGGGTGATGCCCTTCCTTAGACCCAAAGTTAGGTATTCCCTACTTTGGTTTCCAGTTAATTTGCCTATTTGGATTAAGTCTTCTATCAGCATCCTATAGGCCTAAGGTTGGGTGATGCCCTTCCTTAGACCCAAAGCTAGGTATTCCCTACTTTGGTTTTCCAGTTGATCTGTCCATTAGGAGTAAGTCTTCTATCAGCATCCTATGGACCTAAGGTGGGGTGATGCCCTTCCTTAGACCCAAAGCTAGGTATTCCCTACTTTGGTTTTCCAGTTGATCTGTCCATTAGGAGTAAGTCTTCTATCAGCATCCTATGTACCTAAGGTTGGGTGATGCCCTTCCTTAGACCCAAAGCTAGGTATTCCCTACTTTGGTTTTCAGTTAATTTGCCTATTTGGTGTAAGTCTTCTATCAGCATCCTATAGGCTTAAGGTTGAGTGATGCCCTTCCTTAAACCCAAAGCTAGGTATTCCCTACTTTGTTTTTCCAGTTGATCTGTCCATTAGGAGTAAGTCTTCTATCAGCATCCTATGGACCTAAGGTTGGGTGATGCCCTTCCTTAGACCCAAAGCTAGGTATTCCCTACTTTGGTTTTCAAGTTGATCTGTCCATTAGGAGTAAGTCTTCTATCAGCATCCTATGGACCTAAGGTTGGGTGATGCCCTTCCTTAGACCCAAAGCTAGGTATTCCCTACTTTGGTTTCCAGTTAATTTGCCTATTTGGAGTAAGTCTTCTATCAGCATTCTATAGGCCTAAGGTTGGGTGATGCCCTTCCTTAGACCCAAAGCTAGGTATTCCCTACTTTGGTTTTCCAGTTGATCTGTCCATTAGGAGTAAGTCTTCTATCAGCATCCTATGGACCTAAGGTTAGGTGATGCCCTTCCTTAGACCCAAAGCAAGGTATTCCCAACTTTGGTTTCCAGTTAATCTGCCTATTAGGAGTAAGTCTTCTATCAGCATCCTGTAGGCCTAAGGTTGGGTGATGCCCTTCCTTAGACCCAAGGCTAGGTATTCCCTACCTTGGTTTCTCCAATTTCCTTGTCTACTAGGAGTAAGTCTTCTATCAGCATCCTTTAGACCTAAGGTTGGGTGATCCCCTTCCTTAGACCCAAGGTTAGGTATTCCCTACCTTGGTTTCACCAGTTTTCCTTGTCTAGTAGGTGTAAGCCTTCCATTAGCATCCTATAGGCTTGACGTTGGGAGATCACCTCCCTTCCATCCTTAAGATTCTACTTCTATTTCGGTCAACGCCAATGTGTACAGCAGAAGTTCCTTCCACCACACACATTGGGGGTCCATTTGTTGACCTCATTTTTGTATGAGGTCACTAAGACCCTTCCAAGACCCAGATCTAATCTTAGACCTTAAGATCCACTCTAGATTTTAGGATCCTTCCTAGAACCTAGACCCAAGGATCCCCTCTAGACTTTAGGATTCCTTCCTAGATCCAAGACCTCAGGGTCTATCCTAGACCTTAGGATTTCTCCATATTCCAAATCCTAGAACTCCTCTAGATCCTGGGATCAGTCAATACTCAAACCAATCCATCACTTTGATCTACCTTAACTTCAAATCAATCCATACCCTTGATTAACTCAAACCTCAAATCAATCTGAACTCCATTCAATTTGAATCCAAATCAATCCAAGCTTCAACCACATCCAAATTTTGACCCAATCTACTTGACAATTCAAATTTCAACTTTGACTTTGATCCTACCCTTGACCTAGCTTTGACCCTATCCATTCATTAACAATCACCACATGATTGTTAACGATTTGGATACTTCAATATTAATTACTCGAGCTTAAAATCCATTCCAAATCTAGAAATCCAGACTTAAATCCAAGGTTCAAAGGCTTAGTCTTGAAGGCCTTTTTCATTGATTTTTCAAATACTTTGAAACCCAGTCAAATGACCTCTGATTCAGAGTCTACCATTTGCAAAGTGATAAGACATGCCTCTAGAGGTTAACCCTCAAATTTGAGCCCATTCTGAGGTCTCTAACCCCAGAATCTAAATCAAAGTCCAAAGGCTGTAAAACCTTCAAATATTTACAGCCTATGCCACTAGACCTTTTACCTTGAAGATTCTGACCTTAGAACCTTCACCAAAATCTCTAGTCACTTTCAGACTATTAATCCTGATACGTTGATCGATAAACTGCATTTTTCTGGACTCATTTTTTGGCCCCTAGTGGCCATAAGCCCAAAATGACCAGAATACCCCTATGGGGCTCAAATAGGCATTTCAAACCAATTGAACTCGGAATTGAATGCAACCACTTGCATCAAGTTTCAAATATCAAATCAAACCTGTTCAACCCATTCCCAAGACCTGGGTCAATTTGGTTGACCAAGTCAACACAGTTGACCTAAAAGGCCCTTTAAGGGTCCAATTAGGTGTTTTGACCTAAATGACTTCTCTAGGCTATGGAACCCTTCCCATTAGTCTTGAAATGTCATCTCAAATATGTTAAGCCCAAACCCAAACCCTAGGTCAACCTGGTTGACCAAGTCAACCCAGGTTGACCAAACAGGCCTTTAAGGGTTCAAATATCATTTCAAATTTATCCAGCCATGACTTACCCCTTGGGTCAACTTGGTTGACCCAGTCAACATGGTTTGACCCAATGAACCCTTAAGAGTTCAAATGAATCATTTTCGACCCATTTAACTATATCAATATCTTCAAACCCTTGAAATCATTCCATTCAATACCTTGAATATTTCTAAACCTATTTTGAGTCCAACCCAACTTTAGTTGACCAAGTCAACCCTCAATCCTTGGTCAAATTTTGATGGCATTTGCTCTTATTCCTTCTAGCCTTGACTTTGGACTTTTGATCCTTGATTAAACCATTCCAAATGACCCTTTACCTCCCTTGATGCCACATCATCAATTTCGACTTGGTTGACTGGTCAAACCAAGTCAATAAAGCTTTCAACCCTTCTTTGAATTGGTTAAACCCTTTCTTTTGACCTCAAGAGTTTGGACTTGAGCTTGATCTCCCACTGCCACCTCAGCCTCCTTTGACCCGTTGACTGGTCAAAACAAGTCAAACTCAAGCCTAAGCCTTTTCTAGAAACCATTATCACATGCTAAGCCCCTTTTCCTCCATTAGGGCTGCCTTAGGCCGACCCATTTATAGTCTAAAGCTCACTTGGAGCTCTCCTAACTAGGCTCAGGGCCTGGTTTAGCCTTAAACGGCAGTGGTCCCCCCCACTTGTCCCAAGTCCACCCAATGGAAACAAGGCTTGTCCAGCCTTTGAGGCAGCCTTCTAGCTGTTCCAGGGACATGTGGCACCATCTGGAGAGCTCATGAATCGATCCCAGCCATCCAATCCAGCCCAGGCCATTTGAATAGGGGAAAAGGTGACTTTTGAGGGCATTGGATCAAAGCACCTTCTCTCACTAACCCCAGCCTCCCAGAGCGAGTTCTTAGTTCGTTTTGGATCTCCAGAGCCTTTTCTACCTCCCCACTACAAAATCCAAGTGGTTGCACGTCACCGGCGGCGAGTCCACCACCTAGTCCGTCCCAGGCTTGTAGCAGTCGATCCAGGCGTGTTCGAGCTCGATTTTGCGCTGGGGATCTACACTTGGACAGTCTACAAGCTCATCAATCCAGAAATTTTGAAGATCTAACGGTATAATCTCTTAAAACCTTAGACCTAGTTCACTTTAGATGGATTTAATTAGCTTTACATATAAAGTGTTTTAGGCCCAACGAATGATTCCCCATTGTTTCTGTTCATCTCTCCGTATTAAGTTTAAAATTTCAAAGGATTTGGTTCACCCGATCGAAAGAACGAGCCCAAAAATGCTTCCTAGGGCGTCTTCCGTATTAGGGTTCGCATGTACGTTTTCTGGACCGTTGATCATTTGATCAACGGCCCAGATCTAGCCATCCCGCCGTTTGACTCAGCCGTGTATTTGATCCTTCGCTCGATTATTCGTCCGATGAGATCTGGGCCGTCTGTTCCAAACCGCGGGATGGTTTCCTCACCGTCTGATCTCATTCCATTGAGATCGAATGCGGGATCCGATCTTGTCCGTTGGATCGAATCAGCGGCAGATCCGACGGCTGCCGTTAGCCGCTGACGTGGTTAAGTGAAAATCGCGTGAAGCGGCCCGCGGCTGACGCGTGTCCCCGCCGTCACGCGGTTTCGATCGCGCGAATCCGGGCGCGCCATCTGTCCTGCCGCGCCGCCTTTTGATTAAAAAATCATTTTTAAATTCCTTTTTATTAACAGAACTTTAAAAAATGATATTAAATTAAATATAAAGTCAAAAAATGAGTATAATGTATCAAACTGTTCAGAATTTCGTCTAGTTTATTTTAAAAATAAAATCAAACTATTTTGACTATTATTTTACTGGTAATTTAAGAAATACAGAAAAACTTATTTTATTTTTAATTAAATATAAATAGGATAATTTTATTTGAAATTTGGCTTGAATATTTTTAAGCATGTGACTGATTTCCAAAAAATTTTATGTATTTATTTGAGCTATGTTTTGATAGCTATCAAATGTGCAAAATAAATACATTTATATATATATATATTAATATGTATTTATATTATTTTAAAATCTACTTTAAAATTACTTATATTTAAATCTTTGATGGTTTGAGAGATCTCCTTTGTAATTTTAAACATGAGTTGAGTATATGAATGGAAATAATGGGGATGATTGGTGAATAATCATTTTTTGACTATTCACTAATCATAATTTTAGTTAATTATGCTAATTAATCCTTACATGTCTAGAAAACACACACCACTTAGTCTAAGGCTCTCCTAGATTTAGGTGTTGAACGTGTTTATGTGATTCATGCATGCCTTATGTATTGAGTATGAGGGTTAGTTCAAACATTGATTCAAGCCCATTAAATTAGTGACACAATTAAGGACAATAATTAAGGACTCATGTATAGAAAACTTAGAAAAATTCCAATAATTAGGATTCACTTTCCCTTGAGTTGAAACTTTGAACATTTGAACTTAGTAACATCCTCAGCCCCTAGAGAAATTTTCACTGATTTTTGAGGTCATTAGGTCCCCTAATTAATTTTCTTAAGGTTCAACCCTTAATTAAGCCTTTAAACCTTAAAAAAAATTGTAATAAATCCAATTTAAATCCAAAAAATACATATAAACCCTCTAACTGACCAAAATCAAGCCCTTAATCCATGAAAATTAAAAGCCCCCTTAATTTTACAGCAATTCTGTAATTAATTTAATTTTAACTAAAAACCCACTTTTAATTAATATAATCAATTAATAATAATTAAAAAATCCCAAAATTTCCCAAACACTTGGGGATCCCTCCTTAGGTCATTTCTGACCTTTGGAGGTGCTTTCAAGAAGGTTGGAATTTGTTTGAAGCAAAACCATAAAAGGGCTATTAATTAAACAATTTCCAAATTCATAAAAATGCTCAAAACTTCAATAATTCATAACTAAATCAAGAAAAATCCAAATTGACCAAACTCACTTGCATTCAACTCCTTATAATACCTAATATTTATTAAAAATATTAAAGTGCTAAAAAACTATCAAAATTAAAAAGTCAACATTTTGGTCAACTCTAGGTCAAAATCGGGTCAAAACTTCTAAAAATCATAACTTTTAATAGAAAACTCCAAATTGAGTGTGCCAACTGTCTAACGACTCATAATTAGGTATAGTATTTATTAAAAATCTGAAACCCTTAAGATTAACTCTAATCTTGAAAGTCAATTTTTGACCCCTTAGTTAGCATATCCGGATAACTTCCAAAATCCATTAACTCTCCCAAATTCCAGAATTTTCTTAATAGGCTAATAAAATTCCCAACTAATCTATTAAAACCAGTAACTAACTCCCTTTAATATCAATCTACTCCTTTAATTCCAACCAATTTAAATAACTTAATCAACCCCGATTACTACTGGGTAACCCAGGCCTACGAGGCTATTAACATAGCCCCAAGGAAGGTGAAATAAACTTCACGGCCTCGGTGTGAAACAAAGGTGGTAATCAATTAACTTTTAAAATATGTTTAATTAAAATTCTTAATCTATTAATACTTAAATTTTAACCTAAATCCCCTTTTAAACCTTAACAAACCCAGACTTTTAGACAACTTCAACTAATCACCCACCTTAGGATCTACCCCAGCCACACGACCTTCTACACACACTTTAGATGATGTGCTAGGACAACCAACTCTAGATCTAGGTTAGGACGGTGTTTAATTTACTGTTGTGTGCCGAATTTTTCGTAGTTTTCACTGCATGTTGTGGATGAAATTGCTTTGCTGTGTCTGCTTACTTTTTCTGCACTCTATGGATGGATTGATGTGTTTGGCGATTAGATTACCCTTAGGTTAGGGACGATCTAGATGTTCACATAGTTTTCTGCAGGTGACCACGCTCATGCAAGGCAGTAAAAAGGGGGCTAAAAAAATAAAAAAATATTAATTGTTATAAATGCTTGCTCAGGTGCTTCAGCTGCTAAAGCCCCCAAATAAAAAGAGCGTGGCCAGTGTGTTTACTTTTTTTTTCTGCACATATATAACTGCTTGGGAATAACTGCTTCTTATTTATTAACTGCTTAGGATAACCCTGCAGGTGAGTCTAGATTTTATTTTCAAGAAAATGTAATTTGTGTAATTATTAAGTGTTGTGAAAGTTAGCTTTGAGTTCGGATATATAAGTCCAAAGCTTGGACTCCGAAGAGAAAAGGATGCCCCTAAGGGGAGTAGACCTTTTCTATTTGGAGATTCAAATTTGGGCCACACTCCTCCCTACCCAAAGAGGAAAGAGCGGCCTTCCCCTTAAAGGAAGTGCCCTCTTATCCATTTGGGTAGTCCAGTACGAAGAATCCAAGGAGCTTGAAGCAAAAGGAGCCCAAAGAAGAACAAGACTGAAGTTTTGAAGATTGAGAATATCCCACTCAAAACTACTTGCGTCATTACTAGGTTTAGAATCCGGGTTGTTGTAAGTGGTGCCCGGCCACTTTACTTTCTGCAAAATGCTGGTTTGTAATAAGCAAGGCAACTTTGCCTATGGACATTTATTGATTAATTAATTTGTATTTGATGTGTTGAATTGATTGCCTTTAGGATTGCCTGCTTTTCTTAGTTTTTTGACGATTGTGTGCCGCTTTTGTTTTCGCCTGGATACGTAAGGGTGTGAAAGTTTTATACTCATAACTTTAAAAGTCTAAAATTTTAGTGAGTCTAAACAACATAGAAAGATAACGAATCTAAGGAATTAGCCGGGGATCGACCCCGGGGTCGCATGCATATTTCTGCATTATTCTTTCCTTGCTTTAGACCCTTCCCCGCCTGCGGGTAGAGTCCGGATAGTCTGACCTATGAGGACGAGGTGCCGGACCTGGGGAAGTCCAATCTTCTAAAAAATTATTTTCTAAGCCTGTTTTTAAAATTTCAAGCATATTTGATTTGAAAGTTGTCAACCAGCATGCATTGCATTGGATACAAATTAAGAGTGTCAAAAATTTTAATTGCATCAGTTTAGCATTTTAGCACCCAACATAAGTTAAAAGGGCCAATTAGGGGAATCTCTAGATGTCGGCCCCAACCCTCCAAAATTTTAAATATAACGTCCCTACCACTCTTTCATAAAAGACTGGACTCATCTCTTTTAAATCGATTAGGTGGTTAGCTGGCTCCCCAATCCAGGCCGGGGTAAGTCCAGACCTTGCACTGCATTAGTTAGGATCGGATGACTGTGGTCCAGTGTCCAAAATAGATTTAGGATCCGGGGCAGATCTTTGATTATAAGACCCCAAATTTCGGGAATATAGTCCCAAATTTCTAATAAAATACTCAACTCTAATTAAAGCTTCATTTCAATCCTAAAACATAAAGCCCAACACTTAGATTAAGTTGGGACACTTCCGAAAGGTTCTGGAATCTCAAAGTGTCCCCTACCTCTCCTCCTTTAACTCCGTTAATAACTGTTCAATTTTGATCCATTCCTTGTTGAATTTCCAAAATTCACTTCTCTTTTTGATATCACTCCTAGAAGTTCTAACAAAATTTCTGCCGTTATTTTAATCGAGAGTTTTCGTAGGAGACCTTGTTTTCTTATGATGTAATTAACTACGAGGGCTTGCGCTTGTAGGAGATTTAGAACCACACACACACCTGATTTTAAAAATTGATTTTTCAAAACTCAATTGAATTTCTTTGGGAAAACTTAAAATACTAGTGATCATTATTATCATATTCAAAGAATTATCATCGAATGATATTTTCTCCCTTCGGGGAGATACATCTTTCTTTGATAAGGCTTTGGATGTGAACCTAACGATCACACTTCTTGAATATTATAGCTGGATACTTAGTTGAACCTTATTTTGACCCTTCGGGGCCATATGAATTTCTCTTTAGCATCCGCTCACAATATTCAAGATGAATTTCATAATTCTAAATCTGAACGCCGTTATGAAATTTTATTCTCACCTCTCGAGGTGATATACTTTTTCTAACGAGATAATTCGATTGTAAAATTCAATTTTAAGTCCCAAAGAAAACTAATATTTTTAAAATATGTTTTCAAAATTCCACCAACAATGACCACTTTTGAACCCAACACTCCAAGTATCAGTGTCATATCTTACAGCAGAACATCTGTGCAGCAAAGAAGATGAATTTTGCAAGAATCTTCAAGACAATCTGGCTCTATGTGGACCAATTTTTTTTTAACAACAGAGAGTAAACCCATTCTGCCCATAATTCTGGGTTTGCATAAGTCTTCCCTTGCAACGTAGTGGAGACCGTTCCTACCATGGTCTTTGTGCCAAAAAAAGTCTCTACAATTTCTTTCAAGCTCATAAAGAACACTTTTTGGTACCAAAGAATGGGTAAGAATGGGTAGATATGAAAGTAGACAAGGAAAATAAAGATGATTTGATAAGAATCATTCTATCAGCTAGAGAAAGAAATCTAGCACCCCAAGCATTTATTTTTTCCAAAGCACAGTCAATAATGGATTTGAAAGTCATTCTTTACCATTCTTCTTAAAATAATTTTAATGCCCAAGTAATGTAGTTCACTTACTACTTTAAAGCCACACTTCTTGCCTATCTTTCTCCTCAAAGGTTGGCTAACAGATTTACCAAAGAGGATCTGGGATTTTGCATTGTTAATGCTTTTTCCGGTCCAACCACAATACTCCCCAATTAATTTCATCATAGTTTGGAGCGTGCGAGACGAAACTGTCCCAAATAAGAGCACAACATCTACATACATAAGATGAGTAATTCTAGGAGCTCCAGTTGAAGTTTGGATACCCAAGAGATGTCCTTTTTGATTTATAACATTGGATAAAAGTTGGGAGCACATGATAAAAAAATAAGGTGACATAGGACAAACTTGCAGAAATCCACTTTTGGCTTCAATCCATCTTGTATTCTTGCCATTTAAAAGAATAAAAAAGCGCACATTGATCACGCATTCCATTATGAGATCAAAAATCTTATCTGGAAACCCAAACCATTTTAAGACAAGAGCCAAAGTGTCCCAACTCATACTATCAAAAGTTTGAGCCATGTCAAGCTTGATGGCCATGAGTCCCTTTTTGGTCTTAGAAATTCTGAGTTTATTAAAGATTTCATGGGCTAGTAAACAATGGTTTGACAAAGATCTACCTGAAATAAAAGCAACTTGTTCTTTAGAGATGATTTTAGATATACAACACTTCAGTCTATTCACAATCATAGTTGAGGTAACCTTATAAATGGTTTGGCAAAGGCTAATAGGATGAAAGTTAGAAGGTGTTACCAGATTTTTGATTTTAGGAATGAGAACCACCAAGGTGTCTTTCCAAGCTCCATGCATATGTTCGATTTTGAAAAAGTCATCAACTACATTTCAAGTTGCATCTTTGACAATTTTCCAATAAAATTTGAAGAAAGAGGAGGTACATCCATCAAGACTGTGAGATTTATTAGAGCCTCGTTGAAAAAATGCTGAAATGAACTCATTTTTTATGAATTCTGCATTTAACAATTCTTTATCATAGTCATCCACCATCTGGTCTTGAGTAGTCGTGGGCTAGTTAAGTCTCATACACTTCCTGGCTTTCTACTTGTTCCCGAAAAACATCATGAAGATAGATTCGATTTTCTCCATATCTTCAACTATTTTATTACCATCCTTAATTTGCCTGATAAGCTTCCCATTCTTTTTAGCCGAGGCATAGTCATGAAAAAATTTTGAGTTTGTATCCCCCTCTTCAATCCAGGTAGCCTTTGCTCTTTGATTCTACCAAGTGGATAATCTTAACAAAACAATATTAAGTTCATGAACTTTAGCACGGAGAAGATTCAGTTTATCATGGCTAAGTCCTCCATCTGATTCTTCTTCCGTTTGAAGTTTAAGGATCTCATCTTTCAACTCATCCTTAAGTAGGTTGAGGTTTTTGCATTTTTTTTTATTCCAGAAATAGAGAGACTTCATAGTTCTCTTGATCTTACGGTTTAGGACATCAGCTGCACTACCAAATTCCTATTTCTCCCAAGCTTGAGAAACAATCTTCCAAGTTGTTGGATAAGACTTCCATGTGTCTTCAAATCTGTAAATTTTAGAGCTAGACCATTGCACATCATCAATTTTAAAAGCAATGGGGCAACGATTAGATGCCACCCTTGCTAAATGTCTAACAGAAGCTGAAGGAACTAACTGAAGAGCTGCATAATTCAATAAGCAATGATCCAATCTTTCCCAAATCCTTGTTAGAATAAGCTGCATAATTTCCAATTTCCTTAGTTATTGTATTCAATAAGATCCATTCCAGTAGCATGGAAGTCTGAAACATCAACATTGGTAGCAAAGATATAGTGATCAGTTTCTTTGGTGTTAGAATCAACAATAACAATATCAGATTTTTCAGGAACAGGGTCTAGAACAGAGCGTGGAATGCTGTTAATATTTGTAAAAGATACATAAATGATAGATTCTAAATTTTTAGTCAAATCAGAAATAAAATCATTGGAATCAATTTCCACTACAGGGATGGTATCTAAGGTAACATCATTTAGATTATTGATGTCCTCAGATAGAGGTTTAAATCTGTTAGTCATATAAACAGCAGGTATTGCATTGTCAAAAACCTGTAAGTTGCCAATGTCGCGAATCTGTTTTCATAGATTATGATTTTGATGATAGCAAATACTCTTATTTCTCTACGACTGCCTTACCTACTGACGTTTCAGGTCCACAAGATCAGACTGCAATTTGGAACCAGCTCAAGATTGGGTAGACTAGGTCTGAGTCAATTTGTACATTTTCCTTTCTTGAGTTTGTTATAATTAGTGTGGTTCCCGATGCTAAGTAATCGTGTACACACACACCTGAGTGAATTTTTTTTGTCTGAATTTAAGAGTTCTCTGTTTTGGGTACATCAGCCTGGACTATCCAAATATCATCCCGGACGATCCGTCAAAAATAGAAACTCTGATTAGGGCATCCTAGTTAAGGCAGCCGTCATTAAGCTGATCGGCCTGGATGATATTGTATCGTCCAGGACAATAGGCTAAAATTAGAAAGAATCAGCCGGCATGATCTATTTAGATATTCTTTATTTTAGGACATCATCCAGGACGATATACTATCGGCCTGGATGATATAGTACAATTATTCCTAAATTAATCTGGTAATTATGGAAAGCAATTAAGGCTGATTGCATGATCACATTAGCCGGGCCGACACAAGATCAACCGAGATGATGTCCTGGATGATTGACATCGGCCAGCCTCTATTCAGGGCGATGTTCAGGATGATTTGTGCTCGAATTTGAACTAATCAGCCCAGACGATATTTTATCGGCCTGGACGATATGAATAATTTTCTTCTGATTGTCCCTAACCGATCGAGCTGATTGAGTGTAATTTGCACTGATCGGCCATGCCAATATTTATATCGGCCTGGACAATGAAGTCGGCAAATTGCATTAATGAGTTTATTTTGAGATCTTCTATTTAAGCTTTGACAAGACACTTTGTAAGTGTCTTTGGCAGCCATTGTAGCTTCATTCTTTTTGGGGAAACTTGAAGAGAGAGCTTGAAAGGGAGAGAGGAAAGGGTGGAGTTTGAGAGAGGGAGAAGATCCTTGGAGGGGGTTTCAAGGGAGTGTGGAGGGGGATTCCATACGGTTGCTCCGGTGAGCTTGCACCTTAGTACTGTCGAATTCAAGGCTTGTCTTAAGAGAAGTTCACAGAAGAAGAAGATCTCCTTAGTGTCAAAGGACCCGGCTACTCCGCCGCACCGAGGAAGGTGGATGTGATTTTGTAGGGGCTTCTCCGCCTAGCTTTGAGGGCTAAAGGAGAGACACTGAGATTAGTACAATACTCAAAGGGTGCCTCTGAGGAGTGGACGTAGGTCAAGGTTTGACCGAACCACTATAAATCTAGTGTGTTCTTTCCTTTATTGTTTCTGAATTTAATTTCCGCATTATATTTTTTTTGTGGTAAATTTTGGTTTGGTTTGTGCTTTGATTTAAAGATTGTTTTAAAATACCAATTCACCTCTCTCTTAATTAGCCTTGGGCTAATTCATAAGGGCCTATCATCCCTAATGAACTTTCTAGTGCCATCAAAGCACTTTCTGCCAATGGGAGCATTTTCCATATACTGTTCACTAATTACTTGATTATGATTTTCAGCACAAATGGGATTATTGTCAGCATTATTGATATTAAATGCCTCTGCAAGTTTATTTTCCTTCTTCCAGTTACCCAATTGGTTCCAGTTCTTATTTGGTCTGTTTTTAAACTTTACTTGGATCCAAGGACCATATATCTCATTTTGAAAATGATGAGAAACCTCATCATGAACAACATCCTTAAAATCATTACAAATTCATTTAGCCTTGTCATTTTCAGATCGAAGAACATGGCATTCATATTTTAAAAGACCAATTTTGGCGCAGTGGAAGCAAAAGGAAATTAATTTTTTGTATTCAACTTTTTGGAAGAATCTTCCACCCAAACCATCAACCCAAACTCCCAAAGGCAGTTTGGTTTCTAAGTTGATACAAACAAAAAGATGAGCAAATTCCTTCTTGCTCAAATTAAAGGAGTTGCCATCTAGGTACATTGGTGTGCCTATCCTTGAAGCAATTTTGGCAATGTTGACTTCATCCCGCAATATAGAGGCAAAAATGGAAAACGAGTCCATACGGGAGAAGATAATCCTTTAAGAGATAAAGGCGAGAAGAGAGGAGACCATTTATACAAGCCTACAATGTGGCCATCGACGTACTATGGACCACCGCTAAGAACTTCTTCCATGGCATCAAGAGTCTTAAAAGAACATAGAATCCAGTTTAAACCTAAGGTTGTCAAATGAAAGTTTCCGAATTTGTTCCACTGTCTTTGGAGCTCAGTGCTACAGACTGAAAAAGGGATATTCTTTCCAAATACTTTTAGGATGATAGAATTTGTCAAAATCTAAGAATTGGCAAATTCCTTATCCAAATTTAATTTGATAGCCACTCCATCAGATGACATTTCAGTTGAATCAGCATCAAAGTTAATTTTTATGTGGTGAGGTTTTTTCTAGGAATTAACAAAAGAGACTTTCTGGTTTTGAAATCCTTCAATCGATGGACCAGCAACATTCTCAACCAATGAAATAGGGTTTTCTATAGAAGTACCTTCAGGATTTGCGATCTTAGTAGATAAGTTGCGATTGAGAGGTCCTTCTTTATTCCCAACAAATTTACTAACTTTAAGGATTAAGTTTGACGATGTAGAGACATTCGGATCCATTGTACCAAATGAAAAAACATTTGGATCATTATCTGATTTAGGCGTGGAAGACAGTTTCAAAGATTCAACCAGATTCTTACCCTTCCCTGCAACAACAGGCAATTAGATTCTGTCGTGTTGAGCAATAGCGCCAAAGCCTTCTCTAATGATCAAAGGCTTTCTTGAAGTCTTCTAGGCGTCATCTTTAAAAACACCTGAATACAAAGCAACAGAGGAATTGATCGGGGTTAAAGAAAATTTGGTGGATGACGGGGACGAACCACCGGAAGGAGGCCGATGATTAGAAATTTTAGGAGGAGGCCTGAAATCCGATGGCGATCGTCCATTCGACGCCACCATGGACGGAGGCGACAAACAAAAAGATTCGAAAAAAAGACTTTCTCTCTCTAGAAAATCACAGAGCTTTTCTCTCTTCAAAACTTGGTTTCCGACAAAGCTTCCTAGACCCCGATTTGATCCAGTCTAAATAATAATACTATTATTTGAATAGATTAAAAAGATTGACCATCACAAACTTGAGGACAAAAAAATTATAAATAGTTTAGAGAGTGTGGCAGAAATCTGGTGCCAATTACCGGCCAGGTGGAAGTTCAGCTTAAGTCGGGTACAAGGAGGAAGTCCAATGTTGATCGATGGTTGGGCTAAATTCTGGCATCAGTTGGCGGCTTGATATAAGTCTGGAAATAGTTGGTGGCTATAAGAAAGTCCGGCATTGGTCAATGGCCGAGCGAAAGTCTGGCAACGACTAGTGGCCGGGCAAAAGTCCAGCGATAGTTAGTGGCCGGATAGAAATCCAGCGATGGCTGGTGGACAGGGGGTGATCCGCTACTCTCGGTGGCCGTGTCGAAGTCCGGAGATGGCTGGTGGCTGTGCGGTGGTCTGACGATGGTTGGTGGTTGGGCAGAAGTCTAGCGATGGTTGATGGTTAGGTTGTGGTCAAGGAGGAGCTTGGTGACAAGAAAGATCTCAGATATTTCTTATTTGGTCCTCTTTATTTTCTCTTCTAGGGGTTGTATTTATAATTTTTTGGGAGTGGCATGGCTAGTAAATAAGGAGAAGATCAATGACATATTGGGAGTGTTTTAGATGAACAGCCGATATCGGCTCCCTTTATCATAAACTATTTATCACGCATTTGTGTGCCTTAATGATTACAAATTTTGGTGATATTGGGTTCGTTGGATTCATCTAGTCGAGACACTCGATTTAACTATAAGAATGTCACATTTGGAGATCATTTGGTCATCCAGTTTTTATTTTGAAGCTTCTAAATGTGCTTTGGGCCTCAATTTGGAACCATTTGGGCTTTGGATTAGACCGAATTTGTTGTCGTTGGGTTCATCTTTTCTAGTTGTTCAGTTTGACTATAAGTTTGCTGAAATCGATATATATATACACACACACATACATACATATCTTTTTAAAATTATTTAAATGTTAAGATATTACATGATTTAATATAACATTATAAACATTAAATATATAAATATTTTGTGGTTGTATATAAATTATTTTAAGAATATCAATGCAAATGTGGGCCTTTTGGTAACAAGTTTGCCACCTTAAGCAGACCGATTTGGGCTTAGTTTGAGATGACTTTTTTACTTCTTTTAATTTTTGTACGAAAAAGCTGCTTCAAGAAGCCTTAGAATCAAAACTTATTTGAAGAGAATGATTTGAATCATGAAGATCTTTCAATAACTAGTGCATTCACTTCTTATGTGCAATTTATGCTAGCTCATAGCGAGTATTATTATTTGGTGAATTTAGTTCTAATATGACTCCAAAATTGACTTTTTCTCATATATCAAAGGAGCAAAATTATAATATCTCCTAAAGTTTTATCTGATTGCATGCAATTTCACTAGCAATTTTTTTTTTGTTTTTCACATTTTAATTTATATGCATTGTGTTATAACAAGGATTCATCTATAATCAAATCATGTTTAGTTTATGTTAAAAAAAGATTTAAATAAGATCTGAACATAAACTTAGTGGAGTATGGTTATAACAAGTTTTTTTAAAATCAGATCGTTCGGTTCAACAACGAACCTATCTAGTTGTCGGTTTGGTTAGGTTAGAAAACTAGATCTACATTGAGTAGTTAGGTGCAAACTGGTTGAACCGGCTAGTTCAATAATATTACTTGTTATTTAAATGAAAATTCTAATATTATTATTTTTTTAATTTTAAATATAAATTTAATTGCATATGCTTATGCAAAAAAAAAAATCAATATAAAAAGCTACTAGCTCGGCACACCATGAAACTTTATTCAATACTTATGATTTGTGCTTAACAATATATAAAAATAAACCACTTAAAATTTTTATATGATGTGGGACTAATATGATGTGAAAATTCTGCATGAGTTAAGCTATCAAATTGCTGGGGATGTAAATTTGAGTTGAGAATGCGTATAATTTATTAAAATTAGTAACATGAGTATTTTATATTATAAAATTTATATATTATATTATTATTTGTATTAAAAATTATATTTATATTTATACATTTATATTATATATTAAACTTTTTACAAATTTATATCTTTGATGAATTTTAATAATCAAATTGAATCTAAGAAAATTTAATTTAATTTTTACAAATTTATATAGTAACTTTGTCCGCCCTCACGATTTTTTGCATTTTAAAATATTATTATATGGTATGATAAAAAATTAAAGAAAATAATAGGATTTTTAAGTAATAAACTTCTTGAACTTTTGTTAAGAAATTAATTTCTTAAAAATGGTCTTTTCCTAATTGAGGAAAATGCTAATTTTGTTTAAAGATATAACCTCAATTTTATATATAATCAAAAAATAATTTTAATACATTGAATGCACAATATATATCCTATAACTTTAATTTACTTCAGTCAATGCATCCAATTCAAGAAATACTATAATTAAGGATATTTTACTTTGTTTATGATCTTGAGTGGAGTTCCACGTTGATGAAAGATGGTCGTGCCTCATAATTGTAATTTTTAATCACGAGCAGCTTGAAAGGATCATAGACATATTTTTCTACTCCACAAGTTTTGACATTTGAAAATAGGGGGCAATTGATATGTCACTAAAAAATTCATCTTGATCAGGCATGAATCTCGATTCAAATATGAGATTGAAGCTTCAAAAATTAAAATCGAGACCATATGATCTCCATTTTTAGTAAGCTTGCAGTCAAATTGAACAGCTCATGAAGACAAATCCAACGACATCAAATTTGATCCAATTCGAGCCAAAATGAGTCCAAATCAAAGGTCCAAAGTCTGTTTGGAAGCTTTAGAACATTAATTGGACTACCAAATAATATTCGAATTTGGCATGCTTATAGTCAAATCTAGCAACTCGACTCGATGAATCCAAAATAACTTAATTCTAACATATTTAGGGCTTCTAAATGCTTGATAAATGCTTTGTGATTAAGAGGATAACTATGAGCTATCCAATGAAACACTCCTAACATGCCCTTGATCTTCTCTATATCTACTAGCCAAGCCACCCCCCCCCCCCCCCAATTCTTGAGGAAAGGAAAGAACATATGAGCTCTAAGGCTGGAGCTCAACCCCACCACCACATGGCCTTATACCTAAGCATTACTTTTCTCATACACATGGCCTTATTCAATTCCTTCTATATTATGCTTTGCTAATTCAAAGGTTTTTAGTTTGATTGTTATGAAATTGCTAGTTTTTTTTTGTATCACTTAATCTTCTGATACATCTTGTGTCACAACCTGACCCGATATGACCTGATATCACACAGGTCATATCGTATCCGATTGTGGCAAGACTGACCCCAAGATTTGGTTGGAGAAGTACTGAGACAAAACATCAAATTTATATACCACACATAGCCACTACTGAATGAAATATAAGGCATAAGACTACTAAATATATCAACATAACTTTTCTATATATCATCCAAAACATATATAATCTAAAATTTATATATAACAATGCTTGTCAACAGAAAGCATAACAAAATAAAAGCCAAGCCTGTAAAAATCAAAATTAACCAAAATATACCTACAATATAGATCAGAGTCTGATATCCGAACTACTTAGCTCGCTCTTTACCCTTCCTCGGGCTTGAAAATAAAAGCAAAAGCAGGAATGAGATAACATGGCTCAGTAGGCTATCGTAGCCTAAAACAAAGATCAATAATCAAAACTAAAAGAACTGAGATCACTATGCTGAATCATATACTGAAATTAAATACAACTAAATAAATATTAAAATGAACTGAATTATAAGCAAACACTTCATAACAGAATCTCACCTCGATAGCCCATTGGCTCTGGCATAACAATACTTTGGTAACACAATCTCACCACTATAACAAAGTACCACCTCAGTCACCCACTAGTGCCGACATAACAGAATTCCATATTGGTTGTCCACTAGCGCAGGCGTAATAGAATCCCACCTTGGTCGCCCATTGGTGTCGGTGTAACAGAATCCCACCTCGGTCATCCACTGGTGCCAACGTAACAGAATCCAACCTCTGTCGCCCCACATGCACCGGCATAATAGAATCCCACCTCGGCTGCCCACTAGCGCCGGCATCACATCACAACACTTGAAAATATACTTTTCTATGCATTTCATTAATTAAAGCATAATTGAACTTTATTTAAAAATTACACAACATAAATACTACTGAGTAAAAATTTATAATTTTTAAACATAACAAAATTATCAAAATTTGTGTAAAACATCATTCTGAAGCTTTAATTGAACTTAAGCACTATTTTAAGATGTCAAAATATAATTTCTAGATGGATAAATATTGCTGCTTTTTAAAAATCATCATGCAAAAAATTGTCAGAATATACTTCAATATTCATAATCACATTCTCTACAACATAAATAGTTACGTGGTGAAAGTTTTACCAAAACAACGATATCGTCATTTTTCGGTAACAAAAATACAAATTTGAGCGAAAAAAACCAAAAAAACACAAAATTACTAAAATATGAAATATGCAAAACATAACCTACCTCAAGATGAGTAAATTTCCCAACTGGGCCGACGGACGAAAACTGCTCTACGGCTGCCAAAACCTAGTTTCTTTCTTTCTCTCTCCTCTCTTTCACTTTTCTCCCAAAATGCTCTTTGTTAGCCGAAAAGGAAATTAGGAAAAATGGCTTAAGAAAATATAATAAGTGCTTTTAGATATTTATGAAATAATAATATAATAATATTATTATAATAAATTTTTAGTATAAAATTCATAGAAATTTTTATTGGGCTTCAAAAATTATAAAAAAGTATTCATAAAATAACTTATTTTATTTAGAAAATTCTGGTGAAATTGATTTGCAAAACAGACAGCTGACGCTCCCAAAACCCTCACTTGTACCGTCATGTGCCAATTTCTTAAGGAATTTTATTAGTACACAAAAATTATGAAAACTTTAGGTAAACTAAAACACAATAATTAATAGAAATGTTATGGAGAATATAATTTATGATTTGAGCTTATAACGACTTCTGAATAAATTCTTGACTATTACTGGTCAAAATGCAGTTATCAAAAATTTAAGTTATAACAATCAGCTTACCTTAAGAAAAATGTCATCATCGACATTCCCAAATCAAAATATGTTATAATAGACTTGAATAAAGCTGTCTCATCTCATATTCCATCTCCCAAGTAACCTCTTTGGAGGTCTTATGCTTCCACTACACCTTGACCATCAGAATCTATTTGTTCCTTAATTTTCTAACATTATATGCCAAAATTCTCGCAGATGAACCTCCATATCATTAGCAAACAATCTATTTCCAGAATCAAATACCCACTTCCTTAAAGAAGATATATAAAATACAATGTGTATATCAGACATATGATCAAGTAACAATAACCTATAAGCAGAACTATCAATCCTCTCAATAATCTCAAAAGGTACTATGTACCTTAGACTCAGCTTACTAGTTCTTCCAAATCTACTGAAACCTTTCATTGGGCTGACCTTAACATAAAAAAAATCACCAACTTAAAATTCCTCCAGCCTGTATTTCTGATCATAATACTTCTTCTGTATATCCTGTGCAACTCTAATCTTTCTCTGATCATTTGAATTTTTGTTGTAGTGTCATCCACAAATGCTGATCATATCATGTCTCGGTCACCCACCTCTGTCAAAGATAAAGGTGTCTTGCACTTCCTACTGTACAAGGCTTCATAAGGAGCCACACCATTGTTGGACTGATAACTATTGTTACATGTAAACTCTATTAGTGTGATATGATCCTCCTAACTGCCTCCAAAGTCTAGAACACAGAGTCTCAAAAGATCCGCTAGTACCTGAATTATCCTTTCAGACTATTCGTCTGTATGCAGATACTAAAATGCAATTTTATACCCAAACCCTACTGAATGCCTCTCTAAAATCTAAAGGTAAATCATCCATTACGATTGGATATAATCACCTTCGGCGCACCATATAATCTAATAATATCTTTGACATATATCTGTGCCAATCTGTCTACAGGATCAGTCTGTCAGATCTGAATAAAATGTGTTAACTTCATCAAATGATCAACAACAACCTAAATGGCATCATGTCTCTACCTCGATCTGGGAAAACCCATAGAAAAATTCATCGTAACCTTCTCCCATTTCCACTCAAGGATAGGTAACAACTTTAGAAGACCACATGGTCGCTGATGCTCTGTCTTCACTAACTAACATTCCTCATACTTTGAAACAAACTCAGCTATATCCTTTTTTAATCCAGGCCACTAGAACATACCATTCAAATCTCCGTACATCTTCATACTTCCTAGATGAATAGTGTAACCCGAATAATGTGCCATATGTAGGATCTCATCTCTCAAATCACCAACAAAAGGAACCCATAATCTATCCTTGTAGAAAATGACTTCATAATCAGATAAAGAGAGTTTAGGTCTTTTACCAGCCTTATTATGATCACTCAACTTCAAATACTATGTATTTGATTTTTGAGCTTATTGAATTCTCACTACAAGAAAAACATCATTTTCCAGCGGACGTTTTCGTCAGGAAATGACCAAAAATCTGTCAGAAAATTGCATTTCCGGTGGATTTTCGGTGGAAATATTTTCGCCGGTTCTACGCGCGTCGGAAAAAGATTTTCGGTGCAAAATAAGTCGTCGGAATCTTTTCCGACGTTTTCCAGCGCATTTTTCGCTGGAAAAATATTCCCGGTGGATTTTTAATGCTCCGGAATGTCAAAAAAATTTACATTTGCCCAACCGCCTGCTTGGACACAACAGCTCAGCCGACCCAGCAGCCTTGCCGGCTTCTACAGCCCAGGCGCCCCAGTACAGTACGCCAGAGTAGCTCCCAGCCCGCCTGCGCCGAATTTTTCGGCGAGTTTCGAACCCCGACCACCCCGCCTCCTCCAACTCTCCATGGGACCACGCTTACCATCTTTCCAATAAACCAAAACCTATTAAACTATTTACATTTTTTGTATTTAACCTATTACTTAATCATATTAAAAGTAATAATTATTTTAAAAGAATTTTTTTTTAAAAGATAAATAATTTTAAGATTTTATTATAATTTAAGTTTAAATTTAAATCATTTATTTTTTTATTAACTAATGAAATTATAATTTATTTATTATAATTTTAGTTATTAAATTCAATAATTTAAGTTAGTAAATTCAATAATTTAAGTTATATTTTAAAATAAAAAATATTTAATTTGACAATAAGTTATAAAAATATAACTAATTTTTTTTAATTTCCGTCGGAAATCCGTCAGAAATTCTGACGGAAATTCCTCCGAAAAAAATTCGTCGGTAAACCAATCAAAAATTATGTCAGATATTTACCAAACAATTTCCGTCTGAACACCGCCGAAAAATCTGCCGGAAATTGGCATGAATTTAGTTCCGCCGGAAATTCCGCTGGAAATAAGCTGTTTTCCTGTAGTGTCTTTTCTATAGGGTAGTCTAAATAATCATCTAATCTAATAATTTCAGATGTATATCAATAGATATCACCTCTATCTCTAATTTCTCCAAATCTCAAATAAAAAGTTTATAGAAGTAAGCAACAAACGAGAAGTACCTGAACACTTCCTACTCAAAGCATCTACTACCACATTCGTCTTATGAGGCTTATATTGAATAGATAATCATAATTCGTGATCATCTCTAACCATATTTTTGCCTCAAATTCAGATCCTTTTGAGTAAAAATATACTTCAAGCTTTGATGGTGAGTAAAGATCTCACATCGAACTCCGTACAAGTAATGCCTCCAAATCTACAGTGCCAATACAACGACAGCTAACTTAAGATAATGTGTTAGATAATTCCTCTCATGTGGTTTCAACTGTCGAGATACATAAGCAATCACTTTCCCATGTTGTATTAGCACACATCCCAAACCTCTCAATGATGCATCACTAAAAACTTGGAATCCCTCAATACCTGAAGGAATAGTCAAAATTAAAGTAGAAGTCAAACGATCCTTCAATAGCTGAAAACTCTCCTCACACTCCAGAGTCCATATGAAAGCTACTAACTTTTAAGTCAATCTCGTCAATGGCAAAGAAATACGAGAAAACTACTGGACAAACTTCTGATAATTATCAACCAAGCCTAAGAAACTTTGAACCTCTGAAATTGTAGTAGGCCTTGGCCAATCAAAAATAGCATGAATCTTCTAGGGATCTATTGAAATGCCTACACTGCTCACTATATGCCCTAGAAATGATATGATACTCAACTAGAACTCACATTTTGAGAACTTAACATATAATTGATGTTGCCTTAGAATCTCTAGAGCAATCTTCATGTGTGTTGAATGCTCCTCCTCAGATCTAGAATAAATCAAAATATCATTTATAAAGACGATAACAAGCTAGTCTTGATACTTCCTAAAAATTATATTCATCAAATCCATGAAGACTGCTAGGGCGTTAGTCACTCTGAATGGCATGATTAAAAATTCATAATGTCCATACCTTGTACTAAATGCAGCCTTCACCACATCATTTACCCTTACCTTCAACTGATGATAACCAGATTGCATATCAATCCTAGAAAATATTGAACATTCAGCTAGTTGATCAAATAAATCATCAATACTATGCAAAGGATACTTATTTTTTATAGTGAATTTATTCAACTCCCTGTAATCAATTCACATCCACATCGTACCATCCTTTTTCTTTACAAATAGAGTAGGTGCTCACCACGAAGACACTCTATGGCGATGAATCCCTGTCAACTAACACATGAAGCTAAACCTTTAACTCTTGAAGTTCCTTATGTACTATTCTATATGTATCTTTAGTGATCAAAGAAGTACCCATAAAAAGATCAATACATAACTCTATCTACCTATCTGGTGGTAATGTCACAAATTCCTCTAGGAAGACATCTAGAAACTCTTGAACTATAGGGACACTACTCACATAATTGGAAGAGAGTCTCACATCTTTAACGGTTGCTAAAAATACTATGCTACCTTTCCTCTAAATTCTATCCACTTCTAGAGCAGAAATCAAACAAGAGAGAACATTTCTGATTCCCTGAACTATGAAGCTCTCACCATATTGATACAAAGTCACTTTCTTCTTTAAGAAATCAACATGAGCCCCATATTGACTCATCCAGTCCATACCCAAAATGACATCAAATGTAAAAATAGGTAGCAAAATCAAACAAGATCTCCAAACTTTATCAGAAAATTCCAAATCATAAAAATAAACCCTACTAACTACCATTTCATCTCCAGTAGGCAAAACCACAGACAAAGAAACAGGTAATAATATGGAAGACAAACTAAGAGAATCAAAATACTGCTCAGACATTAAAGAATGGCTAGCACCAGAATTAAAAAAATTTGGCAAGGAGATGCAAAAAGATAAGTCATACCAGTCACAACATCTGGGGACTCACTGGCCTCTTGCTATGTCAGATTGTAAACTCATGGATGCATTGGAGACAAAGCAACAGAACTACCTACACCTCGCAAACCTCGAGAAGGCTGACTTCAGGATACTCGTCTAATATCCAAACTAGGTGGAAATGCAGAGGGCCTACCTATTAGCTATTTTGTAGATCCTCTAAAATTATAATGTTTATCAAAACCACATTGTGGATACTCAGCAATCCTATGTCCAAACTGACCATAGTGAAAACACATTCTTGATGCTTTGTAACACTGACCACTGTGTCTTCTACCACACTACTGACATAATGGGGCCTCACTCATTGAACCCCAAGAACTAACAACACTTCCCCTATATGATCCATAAGAAATTGCTATTGGCTCTCCCCTCCTTTTGAACTCAATAGGTCCAAACCTACTCTTCATTCCAAATTGGCTACTACTAGCTATCTCACCACCAAATATCTTCTTGCTTGTAACCCATAATGGATGTACTACAACCAAATTAGTCTCTATGCTCTTGGCCCTCTCGACTAGCTAAGCAGAGTCTATAGTATCCTATGCCAACAGTCTCCCTTAAAGCATCTCGGAGTCCCTCTAGAAATTAGCAACACTTCTCCTTAGAAGTGCTAACTAATTGTAGAGCAAACGTGGAGAGAGAAACAAACTCTGCCTCATATTGTATCACTGATATGTTTCCCTAAATCAACTTCAAAAAAGAGCTTTGTAACTATCTCCTAGCAGATGGAGGTACAAACCATGTCCTGAATGTCTCAATAAACTCATCCCAAGGAATTAGAATATTAGCACAACCCTGAAACTTCTCTCTCTATTAGCCTAACCACCAGTGTTATACCTCACCATCAAATAAAAATGTAGCAAATGTAACTATCCTCTCAGAAGGATAATGCATCCCATCCAGGGTCTTCTCTATCCTCATTATCCAATCCTCGACTGCTCTAGGCTCAATAACAACTGAAATTCTAGGTTTGTTATAATCTCATAAAGTTTTATAAATATCTATCCATGTCATCAGATCGGGTACAACCAACCTATATGTGAGCATCACCAACTAGCTGTGTTACTATACCTATAATATGAGAAATTGCTTCAGAATTGATCACAGGAGCTGTACCCTGAACTTGAGCTGCTTGAAATTAACTCTGACCATTAGTCATATCTGGACCTGGTTGAGGTGGATCAACCATCTAAAAATATAACTAAATTCAACACATGTATATGAAAATAAATAAAATAAGCACCCAAAACTACCCAGAATCATCTCACACGCTTCTATAGATTAAATCCTATGGCTCTATTACAATTCACTTCACCAACCTTATTCTAATACTAAAAAATCTTGTCACAACCCGACCCAATATGACCTGATATCACACAGGTCATATTGTATTTAATTGTGGCAAGACTGACCCCAAGATCTAGTTAGAGAAGTACTGAAACAAAAGTTTCAATTTATATACTATACAGAGCCACTACTAAATGCAATATAAGATGAAAGACTACTAAATATCAACATAATTTTTCTATATATCATCCAAAATATATATAATCTAAAATCTATATACAACAGTGCTTGGCAATAAAAGCACAACAAAATTAAAAGCCAATCCTACGAAATTCAAAACTAACTAAAACATACCTACAATACATATCAAAGCCTGATATCCCAACTACTCAGCTTGCTCCTTACCCTTCCTTGAGCCTGAAAACAAAGGAAAAAGTAAGAATGCGCTAAAACGTCTTAGTAGGCTATTGAAGCCTAAAACAAAGATCAATAATCAAAACTAAAAGAGCTGAGATCACTATACGAAATCAAATACTATAATTAAATCAATTAAATCAATATTGAAATGAACTAAATTATAAGCAAACACTTTATAATAGAATCCCACCTCGATAGCCCATTAGCTCTGGCATAATAACACTTAAATAACAGAATCTCACTAGCATAATAAAATTCCACCTCGGTTGCTCACTAGCACTAGTATAATAGAATCTCACCTTAGTCGCCCACTGGCACCGGCGTAACAAAATCCCTCCTTGAATGCCCATTGATGCCAGCATCACATCGCAACACATTACAACATATTTTTCAATGCATTTTATTAATTAAAGCATAATTGGATTAAATCTAAAAATTGCCAACTTGTCCCAATGGTAAACATCAGAAATACTGATGAGAAAAAATTCCCAATTTCCAAACATAACCAAATTACCATAATTTGTGTAAAGCATCATTCTAAAGCTTTAATTGAACTAAAAAACTATTTTTATATGTTTAAATAAATTTTTGAGTAGGAAAAAATTATTGCTTTTTCAAAATCACCCTATAAAAAATTTTTAGAATATACTTAAAATATTCATAATCACATTCTCTACAACATATAAAAAAGTTACGTAGTGAAAGTTTTACAAAAATAAAGTTATCGTCATTTTTCTATAACAAAAATATAAATTTGAGCAAAAAAAATATAAAAAATACAAAACTACTAAAATCTGAAATAGGCAAAACATATCATACCTCGAGATGAGCAAATTTTCCAATTGGGCTGACAGACGAAAATTGCTCTACGGCTACCAAAACCTAATTTCTTTATTTCTCTTTCCTCTCTTTCTTCACTTTTCTCCCAAAATGCTCTCTGTTAACTGAAAAGGAAATTAGAAAAAATGGCTTAAGAAAACATAATAAGTGCTTTTAGATATTTATGAAATAATTATATAATAATAACTTTTTAGTATAAAATTCATATAAATTTTTATTGGGCTTAAAAAATTATAGAAAAATATTCATAAAATAATTTATTTTATTTAGAAAATTTTGGTGAAATCAGTTTGCAAAATGGACACCTGATGCTCTCAAAATCCCACTTGTGTCGTTAGGTGTCAATTTCATAAAGAATTTTATCAGTGCCCAAAAATTATGAAAAATTAAAAAAAAAAAACTAAAGCACAATAATAGAAATGTTATGGAGAAGATGGTTTATGATTTGGGCTTATTATGACTCTTAAATAAATTATTGACTATTGCAGGTCAAAATACAGTTTTTAAAAATTTGAGTTGTAAACATCTTGGAGGATGTATATTCCCAAATAATTTTACAGGAGGTTAGGAAATAGTCGATAGGTTATCATAGAGAAACTCACCCTCAAAATAGATCCTTTGAGGGTATTCACATAGATATCTTAGAGCTCTACTAAAATGACCAACATGAACCACTCGCTCAATACTTCCCAATAGCTCACTTCGCAAGGTTGACTAAGGATTCCTCAAAATTACAAGTAGCTCAACACTCACCACATGCTTGGAACATATCTCTATTACTCACTCTCTCCTAATATGATCATTTACCAAATATAGCTGCATGAATATGCCTACTCATGAACCCTTAGTTTAACTTGTCATGGCCATCTGAGCTGGTGCTCTCCCTTCCCACAAAAAGCATCCAATTTTCCTTTCTCTAATCCTGCAATCCAAGAGCTTTCATTAATATCATCGACCACGTGAACCAACTCACCAACCACTAGTCACCCATCCTAACAGGCTCACCCGTAGACTTGCATGAGTACACTTGGTCTCATCAATTGGCCATCATTGATCTCATAACCACTGAGCTCATCTAGAGGTGACTCACCGAAGTCATCCAACTTTACCCATGTTTGGACAATCAGGAGGTTACATTTGATTAAGTAGCGTGTAACATTATACGAGTATTATGTATACCATTCTACTTTTACTTTTTTCTATGCAGCCATCCACATTTCCCTCAAAATCCTTTAAATAAAGGGTGAAGAGGAACATCTTGGGACCTTTTCTTTAGCCATTTCAACAAAAATAGTGGGTACTTTTTCAATTCTGAGACTTATAGTTTTTGAATATTTTATAGATTTTCTCTTTACTCTCTCTCTCTCTCTCTCTCTCTCTCTCTCTCTCTCTATATATATATTATATATATATATATATATATATATATATATATATATATATATATATATATATATATATATATATATATATATATTCTCTCATGCCTTTTCAAGTCACTTGTCTATCCTCAGTTTGAACTTGCTGGTAAATTTAGACAATTTTCACGGTCAAATTTTGATCCAACTTCATCACTGGTGAGCATATATTAATGCTAATGATAAGAAGATGAGTTCAAAAAAAAAAAAGCTAAGCCATAATGAGTTGAGTGTCCACAGTCCCTTTTTAAACATAAAGAACAACAATTACATTGCTCACCAAGATCTGAGATGGAAAAAAGAATAATAAAGACAATTTAGAATGCTTTAGCTAGGGTCTAACATTGAGTATGAAGGGATTATAAGAGACTGCCAATTACAGTACTCACAATGACCTGAAGGTACATTTAACTCAATAGCCCACTACAAGAGACAAATTCAGACTGACCTGAAAAATTTGTGCTCTACCAAGCACCTAAGTGAGATTTTTTAAAGGAGAATAAAAGGAAGAAGAAGAAGAAAAGCCTTTCTGAAAAATTTTATCACTTTTTTTTTTAAATTTTTAATTATTTTTTCAAAATTTGAAAAGGTAAAAACACTATTTTGGTTAAATAATTAATAATTATTATTATTATTATTATTATTATTATTATTATTATTATAAAAAGAAAAAAATCATCACAAATGAGGAGATGTTGCTGCCTCGATTTTTTTCCCTCTTTTGAGTTGAAATCGTAAAAAAATGTAAAGGGGCTCTATACGAACCCAGCCCCGCTAGCGGCCAACTAGCTGGTTCTGTTAAAAAGCCTTGTCTGAGCTTAATTTCGGTGTGGACGATTCAATTTAGACATTTTTGGGGTGCCCATAACTTTTTTTTACATTTTAGACTCAATTTTAGCACTTTTGAAGCTAAACAGAGCATCTACAATAAATTTAGAGCAGTTTTAAGTATTTTGGAGCTCAATTTACCAATCTTTTTTGCTCCAATCAATGTGTCAACCTCAATAAACATTAACATTATGATCAAGGATGCTTTACTCGATTCAATGCCTCAAGGGAAGGTCCATATTGACGTTTACAAAATGATCATGGCTCATAATTTGTTTGATATATTTTCAGAATTCGTAGGATTCAACATCAAAAAATTTTGACATCTCTAAGGCACTAAACTGCTTGATAACCACTCCATGATCAAAATAGTTAATACCAGCCATCCAATAAAACACTCCCAACATGCCCTTAAATTTCTCCATATTTACTTAGGACGCCGCTCCAATAATAATATAAATATCCCCTTATTCTTCACAAAAAGGACAAGAAGAGGACAGAAGGCTTGAGAGCTCCTTTGCACTCTCCATCCAATGTTTCCATTATCAGAGACCTTCCCAACCAATAATTATGATCAAACCTTTGCCAGTTCTCTGACAATCATTGGAACTCTTCTTATATGTTACACACACTGGATCGCCTCCCAAATATTGTCACACGCTTACTACGGTCCTTCTGACCACCGTTACCTGTTGATTATGGTCCTTTCTTCAACTGTCTCCCGCCAACCATGATCCTTCTGACCATCATTGTATGATTATGATCCTTCCGATCGATAACGGTTCTTCCGACCACTATCGCCCATCGAACATGATCCTTTTGACCATCATCACCCGACTACGGTCCTTCCGACAACTATTACTCGCTGATGATGATCCTTCTGACCATTATCGCCCATCAACCACGGCCCTTCCTACCACCGTCGCCTGAGTACGATCCTTCTTATCACCATCGCTTGTCAACCATGATCCTTCTGACCACCGTTGCCCGTCTATGATCCTTCCAACCACCATCACATGACTACGATTCATTCAACCACTGTCTCCCAACTACAGTCCTTCTGATAGCTGTCGCGTGCTAACTATAACCCTTCCAACAACTATTGCCCACCAATTACAGTCCTTCTGACCACCATCGCCCAACTACATCCTTCCGACCCTCATCACTTAACTAAGGTCCTTCTAACCACTATTGCCCACTGACTATGATCCCTCTGACCATTATCGCACGTCAACTACGATCCCTCTACCCACCATCACCTACAGATTATAGTCCCTCTGACTTCCATTGCCCCTCGTATATGATCTCTGAGACCACCTTTGCCCATCATCTATAGTCCTACTGACCAAACAAATATGTCAACACTCTTTTAAGAAAAGTTACCATGTAACGAGTTATATACAATATGTATTTACTCTAAAAAGCTAGCACCCTCATCAAAGGAGGGATATTATTTGTAATCAACCATCAATACTAGTGGACTCATTCAAACTAAGGTAGGCCCCGTGATTTTTTTCTTTTTTAGAAATTTTCATTTAAAAATCTTGGTATCTTATATAAATGTTGTACCCTACTTTTTTATCTATTTGTGTGTTGGATATTCATGCAATGCTAGGATGCTGAACTTTATATATCTCTATCGCCACAAAAATTATAGGATGCAACATTTATATTTAAAATAATTATTTTTATTTTATTAATTGAACACCGAACAAATTTATTTATGTGGCGAAGATGGCTAATAATTGTTTGGTGAAGGTGGTTTAGAACGATGATTGTGGCCAATGGGCAATTATTGTTATTTTTTAAAAATATACAAAATGCCAAAAATTTATTTTGAGATGTCTAAAATTAGATTTTTTTTGCTAAATATAATAAATAAATAATTTTAAAAAATAATAAAATTGATTACTAATAATTTCTTAATTTGATCTGTCGGTTGGGAGCATTGATTATCAAAAATGATATCTTGAATTCAGAGGTTCCTCATATGATGTGTCTGAGTTTTCTAGAGTTGAAATAATAATAATAATAATAATAATAATAATGATGAAGTTGATGTGAATCGCATCCCAATAAATATATACTGATTTAATTGGCTTATAATAAATTGTGGCGGCCTATCCCATAGATGAACAAGTAAGAGATGGCCACACTTGCTAAAATGTTGCACACTTAAACTTTATTTTCAATAAAGTATCTGTCGGTCTATCCATACAAAAGCTTTTGGATTTTTTTAATCATCAAATCATAAAGAGCATTTTTTATTTTCTAAAATTTAAAGATTTTATCTTCTCTCCATTTTATCATGAAGCCTTTGGGTTTTTCAATATTAATCTCACGTTGAAGCTATAGAATCTCTTACTTGTCTATACTAAATACTACAAAAATGTTACAAATTTCAATCTACCACAAGATTCACTAAAAACCATCAAGAAGTAAGAGGACCCAAACTATTTCATATCATCACTTATTTATTTGAATTTAAGAGCTACATAAAAGCCTATATCAAAAAACGGAAATTGTTCAATGTTACACAGGCTACCCTAGGCAAGTGCCACCCTACCTTTGATTGGCTAAAAGAGGGCAAGGTCAGAAGGGTTTTGATGAATTATCTATGAGCGAGCTCAGTGGTGCCAATTAGGCAAGCCGGTGGATGAGCGCTCAGATGGAAGGACCTACGACCAGCGTGCATGAGATAATGTTGCACACTTATCTTTTTTTTTTTTTTCAACAAAGTAGTCGTCGATCTATTTATATATAGCTCTTGGAGTCTTTGCCGAATTATAAAGAACTCTTTTTTTACTTATTAGATCTTGTCCCCATTTTATAGTGAAGCCTTGGGATTGTTTAATATTAATTTTGTGTTGTAGCTTTTTATTCAAGAAAGTAGACTTAACATAAACTAAAAAAAAGCATTTCTTCTGTGCAGCAGCAACATTAAAATTTTGAATAGTTTTCAGTCTTGCTAAAGAAGAGAATGTTTCAGAGAAATTTATAGCTAAATTTTTAGTGAATTCCTCGACAATAAGTTTACTTTTATGTCTTTGAAATTCTCTTTTACTTTATTTTAAAGATCAATTTAAGCTCAACAATCTTTGTTCTAAGATCTTTTCAACAACTCCTAAGTACTATTTTTCTCCATTAAAATGAATTTCTTCTTTCATTGCTCCTTCCCCATACTATCAATTCCACTCCTAGGCTAGATTTTTAATAAAAGTATGACTCCTACTAATTAGGCATGCTTATAGTCAAATTGAGAGGCTAGACGAGACAAATCTAGCGAGCCTAAGATAACTCAATTTTGACAACATTAAGACATGTAGATGCTGAATAAATACTTTGTGATCAAATAAATTAATATGAGTCGTATGATTAAAATTTTTGGAATCTTGTTCAAATTACCAAAAAGCATAAAAATAGACCCTCATTCTTCACATGAGGGGGGAGAAAGAAAAGAAAAAAACTAGAGATCTTTGAATTTTTCAGCTATGGCTGTCGAAGACCGTCACCATCTATTGCTACGGATAACAACCAGTATTGCCGACGACCACCACCACCAATCATTGCCACCATATCAAGAATTCCAACAAAATTTAATCCTGCTATTGTGTATAGTTATCCACTCATGGACACCATATATCTATAATACCTATAAAGAAAATCAAGCTCTACTAATAGATATAAATGGTCCATCTGTTAACATTTAATTTTTGTAATCCCTCTCACGACAAATTAGATATTTGTTTTTAAATAATCTCCTCTTCTTTAGTCTACGAGTAAGGGAGGATTCTTGTATATAGTACTCTATAATTATTAGATTAACTAATTAAGCTAGGCCCCACGATTTTTTCTCTTTCCGAATTTTTCACGTAAAAAATTTCTGTTCATACTATTATTTGTGTATACAAAATTTTTTGTATAATGTTGCAACGTAAAATACAAATCCTACTATACCAAATTTTCTAACACGTAACAAATGTATTTTCTATTTTACAACATATATGTTTAAGTGAATGTATATATATTTATTCTAACCATGATTTTCATAATTCTTTTATTAATATTAACATTATTGAAATTATACAATAAGAGGTAACCATGTTGGGCCAGCCTTCTAGTAATAACGGAAATCTCAAGCCAACTCCAAGCCCGGTCCAAACGCCATAAACCGGCCATGTCAACAAGTCTGAGGCCCTTCGGACTCTGACTCTAACAGTTCGCCATTCTAAGCCCATTTAGTCTCTACTTGTGGCTTCTTAGTAAATTTTCTCTCCAGTTCAATTTTCTAAATGTTTTAGAACATGCTTCACGTCAAAATTCGTAAAAGATCTCATAATTGTGCCTAGAACTAATAAAATCATTCGATAATCAATTTAATTTTTGCCAGCAATTAATAAAATGAATCTGTTGATTTCATTTTCTTTTTCCTGCTGGTTTCCTTCAGTGTATCTTAATCTTCCAATAGTTCCAAAAGGGAAAGAAATTATCAAGATCATCTCGAATTTTATATCTTGATGGACCAAATGAGCTACATGCACATGTTGTTGTTGTTGTTGTTGATGGACCATTCTAATATTTGTGCTCAATAAATATATTGCGCATATAAACTATTTTTATAAGATCTTCTCCATCCAATCAAATTCTTCTATCCATCATAACCCTTGGAATGTAAACAATTTTGGCAATCTAGTGCATTGTCTCTTTCAATACTCTATATATGCAAGACTACTTTTTAATATTGGGAATAAATAAATCCTTATGCACTTCTTTGCTCTCGCTTGTTCTTTTCAGCATTTACTCTTTAATTTCTACTATCTTTTGGCCAAATCAAGGTTGTTATTATGTTACATAAGACTCTTGTCCACCAGCATCTTCCCTTCCTTCTAATGTCCTTTATATCGACATCTCATCTTCTTCTACAACTCAATCTGATGATAACTTACTCAAAATGGGAGGTTCCACCAATCCCTCTCAACTCATGTTTCTCATGCCCAACATGAGAAAAGTCAGTAAAACCCAACTCACAACTGATAATCACCCAGTATTGAATTGTCAAGCTCCTAAAGGTCAATGGTTTCGACAAATAGCTCGACAAATCAAGAACTTGGCCATCAAAAGTTCTCCTTAATTTTAATCACCTACCTAACCCCAACCCACACTAAAATATATGACTGTGAGTATATCAAAATCTTACTCTATCTCTATACTCCATTATATTTCCCATAATTCTTTACTATGTTTTGAACGTCAAATCATGTACAAACATATGAACAAACTGTCAATGAAAGCCTTCGGTCCACCCAGTGGAGGAGCCAGAAATTTTGTTCAGGGGGGTCTAATTAAAATAGTTATGTTTGACATCTCATTTGAAAGATTAGAATATATCAAAATAATTCCATTTTTCGTTTCATTATCTGAGCCAAGAGGAGCTGTAATATCAAAATTAAGAATGAAAATAACATGTCCCTTATAACTTAGAAGACATAAACATTTGCCACAAGCAATCTTTGTTTTGTGGTGAGAAATGAGCGAAAGGGAAAATGAAAGCCGTGCTCGAGGTCGTGACTCGCGACTCTCGAGTAGGAGTAAAGGGAAAAACAGACCATTGATGCTTTCATGTGTCAAGAAAAAATGTTGATGACATCTTTGGATTAATAAATAACTTTAAAAGAAAGAATTATAAAAATTAGAGAGGTTTTCTCATTGACGAGCTTGTTGCTTTATTAAGCCACTAAAATAATCAGTTTTAAGCCCCTTTAGGCTTTAAATTTTAGCTTTAGCCAAATCCTTTAGATGAGATCTCTCATACTAAATCATGAATATGCAGTCGCAATATTTCCGTTGCTTAAAAAAGAGCAAGGAAAATCAAAGCGTACTCTTCATTGTAATTAATTAGATCATTAGCAGTACAAAAATAATTAAATAAATGAGTGATAATTTAATATTTAATAATTATTATTAGACAATAAATAATTTGTTAATGATAAAATTTTAAATAAAATAATATTTAAATAGTTAAATATTTTTAATAATAATTAATTATATAGCCTCGCAACTCTATGCCAAAATATTTTTTATCATTCCATCCACAATGAAAAGTCATTCCTATCTTTCTTGTTCAATATTTTACCCCATTATTCTTTTTATTTCTACAGCTAAAGTATTCCAGTAGAGGTGAATTGAAGACTTAAATGAAAAAATCTTGTTATAAATAAAATGAAAGCTGATAGGGGGCAATACAGATTTTGTTAATGATAAAAGTTATAAATCTTGCCAACATTTGCCACGTGCCCCCTTTGCCCCAACCACCACCCCCCCCCCCCCCCCCCCCCCCCCCCCCCGCCAATGGGTCCACCAATAGATCCCGTATTTCAACCAAATAATGAATTCCCATATTATTACCATAAAAGATCACACTATGACGCAATACCTTTTAGAAATCAAGGCTAAGGTTGATGCCATAAAAATTGTAGCATATTTTTATTTGCAATATATAATTCTCTACACCCTCAATTGCTTCCCATCTAGCCACCAAGCTTTTGAAGAGGCAATATAAAGCAACCTACAACCACTTAATCAAGATAGTCTATACTATATTAATGAGAATGAACATAGAAAATGAGTTAAATAAAAAAGCTGATACGAATTTATAGCAAAACCCTTAACCATATCTAATTACTTTAATGGGCTACATACATGGACACTTCTCCTCTAAGCTAATCAGCTGTGACGAAACTCTTTTTTATTTTCATAATCATGGTTGAAACTATCTACAACATACAAGAGAGTGCAAAAATAATTATACCATTCCTATATAACATACATGCATGAAGTCTAAATACAATGCATTAATTTGATGTTATAGGGTAGGCTACCAAAACAACGCCATAAACACAAACTCGCACGCTCTCTTAGCATGGACCTACATCCTTCACTACTAACTAACTGCTCAATTAAAGAGCCATTTCATATCTCCTTTATGATTCCAATAAGATCCTCAACTTCAACTATAAATAAAAAACCAAAAAATCACCCTAAAAAATTATAACATACTTCCAATATCCCACACAAGCCAAGGTCTCTTTCCTAACCCCAACTGCAAGTTGCTTCTTCTAAAACTCAACCAAGTCCCTCAAATCACTTATAATTTACTCTTAGTCCATAAACTCAGCATCGAAAACTCATGTTTCATTCCCTTTAATGCCTGAGATTGCCAAATATTGAATAAGAAGACAACTCCACATTACTTATAGGATTCTATCGCAATGGATTACATTTAGTTAAGCTCCCTCCAAAATTAACCAAACAATCTTTCTAAATATCTCTTCTCTAATCTTAAGATACTTCTAACTTTTGACACTATTGGCTAGGGTGTGTAACATCTTCCACCCACTCAATTTTAACTAAAATTATTTTTTCTTTATGTAACTCTCCCAAAATCTCTCTATGCAATTCATGTTAATTAGTGAAAAGACACATATTGTCTTTTCAATTTATCTAATTCATAGCTTTTTTCCTTCAAAACTATTCGTTTGGATATATGGGGATCTACATCAACCATCTCCATGTAATGTTACAACTATCACCTTACTTTTACTACTAACTATTAGAGGTTCAATTTGGTTTTTCCCTACAAAACTAAAATATGGAATAATTGTTCTTTTAACCCAATTCAAACACTAAAAATAATGCCAAATTAATATATTATTAGTCCAAACATTGGAGTTAATAGAGACTCTTAATATTGTAATCATAATTGATAAACTATCCTTCACAAATTAAGTATCACTCACCTAGACAAACAACCCTACACTTCCAAACAAAATAGAGTGGTTAAATAAAGCATTCCCATATTCTTAAAAATGTTGACACTCATACTCAAAGCAAACCTACCTTATCATCACTAGGTAGGCACCTTCCATAGTGAAAGCTACATAATTAATCTTCTCCTTCCTGAAATATAAATTAATTTTTTTTCAAAATGATCTACCTTTAAATAACCATAGAATACATTCATCTTTAGATAATTGGATGTCAATGATTTCCCTAACTCAAACCTTTCACAACTAAGAATTTTATCCATAACAAGTAGCATACATTTTTTTGTTAGCCTACATCCTAAAAATAAGGGGATTCATATGCTATAATCCAACTATACACTACATGTACCTTTAACTTCACATTATATTTTTTTAGTCTCACTGTCCATACCATAATCATACCATTCCATTACTATACAATTCCATGCCATCTAACGTACCCCCACTAACTATTGTACATAAGTATAAGATCTCTCAAATCCTATATATGAAAACCACTGCCCAACTTTTGCTGCTCCAGGATCTAATGTCAAAATAATTAAATCATTCTAAACATTTCACATATCAATAATAGCTAGATGAATTGCATAAGCTGGGAAAATATAAATGCATTACTATTCATTAATTATTTACATTGTTCCAAGCCCAAAATGACATATTTATAATAGCCATAACACTCAGCTAGTATAAATAATTTACCATATCCATTACTTACAAAGAAAAAGGAAAAGAAACAAACACATACAAAAATTCTAGCTGCAGCGCATAACAATCTTAATCTACAGGATCCTTACACTTTCCTTAAAACATGTAAAACTACATAATGTGTATATAGCCTAGAAAGTAACTTATATCTACATGTGAAGTCAATGCATCAACCAAAAATAATAAACTATAATTGTAGGACATATAATAATTTATAAATCATGTACTTCATATACAATCTTATCATATGCATGTTAGTCATATCCTCATATATATATATATATATATATATATATATATATATATATATATATATATAACCCTTTTAGTCTAGCTATATGTCACTAATGAAAATCCTGACATCAATCTTATTAGCTTTCAGTCTTATTTATAATCAATCATAAATCACATCTATCATAAAGCTTATCTACCTTATATGTCATCTAACGTATCTATTATTTCTATGTCTATCATATCATATATGCATATTAATGTCAAATTTAGCTAGGCAGAACATCCAACTTTAATATAATATTTCTAATATCTTCAACCTCAATTATTTTCTAATTAGTTATTAGTCTTTAATCTAACTCTAATTGTCGACTAGTTGGTCATCAGTCTTTTTCTTACCATCACCCTTCATTAATCTTAAATTAATTTATAGATAGATTTAAATAAACCAATAAAGATTCATCACTCTCTACAAATCATTTTAAATTGATTGTTCAATTGCAAGCTAATATTAAGGATTATATTATAAACTTTTTATTTTAAGGAAAGCCCATCGGGCCATCCTCCTATATTCTATATAAATATTTTAAGATCTGACTCATATTAATTATATTATTGACATTCAACTTTCCTTACTTACACCAAAATATCACATTCTTTATATATCAATTAAATTATTTTCATTATATAATATAACATATATCTTATTATATGCAAGTATTATATTACACCTTAAAATACATTTTATGCCAAATGAAAGTTAATTATTTGCATGTCATATATCTTGTATCTAGATTCAATATAGTAGTGCTTAATCATTTTGCAATCAATATTTTTCCTACTTATTTCATATAATTTGTCATTTAAGCCCAACCACTCAGTAAAAATTTAATATAAATCAATCAAAATGCTCATAATAATAATATCAATAGCATATCAAAAGTTAAATGCTAAAAGTTCTCAAAACTAAGAAATATTGCATTTTCACCAAATTCAGGAGGAAGAAATATATTAAACTCTCAATCATAGATAATAGAATTAGAATAGAGATCACTTAAAATGATCATAATACATTTCATAATAGATGTGATGGATGAAAAAGCCTTGGAACACTTTCTCTCTCTTTCTCTATATTTATTTTTCCCTTTTCTTCTCTTTTTCCACAGCTCTTTTGTTACAACTCAAGCTTATGAGTTTATCATTTTGACGATAACAAATATTATGGCTCACATCCTGTTGTCTACTTATATTTATGATATATTTTTGTTTGTGTGTACTAACTTTTTCAAAAATATCATGAACCATCCAATAAAGATTCAAGGCTCAAGATTTCGTAGAATAGGTTATGTTGTAACAATTTTTGTAATATTCATTAATGTTTTTTTTATTTCTTGAGTCAAGTCCTATAAGGGTGTATGCTTTCTTGGTGACCATGCACACACACACTCAGGGGGAGTGAGATTGAGTCAAAACTAGAAGTTTAAGTTTTGAACTAATCATATTGGAAGATTTTGATTGTACAAGACGATCATCTCATTGAACTAATCGTATTGGATGATTATGATGGTTCAGGATGATCCTTTATAATCTAGGAAAATAGTCGTTAATGATAATTTAGGCAAGAATTTAAGATTTAAATTTTGTTCTAATCATCCCGGATGATCTAGATCATCTTGGACGATCAATACCAATCAAGCCTAAATTGATCATGTAATTAGGGGACTAATTATTATTAAATTATTCAATCAGATCATCCTGGATGATCTGTATATCGTACCGAATGATGTTTACCGATATACTTTATTTTCATAAATTGTCCAAGATGAAATACCATAATTTTTCATCTAATCATCCAGCACGATCCTCAATATCATCCGGGACGATCTGTAAAAATTTGAACTGATCATCCAAGACTATCCTGATATCGTTCGGGCCTATCAGGTCAAATTATACACTTCGTACAGGATAATCCTATGATCTTCCAAGATGATATTTGGCACTGGAATTGAGTTTTTATGGTTTCCTGAATCCCACTTTCTTAGCACATCTTACGTGACGATCCTGTAATCATCTAAGATAATAATTACCGCCAATATTATTTTTTAGGATTTTCAAAGCCCTCTATTTAAGTTTTATCAAGGCACTTGATAAGTGTCTTTGGCAGCCATTGAAGCTTCGTTCTTCTAGAGAAAACTTGAAGAGAGAACTTGGAAGGAAGAGAGGAAAGGGTGGAGTTTGAGAGAGGCAGAAGATACTTGGAGAGGGTTTCAAGGGAGTGTGGAGGGGGTTTCACATAGTTGCTCCGATAAGCTTACACCTTAGTACCATCGGATTCAGGGTTCGTCTTAAGGGAAGTTTTGGGAAGAAGAATATCTTTTTGGTGTCAAAGGACCCAGCTACTCCGCCGCATCGGGGAATGTGGAAGTAATTTTGTAAGGGCTTCTTCGCCTAGCTGTGGGGCTAAAGGAGAGTCACTAAAGATTTAGTGTAATACTTAGAGGGTGCCTCCGAGGAGTGGACGTAGGTCAGGTTGGACCGAACCACTATAAATCTTGTGTGTTCTTTCTGATTATTTTCTGCACTTTTTTTATTACGATTAACTCCTTGGGTGAAATCTCTAATTAATCTTTTTATTATTGATTTAATTTTTTTCAGTGGTAAGATATAAAAATCTTTTTCTTCTAGTTAAAGAAGATTTTCAATATCCAATTCACCCCCCTCATGGTTAGCCTTGGGACTAGTTCATTAGGGCTTAGCATCCCTAACGAACTTTCATCCTTTCCTGGTAAGAAACAAAATGGAGGAGAGGGATGGTGGGTTTGTAGGGATATTTGTATTAAAAAAGATTAAAATTTTAATTTAGTTCCTAGAACCATGGTGTTGGAGACCTAACGCCACACTATCAGAGGCCTAGTGTCATTGTGTTGCATATAGCCCAGAGAGTTTCTATAGAATAAAGACACCAATGCCCTAGTGCTGCTTATGAGTGTTACTATACTTTTAGCACTACTACACTCACAAGCACAATGTTATGCTCTCGAATATTGATTTTAATATTTTTAAATAAATTTATTTTAGGTGAACTTAGGTTGCTACACAACCTCCCTTCTTATAATATATAATCCCACCACCACCTTTCCAGCCTACTAAAATTGGCTCGAATCCTTCTTCCCTCTACAACACAAGTCAATCCCCTATCCCACATATATAAGCACTAGCTTCCCCATAGAGCTATGCATCCCATCAATTGATCTTACCTCATGTAAACCAAATTCCTGATCATGAAACTTAATCCTAGAGTTAACCTCAATAAACATTATTCTTATTCTTTCTGAAAGGACCCCAAATCCTATTTTATTATAACTAAGGATGAGAAAGGATAAACTTCTGTTCCCCAAGAATTCCAAGCTGCCTTGGTTTAGAAAACATGCACTCTTACTCTACATTTAAATCCAATTGCTTTTTATAGAAAATTATCTCTTTATATTTGGATTTTTGCTTGGATATTTTAGTGTTATTTGGGATTTGAGATTTTGAGAGGATTCATTGAAAAGTTGAGTAGCCACCAAATCTTTTCATATAAATTTTTTACATAAATAAGTATTTTTTTATTTAAAGAATCCAAAACTAGAAAGAAAGACTATATTTATATACTTTTTCTAAGCCCAAATAACTTTGGAAAGCATTAACAACCAAACCAACAAAAAAATTATTACATTGATTAATGACTTATCCTAATACAAAGAAAAAGAAAATAAGAGAATTAAAAAAAATTTAAAGCTTCTAAAATATGAAATTTTAGATTTATTAAATAAGACAAGTAGAGAGGTCATAAAATGAAGTAATTTAATAAGATGGTGTTTACTTGACAATTATTTGATCTGTCCACTGGATGCTTGAATGTATTTCTCCATGTTGTCCACCATCATGAAGTGTACATGATCCAACTATAAAGTTTCATTAACCCAAATCTACCCAATTATATAGGTCTCTAAACCCCTCATTATCTCTTCCAATCATTATATTATCTAATCCATATATAAGGTCACACATATTCTATGTCATTAATATATTGTGTCAAGATATATAATATTTCAACCACTCAACCTTCACTTTCTCCAACTAAATATTCTATTTTGATATATTCCATTATGGCATTTCCAATTGACTTAATAACCAACTTCTTAATGCAAATTCTTACTCCAAGTAGGTTATTGACACAGCTGATAAAAAATTCACCATCAAATATTGCAACATCAAATCAACCAAATCCATAAAGAGCAAAAAATGAATGATAAGATCGATGAAAGGAAGCCTAATCTTTAAAATAGATATTCCTAATTCAAAGAGGATTATCTCTAAGAATGACTTGTTAAGATTGGTTAGTTCTATTTTTGATGCCCCATAATCTAATTTTAAAGAATTATTCTTTTATCTTTTAATATATAACAAATGGAGCTACCTGATTTTTTTATCAATATAAATACTAGCAAAAATAAAATTATCAATCAAAATATCAATATATGCATTTGCATTTATTTCTCCAAAATTCACGTACAATTCTCAGTATCTATACAATCATATTATAACTATTTCATCCTTAGTATAAAAGAATAGCTAAAATAACAAGAACCTGAACTTGAAGGATCTTGTTCAATCTCACACCCCTAGTATCTTGACTAGACCTGAAATCATTTAACCATACATAATGATCTCAAGAGCCCAAGAAGTAATCAAATCCGATAACTAATTCAAAGCACAATAAAGAAGTGGTATGCATGTCGTTAGTCAATTTGTAACAGTAGCAATCATATAAACATAAATTGATATAGAAATAGTAATATGTACATAAAATAGAAATAAAGTCTATAGCCTATAAAATAGTATGGTATGAATGCCATTAAGATAGTATGGTGGAAAAAATTAGTAAGCTAGTATGGGTGTAAAATCAAATAAGTAGTCATCGCATCAAAAAAATTAAAAAGTAAATAAATCATATAAAATGGTAAAACCAAAGCACTGGTAAAGACTCTTGGAATCATATTAGTGCAATAAAATCTAATAATGATATAAACATGCTATCTCGTTACTCTATAGTATCAACTCAATATCTTAATCACATGCTCAATATGTTAGATTCTTAGCATCAATATAGTGAATATTTAATAATATAAAATAGTATTTATGTCAATATCAATAATCATATCAATATAGTGTCATTAGTAAAATCAATGAAAATAATAGTTTATATGTATAATGATAATAAATCAATAAATAGTAATAGTAAAGTGCGTGATTATCATGCAATAACATGAATCAATTACATGCATTTCAATATTCACACAAAAGATATAAGAAGTCCTAGTTTAAGCGTTATTTTTTCAGTAATCAGTAATTTATATTAGTATCCCTCATTGGATTAGTAAATAAAATCATCACTCTTTGTCCATCGGTAGAGTAATAACTCCTTATAACTCCTAATAAATATCACATGAATCAGTAAAAGGTTAACACCAAATCACATTATTTAAAGAAAAACCTATTAACCCACTATCTTGTACATGTTAGTAAGTCTCCAACCAACCTTAGTAAAACCAAAGTGTTACTTGTCTTTATACATATTATTATAATATTATTATAATAGTAAAAGTGGGTAATTATTACCTAGTCATACACCTACTTTCATTCTTAATATCAATATTAACAGTATGTTTACTACAAAAAAAATTACTTTTAAAGACATATATATTAAGGCACTTAAATAAAAATGCCTTAAGAAGTAATTATTAGGGCATGATCTTTTTTCGCACTAATTAACAGAGGATTTGGCGCGCTGGGAAAAGATCGTGCGAAAAGTTACGGTGTCCGCGACTCCGCTTCTTCTTCTTCATTCATCTTTCTCTTATTAACATTTCGCTTCTTTCCTAAATCGGCCCTATACGTGTTCGATTTCTGTGTTCGATCTCTTCGTTGATCGCTGCCGCGACATCACAAGCTGCGACCACCGCATCAGGTAATAGCTTTAATCACCGGCGTCAATCCTTCAAATGTTGATTGGCCAATGTCTACAGATCAAAAAAAAATTCTTCTTTCCTCTTTTGATTTCTAGGGTTCTTTAGGTTCTTCGTTTTCCATTGCTAATTCTCGTTCATCCTTGCGCTACATCGACAATCGCCAAAACTGCATCAGGTAAAATCTTTTAATTACTAACGTTAGTCGTTCAATGTCGAATGGCCACTATCTATCATTCAAAAAAAAACTTCTTCTTTCCTCTTTTGATTTTTAGGGTTCTTTACGTTCTGAAAGAGGTAAATTTTTCGCTGATCTTGAAGTTTATCCTGGAGGCCGGTTTGATTTTAGTTCTCTTCATTTTCTTGTTCAATTCGTGGCTTCCTGCAACTTGAGAAATTCATTCATGGCAAAATGTGAATTTCTTCCTTGCCGATTTTAGTTCAACATTGCATAAATTTTTTTTTTCTGTTTTCTTTTCAACAAGTCTATATATTTAAAATACATTCATGAAAAAATGTGAATTTCTGCAATGTTTTATATGCTCAGTGTTGATATTGATGTTTTTGTCATTTTTGTTGTATCGTGGCTATTTGTTTGGGAACGATGAACACAAAATACTTTTAAAATGAAATTTGTATAAAAATATCTATATATAAAAATGGTTTTACGTGAGACTTAACCGTTCTGGAACTATAGAAAAAATACCATTTTGGAACAAGAACTGGGCGTTAAGTGTAGCATTCAAGGTAGTGTTGTCTAACACATCAGCTCTGTTCTGAATGGCCTCACCAACACCAAATAAAGCCAAGTGGGCTGGTTTGTTTAATGAAGTAACTATTTTTATTTACAATGTACAAACATAAATAAATTGTAGGTTAACCATTTGGTAGTTTCAAATTTGTTCAAAATTACTCTTATAATAAAAATTTGTTCTAGGGGCGCTGCCCTCGGAGACCCCTGCAAGGTCGAACCCCGCCAGGGGGCAGCTTCCCCTTGAACCCCCGGCTATCCGGCATATTGTTGGACCCCCAGCTACCTGGCAATTCCCCCTTGTACCTTTTTATCTTTTATATTTTTTACTCATTAGTGTATAAATTTTTTATCATTTTATGTTCACCCAATATTTTGATTTTGAGGCTTACGTCTCAAAACACCTTGATTGATTTTGACTATCTTACATCCCTTCTTAATTTGTTAGAAAAAACTTACTTCGAATCAATTTGATGCAAGACATGAATGTGAAAATGTTTCTTTGTTGAAGTTATCAACGTGAGTGATGGAGACTCCAAGTATAAAAGAAGAACTAACATTTTTAGAACTCTTTTACCTTTAAGAAATTGTTACCTACCAACAAGAACTATTCTTAAATAGTTCAGTTATCACCTAATATAACAGTTGAATAAGCTTTATGTTTGATAGCAGAAGGTAAGGGGACATAGATTTAAAGTATTACAATAAGGTTGCAATAAAAACTTACATATGTGTTGAGTTGCTTCACAAAGCTTGAAAGGTTGTTGTGTTTGAAGTAATTTGGAAGGATATCTCTCATAAACTCTAGAGGGGCTCAAAAAACAAGCCCTCATCATAAGATTACCATAAACTTCTTTATTTTTCATCATATGTATATTTTTCTATTTGTAGTTTCAAAGCAGACTGTGGCTTTCATGGTATGAGAAAGAAGATGGAAATATCTAAAGCTATATTTATTACTTTATTTCTCCTATGTTAGTAAACACAATTGATGCAAAAATCATTCTCAATTTCTCAAATCTGTCATTATATTGTCTGATGGGGTTTAAAGCCTAGAACTTCGATGAATAAATAAATTTTTCATTATAGAATTTACTCATACGCAAAATTACTATCAATGTTATCATATAAGATTTTATTTATTTTTTGAAGAGTTTTTTTACTCCTTGCTTATTCACTTGTTTATTTATAATGCAAATCAAAGAATTTACTCATGATTTCTAATATTCATTTCTCCTTTACTATATGAAGGTTCTAATATGGAAATGAATAGAAGTTGGATGTATTGTTCAAGGAGTAATATGGTTTTTAAAGGAGTTAAAAACTTTCTAAATTTTGCATTCAGTTATGGAAGTTCAAGTGGAATGATACTATGCCCATGTAGAGATTGTGGAAATGGCATTTGTAGGACAAGAGATGATGTTGAAGCTCATTTGCTGTGGAGAGGATTCAAACCAGGATATTACAATTAGACTGCTCATGGAGAAACTTCATTTAGAAATGACATTGGATCACATTCTCTCAATGTTGATGATGTTAGTGATGATATGGATGGGTTGTTAAATGATGCATTTGGGTTTGAAAGTAATACTGCAGATGAACAAGAAGAAATTAATAAACCAAATGCGATTGCTTCAAAGTTTTATAAGTTGATAAGTGACTCGCAACAAGAATTATTTCCCGGATGTAAAAGTTCTCAAAACTTGATTTTCTTGTTAGGCTACTTCAACTTAAATGCCTTGGTAATTGGACTCAAAAATCATTTACTATGTTGCTTGACTTGTTAAGGGAAGCAATTGAAGATATTCGTCTACCAAAGTCTTATTACGAGACAAAGAAGATAATTCAAGATTTGGGCTTGAGTTATAAAAAATATGATGCATGTCGTAATGATTGCATGTTATATTGGGGTCCTCATGAATTTAAGAATGAATGTGATATTTGTAATGAGTCAAGATGGGTTACAGAAGATAGCACTTCAAAACATATATCACGTAAAAAAAAGAAAAAGGTGGCAGGAAAAGTCATGTGGCACTTCCCATTAACATCAAGATTGCAGAGATTGTTCATGTCATCTAAGACTGCATCATATATGATATGGCATAAAGAAGATCGCATAAAAGATGGTTGCATGAGGCATCTGGCTGACACTCCAGCTTGGCAGCACTTAGACTACCAAGATACAAATTTTGCTGTAGATCCTAGAAATATACGATTGGGTTTAGCATCAGATGGATTTAATCCATTTGAGACAATGACTTCAGCTCACAGTACTTGGCCTGTTGTATTGATGTCATATAATTTGCCACCTAACTTGTGTATGAAATCACAATACATGATGCTTTCTTTGCTTATTCCTGGGCCAACTCAACCTGGAAATGATATTGATGTTTATTTACAACCACTTGTGGCTGAGTTAAAAGAGTTATGGGAAATTGGTGTACAGACTTACGATGCATGTTCTAAGGAGAATTTTCAAATGCGAGCTGCATTATTATGGACTATAAATGATTTTCCATGTTATGCTAACTTATCAGGTTATAGTACAAAAGGGAAGTTTGCATGTCCTATTTGTCAGGAGAGTACATGTTCTGAGTGGTTACATTTCAGTCGTAAAAGATGTTATATGGGACATCAGAGGTTCTTAGATCACGATCAAACTGATAGAAAAGATAGTCGATCTTTTAATGGTTGTGAAGAACATGGGACAATACCAACACCAATTAATGGATCCAAAATTGTTGATATGTTAAGAAGTATAAATGTGAAGTTTGGAAAGAAAACACCTGCTAATCCTAATTTTCCTTCTAATTGGAAGAAGTTTAGCATATTTTTCAAGTTGCTATATTGGGAAAAAAATCTTTTGCGCCATAACTTAGATGTTATGCATATTGAAAAGAATGTATGTGATAAGATTTTGGGTGCGTTGTTGGATCTTGATGGAAAGACAAAAGATCATTTGAATGCACGTAAAGACATGGAAAAAATGGGAATACGCCCTTCATTGCACCCTACTTGTACTTCATCTAGATATACTTATTTACTTGCAGCATGCTTTACAATAAACAAAAAAGAGAAAGAAATTTTCTGTAAAGTCTTGAAAAATATTAAAGTGCCAGATGGATATGCATCTAATATTTCAAGATGAGTGCAACTGAAACCCTTGAAAATATTTGGATTAAAGAGCCATGATCATCATATAATAATGCAACAATTGCTTCCATTATACTTAAGACGAGTCTTACCTAAGTCAGTTCGCTCTCCTCTAATTCGTCTAAGTCGTTTTTTTTAAGGCTTGTGCTCTAAAGTTCTTCTCCCAATTGAGCTTCTTAGATTGGAAAAAGAAATCGCAATTCACTTAGCCACCGAGGTAAGGATTGGAGGTCCTGTATATTATCGTTGGATGTATCATATTGAGAGGTTAGTAGTTATTTCATGTATTATTATTTCTTTTATTATATCTAACTTTAATAAAAAATTTATATCATTTATCAAACAATTTTTTCAGATTTTTGGGCAAGTTAAAGTCATATGTTCGAAATAGAAGTCGTCAAGAGGGATCAATTGCAGAAGGCTATATTGTAGAGGAATGTTTAACATTTTGCTCTTTATATTTTGCCGAGCATGTGGAAATAAGGCATAATCAACTTGGAAGAAATGAGTTGGATGAAAATATTTTGAATAAAGGACTTAATATCTTTAATGCAAATGGTCGGGCACTTGGAAAAAGAGAGATCAAGATCTTCAATGATGACACACTCATAAAAGCACATCGATATGTCCTTTTCAATTGTGAGGAAATAGACTCATATGTTAGGTAAAAATATTATTTGAAGAATACATATTTTCTTTTTTTTATATATAATAATTTTTATTATATTCTTATAAATTTTATGATTATATACAGTGAACATTACACTTTAGTCAAAGAAATGATAAGACAAAAAAGGTCTCGCTATGGAGAGCATGAAGCTAAAAGGGTGCATAATGTGGAGTTTGATTCTTGGTTTGCTAATAAGGTCAGTGTTACAATGCTAATTAGCTTTACATGAGAATTCCTACTAATTACATCTACTTTGTTTTAATAGATTGCTTCAATTGATCCATTAAAGGATTATACTATTTCTACTGATTTGAGGCGCTTAGTTAGAGGTCCATCCAATGTTGTCACTCTATAAAAGAAGTATCTTATAAATGGTTTTAGATTTCATGTTGCAGATTTGATGAAAAAAAGAAAAACTCAAAATTGTGGATTGATGATTAAAGCTCTAACTTCAAGCTTCTCTAGTATCAAAGATAATAACCCTATTTCAGGTAACTTGACATACTATGGGATCTTAAAAAATATAATTGAATTGGACTATACAGTAGAGCGAAGTGTTGTTTTGTTTGAATGCAATTGGGTTTCTAAAGGAAAGAGATTGAAGGAGGACGAGGATGGCTTCATCTTAACAAATTTTAATAAAATTAAATGGCATCAAGAACCTTTTGTGCTTGCTTCTCAAGTTCAACAAGTTTTTATGTGAAAGATCCTATTGATCCTACATGGTATATTGTTGTTACAACATCACCAAGAAGTAATATTGATAACATTCACATAGACACAGATGTTGATGACTACTTGCAAAGTAAGACTTTGAATCCGCAATATTTTATTGATGATGAAGTTCAATGGACAAGAGATGAAGTTGATGGCATTCTACTAGAGTAATTGATTTGTGTGCTATTTATTTTGTAATGTAAAACTCTTTTTTTATACTTAAATCATTAGATCATTATATCAATCTAATTGGTATGCAACATTTTGTGGTTTTATGTGTTTCCTATATGTGTTTATCTAAATGTTGCATTTTGTTTTGATGTATTAAACCTTATAATTTTTTAAAAATATTTTTTTACACTTTAATTTTCTCCATAGATTATGTGAGCAACATAAGTGATAAATTGTATTATTTATCTTCAATTAAACTCTACTCACTTATATGTTTTAAAATGATTTTTAAGAAATGCTGGCACACACCAGAACACATGTTAGAAATACAGGATGCAGAGAACAAACTGAAGTTGAAATAGATGTTCCGACAAATACCATTGAAACTTATGTTACAGGTATGCCTCTTATTTAAGATATTGTTAAAACTTTCTATGCTTATTTTTCATTTGCATTATCTTACTTAGAAGATTTTAATTTTAAGATATTTTTTCATAGCAGGTAGAAGCAATGAGGAGCAAAAATGAAAAAGAGGTCCAACCTATATGTGTAGTATTTGGGGATATCATGCTACCCAACATGGTGGAGAACGACTTGTTGTTAATTTTAATAAATATGGTGAACCTATTGGGCAGAATAAATCATTATTTGTTGAGTTTTTAGGAACTATTGCTCGAAATGGGAAACATGCACCAATTGATATAAGAAGTTGGGATAAAATATCGAAGTCTTTAAAACAAAATATGTTAGAAGTTGTTCAGGTATTTATCTTCATAATATTTGTACTTTTTTTATTTGATTGCATTTGCATGCATAAAATAGCAAATTTCTTTGGATATAACAAATAAATATTTTATTTTTTAGGAGAAGTTTGAGATTCCCCGTGCTTGTGATGTATGGGTTCTCCAATCAATTGGGAAAAAATGGAGAAATTGGAAAGTAGACGTTAAATCTAGATATTATGATCCAAAAATGTATACTGAATTACAACTATGTAATGTGCCAAAAAGAATACTCAAAGATCAATGGAAAAATCTTCTAACCTATTGGAATTCAGAAGAATCAAAGGTATATTATTATAACTTTTAAATGTTAAAGTATTATTCATGTTATATTTTTTTATTAATTCATATTTGTGTTTAGTGTATAAGTGAATGAAATAAAAAAAGTAGGTCGAAAAAGAGTTTGATGCACATAATTGGAAAAAGAGTTTCGGTCAAGTGCGTGAAGATCAGGTAAAATTTATGTCTATTCGTATTTGTGCCAGTATGTGTTCTACATAAATTTTGAAGTCAATTATTATTTTCTTTTAATTATTTTTTACATTATTTATTTATTTTTTTAGGAGAAAAGCATAGGTCACTCACCAACAAGAGTTGAAATGTTTGAAAGGTGTTACACAAAAGAAGGAATTACTAATAGTATTGAGACTTGTGAAGCTTTGGTAAGTACTTATAATAAACTACTTCATAAATTAATTATAAAGTATACAAAATATTATGTCAAAGAGTTAATATTCATTATATGTAGGAAAAAATGAAGGAAATTAGAAGTCAAACATCTCAAACAGAAGATGTTGGAAGAGATGATATTTTCTCAAAAGTTCTTGGAAATGACAAGGTCGGAAGAGTTCGCATGTATGGATTTGGTGTAACTCCTTATGTTGCATGGGGAGAAATCCCAAATCGAAGTAGTGCTTATCAATTAATAGATGGTTATAAGGAAGCTTTCGAAAAAATGGAAAAACAAGTTCAAGAACAGGGTGAGGTAATTGCTAAAATGAAGTTGGATATGCTAAGTACACTGCAAGCTACTAATGCCACCATATTAAGAGCTACTCAATATTCTCAAAATGGTGATGTTCACTCTTTCAATAACAGTACTCTTATTCAAGTAAGCAAATTATTTACTTATGAACTTTTATAACCATATATTGATTTTTCATATGCTGTTACAAATTTTTCTTTGATCTTATCAACTTCATATATATATATAGGTTGGAACTAAAGTTGCAGTCAAAAGTATTCTTGATCTTACTAAAACTGTGGCAATTGGATATATTCAAAGTATGGATCCTGCACGCTTGTAGTGGATGACTGCTATAGTTTCTTGTGCTGAACCGTGAGGTAGTGGATAGGCCAGGAGCAGGTGTCTTCAGCTTGCTTATCATATGAGTGTATATGGCTTTTCAGTACTTAGCTTCATATTATTTTGTCTTCTATCTCTTTATTTTATTTACTTTCAGTTTGAAATTTGGAGCCTCTTTTTTACTACCTTATATATTTCTTTATACTCGAAATACCTTAATAAAAGAATCATGTCTTAAATCAATTGTCATATCCCAATTCACCCTTGAAGCATACGAGTCCCTCTCTCCCTCTCTCGGTGGCTTGCAGCAGGTCTTTGTCTCTCTTCACCCTCACTCGGACACCTAAAGCAATTGTCATTTTCCTCTGTTTGTGAAGATGCTGATTATTTTCAATTACTATTGTAAATTGTAATTACATTGTGCCAACCCTATCCCTGCTTTGCAATCTACTTCACTGGAATTCTTGTAGTTTTTAAGATGGTTTTCATTTGCATTTACATGTCAACTGAATACATTGACAGTAGAATTCTTTATAGGGTTGATTTGGTTGTTTGAAATAAAAAAAAAAATGTTTTGATTAATGAAAAATGTTGCAGTTAGATATAAAGGTGAATTAACTGAGAATTTTTATTGGTTTACACATGGATGAAAGTCTGATCCGTCCTTCCATATTGCAAGGAATTCTTAATTGAATTTCTTTCTGCTTGATGGTGTTGGATGGGCACCTGGAGGAATGTTGGTAAGGAAAAATCAGCTTTTTTTTCTTCAACCTGTCAGCTAGCACCAATCTGCTGGTGACTTTCACAGCAATATTGGAAATTTAGGATGTCGAAGGATATGATACAGACCAATATTAAAGGGGACATGGCCGATAATTTTGTACAGGCAGGTATTTGCCCAATAACGTGCTTTGAAATTGAGAATCCTACATATATTGCGTTTTGTGATATGAATGTTACTAGTGGTCGCTCCATAGTTTCCATATCGGCTGAAATCCCAACTTATAGATAGATTTGAACTTTGTTGAATTCTGGGACATTGATATTGCAACGTAAGATTCATTATATAGTTTCATTTTTCACTCAAATTTGTGCGTGCTTTTAAGATTCAAATTCTTCGAGTAAAGGTTTTTTATTTTACATCTTCATGTAATTTGTTCTTATGGTCAATGAAATGGGCTATGCCCTTAATTTTCTCAGTTGCAAAGCTGTATTTACAGGCATAGGTTTAGAGTTTTATATTTGGCCATCTCTCCTGATGTGCAAGTTAAGAAGCTTATCTCTTCATTTATTGAGTGTATATACCAGCTTTGGTCCTTTTCTAACACTTTTTTTTTTTTGCAGACAATCGTCTCGGAGCAGGAGATGAGACGCCCATGTTTTGGAATGTTTTTCCATCTCCCAAGTATCAGGTTGGTGATGTTCTGCACCAAACGAAATTCTTTTGTTGTGACATTATTTATCGTGGAGTGTGTGATTTTCTTCTTTATTGCTAAATTCGAAATTTACCATTATGTAGTTATTTCTTACAATATGAATTAGCAAACAAGAATTCTTATTCTATGGTAATATTTCGTTTAATTTCAGAGCATTTAGAACAGGATTGGAGTTTTCTCTCTTGGCAAAACCAAGATTTAGTGACAACTGGAAGATATGGTTATTAATCCATGCAATTTCCATTGTCAGTGAAGTTGATCAAATTCTTACCCATTAAGTTGCAGCTATTTGAATTTATAGCCAACCTCTTAATGTTATGATGCAAATCCACATTATGAGGCTAGAACAGATTTGGAATGGTTTTAGGAATTTTTTTTTGACGTTCTTATTGATTAACTTTCTTATTGATTTATCAATCAATTAAAGGTGTTTTTGAGTGTTGTTTCACATAATACCTGGCTTCTTTTCTCTTGTTTTCATTTCTTGTTTGTCATCCATATCAAATGTTTCCTCTAATGCCCCTCAGAATGATGTATGCAACATTTAATTGTTGGCTTTCCTTTGATGTAAATCACCGCCAAACTTTGGGCAGCTGAAGATTCCAGTCCTCCACTTTAGAATGTTGTTAGCCATTGATTGACTTTATGCTTCTTATTTTTTTGCATCTTTCTTAAATTAAGATCTATTTTCATACAAGAATCAGCTTTCTTTTGTCTTTAAATTTATCAAATTTCATTGTTGTGCTGAAATTTTTATGTATATGTGGTGGTTTAATTGACATTTCTCTTGCAAATGTCTAGCATTAATAATATATATGCAATCAACTTACTCATATTCATGATTTCAGATTCCAAATTGTCTTTTCAGATGTAGGATGGAGTGGATGCCACTGAAGTTTGGAAACAAAGATCCCAAGACTGACCGCGCGTCATCTCCATAGCCAATTTCCAAATAGGATTCTGAAATCAGAGTTTGGTACTAATCTGATTTCACACGATCCAGGAACTTCCATAACGTTGGCGTGATTCGGCTTGTTTGATATTGTGTAAAGAAATTGCCCTCTTGATAAGGGCTATTTTTTGGATTTTCATGTAATATTTTGTGAAGGTATTTATTGTAATAGATTGATTATGTATACATATGAAGATTGAAGAAGAACTCCACCTTATATTTAAGATGGAAAGTTTTTGTAATTTTAAATTTATGAAATAATTTTTTTATTTGAAGAAAAATATCTTATGTAAGCTTTCATATGTACTTGAGATTTTTAGAAATTTGATTGGAGATTAATTATTTGTAATTGAATTTGTATGAGTCAGCTTAAGTAATTGATAATTGAATGTAATTTATATTGGATATAGCATATAATGAGACAAATAATAATGTCATTTTATTAAAATTATTTCATTAATTTAAGTGTTGGGAAATCATATATATTATGGCAACTTAAATGTTCCTTATTACTAAACTTGTTCCATCAAATAAATGTGTTAGGAAAGCTTACCTATTAAGACACATAATATTTGTCATATTATTCACAAATTCCATCATATGAAGGTGTTAGGAAAGATTGTCTATTTGGACACTTTATAGGTGTTGTTAAAGAGACTATGCCATCAAAACATGAAAGTTAAGTTTTTAGGGCACATAAAGATGCCTTGAACCCTATGCCAACGGCCACCTAAGTGACACCATTGTTTGATGCTCCAATATATCATGTGCCCTTATAGATACATATTATGGCACATTAAGGTGCCCTAATAGCCATTATTTTTTATAGTTTTTACATAAATAATCTAATTATTTATTCAATTTAAATCATACAAAATTTAATAACTATTATTTTACTAGGTAAAATTTAAGAATATTATAGTCAAAATGCTCATATTGTCGACATCAATCACATACGAAAAATTATGCAGTGAAAGTTTGCAAAAAAATCAAGATATTGCAACTTTTTTAAGTTTTGACCAAATTAAAATGCATAAAGTACTAATTAAACAAAATTCTTGAAATAAAAAAGGGTAATAGTTTCCTATAATGAGACAAGCAAATTTTCCAACAAGATCAACTTACATAAATCATTCTACAACCTTCAAAACTAAACTTTTCTTTTCTCTTTTTTTTTTTTCCTTACAGATCGCTATTAACCAAATGGAGAAGAGAAAAAATGATTTAATGTATTCATTAATGGGCTAACATTTTTATAATAAAAAATAATATAATATAAATATAATTATATAATAATTCAGTTTTCATTTTTGAATTCATATAAATTCTCTAATATCTTTAAATTCAAATCAACAAAAATTATAAAAAAATATTCATAAAATAGTCCATCATTTTTAGAAAACTTTGATGAAATTGGCTTGTTAAACGAACACTTGATGGTTCAAAAATCTCAACTTATAACCAACGTATATCAATTTCTTAAAGATTTGTAGCAATGGCCTAAAATTAAGAAAAAATAATTAGCGTAATTAAAGCATTACAATATCTATATTATAACGAAGCATTAAAAGTTTAGGTTTAAAACTTAAACTTTTAAGGACTCTAAAAAAAATTTTTTTTGACTGAATTTAAATGAGTTATTACACTATCAGTCTCACAATCTATTAAATGTGCATCATTTTACAAATTTCATGGCTTATATGGATGTTTTAACATTGAATTACTACCAATGGATGTCTTCAAATAAACAATTGAATTCTTAACATTCTTTCAAGAAAAATATTCTCCAACTTTTTTTGCCATTAATTCTTTGGAGTTCATTGAAGTTAAATTTTTACATCAAATGGACCACAACATTGTAAATCCGATTGCTAAAGAAGTTTTAAAAAAGTAAGATGTGGGACATGTTATGGCAACAACCATTGCATTTGACTGATCATGGGAATCTACCTATACAAATTATAGTAGATCTACCAATATTGTACAAGATTGTTTAAATAAAATTAAGGAAAGATGAATGGCCAACATTGAAGAATTACTCCATTTTCCATTAGTCTATTTTTTCTTTTGTGATTTCAATGATAGCCAAGTTCACAAGAAGACCTACTGAAGCAATTATGGCTAAATGGTTGATCGCTCCCTCAAATATATTAATTGGATTAGTCTGAACAAGAAGATAATGTTATTGCAAAGGGGGAGTGATAATATGATCCTATTTGAAATTAGCTTAGTAGAATAATTGACCTAAGTATAAATTTTGTAAGCCTATAAGTACCTCAATTAAGTGATTATTCAAATTTCAAAAAAAAAAAAAACTAAGTGATTATGAGTCATGATTAATAATGAATAAGTTGCCATTTTTTATATTCGTTTCACTTATTCTTATTTATTTTGGAGTTTGAGCAGCTTGAAATGCTCTGATAGGATTAGGTTCTTGTCAAAACCTAGGGGTGTCAAAATTTGATTCGACCCAAAACCTGACCCGAACCCTACTCGAACAAATTCGGGTTCAGGTCAACCCATTTATCATACAGGTCAAGTTCAGATTGGAGATTCCGACCTGTTTATAAAATCAGGTGGGGTTCAAGTTGACCCATCAACCCGAAATGACCCGTAAAACTTGCATGTCGCACTGTCTAGCATCCACACTACTATTCCATCAACATCTGAACCAAGACAACACCGTGCTCATCCAAACCCAAATGGCACTGCCCTAACCGCTTAACCGCACACTCGCCTGATTGGGCTCTCTACTCGCTTGCATGACCGAGCTCATCCGCTACCTCGTCTAGCATCCATACTCGTCATCTCTACCATGTGATTGTATCTAAACTGGATAGTTTGGTGTAACGCACCCGTGCCCGTGAGCCCTTCATGGACCCGTATGTTCTCCCGAACCCTGCTCGAATAAATTTGATCCAAGTTAACGGGTTGGGTACGGTCCGGTCAACCCGACATCCTAGTGGGTCAGGTCCAAGTTGAAATTCTTGACTCGTTTGCAAAACTAGGTCAAGTCTGGGTCAACCCATTTGAATCCAAGTCAATTCTGGGTTCGACCCAAAAACACGATCAAACACCCCATTTTTACACTCCTATAAAAACCTCCCTTTCCATCTCAACCCTTGGAATGCAACCAATTATGTCAACCCATGACATCCAATATGTTACTACTCTATATCTAGCTATGTTGTTTAATTTATGGAAGAAATAAATGCTTATGTACATCTATGTTCTCCTTTTTATTCTTTTTATGCATTTACTCTTTAGTTTCTACTAGCTTTCTACTTAATTTAGACTTCTATCACTGACAAGAGAGTACCACTACATATACATGTGATTGTCAAATGATCCATTTGATTTAATTTATTTATATACTCCTATTTATCTTACTCTTAAAATCCCTTCAAAAGTCAATAAAGTGAATCAAGATCTTGAAATTTATATCAATATGCTCTACACGAATTACAAATTCATGATACTTAATAAATGTCTTATATTATTTAAATTAAACTATGTCATCCATATATTTCCCTATGACTTTCAATTTCATATTAAATATATTTTCATATCAAAATAACCCAATATAAGCTTCATTTGTGACAGTTTTCTTATTGCTTTCTAAAACAATGTTTTGGTAAAAAAAAATTCTTAAGAAAACGGTAAGAAAGTTATCCCACATGAAGGCTTCGTTTGGGACAGCTTTTTTATTGCTTTCTAAAACGAAGTTTTAGTACAAAAATTAAAAAATTTGTACTAAAACTCCGTTTTAGAAAGCAATAAAAAAACCGTCCCAAACGAAGCCGAAGTCATAGGCTTCGTTTGTGACAACTTTCTTATTGCTTTCTAAAACAACTTTTAGTACAAATTTTTTAATAGTCGGTTAAAATAATTTATGATAATATGATTATTATATAATTAATAAAATAAAAAATAACAATATATCTCTTCAACAAGAGTTAATACACCACAACCATAGCATGTGATGTGCCTATGCGAGCATTGGCCTACCCACTATAAGCCCATACCATGCGCGCTAAATGGAGAGCATGCCACATGCGACAGCACATTCAAACCCTAATCCACATGCAGTTTAACGTTACATTATGACATCATCAAAGTGATTAGGCAGTACTAACTGCTTAATTAAATTAAAAACATTCCTTATTTAGTTCATTAGTTGTTTAGCAAGTAGACAGGACTTCTACAGTACGAATAAAAAAAAGGAGTGGTGAGAAAAGATTAGAAGGAGACAAGATTGAAGTCTTCAAGCATTGAACCAAGTGGGGGGCTCACTGCACATGCAGCCCTTGTGAAAAGCTATTTATGATGATTTCTTGGCCATGCATGGTTTGGTGAATTTTGGGAAAATATTGATAGGGGCAATGTGTGGAAGGTATTTTAATAGTGGAGGTTTTGAAAATATTGATGTTCGATTTGGAGTAAAAGAAATAAGAGTAAAATTTTGAAGTATTTGAATTTCACCATCTAGTTTTAAGTTTGGTGTGCTTGAAAGTTGTCGGATTTGGCAGATTTCTAAATACGTTAAAAATTACCTATCGTCATTGCTGCCATTAGCGGTTGTTGCATACCTCCATTTGTCGTTGTTAGTTGTCAGCCACCCATCACCCGTCGCTTTCGCCGCCTACTATCACTAGCAGCTGCAACCACCATCGCTATTGTTAGCCATCGACCACCTTCTCGTTGGGCTTTAAACGTCATTCATTTTACATCATGTGAAATAAAGAAGTAATTACTTGTATTAATTTATGCTCATCTAAATGATTCAAAATATTTTAAGCAGTATTCATTTTTCATCAAATCAAAAAATTCTTCAGAAATATGATGATTTGAATTTTTTCATCGACAATTTACTAGACAAATCTAAAAAAAAAATCAATTTATCATTATGGCGACCACATTTAATCTTACAATTAATAAGAAATTAATTTACATCACATGTTTTTCTTTTTAATTTCTTATCTTGTTAAAAACTAATTTCAATCCAATCCAACTGTCTTCTCGATCAATTTCTTTCTTTCTCTTTTGTATTTTTCTTTTAATTTCTACAAACCAAAGGAGCATAAATGTCTAAAAAACTTATTGATATTTAACAGTAATTATGGGCTTCCCTCATGCATTTTAAGCTTGAAGAAGCCTTTCTGCTCAATTAAATCATTTGAGATAGAAGTAATTTGATGCTGCTATATCAGAATTCAAATTTTCTTAGGATTCCCTGACTTTCTGTTCTTAGATCGTATAATTGAAAAACTATATAACTTATGGTCTTTATAAATAGGCACATAGAGAATGCTTTTAAATAAGAAGTGGTGTTTATAGGATATTCTAATTCAATGGCTTCTATAAGATATTTGTTACTGGTTTTATGGGTTAATAGAGGTAGGTGTTGGATCCAAATTTATTTATGGATGACACCCAACCTTACTTAGCAGTCGAACTTTTATACAAAGACCTAGAACCAGTGTCAGAAAGGAGCGAAAGTAGTTTACTGGATAGAATCTGTTGTATAAATGTTTAAGATGTTCAATATCTCAATTAGTCCAAAAAGTTCCAAAATGCTTAGTTTCACTTTTTATTTATATGGATCCAAAGGCTATAAAAAAGGCTGCATCTGAAAGAATAAAAATTACAATGATTTAATGACTCTTCATACAAAATTCCCTAGACTTGTGCTCTCTTTTGATAGGCTACAAGGAGAGTTGCTCTATTCTTAGATTTTATCTTGAAGAATAGTATGTAAAGAATGAATAAGTTAATTGAAAATAAATAAATAAATAGATAGAATGTTGAGGTTTTATGAATAGCTATATAGAGAATGAGGCGTTAATAGAATATTCTAATTCAATGGAAGTATTTGTAATGAGTTGTATGGGTTAATAGATGTAATAGGTTGTTCAATAGTCTTTGTAACTTACTAAGTTCATAAGTGGTTATGAGAATAAATGCTTAAGAGATTAAGGTTTCGTTTACATTGGTGTAGAATAAGGAGCTCATATAATGAGCTGGACTAATTACAAGAACTGAATATGAGAGAAGCTACTAGCATACAAAGGCCTCCTATAAGAGACTATTTGAAGAATTCTAGTTAATTTCGTAAGTATTTTTTTAGATGATTTATGTTTATTGTGCATGACTATGTGTGCATTCAGGAAACTAAATGGGTTGGTGAGAAGGCTAAGGAAATTGATAGTTTAGGATTTAAACTTTGGTATTCGGGTAGGAGTCGCACTAGAAATGGTGTAGGTGTTATTAAAGATAAGAGTTTAAAGGATAATGTTATAAAAATTAATAGGATTGGAGATAGAATTATAGCTTTAAAGATTATTGTTGATGATAAGATTGTTAATATTATAAGTGCTTATGCTCCTCAAGTAGGTTTGGATATGAGTTGTATATTAAATTTTTGGAATAACTTAGAATAATTAATACAAAAGATACCTCTTGAAGAAAGAGTTTTTATTGGAGGAGATTTAAATGGACATGTTGGTAGAGAGGTAGATGATTTTAAAAGCATTCATGGTGGCCATGAATTTGGAACGACGAATGAAGGTGGCAAGACCATATTGGATTTTTGTTTAGCTTATGATTTTTCAATTGCTAATACCTTATTTAAGAAAAGAAATGAGCATCTCATCACTTATAAAAATGGATATAGTACAACACAGATTGACTATTTTCTTATTAGAAAACTAAATCGTTTAGATTACAAAGATTGTAAAGTTATTCCGAGTGAAACTTTATGTACCCAACATCGATTATTAGTTTTGGACTTTAAGATAAAGGGGTATAAAATAAAAAATAAAGTAAAACGATTTTCTAGGATTATATGGGGGCATTTAAAGAATATTAACAAAAATATTTTCGAAAATAAGATCTTAGATCTTAAGATTTGTCTGTGCATGAGGATGCTAATATTATGTGGGAAAAAGTGGCTAGTGATATTAAGAATATTGCAAAAGATATCCTTGGAGTATCAAAGGGAAAAGCTCCTAATAGTAAAAGTAGTTGGTGGTGGAATCCAAATGTGCAAGAAAAGATTAAAAATAAGAAGCTTTGTTATAAAAATTGGTTTAATTTTAAAAATTTTGATAATTGGGAAATATATAAAGTGGCTCGTAAGGATGTTAAGAAAGCAATATGCGATGCAAAGACATTAGCTTTTAGTGATTTATATAATAGATTAGATACTAAAGAGGGAGAAAGATATATGTATAAGTTAGCCAAACAAAGAGATATGAGTAGTAAGGATTTAGTTCAAGTGAAGTGTATTAAAAATGAAGATCAAAAAATACTTTTCTTAGAAGATGATATTCAACAAAGATGGATGAGATATTTTGCTAAACTTTTTAATGAAAATTGTGAAAATAAGATTGACTATAATGACCTTAGCACCCTAAATGAAAATAAAGATTTCTATTTTTATCGGCGTATTAGTAAAACTGAAGTTAGAGAGGCTTTAAAGAAAATGAAGGGTGGAAAAGCTGTTGGACCTGATGATATTGCAGTAGAGTTGTGGAAATGCTTAGGAGATGAAGGAATTTCATGGCTTACTAAACTTTTTAATACTATTTTGAAGACTAAAAAGATGCCAGATGAGTGGAGAATGAGCGTGTTAATTCCTATTTTTAAGAATAAAGGTGATGCACAAGATTGTGTGAATTATAGAGGTATTAAGTTAATGTGTCATACTTTAAAACTTTTGGAGCGAGTTATGGATCATAGGTTGCGACGTGATACTAATGTTTCTCATAATCAATTTGGATTCATGCCGGGTAGGTCGACTATGGAAGCCATACATTTATTAAGAGGTTTGATGGAGAAATATAGAGAAAATAAGGAGGATCTACATATGATATTTATTGAATTAGAAAAAGCATATGATAAAGTTCCAAGAGAAGTGCTATGGAGAGTTCTTGAAAAGAAAGGAGTCAATAATGCTTATATTCAAATCATTAAAGATATGTATGTAAGAGCTATTATTTGTGTTCAAACACAAGGTGGATTGACCAAGTATTTCCCTATTTCGGTTGGGTTACATCAAGGATCAGCCTTAAGCCCATATCTTTTTGCTTTAGTCATGGATGTTCTCACTAGACATTTGCAAGAGGATGTACCTTGGTTTATGCTTTTTGATGATGATATTCTTCTTGTTGATAAGACTAGAGAGGGAGTTGAAGGTAAACTTGAATTATGGAGGTCAACCTTAGAGTCTAAAGGTTTTCACTTGAGTAGATCTAAAACGGAATATATGGAGTGTAATTTTAGTAGTAATATACCTAGTGAGGGGATTGTGACTTTGGGCGATCAAGGATACGAAATGAGCATATACGTGAAAAGGTTGGAGTATCTCTAGTAGAAGATAAGATTAGAGAGAGTCGCCTTAGATGGTTTGGTCACATAAAACGGCGACCTTCTGATGACCTGGTTAGGAGAGTAGAGGTATTAGATTTGACTTATGTTAAGAAAGGTAGGGGTAGACCTAAAAAGATTGTTAGAAAATATTAGGAATAACCTTTCTTTATTAGATTTAAACGAGAATTTGACTTTTAATAGGACACAATGGAGAAAAAGGATTCATGTAGCCGACCCCACGTAGTGGGATAAAGGCTTGATGTTGTTGTTGTTGTGCATGACTATGTATTTGTGATTTTCAAATATAAAAATCACAATTACATAATCTTACATAACAACCATACATGCCTCTGACTATTTGGTATGCTTTTATTTCCTCAACTTATTCTTTTATAAAGCACTAACTAAATTATCCTGAAAGTAGGGCTCTTAGACAAAATTCACCGTATATATTTTTGCGACCCCACTAGAGGAAAATTCAATTCCTAATTTTGTTATGGAGTCCTTAGGCAAGAGGCCAATTGAAGACTTCTAGTTGATCAAGATAATATTTTAAATTTTAGATTATGTATGCTTCTTGCGTAAGACAAATCTATTTTTAATTTTAAAATTTTGTATATTTGAATTTAAATTTTTAAAATTCATAATTTTGAGTTATAGAAATTTGAATATTTAAATTTGTAGGGAATCCATGGTGGAGATGAACTACAAATATAAGTGGGAGATAGTATTAGAAATTTGAGTTATCAATTAACTGTCTTCCTATCTCACATGGTCTAACACTCCAAGGCTAAATGATGAGTTCCATCTTTTAGAAAAGGGGTGTTTCAATCCCTTTCAGATCTTCACATAAGAAGGGCCCTAATGTCATTTCCCTATCTTTATTTAAAATTTGATGATATTCTTATCTTCGATTCTCATGAGAAGAGACATTCACCTAATATTGGTATAGACCAAACTTTATGAACCAAAGATTATTGTAAACCTTAAAAAATGCTTCCTTTGTTAGAATGAAATTATTTTCTTGATTTTGTGGTGTTTGCAAATAGAGTAAAGACAAATTGTACAACAACCATGACTTTAATGAACGTTAGGAGCTTCCACGGTATAACTATCTTCTACTTAAGGATTATAACAAACTTTAGCACAATAGTAAATCTTGTCACAAAACTTCTGAAGAAAGATTAGTGATTTCGACTGCATGTACTTAGAATATTATGGAGCATATAAAAATTATAATAACTTATTTCTGATTCATACACCGTAAGTTTTATCAAAACATTTGAGTTTAATTATGATGCCTCAATTTTAGGCATATGAGGTATACTCTGTCAATACAATTATCTAGTAGCTTTCTATAGGGAGAAGTTGATTGAAGTAAGGCAAACATATTTTACTTATTATAGAGTGTTTAATGCTCTCTTAAATTCTTAATGCATATATGTTACAAAGGGAGTTTATCCTTAACATTGATTACCATGCTCTAAATTTATTAAACTCAAATGAAACTAAACTACATACATACTAAGTGGGTAGAGTATCCCCATCATTTTGCTTTTATCTTGTTATATAAACCTAGTGTGGAGAGAATAATTATAGATTCTCTTTTAAAGTTTTGTTTGTAGAAATATCTTTAGTGCTTCAAATTTTAGGATTTTAGAGGTTAAATAAGCTTATCAAATTAGTCTAAATTTTCATCTGATATACTTAGAACATTCCCCAAATTCATATCTTTTGATAGCTTGTATATGGTGATTAATAGATACATTTATTGAAAGAGGATGTACATATTCCTATGACATCCATAAGGATATTTCTTATCATAGAGTTACTTTAGGAAACTTTGAAAATTTATAAACTATATAAATATGTTAGAACATGTATTTGTTTAGACCTTTCTAAAGAGAGATGATGATATGGTAGTAACTCAATGCTATACATGTTGGAAAGAAAAGAAAAGAAAAAAAAAACAAATAAAGATCAAAAAAATATTTTTTCAAGCCTATTCCTTATATATCCTAGGAGAAAAATCATATGGACTTTGTTCAGGGCCATCCATGAGACATGATAGCATATATGCTATTATTGATCCATTCTTCAAGATATCTTACTTTCTATCTTGCTCAGTGTTAAAAGACACGTGCCATATGGCAAGTTTATTTTTTAGGAATATTGTTAAACTGCATAGTTTTCTATCAACAATAGTATTTGACATGACTATCAAATTTATATAATTTTTTTGAAAATATTATTAAAATTAATTGGCATAAAACTAAAATTCAATTTTGCATTTTACCCTTAAACTAATGGTTGATCATAAGAGATAAATATGACTTTAAGAAACCTATTATAGAGTTCGATGTATGAAAGTGTAGGCAATTGGGACCTTCACTTTCCAACTATAAAGTTTCCATATAATATTATTATTTCTAGAACTTCGCATAAAATTCAATATTCGTCCATCCAATTAGTTAATTTTTTGGGATAGAGGTAGGCAACCCATCCCCCATTTTGTTTTCAATTCTTTTGGGTAGAATGAAAGTTATGCTTTTAAAAGTATTTTTTTTAGTTTTAAAAAACTTTTACTATGTAACTTTCCATATGTTTATTCTCTATTATGAATGATTCAACTTTAAGAATGCAAATTTTTACCAATTAGTTTATTCTATATTAATATTTGATGATTCTAAAAAATAATGATATTTTAATTTATAGTACATTTGATAAAGCATATTATTTAAGCATTTTAATTGATCTATGAGAATTTGATAAAATTCTAAGTACTCTTTGTTAGCCACTAAAAAGTGAGGTTTTCTCTATACAAGTGGATACTTGATATAATTTTATTCAAAATTTGAATTGTATATCATATTTGCATTATCATGCATTTCATAACGTGGAGCTCTATATTGGAAAGAAATGGGCTATGAAAGTTATCTTCTTGGGCCCAAGGTGGAAATGCTTTGGATTAAAATACTCTATTTTGGTTCTATATTGGCTCTATATTGGAAATACACTCTATTATGTACTTTTTTTACTCTACACCTATCATAAATAGGAGGGAGGTAGCTCTTGTAGAGATTCGTTCACAATGAATTAGGTTGTTAAATCTAAGCTTATGTCCCAATGGCTAACCAAGAGGGAGGGGGGGGGGGGGGGTGAATTGGTAATTAAAAAAAATTGAACCCTCTTTTTAAACTTTGGAAATTAAAACTTAATTGTTAGTGAATTTTTTAAAAAAAAGATTTTTCAACCACAAGTTGTAAAAGATAAACAAAATAAAAAGCAGAAAAGTAAAGAACACCAGATTTATAGTGGTTCGGTCAAAACCAGACCTACATCCACTCCCCGGAGGCACCCTCCGAGTATTGCACTAATACCACTAGTGACTCTCCTTTAGCACCCACAGCAAGGCGGAGAAGCCTTTACAAAAACTCTTTCCACCACTACCCGGTGCGGCAGAGAACCGTCTTCCTTTTACACTTATCCCCAGTGTTGGCAGAAAATCGTCCGTCCTTTCAGACTCTCCTAGTGTGGGCAGAGAACCCTTCGTCCTATCACACTCTCCTAGTGTGGGCAGAGAACCCTTCGTCCTTTCACACTCTCCTAGTGTAAGCAGAGAACCCGCAGCTGTTCACACTCTCTAATTATCAGCAGAGAATCAGATCTCCTTGACAGATCTTCTCACAAGAAATCTAGAAGGAAGAAAAAAAAAGAGTGAAGTAATCCCAAATCACAAGTAGAGATTCTTACCTTTGAACACAAAGCGAAGCCTTCACGCTCTAGTGGTAGGAATCCTCCTTTGAATGCTCTCTTACACTCTCTCCTTGAATCTTCTTTCAATAGGCATGAAGATCAATGAGTAAAAAGATTGGGTGGTAGTCTAAATTAGACTATATATAGGAGAGACAAGAAAAATCGTCCAAAACTGCAAATTTTTTCAAGTCAACATGAAATGAATCGTCCCGTACAATCGTGGATCATCCTGGACGATTTTACTTAAAGTGTCGGAAACGATCCTAATGAATAATGGTATGAACTATGTTCGTACACGATCATCATCCCGTACGAACTAGGTTCATCTGGTATGATCGGTTATACCATAGGTCGGTTCCCAAATAACTGCATGGATGTAACCAACTTTAGTAAGTCGGTTCACATCATCCTGGGACGAACAGGACTACGTCCGAACAAAATTTTTACAGAGAGCAACTCATCCTGGCACGATAATGAAATTCGTCTGAGCAAAATTTTTACAGAGAAGAATTCGTCCTGAGATGATTTAGATTTTGTATGGAAAAATTTTTTTACAGAGAAGAAATCGTCCTGGACAATTTGGATTTCGTTTGGACAAAATTTTTACAGAGAAGAAATCGTCTTGGGATGATTTGGATTTCATCTGGATGAAATTTTTACAGAGCCTAAGTCGTCCTGGCACGATTATAGATCTCGTCTGAACGAAATTTTTATAGAGCCTAACTCGTCCTGGGATGAAAATAATTTCATCCTGGATGATCAGGACTTAGAAAAATTTCCTCAACTCCTGTTCGTTCCATTGCTCCTACGAGGTGATAACTGACCTGATCGTCCTGTACGAACTAGGTTCGTCCTGTATGATCAGTAATTTTTTTGTAAAATCTCCTTAATTGTATGTGTGTGTTTTTATTCACTCAATTACAATCACTCTCTCTCAATTCGAAAACAATTTAAAGCTTCAATTTGCAAAGGATTGTATGCTGAATTCGATTTGAAGTATTCATAGTTTGGGGTTCAATTTTCTTAAAATGTTAGTACACACAAGAGCAAAAACAAATCTTCCAAAAAGTGTTAGGAGATAACTACACATAAAATAATAATATTTTGAATAATCAAAACTATATAAGTTGCAAGAATGTAAAACATGCTAATTATAACTCTCTTAACAATCTCCCCCTTTTTGATGATGGCAAAACAATTATTGTTTGTAGGATTTTAAATTCTAAGGATCTCCTATACTCCCCCTGAATTTATGAATTCATGAAAATAAGGAGGCATTGATTAAAAATTTATTTTTGTTTTTAAAAAAAAATTATACAAAATAAAACAACAACATAATCACAAAAACAAAATAAACACAAATACTAACACAAGATACAAGACTCACAAGACACAAGACAAAATTCAACAAACAATTTCTCCCCCTTTTTGACAACAGTAAAAAGTAAGAAGATAAAAAAAACTTGAAATGTAAGCAGAGATTTGAAAATCATTTGATAATATAATCTTAACAGTGATTGAAATAAGTTATGCAAATAAAATTAAAACATTAGGCAAATCATAGAAATTCATATAATTTCAGAAGTGAAATAACATAGATGATAAAAAGAATTTATCAAAGACATGAGTTAGTTTAGACACTAAGATAGAGAAAATCATTACAATAAGGATGAATAAAAAAATTGTATATTTCAAATTTCAATATAAATTATAAATGAACATAAGATCAATTTGAATTAAGAGAATAAACGAGTTTGGAAAGAAATAACTGCCACATGTGGCACTTTGCGCATCTTTTTCATAGTTGTGGCATATTTTTGTGCATCATTTTTACTTTGGGCTTATTTTGTGCATCTTTTTCACATTGCGAACCTTTGCGCATTCCTTTTGATTTTTTTTATACTTTTACACAATTTGCAAGAGTAATTTTATTCTTTCCAAAAACAATAATCTAAAATTTTAAATCTTTCTAAGTGCATAAATAATGATTGATAAGTGAAATATAAAATAAGAAAACATCTTAATTGCAATAATGATATTAACAATAATACAGTCTAAAGAAGAGACATGAAATTGAAAATCCTAATAATATTAAGTTATAAGCAAAACTTAAATATAGAATAATTAGATTTTCTAATGAATTTAATTTTTCTTGCAATTCATGTTATAGCATGATTAAGATTAAAAATCTGATGATTTACACAAAGTCTAACAAACATTTCAAAAGTAAATTCAAATCAAAACACAAAAACTTATATTGATATCATTTTAAATATTACAAGGATTCATCAAAATATCAATACAATAACTAAAATAAAGAAGAAATACATCAAACTACTAAAATCAAACAACAACTAACACATAAACAATAACAATACAAACACAAAACATTAAGTACAACAATCACTCAGACGGTCCCTGATCTGGAGGAGGAGGAGAAGGAGCACCACCAATGAGGTTAAAGTATGTACTCATCATAAGTACATTGGTTCTAATATCATTCATTTGCTCCCTTATATAACCCATGTCATGTTGATATTGAGCAGCCTACTGTTGTAAATGAGTCTCAATTTGATCAAAGCGTTGATCAAAATGAGTCTCTAACTGATCAAATCTTTGAACCAAATCCTGATAATTTGGTTCATTAGCAGGAGCAGGTGCACCTTCTGGCTCTTCTTATGTATCACTTATGACATGTGCTTTTTCTGATTCCTCCTTGAAGATCGCTCTAAATGATCCATCATTGTAATAAAGCGGTTCTTCATATTCTTGATCAGGATGAACCAAGATATACTTCTTTTGCAGAACATAGGAAACTAAGTGTCCTAAAGCAATATTCCTCTTTTTTTTCTGTTATGTATGGCCAATTTCAGAAAGCCCATAAAGATAGTCAAGAATAAGTTGGGCTTCATCTATAGGTTTATTGCTCATGATTAAGAAGGTCACCATAGAAAGAAGCGGGGTAATATTGACTCTATCACTAGCTTTTGGAATGATTGAAGTTCTAAGAACGTGCTGGATAATGCGTGCATTACGGACAAGACCGGATACCCTAGCCACATGCTCCGTTAAATTATTTCCTCTAATCACCTTATTGATTTCATACCATTTATATGTATCATTGGTGATTAAGGTATGGGCTCTACTCCCCTTAGTCCTTAAATTTAGAAAAGCTCCTAAGTCGTGTTTAGTGATTTCAACTTTTTATTTGAAAATAAAGGAGCAAATCACAGAATGGTCAGAATTGAAAGACATATTGGCTAAAAAGTAGTGGAAGGTTTCTTTGTTATAGAGGTGGACCAGAGTAAGGATAAATTGAAACTGAGTCGAAGCAAATAAAGGCATTACCTAAAAGGTAATATCTTCTTGAATTAAAATTCGGGAAGGAGTGATTTTGGTAGAAGCAAATATAGGAAAAGAATCCTCATTTGCTTTGGACAGAAAGTTTTTGGACAAATTTCTATGTGGCTTCTTGACTAAGACCTTTTGACGCTTGCTTGAACTGACCATTTGAAAGTGATCTAGAGTAAGAAAGGAGTTGAAAGTGATGTTTAGAAATGACAATTGAGTTGAAAAGACCGCCTATATATTGAAAATTATTCGTTCGTACCAGACGAAAATAATTCATTCCGTACGAATTTTTCGATCATCCCGCACGAAAATATTTTGTACAAACGAACTAATATGACCAGAATGAAATGGCTTTTAGTAATCAATGCGACTTACGAAGCATCCTTTCGTATAGACTTTTGACCAGTCTGATTGTACAGACTAACGCGTGTTTGTCCCGGGACGATCAGAACTTATATCGTTTTAATGGCAGTTGAAACCATCCCCTACATCGAACCGACATGTGTTCGTCCAGACCAACCAAAGGTTCGTACGGACGAAGTTCATATTAAAAACTACCTTATCCATTCAACTGCTTCATTCATTCGTCTAGTCGTTTGAAAAATATTTCATCCCGGATGATCGTGCTGATCGTACAGACGAAGTACATTAAAAACTGCACTCAAACGGTTCAAAATCCCACAGTTTGTCACACTACACAAATCCTCCCGTACGAAAAAATTTCGTCCCGGACGATGATGACTTAAAAAAAATAATTTTGAACTCAAACAAAAAACTACAATTAAAAAATAAAACAAAACAAAATAAATACCAAAAGCAACGAAGAAGCACAGACTCTAAAAGGAAAAAATCATACAAATAAAATCATAAACACATAAAAAACATTTAATTAATAAACAAACATCAATGTTGCAAGAATATTTTTATTTAAGCATTTAAATCAATCGCACCAAGTCTTGTTCTTAATGCACTGAAAATATCAAATGCTAAAGGTTTTGTAAAAATATCTGCAAGTTGATTTTCAATTGTAATATGAATGAGTTCAATTTCTCCCTTGGATACATGATCCCTTATGAAATGATGCCTTATGTCTATGTGTTTGGTTCTTGAATATTGAATAGGATTTTTTGAAATGCAAATAGTATTAGTGTTATCACAATAAATTGGTATAGTGCCTATAGTTAATCCTAAATCAATCAACTGTTATTTCAACCAAAGTACTTGTGCCACACAACTTCCTAATACAATGTATTCAGCTTCTGCAGTAGATAGGGCTACTGAATTTTGTTTTCTACTAGACCATGAAACTAATGAATTTCCAATGAACTGACATGTTCCAGAAGTACTTTTTCTACCCACCCTATAATCTACAAAGTCAGAATCTAAATAACCAATTATTTCAAATGAAGAGCTAAACTTAGGATACCAAATTCCTAAGTTCTGAGTTCCTAACAAATATCTTAAAATCCTTTTCACTGCTGTTAAATATGATTCTTTTAGATCTGATTGAAATCTAGCACATAAGTAAACACTAAACATGATATCGGGCCGACTAGCAGTCAAATAAAGTAAAGATCCAATTATTCCTCTAAATTTCTTTTGATCAACAGATTTTCCCTTAGGATCCTTATCTAACAGAACTAAGGAACTCATTGGAGTACTAACAGGTTTAGCATTGTCTATTTCATATTTTTTGAGGATGTCCTTAACATATTATGACTGTCTTAAAAATGTACCTTCCTTAATTTGCTTAATGCTAAAGCCTAGAAAGTAACTTAAGTCTCCCATTAGACTCATCTCAAATTCACTACTCATTGTTTTAGAAAAATCATCACAAAGATTTTTATTTGAAGATCCAAAAATGATATCATCCACATAAATTTGAACAATGAGTATATTCTTTCCACATTTCTTCAAAAAGAGAGTTGTATCCACACTTCCTTTTTCAAATGATCTTTCAAGTAGGAAGGTGCTCAACCTCTCATACCAAGCCCTAGGTGCATGTTTTAATCCATATAATGCATTTTTTAACTTGAAAATATGATTTGGGTATTTAGAATTTTCAAAACCTGGAAGTTGTTCTACAAAAACATCCTCTTCAATTACCTCAATTCTTCTATTGAATACTCTATAAGATTTACCAACACTTGAGTATCCAACAAAAATTCCTTCATCTGATTTTGGATCAAATTTTCCTAAGGCAGATTTTCCATTGTTATGAATGAACATCTTGTAACCAAAAACATGCAAATGAGACAAATTAGGTGTTCTTTCTTTTAGCAACTTATAGGGTGTTTTATTTAATTTAGATCTCGCATTCACCTTATTTAGAAAATAACATGCAGTGCTAACCGCCTCAGCCCAAAAATATTTAGGAAGTCAATATTCTGCCAACATTGCTCGGGCAGCTTCTATTAATGTTTTATTTTTTCTTTCGACTACCCCATTCTGCTGAGGGGTTCTAGGTGCAAAAAAGTTGTGATCAATTCCTTTTTCCTTACAAAATTCCTCAAATATCTCATTTTCAAATTCTCCTCCATGATCACTTTGAATAGAAATAATTTCACACCCTAGTTTCCTTTGAATCCAAGTTGAAAAATTTCTAAATTCTTCAAATGATTCACTTTTATGAAATAGAAATCTAACCCATGTGAATCTTGAATAATCATCTACAATCACAAATCTGTATACCTTTCCTCCTAGACTCACAGTTCCAACTGGTCCAAAAAGATCCATATACAAAATTTCCAATAGTTTACTAGTTCTAATATCCTTATTAGACTGAAAAGAGGACTTCACTTACTTTCTTAATTGACATGCATCAAAAAAGTGGTCCTTAGTAAAGTCTAGTTTTGGTATACCTCTCACTAAGTTCTTTTGGGTAATCCTCCTAAGGTTTTTCATGCTAGAATGACAAAGTCTCCTATGCCAAAGCCATGACTCATTATATACAGTTTTCAAACAAAAAGCAGTAGGAGTTTGAATGCAATTTAAATCTAGCATATAAATATTATTTATCCTTTTTCAATTCAAAATATCTTTACCATTTTGGCTTAATATGCAGCTAGTATGAAAAAAATTTACATAGTAACCCTTATCACATAGCTAACTTATACTTAACAAATTATGTTTTAAGCCTTCAACCAATAATACATTATCTATGAAAAAATTCTTAAAATTTTCAATCATACCTAATCCAACCACCTTCCTTGTGGTGTTATCTCCAAGCGTAACCTTGCCTCCACTCTTGGCTTCCAGCGTTATGAATTGAGCAGTATCTCCAGTCATATGATTTGAACATCTGTTGTCCAGGTACCATATGCTCTCACGAGGTCTTGTGTGAGAGCTACCCTACAAAATTATCAAATGTTAGACCTGGGAACCCAAACAAGTTTAGGTTTACTTTTTAGCAATTTCTAATCAAATTCATATATGATATGTCTGCGTTTATGCATCTTAGGTCTCCACACCAAATTAGTTTTTATCTTCAAAGTACAGGTGTGAGCTATATGTCCAAACAATCCACAATTATTACATTTTACTTTAGGAAATGGATTCCTAAGTCTTTTAACATTCATCTGTCTTTTCAGGGATTACATAAATTTAGGATACATAATAGGATTAGTAAAATCTTCAAGTTTAGGAGATATCCTATTATCCTCGATAGCTTTTATCCTCGATAGCTTTTATCGTTAATTTGTATAATTAGTTCTATAAAGTTTGCTCTCAAATTCATCCTTATAATTCTTGAAATCTTTCTCGAGTTCTGCATAGGATGATTTTAAATTCTCATGATTTTTATTCAAGTCATCAAACTCATCAAGTAATTTTATGTGGTTATTATCAATCAAAGCATGATCTTTCATAAGGATTTCATGTTCCTTTTTAATTTCTTCAAATTCAAGACTTAGACTAGCATGCATTTTCTTCATTTTTCTATATGCATCATGCATGTGTTCAGAAACTTCAAATAATTCATCATAAGTTAAGTCACATACCTCTTCTTGATCTGATTGATCAAGACTATCAGCCATTAAGCACAGATTAGTGACTTCCTCTTCTTTTTCAGTCTCTAATGAATCTGAAGCTGAGTCAGCCCAGAAAGCTTTTTGAAACTTCTTTTTGCCCTTCTTTACAGTAGGTTTCTCCTTTACCTTCTCATTGCTAGGATTGGCTTTGAGTTTAGGGCAATCCATCTGTATATGTACAGGTTTTCTACACTCATAGTAAATAACATCATTTGAAACCTTGGCATTTCTATTGAATTTACCTCTATTCCATTGCTGACGTTTCTTCTACTTCCTCTTCAGAAAGCTTTTGAATTATCTAGTCATCAAAGCAATGTCTTCTTCATCCTCAGATTGTGAGTGTTCACTCTCAGACTCTTCCACATTCAGTGCTATGTTCTTCTCCCTTCGTGGTTCACCTGCATCAATCTTTCTTTGGCTAACTCCTTACTCATAAGCAATAAGCGAACCAAGAATATTATCAATAGAATAAATGTTTAAATCCTTAGACTCCGTAATTGTAGTAATTTTAGCATCATATGTAATAGGTAAGCAATGAAGAATCTTATTAACCATTTCATTATTTGTTAACTCCCTACCCAGTGCATGTAAAGAGGTGACTATTTTTGTGAATCTTATGTACATATCAGAAATAGATTCATTTGGTTTCATGCGAAATCATTCATAATCATGCAACAAGATATTGAGTCTAGATTGTTTAACCTCATTAGTCCCCTCATATGTTATACAAAGTCTATCCCATATGTCCTTTCCACTTTTGCAAGAGGAAACCCGCATGTAGTCTTTCGATTTTAAAGCACAAAAGAAATTATTCAAGCATTTGGTGTTTAGTTGTACTAAGTCACGTTCTTTTATTGTCCAGTCTGTAAAATGTGTTTCAACTCTAACTCCATCAACTAATCTAGTTAGTTTTGTATATCCTTCCTGGACTAAGATTCATATATGATAATCAAGTGACTGTAAGAAAGTAGACATGAGTGTTTTCCAAAAATTAAAAGGTATATTATTAAACAGTGGAGGTCTAGTAATAGAGTAACCCTCAGGTGTATTTCTATTTCCAAATGTAGCCATCTACGTTAATCAAAAAGTAGTCTAAACTTATGACTTTGAAATAAAGCTCTAATACCACTTGTTGAGATTCATTCACAATTAATTAGGTTGTTAAACCTAAGCTTATGTCCCAGTGGCTAACTAAGAGGGGGGTTAATTGGTAATTAAAAAAAAATTGAACCCTCTTTTTAAACTTTGGAAATTAAAACTTAATTGTTAGTGAATTTTTTAGAAAAAGATTTTTCAACCATAAGTTGTAAAAGATAAACAAAATAAAAAGCAAAAAAAGTAAAGAACACCAGATTTATAGTGGTTCAGTCAAAACCAGACCTACATCCACTCCCCGGAGGCACCCTCCGAGTATTGCACTAATATCACTAGTGACTCTCCTTTAGCACCCATAGCAAGGCGGAGAAGCCTTTATAAAAACTCTTTCCACAATTTCGATTTTGTCTGGACAAAATTTTTATAGAGCCTAAGTCATCCTGGCACGATTATAGATTTCATTTGAACAAAATTTTTACGGAGCGTAACTCGTCCTGGGACGAAAATAATTTCGTCCTGGACGATCAGGACTTAGAAAAATTTCCTCAACTTCTGTTCGTTCCATTGCTCCTACGAGGAGATAACTGACCTGATCGTCCCGTACGAACTAGGTTCGTCCCATACGATCAGTACAAATTTTGTAAAATCTCCTTAATTGTATGTGTGTGTTTTATTCACTCAATTATAATCACTCCCTCTCAATTCAAAAATAATTTAAAACTTCAATTTGCAAAGGATTGTATGCTGAATTCGATTTTAAGTCTTCATAGTTTGGAGTTCAATTTTCCTGAAATGTTAGTACACACAAGAGCAAAAATAAATCTTTCAAAAAGTGTTAGGAGATAACTACACATAAAACAATAATATTTGGAATCATCAAAACTATATAAGTTGCAAGAATGTAAAACATGCTAATAGCAACTCTCTTAACAGGTCTGCCCTACACTTGTCTTGAGTAAGTGGGAGGTCGAAGATTGGGAGTTATAATAATCATCAATGCATATGCATTATTCTATCATATATAAGTGCATCCACCCACTACAATTTAAAGTTAAATAGTATTTAAACAATTTTTTTAACATTATATTTTTAATATTATGAATTGAACTATGTGATAGGAAATAAGGTTAACCTACTGAGTTGTACAGTCACTCCGTTGCTTATACCGTGTAAGGCAAAGGTAATGATATCATTGAGTAGATTCAGTTCAGTAGTAAGCATGGAATCCAGGTCAGTAGGTACATATTTGTAATTTTGATTTTTGTATATAATTATTTTGAGAAATGATATTTATGTTTTGCGCTTTGGATGTTTATATATAAATGTTATTGATGATTAATGGCTCTACTATATTTCAACTTGTGAGATGATTAACTTAGAATGCTTAAGGAATTAGGGCTAAAATCCTCTTTAGGGTGAGATAAAGTGGTGTAGAGTAGCAGTTGAGAGAAATATAATTAATAATAGAGCATGAGTAAATGATTTTTTAAGTGTAAAATAGGTGATATGTGCTATAGTTAGAGAATCTTACATGTTTAATTAAAAATGAACAAGTTTGATATTGAATTCATCTTATTTTGAATATTTTAAAGTGTTGATGTGATGGACCCACAAGACCATAAGGCAGTGGATTGGCAAATTTTTGGAGCTGCTATTGTCTATAGTATACTAGAAGCTTTAACATATGATTTGATGATGCAATTTATTTGGGTAGTAGCATAATTGATGGGAGAAGCTTAAAGTAGGATGCCATGGGTAACATGAGACGAGATAGATTATCATTTGCAATTTTTTTTTTCTTTTTGAGATTGAAACCTCCTTATTTCAAGGATTTGTAGATCAATAGGCTATAGAGGATTAGTTATTCAAGTTGGAAAAATCGTTTGATGGGATGCAGTATGTAGAAGGAAGAAAATTCTTCTAGATGAAGAAGTTGAGCGCTTGTGAGAAGGCTGATAAAGAGAGAAATTTTAAGGTAGAATAAATGATAAGGTTTCTTAGGAGTAATTCATGGAGACTTTTAGAGATTGATTTGTTTCATCCTCTATGAGGAAACAAATACATGAAAAGTTTTTTATGCTAGTACAAGGACTAAATCAGTAATATAGTATGAAGCAGAGTTTATAGTCCTAGCTTGCTATTATTTTTAGTTGGTCAGCACTCTAGAGGAGAAGTGTTATTATTTTTTAGGATGTTTGAGAGACAATCTTAAGCACCCATTAGTACCATTCAATATCTGAGACTTTTTTGAGTTAGTTGAGTTTGCAAAGTAGGTATATAATGATCTAACAACAACATAATAGAGATGGGATGCCAGTATAAGAAGAATATTTTATGGAGAACCCTCTATTAGTGGAGATAGTGCGAAGAGGCCTATGTTGGGTAGTAATGGTGTGTCAAAGAAGGAAGGTCCTATAGTTTCTATCAGCATATGTGAATTTTTTCGGTTACACTATTCCTCTATGAGGGTTTTGTAGCATGAGGCACTCTAGTTGATGTTTCAAATATACTAGTCAGTGTTTTCGTTGTGGCCAATGTGATCACAAGATATCTCAGTGCCCCTAAACTGTTCTAGTTGGTACATCTGAAGTTATAAGCAGTTCAAGGTAGCCACCAATAGTAACCCCTTCTAGAGCAACCAATGAAGGGTTGATAATGCATAGTGGAAGTAGATTTAATGGCAGACCATTCAGAGTGTAGAAAGAGTCTACGATCATTAGCAGTGCCCCGTATATTCATCTCAATGTATATAGTTTGAGCCATCAAGAAGCAAACGAAGCTCCGGATGTGATGACATGTATGATTTACATTTTAGAGTGGCCTTGTAGTATTAATTTTTATTCGGGTGCTAGTCATTTTTTTCTATATGAGCAAGTTTTGGATGATTTGCGTTTGCCTCCCGTCCCTTATACCATGAGTAATCTATTATATTGTTACGGGGGATTTGGTGTTTTTGAATAAAGTCTGCATGTGTAAACTTGAGATTTCTGATAGAAAATTAACAACAACCTTGATTATATTTCCTTTAAAGGATTTTGATGTTATATTTGAAATGGATTGGTTAGTAAATAACACACTCATATTAACTGTAGTAAGAAAAAGGTTAGTATGTGTGTGGATCGTGAAGTCTTTTATTTTTGAGAATTTGTAGTATTTTGACTTCTTTAATCTCTACACTACAAGTTGATAAAGCTTAATGGAAATAAAATTATATAATTATTTCTTTTATGAAGGATTTGAATAAGTCAGTTGACTATCTTGCTAATGTCACAGTGGTGAAAGAATTTTCTGATACTTTTCCTATGGAGCTATGTGGGCTACCTCTTTAAAGGGAGATAGAGGTTTTTATTGAAGTAAAACTATGTATAAAGTCCTATAGAAAAATATCCTTATAGAATGGAGCTAAGAGAGTTGTAGGAATAAAAAGTGCATTTGCAAGAGTTATTAAAGAAAGGAATTAGTAGGCCAAGTGGGACTCCTGGGGAGCTTTGATATTATTTGTGAAGAAGATGGATGGTTCTCTATAGATGTGCATCGATTATAGGGAGTTGAATAAGGTGACTATAAGGAATAAATATCCATTGCCTAGGACAGATAATTTATTTGATCAACTGGAAGGTATAGTTGTCTTTTCTAAAGTTTATTTTTGGTCGAGTTATCATCAGTTAAGGGTGAAGAAATGAAGATATTGTGAAATCAGCATTTATCACCAAGTATAGGCAATATGAGTTTATTTTTATGCCATTTGGGGTGAATAATGCACCATCTGTGTTTATGAATTTGATACATAGGACGTTCAAGGAGTATCTATATTAGTTTATTATCATACTTATTGATAATATTTTGGTATATTCAAAGTCTGAAGAATTGCATGCAGTACATTTATGGATTACTCTAGAGAAATTAAGGTATCAAAATTGTATGTGAAAATTTTGAAATGTAAGTTTTGGTTGGTTTTTATAGTATTATTGGGGCATATGGTAAGTACATAATGAATTATTATAAATCCCCAAAAGATGCATGCTATAGTGGACTGGCCGAGATCGACTTCCATGATGGAGGTTTATAGTTTTCTGGGTTTGGTAGGATATTATCGTAAGTATGTCAAGGGATTTTCACATATTTCTATTCCTTTGAAAGAATGTTTGGTGTCAGCTCCTATTATCGATTATCCCATTAGGTACAAAAGAATATTAGATATACAATGATGCATTTTGACATGATTGGGTTGTGTGCTTCAGTAGAATGGAAGAGTTGGGGCTTATGCCTCTAGGTAATTGAAGCAACATGAAAAAATTATCTGACTCAAGATTTAAAGTTAGTAGCTATTATTTTTATAATGAAAATCTTGAGGCACTACCTATAGTGCGTTTGATGTGTGATTTATGCATATCATCATAGTTTAAAGTACGTCATTACGTAGGAGTTAAATTTGAGACAAAGAAGTTGGTTAGAGACGATCAAGGACTATGATCTAGATATTATTTATTAACCTGAGAAGGCAAATGCCATTCATGATGTGCTAAGCAAGAAGTTAATTGGAGTAGCAATTAGTTTGTTAACTTCTGAGCAAGCATTGATTAAAGAGATAGAGAGACTAAAGTTAGAAGTAGTGTTTCCTACATATATGTAAGGTGGAATTATTTCCCAGTTGGTTGTTCATCCCTCATTGCATGATAAGATTAAGGAAGCTAAAAAGGTAGATGAAGAATATGTGAAATTGAAGAATCAGATTTAGTCTGGAAAGAGGCTTGAGTTGTGAGTTGATAAGGAAGATGTTATTTCTTTTGGGAAAAGGTTGTGGGTTCCTCTTGGTGGTGAGCTAATGAGAGAGATTTTGCATAAATCCCATCATACTAGTTACAACATTCACCCAAGAAGCAATAATATGTACCATTATTTAAAAGGCATATTTTAGTGTTCATAATTAAAACGAGAAGTTGAAGAGTTTACCTCTAAGTGTGAAACTTGTTAAAAGAGTGAAAGATGAGCATCAAAGGCCAAGTGATTTATTGCAACCATTGCCTATTCTTGAATGAAATGGGAAGAATTTACTATTGGTTTTGCTATTGGTTTCCCTAAATTGAGGCAAAGTCTTGACATAGTTTGGATAAATATGGACAGATTGATGAAGTCCGTTCATTTCTTGCCAATGAGACAAGCTGATTCTATAGAGAAATTGGCTCAGTTGTATGTTAAAGAAATTATCATGCATGAAATTCCCAAAGGTTATTGTTACTGACTAAGAAGGTAGGTTTACTTCAAGATTGTGGAAAAGCATTTCAGAAGTTTTGGGAACTTAGTTGAACATCAGTACAACCTTTCACCCTTGGACAAATGAGAAATCTGAGAGAGTAATTTATATTTAAGGGGATATATTAAGGTTATGTGTTTTAGGTTTTAGTGGAAACTGGGAAGATCATATCCCTTTGATTGAGTTCGCTTATAATAATATGTGGGATATTACTGTAGGGTATCCAAGTCATTTTAGGTTTCTAGGTCAACCCAAACCCTACCTGGTTTTGTAAACTAGTTGAAATATCAAACATGAACCAAACACGTATGGCTAATAAGTTGACCCGAACCCGGAATTGTTTGGGTAGGTCCGAGTAAGGTTTCTGGTCGGGTCAAACATTAATGCACCTACTTTAAAAGTATTTTTCATAAGCTTTAAAAATGTTTATCTTGTAAATTATTTTTATGTTGTTGTATTCTCCATTATGGATGATTCAATTATAAGAATAGAAATTTTCACTATTTGGTTTATTCTATATTAATCTTTATGTTTATGGAAAATAATGATATTTTTTATTGGCAGTACAATTGATAAAGTATATTATTTTAGTATTTCATATAATCTTTATGAATTTTATTAAGTTTTGAGTACTCCATGTTGGCAATTGAAAGTGGGGATTTCCCTATACAAGTGGATGCATTATATGATTTTCTTCATAAATTGAGTTATATATTATATTTGCATTATCATACATTTAGTAACATGGAGCTATATATTGGAAAGAAAAAGGCTATGAAACTTCTCTTCTTGGGCTCAAGATGGAAATGCTTCGTATTGGAATACTCTGTTTTGGTTCTAAATTAGCTCTGTATTGGAAACACATTCTATTATGTATTGATTATGCTCTACACCTTTCTTGGGCTGCTCAGAGGTGACTCTGCTCTACACTTGTCTTGAATAGGTTGAAATTAAAAGATTGGGAGTAATTCACATCAATGCATGTGCATTCTACATTCATAAGTGCATTCATCCAAAACGGTTTTAAGTTAAATAATATTTATATGATTTTCTTTTAAAGTTCTATTTTTAATATTATAAATTGAATTATGTAATGGGAAATAAGGTTAGCTTACTAAGTTGTACACTCAATTTATTAGTTATACCATTTTAGACAAAGGTAAAGATATGGTTGAGTAGATTCAGTTTGATAGTAAGCAAGGAATTCTAGTTAATAGGTACTAATAATTTTAGAAGTCCAGGTTATGTCTGCGTTTTGTTGAATATATTTGAAATCTTAATTTTTGTATATGATATTAATGATTAGTGGCTATGATATATTTAAACTTGTGAGATGATCATCTTAGATAGATTAAAGAGTTAGGGTTAAATTACTTTAGGTTCTAGGACATAGCTAACATACCTTCCTATGCACTTTTAGACTCGAATTTACTTTTGCATAAGATTTTTAAAGTGTTCATAATAATCATAAGTAATAATTATGAGTATTACAAATTATGATGAAGGAAAGATAAAGGCAAAACCTTAAAAGAATATAATTTTGGAGATCATGTGTTGATTAGATTTTGACTTGAGGGTTAACTCCCTACAAAGTATTACAAATTACAAGCCAATACATGTAGTCCATTCAAGATAATTAAGAAGATTAGCTCAAATGCATATATTTTAAAATTTCTAAAGACATGTCTATTATTATTTTTTTTATTATAGAGGATTATATATCATATAAGATAGTTAATTAACCTACAAGTTTGTAGGATAATTATTTTTCAGAGAGATAAATCTATTACTTGTTGTGCATACTCAATATTTTTTTTTTTTCAGTTTGGTCAAATTATCACGATTAAGGTACCAACTGCTAGAAAAGTTATTATTTGCATGTTTTACATTCTTGCAACTTGTATAGTTTTGATGATTCCAAATATTATTGTTTTATGTGTTGTTATCTCCTAACATTTTTTGGAAGATTTATTTTTGCTCTTGTGTGTACTAATATTTCAGGAAAATTGAACTCCAGACTACGAAGACTTCAAATCAAATTCAGCATGAGATACTTTGTGAATTTGAAACTTGTACTTTTTATTTGAATTAAATTTGAGAGGGAGTGTTTGTAATTGAGTGAATAAATTCACACACACTAAAGGAGATCTTGAAAAAGTTTTTGTACTGATCGTACGGGACGAACATTGTTCGTACGGGACGATCAGATCAGTTATCTCCTTGTAAGAGCAATGGAATGGACAGGAACTGAACTGGAAAATTTTTCTAAGTCATGATCGTCCAGACGAAATCATTTTCGTCCCAGGACGAGATTCTCTCTGTAAAAATTTCGTCCAGATGAAGTCACGTTCGTCCAGGACGATGGGAACTGACTATGGAAGTTTCTGGCAACGTTTTGCAGTTTTCGGAACCAACTTTTGATATAACTGTTCGTATCGGACGAAATTTTTCGTACGGGACGAAGCTATTTCGTCCATGACGAAATTGGTTCATACAGATGTACAAATGGTTCATACGGTACAGTTTTTTACATAGTTCGTTCGTACTAACTCAATTTCGTACGGGACGATCCAGTGCACAGAAAAACATGTTTTTAGCAGTTTTTTGGGCGATTTTTCATGTCCTTTCTATATAAGGAGTCATAGAAACTATTACAAGTGCCGTTGGAGTTATTTTCTCTTGAGAGGGATCATTGAGAGTGAGAGTTTGAGAGAGATTGTAAGAGTGAAGAGTGAGAGATCAAGTGAGGGGTTTGTGAGGGATTCACAAGGTTACTTGAAGAAGAAGATCTCTTTGTTTCTTCCCATCTCCTTTGAAGGCTCTCAAGTGAAGTTCAATAACATCGATCCGGTTCTCTGCCGACACTTGGAGAGTGTAAAAGGATGACAAAGTGTATCTTTGACAACCATTGTGTCTTCGTTCTTTGGGAGAAAACTAGAAGAGAGAACTTGAAAGGGAGAGAAGAAAGGGTGGAGTTTGAGAGGGAGAAGATCCTTGGATGGGATTTCAAGGGAGTGTGGAGGGGATATTCACACGGTTGCTCTGGTGAACTTGCACTTCAGTACCATCGGATTCAAGGGTCATCTTGAGGGAAGTTTTGGCGAGAAGAAGATTTCTTTGGTGTCAAAGAACCCGGCTACTCCGCCGCACCGGGGAAGGTGAAAGTGATTTTGTACAGGCTTCTCCGCCTTGCTGTGGGGGCAAAAGGAGAGTCACTTTTTGTATTAGTGCAATACTCGGAGGGTGCCTCCGGGGAGTGGACGTAGGTCAAGGTTTGACCGAACCACTATAAATCTGGTGTGTTCTTTCTTATTTTTCTTCCGCATTTAATTTCATTGCAAGTTGTTTACTCTGGTTGAAAAGTTTATTTTTTAAACTTTAAATTTAACTTACATTAATAATTAAAAAGGTTTTCTAAAAATCCAAGAGTAGAAGTATAATTTTTAAATTACCAATTCACCCCCTCTCTTGGTTAGCCTTGGGACAATTAATTAGGCTTAACATCCTAATTCATATTGAACGAGTTCCAACACCAACAAATTATGATTAATACCATACGTTTGTAGTGAGTTGGAAGGACAAATAACATATCAAAGACATCTTACTAAATAGATGAAAGAGCTTGTTTTAGAACTTGGGGAGGAATAAATTAAATATCACTCTTTTGAGAAGAGTTCTTTGAGGCCTTATAAAAAAGGATGTTGAATAAATAGCTTATAAAGGGGGATTTGGACTAACCACAAGAGCTTAGAGCATGAGAGAAGTCGGTGATTAAACGTTGTGAAAAGAGGCCAACTAAAGACTTCTAGTTGATTTAATTAATATTTTAAATTATAGAAAATGAATTGTTGTTATGTAATTGTAGTTTTTAAATTCTAAGCATTTGCAAATTTTGAAATTTCAATTTTCAATTTTTTTATTTTAAACTATTTGAAATTTGAATTTTCAAATTTGGAGAAAACCTATAGAGGGAATGTATTTTAAATTTAAGTGTGATGTGGCAATTGAAAACTTTAATTATCAAATTATCACCCCCTCTCTCCCATGGCCATCCACTCGATGGAAAAATAAGAAGTTACATCATTTGGCGAAGGGGTACATCAACCCTTTACACCTCTTCACATGGGGTTGGTCCAAACTCCATTTCCCTCTACTTATTTGAAGTTGTATTTGTGTGAACATTATATAAATATTTCATGTTTCATAAAAGAGTGAATTGATGACAATTTGACAAAGGGAGGGAAGATTGGTTGTCGACCTCATTATTGGAAGAAGTTTAGTGATTTTTTCTTCTTGCTTATTATTTTTGTGAGTACTAGAAATTCTATCTTTGTGAAAACTAACTTGTCTTATAGTGAATTTTCATTTACTTCACATTATACTCTCACATCCATTAACTAGCCTCGTTTTCCCTAATATCCCACCAAACTCTCACCCATGAAGCTCTTGGCTAAAGCATGGTTTCACTCGAATAAATCTTGTTCAAAATCTCATTAAACCACTCTAAAAGACTTGTAAAATTCTAAAATTCTCCAAGTTAATACTAGACACCTTTTTTTAACTATTCTAAGTGTTTTCCTCCCCACAAGTTATCCTTTTGAAATGAACTAAATAAATTTTATTTATCCTTGATCCTTCGTGTCCCTAACAATATCATTGTGCAAAATTAGCTTCACTCACGTACTAGGACTACACTTGATTGATATATTCTCATAGTATTTCAGGGAAATTATCTAATTTGATATTTTTAAAAGTTCATTCTCTTCTCATATAGATAACATTGTTGTTATATCATCACAACTGACTTAAGATTTGATTCATCCTTAGAATAGTGAGTTTGAACTAATCTTGACTAACTAATCACGAGTGTCAACTTTCACAATTTTATGATCTTTGTGCAATGAGGCATAAGATTAATAGATGGTGCTTAGACATATCAACTATTTTTATTTTAAGATGCATAAAGAGTTTTCCATGAAATTCATATAATCTTGAAGCATTAACCAAAATCCATTGATCTGCTTTAGATCATTCACAAAATTAACCTCAAGGCCAAATTTACAAATTTATGATCCTAATATGATCTCCAATAATATTAAGCTCAAAGCTTTTTAATTCAATTCATTCATTCATTATCTTAAAGGGAAAGATACTCTAATATATAGATACAAATAGAGACTTTTGGCTCTAATTGGTATTATGAAATTAGATGAAAGAAAATGAAAATGAAAAAGGAAATGATAAAGGTAATACATTAAAATTATGTTTTTTTTAGTATGAAGAAATTGTGTGGAGAATATCTATAATTTTTTGTTTACTTGTTGAGAAATTGAATCTTGTATCATAAAAGGAGGAGATATATAAGTCACAACCATTTTTTAATAACCATTTTTTTTATGTTTTAGGCTTCATTTGATATAGCTTTTTTATTACTTTCTAAAGACATTTTTTAGTACAAAAATTTCTCGAACTAGAAATTTATGTACTATAAAATTGTTTTAGAAATCAATAAGAAGGTTTTCCAAAACGAAACCTTAAATAAGAGTAGAATAGGAATAGTTAATGAAAAAATGAATTTATACATTTGTTTGATAAATTTAATTAAAACCAAACATCATAAATAAAATCATCTTTTTTTCTCTTTTATTTAATATATTATAACTGGCTCTATGTGCTGCATGAGAAAAGGCCAACTTTGATATTCTAATGATGAGCATATTTAATGATTTAGATTTAATTCTGTCACTTTTTTATTCCTAATAGAGCCCCTAGAAAATTTGAACAATTTTGGAGGGGAAAACTATAAATCAATATAAATTCTAAAAAATTTGGTCTTTGTAAAGCATACCATTGATGTTATATGATCTATATCTTGAAGATTATGATCAAAGGGGAAAACTATAAATCATAACCATAAGGGGAGGCCCATATTGATATATAGAGACTAGTGAAATCTTAAAATTTCCTCTAAGTTGTAGTTTTCAAACTAAAAATTAATAATACCTTAAGTATTTTTAGAGTTATAGATATCAACATTCAAAATAAAAGATAAGTGATATGGTTTGCAAAATTGATCCATTCAAATATGAATTTATGCATAATTTATTTTGTCCAAATAAATTAAATTTAAATTTAAAAACTGTGAAAATTCTCTTAAAAGCCTCTTAAAGTAGTATATCAACAAGTTTATAGTCAAAATAATTATGTTTAAACTGCCTAAGAGATAGTCCAACTTCACTCTTCTAAGAGTATTGCACTTCTTAAAACCACAACCACCTTCATTTTCCACCTAAAAACCCAACCATTACCTTGATGGTAGTTTTAACCTACTTTTGGATCAAGGTAATATGCTTTAGATTGTGATGAAATCATCATAGAAGATTTGAAGATAAAAGTTCAAGAAGCTATAATGACCTCATTATGTGCCAAATCATGAACTATTTTTCACATATGATTGGTTTTGGGAGGAAGAATACCTTATCCAAAATGAAGAGTTTTGTTTCCATTTTATGATAAGCTATAATTTTGATCAAAATCGGCTTGAATTTATATGACTTTCATAGGCTCTTGATTTATGAAATAATTGTGGCATTAAATTACATTAGTTAAGAAAAAGATTTTTTTTTTTTTGCCAAGAATGTCAATCACTAATATTTGTTGGTTATTGAAAACTATGTGTTACACTTTTCTAAATTTTCTTGGTTGATTAGATTATCATATATTTTTTATTTGTCAACTTTATTGTACTCCTAAAATTATGAGATTTAAGGGTGTATCGTGTGTTCATTGATCAAAAACTTCAACATTGATGGTCAACATCAAGCCATCGTTTTAATTATTAAAAATCAGTTGGTTTCCTAAAGCAACCTTAACCTAAGCAATCCCATCATGCCAAACCATGTGCAATATCACTTGTTCAATTTTTGAAAGAGAAAGCGAGGGATTTGAGTCATCTAGTATGGGTGTTGATTTCATAGATCTCAATAAAAAGTGTGAAATGCCAGTGTTGAAATCTAAAAATAAGCTATATTTTCACAAATTCTAGATAATTCTTAGGGAGAAATATTGGATTTACATGAGAATACTATAGCATTAACCCTTATTTGAAATATAAAATTGTTAGTTTCTATTGTTATGTTGGTCCATAATTATTTTCGACTTCAACAATTTGTTGTTCTTTTATGTTAATAGGAGAAGGACAACATCGATCATTTCCATGTGAATCTCTAACCACCACAATGTGCTATTGCATGCCCATGTGTATCTACTGGAATAACATCAAACACCTACTTCTTTGCACTACTAATGTATGACTACACTTGCCATTGTTTTTTGATGTTGAACAAGAATGAAAATAACCACCTTTTTTTTTCTTTTTTCACTATGTGCTCATGTGCTAGTGCACACTTGTTACTTCTCAGCTCAAGTACATATGCACTAGCCACTACCACATACCACCACACTAACTTGTATACTAGCATGCCACAAGCACATGGGCGCATCCTTACAACCTATAACCATATGCACCAACATGCACAATGCATGTGCATACCCATCGACTAAAGCTAAATTCTTTGCTCCCCATTATCCACCACAAATTACTTATCCATTCATGTTTCCAATCATCAACAAACTCTGCCAACTGCTAGTTGATGTTATGCATTTTCTCACATAAGCTCCCATCATTGTAAGTCATTCAACATATGATTACCACCAATGTTCCATGATTGACTACATTGTTCAATCTCCCTTTATATCAAGAGAACGACCAAATTAGATGTCAATTGTTGCTTTATTTCTGATGTTCGCAACAAAACATCAACCATCATGCTACTCGTCCAACAGGTGACATCCAAAATTCATTGACTAATGTTTGACATCTAAGTTTTTAATGCTCACTTTCCTAGTAGCTTGGTCTCTTCTATTTTGAGACTAATCAAGCTAAATTCCCATAGTCGCTTGACTTTAATAATATATGTTGAATTTTCACATGATTCTTTTCAATGGCTAATGTTTGTCATCCCCCAATAAAATGAGGTTCTATGGTCATTTTTTAAATTTCTTAGTCTCCCTTCTTATATGGAGAAGAACTAAGCCATCTTCACACAAATACCTTGGCTTGTCAATAAATGATGTGTGATATCCACCAACTACCAACATATATTGCTTGTATTACCAATCCCCCTCTCTCTCCTCTTATTTAGAAAATAACCAAGTCAAATGTCGTTCGACATTCATCACCTATTAAGAACTTCGACACCTTAGAAGTCCTCATAATGCCACCATAGAAAATGTCTCTCATGGCTCAAATCTAATGTGTCATATTAACAACTTCTCCATTTAGAGTGAAATCAGTTGGCATCGAATTATTTCAATTAAGTCCGTCCCCCTAAATTTTTTACATTGATTATTTCATATTTTATGTTCTACAGACAACTTATCTCTACGAATATTTTGTGTTACAGTTAACTTATTTCTACGAATAAGGCGATACTCATTAAACCCTAGTATATTAAATTATATCTATCATACATTTCCACAAAACATCGCTTACATCTAAATAAATTTTAACTTAAAAAATTCTTTTTTTTTGTTTTGACATTTATTGGTGAACTTGTACAGCCAATTCAATACAACATCAACAAAATATATGAATGATTAAATACTAAAAAACAACAACGCAAATATTAAGCCTTTATCCACCACATGGGATCAGCTACATGAATTAACATATTAAGAGTCAAATTCTCATTTAAATCTAATAAAATAGTAAAAAAAAAAAGATCAAATAAAAAATCCAAAATAGTTGTTCAACAGAGTTAGAATTCACAGGCCTAATTTCAAAACGAGCAGGACCATATTTTTCTCTTTATTTTTTTCTGATATGCTTGGCCGGTGTCTGCTACTGGCCTGGCCCCTTTGAATGTATTTAATATGCTACACAATTTAAATTTAATACAAATTTCCTTTCCTTCTAAAAAAAAAATTGAGAAATGTTTGATAATTCATCTCAGTATCAAAATTTTTAATCCACTGCAAGACTTAGTTTGCCCCTATGAAGTCAAATAAGGAGGCCACTTTTGTCTTCTTGAAAGTAATGAAAGTAAAGAGGAGTTGCAACTAAAGTGGCACAATTCTAAACACATAAAAGAAATAAGAAGGTATATGTTACTAAATTCTAGTTAAATGCATTGCAATGCCTCATTTATTAGCTTATAAATAAAAAATATCTTAAAAAAATAATTTATTTTCTCGCATTTTATAAAAAAAGTTGTAATCATGAATATTGCCCGAGCTTTGAGCTCAATAAAATCCGCTATAAAATTCTAATTTCTATGTAACTAACAGAGAGATTATAACGTGCGGAGTCCAGACATAACTTTTCGTCCGAATGCCAATCACATGAAGATATCTGAATTTTCTCTCTTTCGTACATGTTCTATGTACAATAGAGAAAAAAAATTCAGGAATAATTATTCTGTACGGATGCCGAACACCGTCCGGAGACCCACCAAAATGCATCATATCACCCATTGCTCAGTAACGTGGCTTGGTACTACTCGATATAGCAGCTCGATAACGTTTAGTGCCGCGGATTGATATGACGTGACGCATTTTGGTTGAACTCCGCATAAAATTATTTCTCCTTCATGAGATTGAAATTGGGACAATATCTGAACTCTGGACGTAATAATTTTTCTAGGAAAGAGCCCTAATAAAAATTCAGGAACCCAATCATACGAGAAAACTCTAAAAAAACTTCCAGCATAACAGAAAACTGAAAGCAGAAGCAGGCATGTCCAACCACTGATCTTCTTGCATCTCCAGCGAGCAGAGATAACAATCATTCTGATTATGTACTGCAAATTCCAATACGAACCTTCCAAACTAAAAAAGTTTTAGTAAAATATAAGCAGTGGAAAGCTACAGCAACTATCAGCAACAAAAAAATTCTATACATCTGAAGCAGCACAGAAGAAAGCAATCACAAGCAGAAAAACAAGTCGGATTACATAACACTGCTCCTGTGATTGCAATTTTATTACCCCAAGAATTATGAACAAAAGCAGAGAAAACAGAGATTATGAAAACAAAAAGAAAAGTCTGATTCAACCAAAAAAGAAACAATCGTCCAGAACACAAGCAACATAAAATTCCTATTTCTGCAAATCCAAAACAAAGGCAAATAGAAGAACAAAGCAGCACAGGAGAAAGCAATAAAGAAGAAGCAAGCAGGCCTGATCAAATACTAATAGTCTTCCCCCATATATTCCTTTCTGCCATCATCGATTGCTGGGAATTCATAGCCGATGGGTCTTTGCCTTACCAGTAGCCTCATTCTTGCTGAAAATTCCACAAAAACCACAGCCAGAGAGCTTCGGAGAGGGAGGGTCAAGTGCCGGTGAGACTCTGCCGGTCCGGTAAGGCCGACCGCCGGTCGATAGGTTTCGCTTCATCGCACCGATTGTTCCCACACTTTGCGATTGTTTTGGATCATTCGAATCCACCAATTCTTCCTTTGGCTTTGTTGTGTTCATCTCATCTTGGAGGAATCTGTCCTCCCATACTAATCCAGAAGATCCTGATCTCCTGAAAGTTTCAGTGGACCTCTGTAACCCAGCCATCTATGGATTGCTACCACTCTTATCCCTCGCAAAGAAGAAGGATAAGAGCTTGTGGTAGGGAAGGAGAAGACCTTGTATATGAAGGGGAAGGTAGAGAGAAGCTTAATTGGATGGTGACCTGAAGTAATTAAAAGAGAATTAGAGAGTGACAGGAGGATTTATACAGTAGCCTACCAGAATATTATAGAAAGGGCTGATAATTTGGATCAACAGGAGTAAAATTTTATAACCCTAATCATAAAAGGGATAATTAGTCAAGTTTAAATTTACAGAGAAAAAAAAGGTACAATTAATGGGTGCCCACAATTCTAAGAGTCGTAAATCAATTTACTCATTTGCATGCTATACTCTCTTCTAAAAAATAAGTATTTATATAGATATGAAAACATCTAATAAATCATTAAATATAATAATTATCGGGCAAGCACTAATAAAATACGACAAATTAGAAAAATTACTTTGTGCGGAGGCCGGATGCAGCTCTATGTCTGGAGGCGAATCAGGTACAGCCACGTTAGTAATATCGAGCTGTGGTAGCGAGCCGTACTGAACAGTATGGAGCCACGGGTACCAAGCAAAGGGGTGACATGACTCATTCTTATTGGCCTCCAGATCAAGTTCAGTGTCCACACTGAATAATTTCTATGGGAAATTAAGACCCATGATGATCGATCAACTCATCATAATTGCTCATTACAGTTATCACCCCATTCTAATCATCTTTCCTCTCATTGATCATTGTCAAAAAAGTACCACAAAAAAATTTTAAGAATCTATAGAATTTGATGCAGCTCAGGCTCAGCTCAGGATAATACGGTAACCTGGCGGCACATCCTATGCAGCTCAAACAACCTACCTCACCTCCACTACTTTATTTCCTATTTCTGTTAGTAACTACTTTTACAGCCTTTTTACTTTTTACAAAAATAGCATCCTGAAATGATACATAGGAGGACAAAGGAAAAAAGTAAGCAGTTGTCTTCTTTTACACAAAGTAATACTAAGAAATCAGAATACAGAGGTATTCTTCTACCTATCTTCCTTGTTTTGGCTTTCTGTCTTTTGTGTTTTATCTTCCAGGTAAAGGCGATCCTGCAGAAGGACTTCAGTTGGTATCAAAGCCATTACCTGGAAACAAAAATGACTGATAGAGGCAAGGAACCGGTGGACGTTCGAACACTTGAGATGCTGTGGGTAGATCAAGAACAAGTCAAGCGAAGGATTGATGAAGTAGCAGCTGACGTGCAGCGGCTGACGGTAGAGATTCGCCAGGAGTTTAATCTCCTTCGGGCGAGACCAATGTACCAGGAACACCTTCGGGATGAGGTCCGAGCAAATCGACCGAACCATCGGAGGGAAGTCGGTGATCATGACAGAAGACGCCTTCAGTTCAATCCACGGGTCCATTTCGATTCAGAAGAAGACCCCGTCACAGAGCGAGCTCCTAATCAACAATACTCTAGCGGCGAGGAAGTGGATGATAGGTACGAAGCCGATCACCTTCGGAATCATCGTCACCAACAACATCGGCATCACTCCAGTGAATTTAAGGTGAAGTTGGATATTCCGTTCTTCGAAGGACATCTTCATATTGAAGATTATCTCGATTGGGAGAAGGCGGTGAAATTTTTTTTCGATTATATGGATATTGATCCGGAAAAGCGGGTGAAATATGTGGCATGCCGATTGAAAGGAGGAGCTAGCGCATGGTGGGAGCAAACATTACAGTCACGCCGGCGAGATGGCCAGGGTCGAATCCGAAATTGGGCAAGAATGAAGCAACTGCTGCGAGCCCAATTCCTTCTGACCGACTTTGAACAGATATTGTACATGAGGTATCAACATTGTAGCCAAGGCGCAAAATCGGTGAGCGAATACACAAAGGAATTCAACCGACTAAGCGCTAGGATTGATCTCAACGAGTCAACCAATCAGTTGGTAGCTCGGTTTATTGGAGGCCTCAAGGATAGCATTCAAGATCAATTGGAGCTGAATTCCGTGTGGTCGATGCCTCAAGCCGTGAACCTAGCCATGAAAATCGAAATGCAGCGGAATCGCAAGTCGAAATTTCCCTCTTCTCGGCGACATTGGCAAGAACCTGTAACTAGCCGCAATTATAGTAAACCGCAATCAGCAATGCATCCGCCGCCGAGTACCAATGCAGTGTCCCCTATTACTGGAACGACGGGTATCGGGACAGAAGGAAAGAATATACCAAAACCAAAGGCGGTCACCCCTGCTAATCCCTATGCGAGGCCGTCTACGCTCAAATGTTTTCGATGTTTTCAACCCGGACACAAGTCTAATGAGTGTCCCCAACGACAGCAGGTGTAATTGGCAGAAATGGAGGATGGAAGGGATCCCGACAACATTGAAGGAGAACAGGATGATGAGGCGGAAGACGTACATGTTGATGAGGGGGAGCCATTCATTGGGATCTTGGAGAAACTTTTATTGGCACCTCGCCAATATGAAGCTTCGCAACGACACGCCATTTTTAAAACCCGTTGCACTATAGGGGGAAAAGTATGTGATCTACTCATAGACAGCGGGTGTACCAAAAATATCATCTCAAGGGCTGTCGTGCTCGGCCTGCAGTTGAAAACAATGAAGCATCCGCATCCCTACAAAATCAGCTGGGTCAAGAAAGGGATGGAGATCCTAGTCACGGAATCTTGCCGTGTAGCTTTTTCCATCGGCAAACATTACACGAGCGAAGTATTGTGCGACGTCTTGGAAATGGACGTGTGCCACTTAATCTTGGGCCGTCCATGGCAGTTCGACATGGGAGTCCAATATGACGGAAGGGCAAATGTATATTCCCTAGATTGGAAAGGGCGGAGGTTGCGGCTGCTGCCCGGTGCAACTAGTACTGCGTCACCAAGTAAAGAGCCGGCTAAGCAAGCGGCTATACATTTGGTTGCTAGCACCAAGCTGGTGCAAGATTGGAGGGAGTACGCTCCCATGTTTGCTTTGGTTATTACTGAACCAAACCAAGACAGTGAAGTACCATCTCACCCATCTGACGTCGTCGAGCTCCTGGAACAATACCGAGACGTTATTCCCACTGAATTACCTGCGGAGCTTCCTCCATTGCGGAAGATTCAACACCAAATTGATTTCACACCAGGTGCCACATTGCCGAACTTACCGCACTATAGGCTCAACCCGAAGGAACAAATGATTCTGCAAGGGCTGATCGATGATCTATTACAGAAGCAACTAATACAAGTGAGTCTAAGTCCTTGCGCCGTGCCGGCCCTATTAGTACCCAAGAAGGACTATCGACAGTCGAGCAGTTAACAAGATCACGATCAAATATAGATTCCCCATGCCTCGCATTGATGAACTTCTTGATCAGCTCACGGGATCGGCGGTGTTCTCTAAATTGGATTTGCGCAGTGGATACCATCAGATTCGCATCCGACATGGCGACGAATGGAAAACCGCTTTCAAGACACCCCAGGGGTTATACGAGTGGAGAGTTATGCCGTTTGGTTTGTGCAATGCCCCTTCTACGTTCATGAGGATGATGAATGAGATCTTAAAGCCTTTTTTGGGAAAGTTTTGTATCGTATACTTCGACGACATCCTTGTCTATAGCTCGGACCGGCTACAACACCTCCAACATTTGAAAGACCTGTTCAAGGTTCTACATGAACAGAAGCTTTACGTCAATCTCCCAAAATGCGAGCTGGCTACTTCCAAGATGAAGTTTCTCGGGTTTATTGTCTCCAACAAGGGTATAGAGATGGATCCACAAAAAGTCTCGGCCATTCGGGATTGGCCCCAACCCAATTCGTTTTTTGATGTGAGAAGTTTTCATGGGTTGGCCAACTTTTATAGAAGATTTATCAAAAACTTCAGCCTCATCATGACACCTATCACTGATTGTATGAAGTGTAAAGTATTTAAATGGGATACTGCACAAGAACAGAGTTTTGAAGCCATTAAAATGGCCTTAACAATAGCACATATCTTGGCATTTCCGAGTTTTGAAGAACCGTTTGTTGTTGACACGGATGCGTCAGCCGTCAGCATTGGTGCCGTGCTGTCCCAATTGGGGAAACCTGTGGCTTTTTTTAGCGAGAAACTATGTTCGGCCAGGCAGAAATGGGCAGCATATGAGCAAGAATTATATGCTATTATTCGGGCGCTCAAACAGTGGGAATCCTATCTTCTACATCAGTATTTTATTCTATGTAGTGATAATAAAGCATTACAGTATTTGAACACTCAAAAAAATATCAATCGAATGCATGCTCGTTGGCTTATGTTCTTACAACGATTTTCATTCACCATAAAGCATAAGCCGGGAACCGAGAATCGCGTGGCCGACGCACTCAGCCGAAGGGCAGTCCTACTTATGCAATTGCAGACAGAGCTCGTGGGAATTGACAATCTGAAAGAATTGTACGAGGGTGATTTGGATTTCGGAACAATATGGACCCTCTACCAAGAAAATCTGCAACATGAAGACTACTCGGTTCGACATGGCTTCCTTTTTAAACACAATTTATTATGCGTACCTATCTCTTCGTGGAGGCAACACCTTATTCGGGAAACCCATGGTGGAGGACTCGCAGCACATCTTGGAAGAGATAAAACCCTATATCAATTACAGTCTCAATTCTTTTGGCCACGGTTGCGTCGTGATACCTTCTGGTTTGTGGATAGCTTCGAGGATAAGATCCAGTGTTTTGGATCGGACTAGCACGAAATCAAGGGCTAGACATTGATAGAGATGGAGCATAACAACCACTGATGTTGATGACCAACAAGAGTATCATTGTTAGAACCCTTACAAACAAAATGATAAATATGATAAGATAATTAGACAACTTTAGACCTTCTCTAAACCTTCAGTAGTAGACTAAGGAAAGAAAATAATAGTACTTTAAAATTATCCAAAATTTTAAATTCAGGAAGAAAAAGGGGAGAGTTATAGCTCAATTTAGATATTTATTTGCCCTAATTCTACCTAATGAAAGATAATTAGATCATACAAATATTTTTTTTACTCCTTAAGCACTTACTAACAGCTAATTATCTATGATTATCAACTCATAATGATCTTCATTTGTTCTAGCCGACATGATAATAGTTGCATGGCATTGTGTTAATTGCCAAATCCAACACATGAAAATATTTATAGTTTTAATGAATAGCTTTTAGATCTGCTTGGATTTGATACAGTTAGTAATAGTCGAGCTTATCCCAAAGTGATTTTGTCTTATTATTAGTTGAAGTTTGTGGACTTTTCTTTTGTTTATTGGTGGCTGATTCAGCCTGACAATCCAATAAGGAAGTGTACAAAAGTGTGCGATTAGTTTAGAAAAAATATGGCTCCAGAATATTCTTATTAAACTTTTTTCATAAATAAAAAATTAAATTATTATTATTAAATTATATTATATTTATTTCAAAAGAAAAACAAGTGGTAATAGATATTTATTTTATTTATGTTGTTTTTTAATTTTATGTAATTATTAACTGATTTAAGTTATTTTAAAATATAAATAAATATTCTTACAAGCAATTCCTTTTTTTTTTTTTAAATCCAGAAGAAAAGAACTTATCAAATTGTCAGTCAAAATCAGAAGCTATTTACTAATTAAAATTTAAAACACAAATTTTCCCAACAAATTTGAAAAAAAAAAAAAAAAATCTTCTCCCATTTTAATTTTTATACTCAACCGACCAAAACGTGGAAAGGTCTTTCAATTCAAAATTTTAACTATTTTATTTCATTTTTTAAATACAGAGTCTAAAGCTCCAACGTTTTTTTTTTCTTGGAAAAATTAAAGCTCTAAAGTTAAGAAAACCTCCTTTTTGCGCTTTATTTGCTTTTTTTTTTAATTTATTTATTTATTTTTGTTAGTTTTATCCTCCCATTCTTTTTTCGTTATCTTCCTATTTCTTCTTCCTTTCCGCCTTCTTTGAGAAGTTGATTGAATATCGAGGCCGTCATTGGTTGATTCAAAAAATTTTTAATTAAATGGCTATGAAGTAAAATTTAGATTTTGTTTTGGACTGCTTTCTTATTACTTTTTGAAACAGTCTTTTATCATAAAAAGTTTAATTTTTATATGAAAAAATTTTTTTATGAAGCAATAATTTTTATAATAAAAAGTTATTTTAAAAAACAATAAGAAATCCGTCCAAATGGAGTCTTAGTGTTGGATGTAAATTTATTCATAGATGCCCATATTACTATAAGATCAATAGATAAAATTGAAAAACTACATTATATTTGAGTAAGTATGGAGGGTTAAGCTTGGTTTGGGACATCTGCCTTACTGCTTTTCAAAGCAGTTTTTTAGAAAAATATTTTTTGAATTAAAAATTTTTTTACTGAAATGCTACTTCAGAAAATAGTAAGAAAGAAGTTCAAAATGAAACCTTAGAAAAGAGCCCAGGAGTTTGAAAATAAAATTCACAGGTAATATGATGAAAAAATATCTAAAGCATGCATTTTCATCATTTATTTGTAAGACACAAAGTGCTGCAGGATCTCCTAAATCTTGAAAAGGAAAAATAAACTCATGCTGCAATTATTATGATTATTCCTTGTGATTCCACCTCCGCACAGCTGAGACACCCAACTAAGGTTTCATTTGGGATAGTTTTTCTACTGCTTCTTAAAGTATTTTTTAAGTACAAAATTTTTTTGAACTAAAAATTTTTATATTAAAAAATTGCTTTAGAAAGTAATAAGAAAGTTGTTCTAAGTATTTTTGTTTCCGGTAATCTTATCTCAACAATTCAAGTATATCTAGCAACTCTTATCTCTACCATTAGATGCATTACTCTTAAGATATAAATTTCACCTCTAACCGTTTCCAAAAAACGAGTGAAATACAATTTATAGCATGAGTAAAAATTCCAAGTGTTTTTATGGTTTCACAAATTTCTATTAGTTAACTTGTTGATGTATTATGTGTGTTATAGTAAAGTTTTTGTGGTTTCAGAACCTTATCAGCTTCACCACTTCATCGTATTTATTCATCACAAATGAACACCTCTGACATGGCAGCTCCATTGGAGTCAACCAGGGAAACTAGCAGTTCTAGTTCTCTGCTAGCTGATCTTCACATTCTAGCTCAATTAAAGGTCCTTATGAACAATGTGAAGGGTATTATAAACTCCTTTGTTACTACAAAAAACCATCTTTTCTGGCGTTCTCGGATTCTTAAAGTTTTTACATCAAATGGCTTTGATGGATTCCTAACTGGAACTATATCTCTACCTCCCAAATATTTACTAGTTGTAAATGACATTCTTGCTACTAATCGCAGCTATAATCAGTGGTTGCTAGTGGAACAAAATCTTACATATGCTCTCAATTATATTTTTTCTACTCCTTATTGCCTTATGTCTGAATCTTAACACCTACAATGAAGTTTGACAAACCCTAGATATAAGACTGAAGTCTTCTAATTGATCTCACATTTATGGATTTGGTCTAGGTATTCCTCGCACGAACCAGCCCAAGCGTCCGCCCCATCACAACTATGTAGAACCGAGCGAGCCACGCTTTTCGCTTGCAAGCAAACCGTGCGAGCAAGCCGTCTGATCCTTTCTCTCTCTAGTATGATTCTCTCTCTAATCTCATGAATCATGCAATTTGTTGCTCTTAAAATTTTCCCGCTCTCTCTTGCCTTCTCATCTAAATATAAGAAAGGGTTGGGGGTTAGGGCATCAATTATCTCTCAGTTCTCTTACCACTCTCACCAACCACCAAACCTTCATATTCTCTATCTCTCGCAGCTATCGAATGATTTTCTTCCTCTCATAGCCGCCATCACATGAATTTCTCAGCCTTCCATCTCCTTTGATCACCAACTTCAACGAGCAATCCTCATTTGCAACAAATATATTTATCCTTGTAAGTAATCGTTATTTATTTTGGGATAAACATACCTTTCTTTTTTAGGGGCATTATTTTGGTAAACCTTTGGATATTAGGGTATTGGTCATGTTTCTATAAATTCTTTTATTTTACGCATATAAATTATTCTTGATTTATTTCTAGATTCTCATATGTTAGTAAAGATCTGGATGTTAATGAATTTTTTGCAGGTGGTCATGCTTGTGCATGAGTATAAAAGAGGGCAAATTAAAATGTGATTAACAAATTTTCTGTAGCTGTTCTAATTGCTCAGCCCTTTAAAATTAAAAAGTATGGTCAAGTGAATGTGTTGGTACAAAAGTGAGCAATAATATATATATAAATGCTTGAGATGATTTTTGTGATTTTATATAAACTGTTTAGGATAACTTAGAGGTTGTTTGATTCTTTTAATTTTTTCCTAATTATAAACTTAAAACGAATTGTAAAAGTTAATTAAAGTTGAATATTTAATATCTAATTTGGAATCAAAAGAGGAAAGATACATCCCTAAATGAAGTTTTCCTTCCATTTGGAGATTCATATTTGGATAATTTAAGGTCCAAAGAGAAAGGAAACATAACTTTGGGGAGTTCTTTTCATTTGAATATTCCGACCTGATAAATCTAGGGTACTCGAAGAATAAAGAAACTGATGAAATGAAGACAAAAAATATTCCACTTTAAAACTTGCTTCATCAGTATGAAACTATGAGATGTTGTCAGTGGAGTCCATCAACTTTTAATTTTAATAAACCCTGATTTGTATATTAAGTGGCACTTGCCACATGTTTTATTAGTTGATTTCATTTGGGCTATATGAGTTTTTCTTTACATTACTTTTTTTTTTTGTTAAAACCCACTCATGGGGCCTATGCGTTAATATTCAAAAAAGCGGTTACAAGGTCCTTAGAAGGAACCTTCAGCTCACTACTGCTCGGAAGAGCTACACATAAAAAAGGAAAATAAAAATCTATGAGCCGATGGTTCCTTTTCCTACAATTACAAAAATAATTCAAAATTAAGACCGGTCTGTGAGTCAACAGATCCCAAAAAAGGAAGCTCATGATGTATTCATTCCGCTCAGTCTTCCTGCAAAAAAAACCAATAACAACAACCAAAATTTGCAAAATTCGAAAATAAACATACCTTGCCTTCATAGCCTAATTTGTCGTAACAAGTGAATAACATCCAGCTCTCCCAAATATAAGCCGCAACCAAGCACGACAACACCACCTCCCCCAGCATACAAGGATGAGCAAAAATAATCTTACCAAAATCACCACTCCAATGCAAATAACCCAGGGGAACCAACGAAAGAAAGATGTTACCAGTAAATAACCCCTCATACGAGAAACTGGAGCAAACAAAATCATACCCCGCAGCAGCAGCAACAGTATAGAGTTTAGCCAAATTAAAGAGCACAGTGTAATGACCAAAACTCCGCCAAAAACAACCACCAGCCATCCATAGGTGTGCAGCAACCAAACGAAATAGACTAACGAAATTCCCACGATAGAGATTAATCCACCAAAAGGGCAAGCTATCCCTGTAAATGTCCAAAGTAATAACAACAAAACAACCACTAATACTAACAGAGTAACCGGGCACACCCAGCAAAACCATACAGAAATAATTCCAAAACCAGCAATGACCAGCCAAAAACCAAAATATTCCAATCATCAGCCACCAGACCACAAACAACAATAGCAGATACCACCACAGACAATTAGCCACTACAAAGGAAATAAAACAGAAATTACCCATACCTGACGTGAGGCAGAGAAGATTTATCAGACATCAACAAACCTTTAAAAGCATTATCTAAATTCAGCGCATCCACTTCCTCATAAACATTAAGATTTGCTCCCTTCTTAGCTAACCAATCGGCACATCCATTTCCTTCCCTAAAAATATGAGAGATTACAAACTTTATAATATTCAATAGCAAATTAATTTTCCTAATAATATAAAAACATTGCGCATTTCCATAAGAACCATCTCTAAAAATTTGAACCAGACACAAAGAATCAACTTCAATCCAAACCCAATTATACCCAGTTTTAATACACAATTCTAAGCCGCATAACAGAGCATATAACTCAGCCACCAGCACATCCAAATGTTTCATAGGAGCAGCAAAAGCAGCTAACATGTCTCCATTACAATCCCGAATAAGACCACCCACACCAGCCTTCGTCAAACCCACCATACCGTCAGTATTTAATTTCACAAAAGGATGAATAGGCTTCCTCCAAACAATAACAGAATCCTCCATAGTACTATTAACCCAGTCAACATTAATACCACAAATTCTAGCTAAGTGCTTACATCTAGAAAAAGATTTAGAATTAATAATCTTATAATTATATAACTGTAAAACCTTTCTTTTAATATTATTAATAACAACAGCCGCTTCCATCTTAATATTATCATGTTTAGCCTCATTACGTGCTTTCCAAAGAAACCATAAAATGATGATCGGCAATAGATTAAAAACATGACCTTTGTTGGGAAGTAACCAGCCATCCAACATTTCGGATAAAGTATAGAGTTTAGACAAGGAATTCTTACCAGCAATGTCATTGAAGTAAGCCCACACTTGCTCAGCAACCACACCATTAACAAAAATGTGATCAATATCTTCACTCTTATCACAACATAAGCATTTCGACGCCAAAATAAAGCCTTTTTTTTGCAACAAATTATCAACCGGAAGGAAACCTTTTAAGCATCTCCAAACAAAAGTAGAGTAAGTAATAGGAAAGGAGCTATGCCAAATGGCCGCAAATCTAGGACATTTATCGTAAGAAGTGCGCACTTTATCCCAAATTTTACCAAGGTGAAACTTACCATTAGACGTGGCAGAGCATAAGATTGAATCATTACAATTCACTTGTAAGGGAATTTTCTTAATAATATCAACTAAGCAATTAGGCACACAGCTATTCAACTTGTCTACATTCCAAGCATTGTTTAAAATAAAAGAAGAAACTTTACAAGATTCCAAAGTATGAGTGGAAATGTACGAATCAATAGAAAAATCACCCAGCCATTTATCTTGCCAAAAGAAAATATCAATCCTACCCAATCCCCACTGAATGAAATTCTCCGCTTCCCACTTAATATTACATAACCTTTTCCACGTCAAGGAATCAAAATTTTTGAAAACACACAACAAAGGGTTCATGTTATTACAGTACTTCACATTCATAAAACGAGCCCACAAACTAGCTTTAGCTCTAAAAGAAAACCATAATTTATGGGAAAACAACAAGGCAGTTTCAAATAAACTCTTACAACCCAAACCCCCTTCATCCAACACACCACAAACTTTGTTCCAAGCAGCCCAGTGAATAGCCTTAGAGTTACCTTTAGAACCCCAAAAAAATTTATTAAACATTCTTTCTAATCTAGTGCAAATAGCGGCAGAAGGCATTAAAGTATGAAACAGATATATAGGCACGGAATTGAGAACAGACTTAATAAGAACAAGACGAAGAAATTGTTGCATGCTCCTTACATTACTTATGTGTTAGAAATTGTTTGCTTTTATATAGTTTTTTTCTTGCATGCTCCTGTTTTCAAATATATTTTGTTAGGCTCTTAAGGATAAAAAATCCTTATACTTATAATTAAATAAAAAGAAATAGGGTCACATAGAAAGATAAACACTCCTAAGAAGTAAGCCCGAAATATCCATGAGTTTTTCATGCATTCATATCTATCTTCTCTCCTTACTAGGCACCTTCTCACATAGTGGTCGTGGTAGACCACCTGACATTTAATGGTGCAGTTTTGTCTAGGGAATGATGTCCTCCCTAAGAAAAAAACCTATATTTTATGCCTATTTTTAAAGTTCACAACATATCATTTTTTCATACAAAGTCAATTTGTATGCATTACATTGAAAATAAATAAAAAATTAATTAAACTTTGACTACATCATGCATAGCCATACCACTGATAAGTAAAGGAGCTACTTAGGAAATTCTCTAGATGTTAGCTCCAAAATTCCAAAAACTTAAACAATATGACTACCCATCTTTCATGAGATTGAAATCATGGGTTTAAAGCGCCTAGGTGGATTAGCTGGCTTTTTAATCCAAATCGATGTAAGTCTAAAGTGCATTGGTTAGGTTTGGGTCTTTACTACGTGATAACCCAGTTTAGATCTAGGTTCCGTGGTAGACCAAAAATCTTAAGTCTCCAATATAAAAAATTTAGTCTCAAATTTCTAATAAAATATCAACTTAAATTAAATGTTCTCTTCTCCAACACTTTAAAGCCCAACATAGGATGGGCCACACATAGATTTCAGAATCCCAATGTGTTCCCAACCTTCCATTCCTTTGCCTCCAAAAATAAGTGTTTCAAATTTAATTTAATCCCAATTGAAATTTGTAAAGTATCTTACCTTTCATATCACTCCTTGAAAGATTGAAATAAAATTTTTATAATTGTTCTAATCGAGAGTATTCATAGGAAGCTTAACCATCCCATGTTGTAATGAACTATAAAGGCATGCTTTTGTAGGAGATTTAAGACCCCAGATTAAAAAAATAAAATCCATTCTATTTTAGCTCCTAAATAGGATGGGAGAAAATTATTCTTTTGAAAAAAAAAATATTTGAGACAATCATTATTGTCATATTCAAATAATTAATAATAAATGATATTTTTTTATCTTTAAAAAAATCTATCATTTATCATTACAACCTTGATTATGAGATTAATAATAATAATACATCTAGATTATCATAGCTAAGTATATGAATGTACATCATTTTGACCTTTCGGGGTCATAAATAGTTACTTCTTGAATTTGACTATGATAGTCCGGTTGAAATTTATATTTTTTGTAATATGAACCCATTAGATAATGGTATTCTCACCTCCCTAGGTCATGTACTATTTATAATAATGTGTTCAATTTCAAAATTAAAAATTTGAAAGTCTATATTAATTTTTTTCCAAAAAATAATCCAATTGATTGCATCCCTCCAAAAGTTGCAAACAACGACATTGTGGTACAACACGTTGGAACTTGATATAACAAACTTTTGACTTTCCCACTACCATGATGCTTAACATGTATGAGTGTGTTGAGGAGTTTGAAGCGACCGCCACCATAACATTTTGATAACTCAAATAATTGTGCTTGAATTGATATTGTGGTGCTCGAGGTTGTGATCTGACACTATTTATATTAAAAAACTTCAAACTTAAAGTTGCAGTACTGCATGGTTAGCAATGTGACACTATGGGGTTGATTTATCATTGCGGTGCTCAAGGTCCCAGCGCTATGGTGCATATATTGATTTTTTTCATATATATTTTGCACATAAGGTAAAGTATACCACACATTTCACATTATCCATGGAGCACAAATCTTACATAACCAAAGAAACTTCTAATAAAAAATAAGAACATCATTCACACACAATCAATTCTAATTCACAAAGATGAACAAAAATCATGAATTAACATGCACATATACAATATGGCAATACATATTTGGGTTGCCTCCCAATGAGCACTAAATTAGTGTTCAACTAGACTATGTTAAGCACTATTCAAGATGAGCCAATGCTATGATACTCCTAGACCAATCTATATCCCCACCCTTATAAGGCTTTAGTCTATGACCATTAACTTTAAATGAATGACAATACTTCTTATATTTAATTTCTATAACTTCATAAAGATATACATGATAGTGAATGGATCAAATCACATAGACTTAAACTTTCTAGAAAAATCTTAATTTAGAATTATAAAATAATACTTCTTGTTCAGGTGTAAATTCTTTCTTAATAACCCTACGATCATGCCATTTCTTACATAGCTCTTTATAATGCTTTACATTTTCATAGACATCGAATCTAAATTCTATAAGTTCATTCAGCTTATTAGTCTTTTTTCCTTAACATTCTTAAAATTTAAATTTAATTTCTTTATATCCCAAAAAGAATTATATTCTAATACTATTTAAAAGTGACAAGCTTTCCTAAAAACTAATCTATAGGGAAACATTCCAATAGGAGTCTTAAATGTAATCCTGTAAGCCCATAAAATATCATCTAATATAATAGATCAATCCTTCATATTTGGGTTTATAGTTTTTTCTAAGATTTTCTTAATCTCCTTATTACTAATTTTAGCTTGACCACTAGACTAAGTGTCATAATTTTTTTTTAATGCTTAATATCTTTGCTAGAAATTAGGTTTCCTACTTTTCTATTACAAATATCCCCATTACTAATTACATATGAGGTGTTCCAAATCTGGAAAAAAAAAACATTTCTCCTTTAGAATCTTATAACTTGGGCATCGAACACTCCTATTGAAAGCTAAAACTTTTATCCACCTAAATATATAGCGAACAGCTATTAAAATATATTGATTACTAAATGACAAAATAAATGGTTTATAAAGTTTAAATCCTAAGCATCAAATATCTCAACTTCTAACATAAAATTCATGGACATTTCATTAAATTTTGCAATGTTACCTACCCTCGAACATCTGTCACATTTTTTTAAACATATTTAGTAAAATCCTCAAATATGGTGGGCCATTATAATTCAGTGCATATAAGGGTGTCAATATTTGTGACAACCCGAATACCCGATCCTAACCTGACCCAAAAATTTTGGGTTTAGGTCAACCCGTTTCACAAATGGGTCAGGTTCAAGTTCCAGGATTTAACCTGTCTGAAAAAATGGGCCGGGTCTAGGTCAACCCGCTAACCTAAAATTTACCTGGATTGACCAGTCAACTATTTGCATGATTGCCTCAAGTCTCGCATCTCATCAACGCTTCTGTGTTGTGTTAGCTCAGCCCATTCCACAGCATCAAGATGAAGCCCATCAGCCTGTTAGCTATCTGCATCATGTCAGCTCAATAGTCAGCCCGCCAGCCATCCGTGTGCCACCCACAGTCAAAGGTTGCTGCAACTTGCCACCTTGTCGGTATCTTGAGGATCAAGCCTCCGCCATCTATAGCCTCCTCCTTCAAAAATAGACTCCACCGTCACTGCCATCCTACATCCGCTCCGCCATCATTGCCTCCACCATCAACAGCCCTGCCGCTACCTCTTTTGTCACTGCCACCTCCATCATCGGCTCCAACCCATTATCTACAGAGGTTGAAGATAAGCTCGTGATCTGGGTTGGTGGGTCATGTCGAGTTGACCCCGATCCAAAGCAGGTCGAGTTTGATTCTGAAAAAATGATCCGCTTATAGAAATAGGCCATGTTCGAGTTGACATGTTTATGGCTAAGTCAAGTTGGGTTTGACCCAAACCTGACACGTTGACCCGAAATGACACCCCTAATTGCATAATCTCATATGTAGTTTTATATCCTCCAAAATACTCGTTATAATTAGAATCATGAAACTGGCTAATTATCTTTTGAGTTTCTTCTAATGGGACACACCTTATAGTGTTTTGATCGCTACACGTCCAAAAAAGATATAGATCATCTCAAAAATAATACCTAGCATCATGCAATAGTTTGACATATCAACTGGTGTAATACCATTAACACTGTAGTTGACAACGTTAACATACCAAGGTAAATCAATGTCATAATGTAGAGTAACAGCTTCTCATCAGGAATTAATTCATTAATTTCAAAATCATTATACACAGAGTCCTCCCCCTCTAATCTAGATAAATGATCAACAACCTTATTCAGAGAATTTTCTATCTAAAATTTTTACATCAAATTTTTGTAGTAGTAACATCCATCTAATCAATATTTGTTTAAGTCCTTTTTTTAGTTAATATATATTTATTATCAGAGTAATCAATGAAAATATTAACTTTGGTGCCATTTAAATATGATCAAAATTTATCAAATGCAAAGACTATTGCTAACAATTCTTTCTCAGCTATCATATAATTAATTTATGCATTATTCATTGTTTTATTATCATAATATATAGTGTGAAATTTCTTATTCCATCTATGCCCTAAAATTACTCTAGTGGTATAGTCATTACCATTACGCATCTATTCAAAATTTAAAGATCAAGAAAATGAAAGATGATAAATGTAATAGCTAATCACTTCTTAAGTTTTTCAAATGCAATTAAACAATAAGAGTACAACTCAAATGGTACATCCTTCTCAATTAAAAGACATAGGGGTTTCATAATTTTAGGAAAAATTATAGATCTCTTATAAAAATCGGCATGACCTATTAATTTTGGACTCCCTTTACAAAAGTAGAAGGTAGAAAATTCTTAATTACCTAGTTCTTCACCTTATCAACATCAATACCCTTTCTAAAGATTTTATGTCCAAGGATAATGTGTTCTTTAAGCATAAACTAGTATTTTTCTCAATTGGGAATAAGGCTAGTTTTCTCACATCTATTCAAAACAAGTTCTAAATTATCTAAATAAACATCAAATGTTGTTCCAAGGATAAAAAAGATTATCCATAAAGATTTTAATGCCCTGCTCTATGAAATCCGAGAAGATAGACATTATGCATCATTGAAATATTGCAATGGCATTACACAATCCAAAGGGCATTCTTCTAAAAAAAAGTTTCATAGGGACTTGTAAAGGTTATCTTATATTGGTCTTCTAGTGCAATAGGAATTTGATGCTATCTTGAATAGTCATCTAAGAAACAATAAAAAGGATGTCCTGTTAACCTATCAAGCATTTGATCTATAAAGGAAAACTAAAAACGATCCTTCCAAATGGCCTTGTTGAGTTTCCTATAATCAATATAAATCCTCCACCCAATTATAATTCTAATCAAGATAAGTTCATTCTTCTCCTTTGTGACTACAATTAACTCTCCTTTCTTACAAACACAATGAACTAGGCTAACCTAATCACTATAAAATATAGGACAAATGATTCCTACATCTGATCACTTAAGGATATCCTTCTTAACTAGTTTGTAGCAGGGTTTAACCTCTATTGGTTACAATAACTGAACAGTCCACTTTCCCATTATCTCAGCACTTATAATTTCGATTTTTTGTTCATGTAATTAGGTCCATAGGATGATAACCAACTATGGCTATATGTATGCGTTACTGTAATGAATTCTGTAGAGAAACTTTTAGAGAGATTTCATATAATGAGAAGTCTATTACCTGAACTTCTGTTTTACTCAAGTGTTATCATCTACTAGCACTGGTTAAAGCCACATCGATTGACTTCCTAATATTAGGGAAATTACGATACAATATTGATTTAGAAGATAATGTGAGTGCCATAATCAAATACCAGATGCTTGCCAAGGATTTTTTTTCTTCATTTATTAGCACGCTACTAAAATAATGACTTTTCGAAGCAATTTTTTTGATGATATTAGTGGTAGTTAGAACCGGCCAGTTATGACCGCCGCTAAATCTATCGTTTTCGTGGAATCTATTCTGCCGGTCCAAAAACCGCTGCGGAATGTTGTTGTGGTGCATAACAATTACAGCGGAAGTGCAACTGTTTTAAAACCACTGCAAAGTAATTAATGATGATAACTCCAAAATAAAGCTCCGGTGGCCATATTTTTGGTAGTGCGTCTTGTTTCTTGTATTACAAATGTCCAAATACTTGAATTCTATAATGGAACTTTAATTAGACACAAAATGCTAAAATACAATTCCAAGTTGGCATAGTAAGGTTCCTCAGCACCATCATTTTCCATAATGACAAAATGAAGATGCTCAAGCTGGGAGTTAATGTTAAACCTGTCGCTGCATGATTAGTTGGCAAATTACTGTGGAAGAAAAGCTTTTAAGAACCATGATAGCATGAGATGAAACTTTCAAAAACCTTCTCGCTAGGAAAGAAGAACAGGCAACAAATGGCTGCAAGAGATTCTTAATTATATTAAAAAATAAAAACGAGATGCCATAATGGACAAAGTCATAGAAAGAGATGAGAAAAATACAGTCACACTTTAAGGTTTTATTAAGAACTGTATAAAAAATAACAAGTGACGACATAGGTCGATGGGAGGAAGAAGAAGCAATGGACAGCTAAAGAAAGGAGCAGCAATGGCCACCTGGAACAAGGAGTGGTATCAGTCAACAGGAGATTGAGATGAAGACGCACAAGTACAAGTGGAAGGAACAGTTAGAGCAAGGGCGCAGGTTTTCTAAAATGGATGAAAGGGATTGGTCGGGCATATAAATATGCTTATAACAATGACTTTAACTGTGCTGACTCGACTCGTTAACGAGCTCATAAGCCGGATTTATTCAACTACAAGTTAGAATTCAAACATAATAATAATAATAATAATAATAATAATAATAATAGTTAGAATTCGAGCACTTATATCAAATGAACTTGAGGTGAACATAGCCCAACCGGTAAGCTCCTTATTAACTTAAAACATATCTTAAATTTAATTTAAATTTAAATTAATAAAATTTCTAGCCTTTTTAAATTAATTATATATTAAAATGAAAATAAAAATGATAAAAATGTTAATTTAAAACTAAAAAATCGAGTCAAGAATTGAGTCAAGTTTGAGCTTTTCAAATGAGCTCGAGCCTATAAATATTATAATGAGCTGAGCTTGAGCTCACGATAAGAACTAAATAAGCTTAGCTCAACTAGGCAGATACTCGACTCATTGTAACTTTAACCACTGTATTGATGCTCTAGTGGTTTAAAGTTTAAACTGTAGCTAAAAATCAAAGTTAGCATCAATGAATAAATTGTTGGTTGCGAGTGGCACCATAGGTGCTGAATTTGTATGATGAGGGGAATTAAAATAAATGGTAAAGGCTATCTTAATCCAAATTACAACAATGAAATTTATTGTTTACCAAATTTCAAAATAAATAAAAAAATCAAATAAAATCTACAATTTTGAGTTCAATTACATTTTAATTCCATTTGGTTAAATTGATTGCATGCTTCTTTGTTCTTTCTTAGGCTTTTTGTGATGTTGCATGTGATCTTATAAATGGTCCCCTTTGATAATTTTTTTTTATGTTGGGCTTCAATTCCATAAATATTAATGGGATAAAATTTCATAAATAAATAAATATATACTTGCACACACATGCATACAGAGAGACACACACCCAATATGAAAATTATCATTCTTAAGAATTGAGTCGAATTCAATCCAGTAAGCAAGGTCGCATGCGCAAAAAATTAGAAGATTAAAATTTCACTAATTTTAGAATATTCAAATGTGCATGAAATTCAGGAATTAATAGGGCTACTTGCACAATCTAGTCTATAAGTAAACCTTTAAATGGTGCTCCTAAAATTTCTTAAAATTTACTTAGGGTTTTAAAAAGGGAACAAAGTTTGTCAACTAAAATATTTTATGCTTATGATTTGAAATGAAATGTGTCATGTTCTTGATAAGTGTGAGCATCACTAAAACAAATATGGTACATAAGCTTTATATGATGTTGATCTACCCTAATATGTTGATTTTGGCAAGTGACTAGGGATGCATTGAGCTTTTGTGAAGCACTAGTACATTTTTTGTACATCAATTTTTAAAGCCAATTTAGTATATTTTCATTTTTTGTACATCAGTTGTGATGGCTCATAAGTCAAGTGCAGTGGTTAACTACACTCGAATTGGCAAGACATAACTCAAATTTATTACTTGTGTGTGGCAACTTAATAGGTAAGTCAAGAATAGTGAAAAGCTAAGAAAATTTTAGTGTGCGCTAAAACTAGCTGGTTAAATGCATGGTGACTTAGATGCTTTAAGCCTAGTGTGTTTGATAAAACTAAGCAAGTTGATGTTTAGTGACTTGCATCCAACATTTCTTATGTGTGTTATAATAAACCACCATGATGGACGAGCTCATTTATATCTAATTTGTATTTTAGACCTGGCAAATGAAAGTGTGTAGAAGTGAAAAACATGTAGCCCTAGTGAAAGAGGTCCAAGTTTAGGTCATTAGAAGTATTTAGTAATATAATGATTAAACCAAGGACGATGAAGATTCAATGGAAACCAAAGTGTACATATAGGGCTTGAGCTTATGAGTGTAATAATAATGAGTTCAACATTATACAATGTCTCATTTCTTTCCAACATTATAATTGGGGAAATATCTCATTAAAAAGAAAACTTTGATGCTTTTCTATTTTTCACAAGCCATTTAGTCAAGCTATCACAAATGTTTCTAAGGTTTTTTTTAATAGAATTATTATTTTTGTAACATTTACTTAACTTCATTTCATAATTCTAAAGAATTAACTAGTTCTATTTATAGACATCTTGCTTCAACTTTCCTTGATCTCCTAACAATGTCATCAAACTTTGTTAAAAAAAAAAAATACCTTTTTGGTAATAAATACTTTGAGTTATTTTATAGGAAACCTTATCTTATATTCTCCATTTATTAGGGGCATTAGCGTCATTATTTCTAATAAGATTCTCTTCCATAGTCATATGTTCATATTTTATTAAAACCAATTTGTATTCCTCTATAAATAATTAGCTTGACTATTGACCACTTGCTTCAACATCAAACATTATCTTATATTTAATTAGAGGGGATTCTATTCCCATTTTTTTAGAAAGATATATCTAAATTAAAATGTAGATGTGTAATAGATATATTCCCCTTTATGACGGGTGCCAGATGCAACATAACATGAAATAAATCAATTACTACTTTTTAATAAAATTATGATCTTCGATTTATTTTGATTATAATTTTTATTTTTGTGTATTTTGTTTAAAATAATTAGAAGATTTATTGTGGTGTAATGAAGCATACAGAGGTGTCATGCAACTTGGCTCACTTTTAGTCCATCCATGCAAACAAATTAGCTAAAGCTCATTAGCAACAAGACAGAAGGCTAACACCAATAGTGGGAAGTCTAAATGAAATTTCACCTCATTTAAATGTATAGTGGTTTAAGAATGAAGAAGTTCATGAGCCTATAAATTTTCTAAGCTTCATTTATGTATGTGCTAAGGCCACTCATTGAAATCTACACCATTAATATTACAATCATAACCATTGTTTTGAAAACCGGACCGGACCGGCCGGTTCGACCGGTTCAATCGTGAACCGGTCTTACAGCCGGTTCGGTCCTACCTAAGAACCGGGCTAACAACGAACCGGCCAAAACCGGCTTGAACCACCGGTTGAACCGGTCCGTTTTATAAGAACCGGCCAGTTCAACTAATAATATATTTAAATATTTTATTTTTATATAAAATGTTTAATTAATATTAAATTAATTTAAATATCATATATCTTATTTAATAATATGATTCAAAAAATTTATTATATTATATAGTAAATTAAATATATAAATAACGAAGCTCACATGATGCCATAATACCATGAAAGCTCTTAAAGCATGAGTACAAGGAAAGGTATATAAACAACACAACTTAGAATTCCTAAGTGATGTGGGACTAAATAACTAGTTGTTTTTTGTTTCAACATTCAACAATGTGCATTAGACTTGTTTGAATGAGAACTTGTTGGAAATTTTTTTTGTAGAATATTCAAATAAAAAATTATCATAATAATTTTTAAACTTTTTAAATTTATTATTAATTATATTTTTATAATTATTTAAATAAAAATAATTATTTATCATTTTTAAAGTTCTAAAACATTTTCTAAATGCGAAATTAAATGATAGAAAAATAAAAATCTTAAAAAATAATATTGTATGATTTTATAAATATAGTTTTATAATGTAAAATTTATATATAATTTATATATGAAAATTATGCATAAATATATAACATAAAGCAATTATTTATATCAAATATATATATTTATATATAAACTAACTTTTTATTAAATATAAATTAAAATAAAAAATTGAATATGTTTATATTTAAATTTAAAATTAGTAATTATTTATATTTAAATATATAGCATAAATATAATAATTATTTATATTTAATTTTAAAATTATGTAATATATTATATATGTATGAATTTTATTTATTTTTTAGGCTAACAATTCTTAGAATTATAAAATTTTTATGAATAAATTGTCATTATTATTATGTTAATTTTATTACTTTTAATTATATTAATATTTATTACGTCATCCGGTTCGACCCCGGTTCAACCGGTCGAACCATGAACCTCTCATTCTTCTGGTTCGTAGTCTGGTCCGGTTTTCACAACCTTGATCATAACAACAAAATAATAACATCAGTCCTTTATCGCACTATATGGGTTTATAGACTAAAGGAAAACTATAGTTTACCGGTCGAATTTTTGGCTGAATTACATCCGCCAGTGGTAGCGATGGTGTAACCGGTGGATATTCTGCTGGTAATATAGTCGTGGATTTTCTAATGAAAATTTTTCCTGCTAAAAATCTACCGACAAGTCTATTAGTTTATGTAAAACCAGTGGTAATTTTTGACAGAAAATGTGCTAGAAAATATCGGTAGAAAAGCCTTTGGCTTACTTAAACTCAACAAAATTATTCTAGTGAAAATTATGTCGAAAACATTTCTAGCGGAATATCCGCTGGAAATATTGTCGGAAATGGCCTTATTTTCCTTCTGTGGTCATATTCCTTCTCATTTCAATGCTTCTAAATTTCCTTCACACCCACTCGCGTCAATCACCTCTGGTAAAATGAACGCCGCCTCGCATCAATCGCCTTTAGTTGAACGAATGCCGCCTCCAGTAGAATGAATGTTGCATCTGTCATTATGTACATCGCTCCATTGCTGATGTTATCCACCTCAACTGTAAAAAATCCACAATAAGTAGCCCATTTATTTTTTCTTTGGTCATGGATGTTCTCAATAGATATTTTCAAGTGATTGTACCATAGTGTATGCATTTTGTTGATGATATTCTTCTTTTGATAAGACTAGAGAGGGAATTGACCGTTAAAGTAAAGGAATGTGGTGGTCTTATTGTGTGATAAAAAATTCCTCTCAAACTTAAGAAAAAATTCTATAAGATGTGGTGTGAATTACATTGCCTTACAGTGTAAAATATTGGTCATTAAAAGAGAATCATAACATTAAGTTAGGTGTTTGCAGAGATGAGAATGCTCGTGAGTTAGAGAGTCTCCTCAGATGGTTTGGTCACATAAAACAGTGGCCTCCTGATAACCTAGTTTGGAAAGTAAAGGTATTAGATTTGCCATATGTTAAGAAAGATGTAGAGGTATAGAAAGACTTGGATGTTTGTGACACAAGAAGAGTGCAAAATGCATTTTCATATGACAAGAAAGTCTGTAAATTTTCCAGAATATCTCAGTGCAAACTACGTTTTCACACAGGTACCCCCCTGAAGACAAATACACGCCTTTCCTAGCATAATAGAATTAAAGACTACGACCGTAGTGTCACTCGATACCAACTATGCACATCTTTCTTGATATGCCAGGAAAGCTAAGACTTCTTATATTTTTCCTAAATGGGGGAGACGTTTGGAGGCTGCCAAAATTTTTATTGATAAGAGATTTTTGTTAAATAACACCATCCAATTTATATATCAATTTGAATTTAATATATTTTCCTTCAACAGATGTTACTCCAATCTCTAATATTTTCATATTATATGTATGGTAAATTCTTAATATTATATATATTAGAAATCAATGAAGTTGGATGTATAATTGATTAGCACATGTACGAAAGACATTAATAGATAAGTTGATTAATATAGTGAATTTTTTTCATTCAGAGGGCCTATCAATTGCCAAACTTCATTTCATATGAAAAAAATTGATACCCATATTCTAAACATAAAAAACAAGTGCACATAAGATCAAATGATTTAATTATTGATCTATATCTTAGTGGATTTATGCCAGAATATTGGTCTTAGACTTCTCATGGTGAATACGAGCCATATTTTGATTCTCGATGTGACCCGTTTACAAGTTCAAATATAGTTGAGAAAGAAAATATCTAACCTATTAAGTAATTAGTTTATGATGTAACTGGAACATAATTTGAATAATATATAGAAACTCTTCAAATAAAGAGACAAGTATTTTTTATGATTTATTGCATGCTGCTCAAAAACCAATATGGAAGGAGTGCACAACTCACTTAGAGTTATCCATTGATGTTAAGATGTTAAGATCAAGGTAGAACATAATGTACCCCATGAATATTTTAATCAATTTATTGGGCATCTTAAGAAAACCAACCTGATAGATAATATAATTTTTAAAAATTTATATCAAACAAAAAAATTGATTTCCAAACTTAGTTTGACATATATAAAAATAGATTGTTATGTTAATGGATGCATGTTATGCTATAAAGATGATTTATCAGATATTGCATACTGTCATTATAATGTAACAAGATTTAAGCCAAAGTCAAGGATGAAATGAAAGCTGAAGGATGTACCAGTTAGCAAGATATTTTAGTTGCCCATAATTCTTAGAATATAATAATTATATGCATCTATGAGATCTGCTATACATATAAGAAGACATAGTGAACACATCTTTCAAGAGTATGCGATTACACATTCATTAGAAGTAGAAGGCTAGAAACACTTTGATTATACGCATCCCGTATTCATCATAAAATTAAGAAATGTATGATAAGATTTATGCACATATGATTTTACTTCGTTTAGCCAATCTGTTTTACCTTACTCATGTTGGCCCATGGTACTCTCTCTTTACAATATTTTTTTAGAGTTATGTATGACCACTCCTTACATATTTTTAACGCTGATCATTCTAAGGCCACATAATCTAAAAGTAAATATTGATGTATTCATGCAACTATTAGTCGATGATTCAAATTTATTATGACGAGTAAGTATATTTGATATCTCCACTAAACAAAATTTTATAATGAGGGCAGCATTGCTTTGGACAATTGGTGAATTTTTTTAGTATGATATGCTTTTAGGTTGGAACAATTCCAACAAGTTAGCTTATCTATATTATATGGAATTTATAAGGTCATTAACTTTAAAATATGGAGAGAAGAGCACTTGGTTTGATTGTCACCATATGTTCCTACCTGCAGGTCATCCTTTCAGGCCAAATAAGGATGTTTTTATTAAAAATAAAATGGTGATGTCACAGTCTTCTCCTAGATTAACTAGTAAAAAAATATTTGAAAGAGTGAGCTTCATGGCCACGATAATTAGTTTTTTAATATTAGTTAATTATAAATTATCAAGGTATGGTGTTAACCACAATTAGACCAAGAAAAGTATTTTTTGGTCCTTATTATATTAAAGAATAAATCTGGTTAGACATAACTTGGAAGTGATGCATATAGAAAAAAAAAATGTTTTTAATAATATATTCAATACGTATAGTCATGGACATGAAAGATAAATCTAAAGATAATATAAAAGAAATAATGGACTTAAAGGAGATTTGTAGAAGGAAATTTTTAGAGTTGAAGGATGGTGGAAATGAAAAACTTCTTAAACCAAAAGCTCTAGTCACCTTGACTTTAGAGTAGAGACGAGAAGTTTGTGAATAGGTATAGACTCTAAGGGACATGATGAAAATTCTTCTAATCTAAGTAGATGGGTTGATAATAGATATGAGAGATTATTTGGAATGAAAAGTCTTGGCTATCATATCTTCATAAAATATCTACTAACAACAGCCTTTTGTTTTTTGTAAGATTTAACTTTAAACCCTTGATTGAGCTAAGTATATTCTTCAAGGATTTATGTTCTTCAAAATTGAATGCAGAGCACTTTTTGATTCTTATGAACTAGCATATTCCTTTTATTATAAGTAAATATGAGAAGATATTTTTTTCAATATTTTTTGACTCTATGGAAAATCTACCTGTGTATTTATCATATGAGGCTATAATAAGTGGACCTATTTAGTATCGATAGATGTATCCTTTTGAGTGGTATTTAAATAAACTTAAGAAGAATGTTAAGAATAAAAACATATCCTAAAGACTCAATTTATGAAGCATATCTAATGTATGAAACAACCCAATTTAGTTTCTATTACTTTGACAAAACATCACAATCAACTAAGAATACTACAACTCAAAATATATGTCATACAAATTCATGTAGATCATCAAATATTTCTATATTTAATAGAAGTTGTGAACCCGTGAGTGCTAGCACCATGCGTTATTTGATTGATAAGGAGATAAGAACTGCCACATTGTATGCCTTCCTTAATTGTGATGAAACTGAGCCATATTTTGAGTAAGTATGAGTTAACTTATTCATACATTTGTTACTCAAAAATCATTATTATTTAAAATTTATAGAAGTTTCATTAATGGTTTGAGTATATCAGTATCAGTAGAAGTCCAAAAATAGTATAATATAATTCCCAAATTGGTTAAAAAATATGGTATATATTTTGACTATTTATTTATACTAATTTGTCTTAATTCATTAAAAAAATAATTAATATACATGCTATTAATATACTAATATTTGATCAACCAATTAGGTGCACACTCAAGATAGTAATTTATAGTATATGAGACTCTTTGATCTAGTATGGGGACTAAATAAATTACTAAAATGTTGGCAAAATTTTTTAGATAATGGCTGCAAATTTCAAACCAAATCATGGTGTGAAGGCAGGAAGACATAATTCTTGTGTTTATGTAAGAGGGAACACCCATACATGTGATGATTCTAAGTACTACGGGATATTACAAGAAATATTATAATTCGAATATCAAAGTAACAGGAACAATATATATAGATATATATATATATATATATATATATTCAATTATGACTAGTTTGGTCCAATGCATAATAGAGGTAAAAGAGTACATATACTTTATTGTATAATAGAAGTAAAGCAGGGTAGGAGATATGCAATATTTAACCCATTCAACATTGCTAGCCAGCCAAGCCAAGTCTATTTTGCGAACTATCTGAGTAGTTTATGAGGCAAATAAGATTGACTCTTAGTTATGAAGACCAAACCTAAGAGAGTCATTAAGAAAATCAAATCAATACCAATAATACATCAATAAGAGTTTATGTCAAACTTAAATGATCTTTTTGATGATGTGGATGGAAGTGAGTTGCACTTAGAGGAAGCAAATTTAAATATAGAGAAAAATCATGAGGAATCTTATAATGATGAAAAAGTTTCTTCATATGAAAATGAATCAATAAATGATCAGTAAACAAAAGGTAAATGATTCACAATACAGGAAAATCACCCATTACCTGCGAAATTTTTCAGCGGTTTTCCAGCGGTCAATTTTCCGGTGGTCAATTTTCCGGCAATTTGATGGTAGTTTTTTGAAGGATTTCCGGCGGTCAATTTTTCGGTGGATTTTTCAGCAACTTTTTTAGATTTTCAGCGGCTTTTAAATAATTTAAATAAAATGTAAAAAAAATTATTTATTTAAATGATTTAACAAAAAAAGAATAAAAATTATGTTAACTAATTTTAGTTAATTTTTTCTTTAAGTAAAGATTTCAATTTAAAATTATTATTTCAATTTTAATTTATTTTAAAATTTTATTTTCATTTTAATAGTATTTTAAAAAATTGAGTATTTATTAATTTATTTTAATTAAATTTTTATGATAATACTTTAATTTAATTAATTTCCATTTATTATTAATTTTAATGATAATACTTTAGTTGAAGTAATTATTAATTTCAATTTTTACATTTATTATTAATTTTAATTTAATATAATTCCAGTTTATAAATGATTTTTAATTTTAAGATAATATATAGTTTAAATAAAAAATATGAAATTATAAAACATATTTTGCCTTGCAGCAAAATGGTTAAGTGCGTAACATGAATTTGAATTGTGCAGAGTTCGAATTCCATCGGATGTGCACGGGCAGGTGGGTAGATTGGCGGGCAGCGAACATCGGGCAGGCGGGGCAGGGCGTCCAGGCAGTCGGTCAGAGTGAGAATGCAGTGGGCAGCGCGGGATTGCGTCCGGGCAGGTGGGCAGCACGCCTGGGCAGCTCGACGGGTAGAGTGCGAGCAGCTCGGCGGGCAGTCGGGTGGTCAGTGATGGCCAAACAGGCCGGACAGCCGCCCAAGCGGCCAAAGAATTTATTTTTTTTTGAAATTTTTTTAATTGTCTGGCGGCCATAGAGTGTCGGAAAACCGCCGGAAAATTTTACCGCCGGAGAAGGCCGTTGGAAAAAATTTTTCGGCTCCTATTTTACCGGCGATAAATTTTCCGCCCGAAAACCGCCGAAAAATTATAACTCTCCGCCAGAAAAAGTCGCCGGTAATTGATGATTTTGATGTTGTGTGAATAATTATTGACAAACAATTATGAATCAATAATTTATGTTAACAATATTATTTATTTTTAATAATTTATTGATATTTATTTTATTTATTTTATTATTACTCAACTTTAATTATTTAATTATTGCTCTATTTTACATTAAATATTTTTTATATTTTATGTTGCTAATATTTCTTAAATTTTTTTTACAGATGGCTTCAGGTGATGAGCCTCACCAAAAATTGATCAAAACTATTTTTAGTAGGCATAAGAAGGTGACAAGTGGCTCAACTAGTAGGTTTGTATGTACTAAGGGGACCTCTTCTTCAGAGCCAGCCACTCAGAGTCAGCCTAGCATGCTTTCACCTACTTTTTTAACTAGTAGCCTGCGGTTCTACTTAATACACCCCTACATTTCATTACTAGAAGTCATGTACAATACTGCCTTGTACACTTAATACACTCCCCCCCCCCCCCCCCCCCCCCTAATGGAGGTCTCCAACTTATCCATTTGTGTTCTTTGTCCTCTTTATCTTCTCCAACGCAATGCCCACAAAGGCACAAACCCTAACGGGATAAAAGCATAGTGATTATAGTGGTTATGTTGTATAAATAATAATAATAATAATAATAACAATAACAGTGGATATGTTGTATCCGGCTCCCTGCATCCCAAGCATTATTGCCATCATAGCCTTGATGGTTGATACTTTTTCACCATTAGTTTTTTTTTCTATTATAAATGATTTTTTTATTGTGATGCAAATTTTGTTGATCCTATGAGAGTTTGTGATGTAAATGAGTTTAATTTTATAATGACAAGCATATTAAACGAAGAGCAATCGGAATTTATGCTTGTTTTCTCTTTTTTTAGACACTTTTTAGTAGTCAGTATGTTGAGTGGGAATTTCGAGGGAAATCCAACGAAAAATCATGGATACTTTCACCGGTGGATTTGAAATCCGCTGGAAACTTATTTCCTACAATCATTTTAACGAATGAAATAAATCTGTCAGAAAAATGTCCGAAATCGAAATTTTACCGTTGAAGCTATCTTTTAAAATTTTAAAGAATTAATAATCTTATGATCTAAGAATTCGTTGAAAATATTTATGCCATTAACTTTAATTTAGTTTAAGAGCTAAATTTTTATGATCAAATATTTGAAAGTCATAATTCATAAAATTAAAATCTGAATGTCATGAAAAAAATGAGAAAAATATTTATAAGTTGGCCAACCATTTTTATCTTTGATGCCTCATAAATTATGTGGTGGAAATATATTAGCAGAAAATATGTTGACTGTTAGGATTTAAAATAATGCTCAATAGTTATTGATTTTGTTCCAGAAGGGAAAAAACAAGTTTATCCCTGTATATTTTATCCTTATCAAGGCTTTGGAAACTCCAGATGTTTACGATAGAATTATTTAACAAGCAGTTGAATAGTGGGTTGAACTAGATGATATTATAAATATTAAAATTATTAATCGGGCGACTGGTATTGCTTCTGCAGAACTTTCTAGCCGCTTCAAGTGTGGAAGCTTTAAAAATGGAGCAGCCGCCATTAATGGCGTCGGAGCTCAAGCTTTTGGCCATGGAAGTCAGGGGATTGGATTTGCACCAGGTTAGTAGTTTCTTATAATAATTTAACTTGAATGATTTTTTATTTTTTATCTAGAAAACTGCTTTAAGAATCAATAAGAAAGTCATTCCAACAAAGCCTAAATTCGCTAAGTAACTATTGGCTTTGTTTGGGACTACTTTCTTACTGCCTATTAAAGCAGCTTTTTAATACAAAAGATAATTTTTTTGTACTCGAAAGCTTTTTTAAGCAGTAAAAAAGCCGTCCCAAATGAAGCTTTAATCTAACTCAAACTGGTTTCGAACTTAATGAAAATTCAGGATTTTTCAAATGAAAAATATTAGGATAGATTAAGGCAATTGATGTTACAATTAGCATAAGAGTTCTTTGATTTGGTTAAAATTAATACTTATATATTATATTGTTGGCTCCGAAAATTCGGTCCCGGCCTCCCCGCCGCGTTTTTTTTCTTTTTTATTCATTCGGCGAGGGAGTTTTAACGGAATAAGTTCCGGGGTAAATTTTGGAAGGTAGATGGGTTTGTAGATAAGACACTACCCAGATATTTCGCCCTCATTTGGTGAGGACTTTATGATCTGAGTTCTGGTTTCCTATAGGCGCAAGCCCCTATAGTTAATTACCTCTCCCGATCACGAGAGAGAACTTTCGATTAAGGCTAGTCATCGATCAGATACGTAGTAGATACGTGTTATCTGGCATATAGTAGCAGCATGGGTATTTGAAAATGGTGAACTGTATTTGGATTTGGGAATTTGGGAAGTTTGGATATTTGGAAGATTTGGTATTTAAAATAGAAATTTTCACCATTCAGCACTTAAAGCAGATGATGGGGGAATGGATGATGGACCCGATCAAGATCCCATGGTTCCGTCGTCCCGGGCCATCATGGTCCCTGGTCTACTTAGTCAGAGGAGGTAGTCGACCCAACCTGACAGAAGGATCCTTGTCGGCAGCCATGGGTTGCTTCGTCCAAGGGGACCTTGTAGACTGGGGGTGAGTGTTTGTCTAAGGGGACAAATTTGAATCCACCTTAGCTTACAGAGAGCTTTGTGCCCTATCGATCATATCCTATTGATTCATATCTCCAGGATTTAACGCCATTAAGGAGCGTATTGGCTCTGGCCATAACCGCTATCTGTGGTGCCATTTGGCGGCAAAACCACTCGGTTCAGAGGGCCCCGGGTCATAACCATTTACCTGCAGTGCCATTTGGCAGCGAAACTGCCGGTTAGAGGACACGTACCACGTCCTTACTGGCAAGAGATTGTTTGAGAATGGATCCTAGTGATATTTTCGACTAGGCATTTGGCTCTTTGTGAGCTAGAGTAGTTTTCATTTTTGTCCACCCCAGCAAACTGTTGCGGATGTTGTGTGGATTTTGTTTTAAGTGTTGATGGTTTTATTTCATTTTAAATAATTTTGGGATTTTGGATATTTTTGGAATTTTTGGTTTTTTGAATTTTCGTAGGTATTTGGGTGGAGCTTGAAAGTGTTTAGAATGGACTTTTGGGAAACAATTGAAAGTATTTGGGAACCCCTCCGATTGAGATCTGCATTCAACACGACCATCATCGGGGTGTTTGGGGGTCATTTCTTTTTATGGATCGAACCTTGTGACCTCTGTCGGGCTTATCGACAGAGGATCGGGTTTCGTAGGATTTATACTATTGAGAGTGAATTCTTTTGATTTTAGGTTTTGAAGGCCTAATATGGATGTATTAAAACAAATATAACGGTCGCCACAACCGTATGTTTATTTTTTGGTTCTAACTCTGTCGACTTCTATTGAACCATATAGAAAGATCGGGTTCGAACTAGCATTCACTTGTCAACCCGCGCAGCATCTCTAGACGTCACGTGTGTACCAATAACACGTTCGTCGGGGCCCTTGCGGGTTTGGGGGCATTTTATAATTAAACTTTGTCGACTCCTTTTTACCTGCTAAGGAGGATCGAGTTTAAAATTTGATAACCCACGCAGCATCCCTAGACGTCACGTGTGTACCAATAACACGCTCGCCGGGGCCCATACGGGTTGAGATTATATACCCTCTTTTAGTGTACCTAAGTGTGTACAAACTACAGTGCATGTGCGAGGGTATTTTTGAAATATTTGTAAACGCCTTCTGTCCGCTTGCAAAGATGTTGCGGATCCGGTGGCGTGACGTAGCAGCTTCTGGATAGAATTGTTCGCTGCTTCGTACAGGTAGACTGTCGTGCACTATTTGTTGATTTTTGTAGGCGGGTCGTAGTGCACTAACTAATCTCCTACCTTCATTGCAAATGCTTGTAGATGAATCATTATATGCATGATAGACCTTCTATAGTCACTTGTGGGCACACTATAATTTCTTCTAACATCTACGATCTTTCGTCAGTGTTTGTACATAGATGTAGTAAGAGCTATCATTGACTTCGTGTTGATATTGGCCGTATGTTGCACTATATGTTTACAAGAAAATACATATCATGCGTCTGACAGTATTTCCCTCACGAATCCCTTTGAATCATGCTTGCAGTAGTCAGATATGTATATCTAGTTGGATGCTCAAGAATTGTCTTTTGAACATTTCATTTTGATTGCTCATCCAATCAACCAAGGTTTTATTCCATATGCTTCAAATCTTTTAGCATTCATTTAAGTAATTTGGAGTCGCCTTCTATCATTTGTATGATTGAAGATAATTGGATTTAAGGCCCAATTCACTCTAACTGCTAATTCTATTGCATATTCAATTTGTTCAAATAAGCTCAAAGCCCTTTGTATTTGGTTCAAATCCGGATTCAAGATCTTGTGATTGTTCAAGTAAAACTTGAATTTGCAAGTCTTCGATTTTCACCTTCGGGATGACTGTTTATACTATGGTTGCTTTCTTTTATAGACTGATTGACTTGGGAAATTTGTATGATCATCCAAACTTATCCCTTTGGGCTTTCGTTGCTCAAAACATACAATTGCCCAAGTTCTCCAATTACATGTCACAAGTGTGTAACATAGGTTTCTTCCGCATGAGTCTCACATTTTGTTTCTTGATATGCACTTGATTGATTAAAGCTATAAATGTATTTAATGATTTTGAAGTTTAATTCCTTGTTGATCATTCAGCTGTCCACGTCATTCTGCACTATGTTTAGGTATAGTATCCAAGTCCAGATTTGAATCCAATTTAAGTTCAATTTGGCGTGCAGATTCAAATCTTCGTTGGTCAAAACAAAAGTCTTCATTTTTGCTCAAAATTAAAGATCTTTACACCATTTTCAAGTTCATAAATTCTTTTTACTTGGTTCAAACCAAGTTCAAATGCATGTCCATAAGTCATCCGTTGTTCTTGTAGAGTTCAAATGGCTCTTTTGAATCACATGAGACTCAAAGTTAAGTCTCATTACAGTTTAAGTTATAAGTCCACATCAAAGTCCCCTACGTTCAACTTGCTTGAGTTCAAATGTTCAATTCGTGTCCTCTCAATTTTATTTGAGTTTGATTTAAGCCTTTTATTAATGTCTTTTCGAATGTTCAAATGAGTCCAAGTACAAGTCCCATTTTGTTGTTCTTGCATGTCATATGAGTGCAATCAAGTTCAAGTCCCAAACTGTTCTCTTGAGTTCAAATGAGATCCAAATGTAGCAATATTTTCACCCGAAATTTCGGCAGCCTTCCGGCGTCTCCCCCGTTTAGGGGAAAACTACGGAAAACTGGGCCTTTCCCACCACACTAAGAAAAGCGTGCATGGTAGATGTCCTCTTTCGAGGACACCGCGGCTGTGTAATTTTTTTTTGATTCCCCACCACGCTAAGAAAAGCGTGCATGGGTATTTTTTTTGTAAAAAAGTATTTTTTATTTTTTTTGAAAATATTTTGTAAGCAAGGCAGTTGTTTCCGCGCAAGCGGGTACTTATGGGTATCCCCGCTTCATCGTGCGCATCGCACCGGGATCCCTTCCCACCACGCTAAGAAAAGCGTGCATAGGCAAGGTTTTCAAGGCGATACAAACTTCGAAGAAAGAATTTGGTGATTACCCGCTTCGTCGCAAGCGTCGGGATGCACTCCCTCCCACCACGCTAAAAAAAGCGTGCATAGGTGGTCGTTATGTCTCGACAAATGCGAAGAAACGAGTTCTCGGAGTTTTAGGATTTAGAAGTTTATACCTTAGCTTTCGTCGGTGTCGGCACGAGGATCGAGGTAAGAGAGAAGTGTTTTTTTTATTAATAATTAGTTAATTATAATTTAAAAATAATAAAATATAATTATAATAATTAATCATATTTAATTATAACTGATTATAATTAATTTAAATCAAAATAATTATTTATAATTAATTTTAATAAATTACAGTTAATTAATAATTAACCATAATTATAAATTAATTATAAATTATTTTAATTAAAATTGATTACTATCAACAATAATTAAATATAACTAGAATATTTAATTATAATAATTATTATCAATTACAATTAACTAAATAATAATAATAATAATAATAATAATAATAATAATAATAATAATAATAATAATAATAATAATAATGATGATAATAATAAATCCCTTGGCTCAGCGGATTTGCGGGATTTGGCCGAAGTAGCGCCTGAAAGGGAGAAGGTTACCTTCATAACCAGCGAACTCCTGTTGTTGCTTCCGCTCAAAATGTTGTAACTTTCGATCCAACAGGGAAGGGAAAGTCATCTGAGGAGCGGCGTCGAACAACCAAAAGGAGCCGAAGAAGCCGCTGGAAGGGAGAAAGTTACCGTCCCAGCAAGCGAATTCCCTGTTGCTTCCGATCAAATAGGGAAGGGAACGTCGGAGGAGGAGTCGGACGGCAGGGAGGAGTTCGGCACAGGTAAGAGTATCGATCTCTCTCTCTCTCTCTCTCTCTCTCTCTCTCGGGTTGGAGTCGGCACAGGCAGAGGAGATCGGATGGGGCGTCGGGTGAGAGCAGAGGGAGTTCGTGGCTTGCGGCTCGGTGGAACTCGGAGGAGAAAGACAGAGGGGAAGTCGAGAGCAGCCTCTGGAGTGTGTGGGTAGCGAGTATTTAACGACGCGAGCGGGTAGAGATCGAGAGCGGGCTTCAGGCAGAAATCACGGGATGCGATTGTTCGGCGCCGATTTCAGCTGGATTCGCGGCAGGATTCATGGATCCGTCGGGTGGAAGGTTTGTACGCGAGATTTTTTTGTTATTCTGAGGTTAACATATATCATAAATTGCACTATTCTTAAATGTAACTCTAACATCACGTGAGCCCAGCTTGCAGTGAATTACTATATTATTATGTAATTTTTTTCTGGTTAGCAGAGTAGATGTATTAGATTTGGCCCAATTAAAAACAAAAGTAGAGGTAAACCTAAAGAATAGAATTAGAAAATATTAGAAAGGAACCTTTTTTATTAGCTTTAAATAAGAATTTGACTCTCAACAGAACGCATGGAGAAAAAAGATTCATGTAGCCTTCTCTGTGGGCCAATTATATGCATGAGAAATATTGTCAAGATATTCATCCTACTCTTTATTCTTTTTAAGCAAGGTCATTCTCCGGGTTGGAAAAGGCTTTGTAATATTAAATGGTTGGCTGAACCTATGGTTTAGTGGGGTATTCAAAGTGATAATTCTTTTTTTGGGCAAGATGATTGGTTAGAAGTTGGTTCTATTGACTTCTATTTTAATTCTTCTTCTATCTCATCTTTAAAAATATCTAATTTTATTAATAATGGTAGGTGGTCCACTGAGCATCTTCTTCAGTGTCTTCCTCAATGTTTGATTAATATCATTTATGACATTCCTATTAATCCTCATTCTAAGGATCAAATTTTATTAAAGCTATCTTACAATAGTGTCTTTAGCACCAGCAAAATTTGGCATTATATTAGAAGCATCAATGATTTTAATGTTACTTTTGCTAGAATTTGGAAGTCCAGTATTCCTCTCAAGTTTTCTTTATTAGCTCGGAGAGTCCTCAAGGGATTCATTCCGGTTGACGTTAGACTTCAACAGAAAGTTTTACTCTTATTTCTAAATGTCAGTGTTGCTATAATCTTGAAACTATTAATCATATTTTTATAGATGCCTCTATGGCTACCAATGTTTGAAACTAATTCCAGAATGGTTTAAACATTCATATTGATTTAAAAGCCTCTAGTATTTTGAATTTTATTAATGCTATAAGTCAAATTAATAGATTTGATGATTGGATGATGATCTTTCCGAGGTAGTTGATATTATCAAGATGGATAAAAGAGTCATTTGCATTGTTTTTATTTGGTTTATAAAATTGATGTTATCCTTTATAATTTGGTTTATAAATTTTCTACCATTAATATGAGGGCTAATTGGCTTGCTGTTTGGCTTGCTGGTCTTGGCTCATTGAGCTGTAATCCTAAGTTTATTGATCTGTTAAATGTCCTTAATCTTCTTAAAGGCATGCCTTATTTTTTAGCTTTTTGAGGATGAATTTGCTTTTTCTTTCTGGTTGCTTGTCGAAGCTCTTGCTTGGAAGATGTTTTTGTGTTTTCATGACTTCTCCAGTTTTAGTTCTAATTTTTATTTGTTATGTGGGATTGCATCGTTATTTCTTGGCCTGTTTCTCTCTGTTTGCATGATATTTCTCCTGCTAATCTGGTTCAGGATTCTTGGGCTTTCATTGGTTTGTTCTTATTCACTGCTTGCCTAGTTCCCCTTTTTCTATCATATCTATGAATCTTGGTTTCAGTGGGATTAGAGAGTGCTATAGCTCCCTTCTAGAGCTCATTTCATTCCTAACAGCCGTTGGGTTTCTTAACCTTTCTGAGTTATTTTGTTACGTTATTATTTTATGGTTATTGTTATTTGATCTTTCTTGTTTTTTGGTAGAATTATTTTTTGTTTTGCAGGTCTTACTTCGTTATGGGCTTAAGATTGAGAATATCTGGTTCAAAGTTTTTTATTTTTTATTTTTTATTTATTTATTTATTTTTTATTTATTTATTTATTTTTTTGTGTGCTGGCTACTGGCTGATCTAAAGTTAAGTGTGGCAGAGATGAGGATGCTCAGGTGGATGAGTGGCTTTACCCTTAGAGATAGGATACGAAATGAGCATATGCGTGAAAAGGTTGGAGTAGCTCCAGTAGAAGATAAGATTAGAAAGAGTCGCCTTAGATGGTTTGTCACATAAAACAACGGCCTTCCAATGACCCAGTTAGGAGAGTAGAGATATTAAATTTGTCTTATGTTAAGAAAGGTAGAGGCATACCTAAAAAGACTTGGTTAGAAAATATTAGGAATGACTTTTCTTTATTAGATTTAAACGAGAATTTGACCTTTAATAGGACACAATGGAGAAAAAGGATTTTTGTAGCCGAAGTCACGTAGTGGGATAAAGGCTTGATGTTGTTGTTGTACTAGCTGATCTAAAGTGTTAGTAGGTTTTTTTTTGTTTTGATGTTTAGTGGGGAACTCCAACTCAGAGGATTTTTCTTTTCTTTTATGGTTTTTTGTAGCTTGGTCGGGCAATAGGGAGCTAGAGATCCCCTTAAGGACCTACACAATTTTTTGGGTTATTAACATGTTGGCCCGTATATGGGTTTTAATCTAAAAAAAAACCCACATGGTCAGATAAAGGCTAGATATTGTTCTCGTTGTATGCCCCGACTATAAACAAATCGATGTACAACCCGATTAGGATCGAATTTTTTATTTAAGATTTTGGGTTAATCCAAAAAAAAATCAGAATTTCTTACTACATTATAAATTGCGATAATACATATCCAGTAAATTTTTTTGTCTTAAGTTGTTATGATGAAGAAAATGAAGTTGCAGATCTGTTCAAGGAGAAGAAAGGAATATGAGTGTAGTATGTCTTAATAGATATGTTCTCTATATTAATACATGATTCCAGCCTTGGCTGACAGATCAAGCAAAGAAAGAGAGAGTAAGAAAGATGGACCACCATTAATTATACCAATTATGCTATGAGAAATTATTAGAGGAACATTTAAATTTTAGCTTATTATATTGAAGTTTTATTTGGAGCTGAAGTTTTCTAAGCCTGTAAGGTGCCTCGTCATTTTCTAGGGACCATAGTTATTTTCTTGCCACCATAGGCCAACAGGAGAACAATTATCCTTCTTGTGTTCTTTCTACTCGCATGTAGAAATGGATGTTGAAAGCAAACATAACAAAAACATCCAAACACTATTGCTGTCTGAAAAGCTGGTTTTTCGTAATGCAGCATTTGAATATTGCTTGAATGTCAAAGAAGGTGAACGACTCAATTATTCAAAAGTTAAATCAGGTTTCTTAATATAGGATCCGTTGAGCATTTTATGATAATAAGGATGTTTGACTCATATAATACTATTAGATTTGTGGCGTGCTAGAAAATTTAAGTCGATAGATTATCTAATATTTCAGTATTATATATAATTTCAACACACATTAATAAAAATTGTAATATAAAAAAAAGTTTCCTGAAAAACTCAAAAAAAAAAAAAAAAAAAAAAAAAAAAAACTATAGGATTTGGCCTAGATGATATATCCATTCTATATTAGAAAATACAAGAATTTTTCTTTCTTCGTCACAATCGACAAAAAGATGACTATTTGAGAATTGATATATCATCAAAAAATTATCTTTATTGGGCATGAATCTAGAGACAAAATCAAGTAGGAAACTTCTGAAATTAAATCTGGGACCATCCAAATCCAATTTTAGCAAACTTATAGTCAAAATGAACATCTCGAAAATACGAATCCAATGACACCAAATTTGACTAAATCTGAGCCCAAATGGATCCAAATCAAAGATCTGAAGCACATTTGAAAAGTTAAAACTATAAATTGGATAATCAAACAAATTTCATACGTAACATGCTTATAGTTGAATGAGCGGCTAGACGAGACGAATCCAACAAGCTTAAGATCGACGAATTCTAATATCATTAAGACATTCAAATGCCCAATAAACGATCCATGATCAAGAGAAAAAAACATCGGCCGTCCATTCAAACCACTCCTAACTTACTCTTGATCTCTCTCATATTTATTGGTAATGCAACTCTAAAAAAACTATAAATAAACTCCTTATTTTTCATGGAAAGGGAACTAAGCAACGAAGAGAAGGAAGAGAGATAAGTTAGATTTCTCTTGCCAACAGACTCCTCCTCAACCACCTCCAGACATTTTCCAGGCCATCGACTAACGCCGAACTTCTTCTCCGAGACCGATTGACACCAGACTTCTGCTCGGAGACCGATTGATGACAAACTTTTGCTTGGCCATCAATTGATGCCAGACCTTCGCCCAGACATCAACTAACTCCAAACTTCACCCCGACTATTAATTGAAGCCAGATTTTCATTCGATCACAGAACGTCACCGAATTTTTGTCTGATTTCCACTCGACAGTTGATTTTTATAATCTATATGCCCTCAACAGGATGGATCAATCATTTGTAATCTGTTCAAATACTAGTGGAATCATTTCAATAGAGCGTGGCCCCATGGTTTTTCCCTTTTCCAAAGTTTTTCATGTAAAAAATCTTTTTTTTTTTTTGAATTCTCTATTTGTGTGCTAGATATCAGTACAACACTGAGATGAAAAATTCTAACTCTATCACCATGTATATTTTAACCCGCAACATTTTGACACCATCTATTGGAAACCAATCTCGCGATCCTAAGCACTGCTTCAATAACCAACAGAAGTAGCAATCACATCTTTAAAACCTCCCACTCTAACACACATCAATCTAGGAATCAGTCTATGAATCATCGACAATAAGCATCTGCCCCTTCTTATCCTAGTGGGAGAAATGCTGCTAGAGAAGGAAATTTTGCACCATCCCTAGAAGATCTTATCTAATAGATGGAAGAATCTCAGAATGAGATCCTTCAAGTTTTGGGAGAGACTCGGCTACTGATGCTAGTACAACAAAAGGAGGTTCTTCTCCCTCAAGATCCACCACTGGTAGAAGGTATTCACCCTAAATATCTTCATGCAGATATTCCTCTTTCTTAGTCATGGATGCATCCCCCATTACGTCAAGACAATGAACTTACTGACATAGCAAGCTCTACCCATCCAGTATAAAAAAATGCGTTATTACCGTCTGGACTTTCCAATGATATATTTTACGTCGGTAATACCAACACACTTACTGGTGGAATATGCACCGGTAAGTTAACAGTGTAATTTTCGATGCAATATTCACTATAGAAATACCGGCATAAATTTCGCCAACTTTTTGCCAGCATTTTAAAGGCTTCTGAAGCATATTCCGCCGATAATTATTGACATAATCCCCGACAAATATTGCCCGAAGGTTATTTAAACTCGACAAAGTAATATTGGCATAATAACTTCTAGTTATATGACCAAAGGATAATACACTGGAAAATGCTCTAGTAAAAGCCTTATTTCGACCAATCCACCATACAACTTCTCATTTCTTTCCCTCACTCACGTCAAAGAACTGACAAATCCTATTCCCCTCTCTAGTTATATGACCGAAGGACAATATGACCGAAGGTTATTCTGAGAGCTGTTCTTTCCTTCTCTTCGCTCAAGTTCGAGAGTTGCCCTGATGACCAACCGGCGAGCATTTCTTCCTTACGTCTGAGAGCTGCCCCGACCGAACCCTCATCGAATTTTGCAAAAAGTAGACCCAAACGCCACCGATAGGAGCTGTTATTATCTCATTACCTTGAGTTTGGATGTTCTCACTAGACATTTACAAGAGAAGGTATCTTGGTGTATGCCTTTTAGTTTTGTTGTTAATATTCTCACTAGATATTTTCAAGAGAATGAATCTTAGCATATGCTTTTGCTTTTGTAATGGATGTTCTCTCTAGACATTTGTAAGAGAATGTATCATTGTGTATGCTTTTAATTTATTTTTGTTATGGATATTCTCATTAGACATCTGCAAGAAAATGTATCTTGGTGTTTGCCCTTGATTTTAGTTATGGATCTATTTATGGTGGAATAGATGGTAAACTTGAATTATGTAGGCCAGCCTTAGAGTCTAAAGGTTTTCACATAAATTGATCTAAAATTTATTATATGGAGTGCATTTTTAGTAGTAATAAACCTAGTTGAGAGATTGTGGCATTGGGCGATGAAGTCGTTAATAAAAGTACACATTTGTAATATCATTCATCTATTTATGGTGAAATAGATAGGAATGTAGAATTTAATTTGGATGGTGAAAGTAGAAGAATGCATTGGGCATTGTTGTGTGGAACCGGAGGAATGCAATGGGCATACTTTTTTTTTTTTTTGGGCATACTTGTTTATAGACAGGATATAAAAATAACATATATGTGAGAAGGTTGGAGTAGTTCCAGTAGAAGATAAGCTTGTGTTCAACTAAGAAATTGTGCGTGGATAATCTACAAGTGCAACAAGCCCAAGAACACAAAAATCCAACGTTTAGATCTCTCAAAAACCCTTAGCATATGTCACTACACATAGGGTAAAATAGCTTTCTGAAAAACTACTTTTAAGCCAAACAAACACTACCCCATAATTTCTGCTCACGTATAGAGCTTATGTTTAAAATTTCATGAAATTACGTTGACTCGTTTAAGAGAATGAAGCGAAAAACCCTTCTAAGGTTTTTGGTTCGATCTTATTGAACTGCACGAAACCGCATCTATTGATTTTGAGATCAACGGCTGTGATCTCGCTATTCTGTGGTTGATCTGAACAGTAGATCCTGCTGTGTAGGATGGATTCCCGTCCAACTTGATCACGACCGTCCAATCCATATGGCAGAGGATCTGACGGTTGCCGCGGTTTGCTAATTCACTTAAGTGAAAAGCGCATAGGTCCCGCGCCGCCGCAATTATTGGCAATGATTGTGAGGCGGCACAATCATTGCCATTGATTGGCCGTGGTTTGAAGCGGCCAATCAGGGCCTGCCACATCACCCACTGCCATTTTTAATTAATTATTATTATATTTAATTCTATTTTAAACTTTATTTTCTTTAAATAATCATAAAAATTTAATTTTAAATCAAAAAAATACGTATAATATATCAAATTGATTGTATTTTTGTCCTCTTTAATTTAAAACTATTTTTAATTATAAATATTATGTATATTTTGAATTATTATTAAAACATTAAAAAGCATTTTTTAATTATATTATTATTTTATTTTTAATAAAAATTATTATTATATTATTATTATCATTATTTTAATTATAATTATTTATAATCACTATTATGTTAACTATTATGTTGCTATAATAATAATAATAATAATAATAATAACAATAAATAATAATAATAATAATTATTATTATTATTATTATTTTCTTTGATTATTACTTTAAAAACTATTTTTCATTATTATAATTATTGTTATTTTTATTATAATTATTATAATTATTATAATTATTATAATTATTTTTAATATTAATTTAAAATGTTTATTTATTATTATTATTATTATCATTATTTTAATTATTTTTATTATCTTTATTTATTATTATTATTATTAGTCCTATTTTAAAACTAGAATTGTTATTATTATTATTATTATTATTATTAGTATTTTAAAACCATTATTATTATTATTATTTTATTAAATAAAAATTAAATTTTAGAAACTTTAATACTTTAATTAAATTTTATTTAATAATTTTTTTAATATAAATTATTTTAAAAATACCTTTAATTGTTTTAAACTTCAATAAATCATAACTAATTCGTTTTAAATCTATTTTTGATGTATAATACCTTGAATTTTTTAGAACATTATGTATTTTTAGTTAAAAATATTTTCAGGATATTAAATTTGCTTTTTCTGGCTATTTATTGTGTAATTTGATATATATTATTTATTTATTATTTAAATACTTAATATAATAATTATTTTAAAATTACAGATTATTTTTAAATCATTTTGAAACCTTGCTTGGGTGACCAGTGTATCTCCCTTATATTTATATAGATATAAATTGATTTATTTTTAATTATGTTATTTTCTAAAATTTCTATTTATTTATATGTATTTTTAATTTATTTTAAAATTACTTATATTTTAAATTCTAATTTTAGGAGATCCACCTCCAATGAAATCTTAAATATATATTGTGCATATGAAGAGCAATCATGGGGGAGTGGATTAGTGGATGATTGAGTCTCAATCATTCACTAATCATTTCATTAATTGCATCTACTTTTCTTTATCATAGTTTGCATATATAGGATGCACGAACACTTGGTTTAGGCTCTCCTAAATTTAAGGACATTGTGTGTTAATTAATTTTGTGTATCCCATGCATTATTACCCCGAGTGCTAGTCTAAAATTATATTTTAAATCCCTATAACGTAGTAATATCCTATGGATAATAATTAAGGGTCCATCTAGCGAACTTAGAAAATTTCTATGAGCTAGGATAGATCCTTGATTGATATAAAAAGTTCAAAAATTAAACTTAGTGACATCATAAATATCTCAAAAATTTTCTAGGAATTTTTAGGAGCTTTTAGATCCCTTAATCAACCAACCCTAATATACACGATAAATAAGGCCCGGTAACTTATAAAAATTACAATAAATCCTTTTTAACTCAAAAAAATACTCATAATAGCTCAAAATGTTCAAAATCTGATCCTTGACCTTAGATAAATAGGAAAACTTAGGTTGACCTCAGCCTGGCCTTTAACTTAATCTCAATTGGAAATTATCTTTTTGACCCTAATAAATTATTAAAAAATAATTAAAATTTTCAAATTTCCCCCCAAACACTTGGGAACACCTTCTCAGATCATTTTTGACCTTTGGGGGTGATTCCAATTAGTTTGGAGCTGATTTGAACTAAAACCATAAAATCCCCCCTTAATTAGATAATTTAAATAATTCAATAAATACCCAAATTTTAGAAATTCATAAATAATTGTAGAAAATTCTAAATTAGGCAAACTCAATTGCATTCAACTAAAATTAGGGTCTAGTATTTATTAAAAATATTAGGATTCTAGAAACAAACTTAAATCTAAAAGTCAACTTTTTGGTCAACCTCAGCGTGTAATCTAAGGCCCGAAATTTGGAAAATTCATATCTTTGCATAGGAAACTCCAAATCCCGCAAACTACTTGTCTAACTACTAACCTTAAGGTCTAGTATTTACCTAAGGTGTTAGGAATCCCAAACCTAGCCTATTTTCTATAGTGACCTTTTTGACACCCTCATCCTAGTACCTAGGAGGACCCGAGACTTTCCAAAATTGGCTAATACAATTTGAACTTCAAATATCACTATCCTAAGCATCAAAAAATGATCAACAAACTAAATTAACTAACAATGGATCTTCATTCATTAATATTTAACTTTAAATAAAAGTTTTTTTTTGCCTTCAACAAACTCGAACTCTAGGCAACTTTAACTAACTACCCAACTTAGAATTTATCCCAACCATACAAACCTTACACACACATAGAATTATTTTCTAGCACACCACTTCTAGATTTAGGCTAGGCCGGTGTTTCCTTTTCTACTGTGTCAGGTTTTCTTAGTTTTCATTACATGTTGTGATGAACTTGCTGTGTTTGCTTACTTTATTGTACCATGTGGATTGATGTGATGGGTGATAGATTTACCCCTAGGTTAAGGATGACATATATATATTGTTCTTCTTGCAGGTGTCCATGCTCATGCTAAGCTAAATAAAAGGGGGGCAAAATGTCATGATTTCTAATGTTATTTTGTGCAGGTGCTTGCTCAGCCCCCCTAAATAAATGAGGGCTAATTTAAATCATTTAATAATAACTGCTACAGGTGCTCCAGAAGCTGCATTAGCCCTTAATAATTAAGAGCATTGCCAAGCATGGTTGTGATGTACACTTTTTCATTTCTATATATAAACTGCTTAAGAGTTTTGCCAGGATAACTTTGTAGGTGACTTTAGATTTACTTCTTTCTATTAATGTAAAAATTTATAATATTTTGTGAAGAGTTGTGGATATGAGCTTTGAGTGGGATATTCTTATCCAGCTTTAATTCTAAAAAAAGAAAACATCCTCAAAGGGAGAGTCTTCTTTCATTTGGAAGATCAAGTTTGAATGGCTTTAGATATTCAAAGAGAAAAGGCAATGCCCCTTAGAGAGGGGTAATTGTCTCTTCGTTTAGATATTCAAGCCACGACGAATCTAAGGAGTCCAAGGAGGAGAGATCCAAGGAGTCCAAGGAGGAGAATTCTAAGGTGTCCAAGGAGGAGAGATCCAAGGAGGCCAAGGAGAAGAATTCCAAAGAAGACTGAAGAGTTAAAGAATTGAAGATCTAATATCCCACTCAAAGTCATTTGTGTCAGTCATAGGCTTAAAAATTCGGGTTGTTGGCAGTAGTTCCCGGCCACTTTACTTTCTGCAGATGCTGGTTTGTAATTAAAGGGCAGTTGGCCTATGGATATTTATTTGATTAGTTTATTTATATTGATGTGTTTATTATGCTTGTGTAGTAGAAATTATCTACTTTTTCTAGGTTTCTTTCTTGCATGCTGCTCTTGTTTTAGCCTGGATATCATCATGCTCTTTAAGGACTATAAAATTTTTCTACTCATAACAAAAATTTAATATCTAAGGTTTAAATAATTTAGAAATTTAACAAACCTAGGGAACTGCTAGAATTATCCAGGTTGCATGCATATTAATACATTTCTCTCTCCTTCTTATAAGACACCTTTGTACCTATGGGTAGTTCGGATAATCTAGCCTATGATGATGAAGTACTGGACCTGGGGAGGCTCGGTCTTTTCTAAAAAAATATTTTATATTAAGCCTGTTTTTAAAGTCTATAGCATTCATGATTTGAGATCTTCTAAACTAGCATGCATTGCATTAGAAATTAGTTTAATCAAAATTTTAATTGCATTATTTAGGGGCATTCACCCAACATAAGTCCAGGGCCAATTAGAAAACTCTCTAGACGTCGACCATATTTCCAGAAACTAAAATCACCCATATATCTATCATAAAATGACTTGACAACATGGTTTTAAATCGATTAGGTGGTTAGCTGGCTCCCCAATCTAGGTCGGGGTAAGTCAAGATTTTGCACTATATTAGTTAGGACACGGGTCTTAATGTGTGTAAAACACTAAACTCAAGTTAGATTTAGGATTTAAGGCTACTACATTCGATCTCATAGTATGTCTAAAATAGTGGGTAGGTCCCTATTATTCATGGACCATAAATCCTACTTATCCGAATCACAGGATGATGCCACTTTCATCCTTCTCTCACGCATGTGTTGAGTGCTTGATTTCTCTTAACTAGTTTCTCCTTAGTACCCTAGACCCTCCGAATGCTGGTGTGAACCACGCATGTTGTGTGAGCCAAATTGAACATTTCTTCCCTTTGAGTAGGACTTCTTAGTCTATACATTTGTGTCAATCCCACTTTAGAAGGGGTAATATATGATCTTAATCAAGAGTTTTCTCAGGTTTCGGCCTGAGATGTAATTAACCATGGGGGTTTGCGCCCGTGGGAAACTAAATTCCACAATCTACTAAACCCCATCCGAGCTGATGTATCAGGTGGGGGAAACTCGTTGGTTTGATCAGGTCATATATATTGCTACCCATCGGGGTGTGTTGGCGAGAGTAGCTATTCTCAATTGTCAGTCGTATGCATGATTTAATCTGCCCTTCCATTGGCCTACTTATGTCGAGTGTAAAGGCCTACGATCATTTTATCCTCCGGGATAGTGCAGCCGTACCCTTTGCATCTGAACCCCATGAGCGGTGCTCTTTCGGAGGTCCATAAGGTCGACAATCTCACATACTTGTTATTGTTGCCAAAGATTTGGCCCAACCTCATGTTGTTGATCTCCTACACAATGCTTTACGTCACAAACTACGGTGACTAGTTTAAGAAGAATTTCCAATAAGAGGTGGAATACAATATCTTCATCAATGGGACTTCCAAAATCATCACTCCTAACTGAAGCCATCCTTCAACACTCTATTCTAGTAGAATTAAAACTACCAAGCATTGATTCTTACAACGAGAGATCCAACTCTACGAGCATATCAATCACAATAGAACCATCACGCATATTCAACGAGCCTTATACTCTCTCCTATACCAAAATTTTCTTGCTACCCTTAAAGGATAAGCTCGAACTTGGTTTTATTTACTTCCAGCTAGAATTATCCTCACATTCATCAATTTGGCCAAATTATTTGTCGAACAATTCATCGCTAATCAAAGAATTTCTAAGGATTGTTCTCACCTCTCTGGGATTCGCTAGAATGAAGAAGAATCACTTAAGGAGTATTTTTAATAATTTTCCACTAAGGCTTTGGCAAATTTTAGGAGTGAATCCTAAATTGTTGAGATGTGTTTTCCTTAGAGGCCTCTGTTCTAGTCCCTTTTACTTAGTGTTTATGCAAGACATAATTCATTCGTATGCTGGTCTAATACATCATGTGGAGGTATAAATATTAGCAAATATAGCCATCAATGATCATAGGATGTAATTCAAGCAAACTTTTGGAAAGCGCAAAAATGGTGCAACATTAGATAACTCATTCTTATAGTGAAAGAAACAAGGGAATATTAACCTACCTCTTATACCCCCATTTCCATAGCGTGAGCCTCAATAAGAAAAGAAGTATATGCCACTTAACGCGTCTCGAGCAAATGTATTGATGACCATTTAAGACGAAGAAATTATTAAATGGCATAATCCTTTAAAGTATAATATAAGAAATCTAGATCAATACTGTCATTTCCATCATAGTTATGGGCACACTACTCTATAAATAATTTAAGAATGAAGTTGAAAGACTTATCTGATAGGCTACATTTAATGGTTTATTCAAAATTCACCCACTCGAGATGATGCTCGTCCCACTGGGAGAAAAAATTAATAAAAGTGTAGTCAATCGTTAAATAATAATCAAACAATTAGTGAGATTGAAACTATTATAGGAGGACCATTATTTCCTAATAAAGTCTTATTTATTTTAGATGAAAAGTTGACACCAAAGAATTTCTATATTAATCATTCTATTACTTTTGATGATTTTGATTTGGAGGGAGTAAAAATCCCTTCTTATGATCCATTGTGATTAATATGGGGATAGGTGACTTGTGTTACAATGTCAAAAAAATTTTTATGAATAATGGGAGCTCTGTAGATATCTTATTATACTATACTTTTCTCAATATGGGTCTCACCAGAGAAAAACTTCAACATGTCACAGGTCCACTATACAAGTTTTATAATCGACCCATACGGGTGGAAGGAATAATTAGTCTCTCAGTTGTACTTGGAGAATTTTCTTGACAGATTTTACACTCCATCCAGTTCAATATAGTAAAGTCTGAATATGCTTATAATGCTATTTTTAGAATGTCAATCCAATCAATTTTTAGGATTATTGCCTCCATCCCTCACCTTAAATTAAAATTTATTACATTAGAAGGAGTCAATATAATACTCAGAGATCAACAAGTAGCACAATCCTGCTATTTTAGGTAGGCTCATTCATGTCCATCAGTTACCCTAAGCATTGAGAATTTTAATCTCCAGAATAAGGATATCCCTCAAAGGGCTTCTTCTGTAGAAGACCTCGCATTTGTATATATATTAGAAGAATACCCTTCAAGGACTATGCATATTGGATCTCTTCTCTTAGACAAAGAGAAGAAAAAATACGTAAATTTTCTATGTAAGAACCAAGACATTTTTTGCATGGAGTCTAAAATCGACCCTGAAGTGATCGTACACTCTTTAAAATAAACTCGACATACAAGCCTATAATCCAGAAGAAACAAAATTTTATTCTAGATCACCAGTAAGTAATCGAACAAGAAGTTTATAAACTCTTTGAGGTTGGATTTATATGGAAAGTGCATTATCTCACCCAGCTGACGATCATCGTCATTGTGTAAAAGGCTAATGGAGCTTGGATAATGTTCATAAACTATCTAGATCTCAAGAAACCTTGTCCAAAGGATAGTTTTTCACTTCCTCGTATTGTACAGTTAGTTGATACCACCTATGGATATCAAATCCTTAGATTCATGGATGCCTACTTTAGTTATAATCAAATAAGTATGGATCCTGTTGATGAAGAGGCAATGGCTTTTTAGACAGATAAGGAGTTATACTATTATCTAGTTATGTCATTCAGACTCAAAAATGTTTGAGCAATATCATCGCCTTAGGAGTAAGGTTTTTGAAGACCACATTGGCCACATTATGAAATTATATATCAATGATATGTTGGTTAAAAGCCTTAAAAAATCTCAACATATATCTGACTTGCAATAATGCTTCCACCAATTATGACGCTATAACATGCGGCTCAACCTTGCTAAGTGTTCTTTTAGAGTCACTTCTAAAACGTTCTTAGGGTTCATGGTAACCCACCAATAGATTGGGGCGAATTCTGAGAAAATAATGACACTAAGGGATATGGTGCCCCCAAGGAATATCAAGAAAGTCCAGATATTAAATGGAAGGATTGCAGTGTTGTCTCATTTTTTTGCCTGCTAAGGGGACAAATATCTCCCTTATTCAAGACTCTCGGAGGTGTTCGTATCTTGGGATTTCAACGGACTGATGATTATCAAAAAGATTTTTAAACAGTAACAAAAGTATTTGACATCTCCACCACTACTTTCAAAACGAATACCAAGAGAAAATTTGTATTTATACCTGGTTATTTTTGCTCATGCTATTAGTTCGGTCTTGGTACAAGAGGAAAACATTGTACAACATCCCATAATAATCTGATCATCCTCAATAAGACAAATTAGTCATTTGTAATCTATTCAAATAATAGTGGATGTTGCAACTTAGTTTTCATAACCATGTTTTTATTTGTGGAGTCTTTAGGGAGTGGACGTAGGTCTTATTGAACCAAACCACTATAAATTACTGTATTCTTTTTACTTTTTTGCATTTTTATTTTCCTGCAAGTTTTATTTGTGGTTGAAATTTTTCTTTGTATAAAAATTATAAATTAATTTTCATAAATTTATAAGAGGTTTTTTAAATAACCAATTCACCCCCCCCCCCCCCCCCCTCTTGGTTAGCTTTGAGATAATTGCTATTGATCGAACAACTTATACATATTTTTCAAGTGGTATCAGAGCCATCTTTCAAAAGTTAAGGTTTAGACATTGAAAATGATCGTGACTACTTTTGGAAATCATAATAGACCTGAAGAATATTCAATCACTAGACTCCCATTTTTTGATAACATTCCTTTTAATTTTTAGAAAACAAGAATGTCTACTTTTCTTTAATTGCTTGATTATCGCATGTGGATTTTAGTATAGGAAGGATACACTAGGCCAACTAGACTTGTAGATGGCATTAAACCTAAAACACCATTTGCTAACTGGACTATAGAAGAATGAGACTTAGCTTAGTTAAACGTAAAATATTTGAACAGTTTTTTCTGTGCACTTAAATCTGAAGACTACATGCATTTTTTTACCTATAAAAGTGGAAAAGAAATTTGGCATAGACTCTATATCACATATGAAGGGACTAATGAAGTGAAAAAAATTATATTGAATTTTTTGTTGCATGATTATGAACTGTTTCACTTGAAACCAAATGAATCGATCACTGACATGTACATATGTTTCACTCAAATAGTCACCTCCTTGTATGATTTAGGTAGGGAATTAACAAATGCAAAAAAGTGAATAAAATATGTTGTTGTTTGCCTACTGGTTATGATGCAAACATAACTGCTATTATAGAGTCTAAGGATTTAAATATTTATTCTATTGATAATCTTATTGGATCACTAATTACTTATAAGTAATGAGTGAATAAAAAATAGATTGATGCATAAGAGAAGTGAAAGGATAAGAATATAATATTGAAAGTGGATGACATAAAAAGTGATCAGCCTCAACCTGAGGATGAAGATGACATTGCTTTGATGACAAGATAATTCAGGAGTTTTCTAAAGATGAAGCAAAGGAGACATCAGTAGTGGAATAAATATATATTCCATAAAAATGTTAAGGCTTTTAATGATATGATTTGCTATGAATGCAGGATGCCTGGGCACATCAAACCTGAATGCCTTAATCTTAAAGCCAATCCTACCAAGAAAAAGGTCAAAGAGAAAACAAACATGAGAAAGGGTAAGAATAGATTGTAGAGAGCTTTTTGGGTGGGCTCAGCTTCAGACTCTTCAAAAATAGAGGTATAGGAAGAAGTCATAAATTTGTGCTTGATGGCTGACAAGCTTGATCAATCAGATCAAGAAGAGATATATGACTTAACCTATTATGAGTTATTTGATAATTTTTAAAAACTTCCATACGGCATATAAAAAACTTAAAAAGATGCATGCTAGGTTGAATTTGGATTTTCTTGAATTATAAAAAGTGCTTGAAATCCTTAGAAAAGATCACGTACTGATTGATAATAACCACATGAAACTATTGGATGAATATGATGAATTGAAAAAATAATATAAACTATTAAAATCATCCCACACTGAACTTGAAAATGATTTTAAAACTTTTATGGATGAATCTGATAATATAGAGCATTATTTGAAAATTTATAATGATGTGTTAGAAAGTGCAAACTCATTTTTAAAACTTAATTGAAAGCACTTGAAAAAAATCAAATTCTATCTACATCTGAACAATTTTTTAATCCTGATAAAAAAACCAAAAATTTAAAACCTAGGAAAGACAAGTTTACTCACATAAATAAAAAAAATCCTTTTCTTGGAGTGAAATGTTTTTCTTGTTGATTATTAGGGCATGTCTCACACACTTGTATTGTTCATAATTAAACTCATTTAGTGTGGAGACCTAAGATGCATAAAATAAGTCATATCATACATGCATCTAGTTTAATTTTGCCAAAAGAAGAACCTAAACTTTTTTGGGTTCCCAAGACTAACATTTGATTATCTTGTAGAAACACTCTAATATAAGACCTCGTGAGAGAATTTGATACCTAGACAATGGATGTTTGAAGTATATGACTAAAGACACTACATAATTCATATTGTTGGAAGCCAGAAATGGAGAAAAGGTTACACTAGAAGATAATACCACTAGGAAAGTGGTTGGCACGTGTATGATTGGAAACTTGAATAATTTTTTCATTGAAAATATTTTACTTCTATAAGGCTTAAAGTATAATTTGTTGAGTATTAGTCAGCTATATATGATAAGGGTTATAGTGTTAAATTTTTTCTCACTAGTTGTATATTAAGTTAAAATAGAAATGATATATTACATGAAATTAGGGTAAATAATGTGTACATGCTAGATTTGAATTGTATTAAATCTCCTAATATTTTTGTCTAAAAGAAATTTCTGATGAATCATGATTATAATATAGGAGGCTTTGCCATGCTAGAATGAAAAATCTTAGGAAAATTACCAAAAAAAACTGGTTAGAAGAATATTAAAATTAGACATTACAAAGGATCACCTATGTGACGAATATCAACTAGGAAAATAGGTGAAGTCTTCCTTTCATTCCATCAAGGATCTTAGAATTAGCAAACCATTGGAGATTATTCATGTGGATCTTTTTAGACTGGTTAGCACTATATGTCTAGGAGGTAATGTTGCAACTCGAGCTTATGAATTTATATTTTTTGATGATAATAAATATTATGGTTCACTTTCTGCTGCCTATTTGTACTTGAATTTTATGTTTATTTGTGCATGTACTAACTTTTCAGGACTACGATGCACCACTCAAGGCTCAAGATTTGGGAGAACTATTTTACTTGTAATTCTCACTGATTTAATTTTTTATCTCTTGAGCCATGTCTTGTATGGGTGCTTTTTTGCTTTGTAACCTTACACACACACACTTGGGAATTTTTCTATCTCATTTAGAGTTTACTATTTTTTGTCACATCGGTCGGGACGATTCATATATCATCCTGGACGATCTGTCAAAAAAATAGAAATCCTAATTAGGGCATCTTAGCCATGGCAGCCATCATATTACATCATCCTGGATGATTTTGTATATGCCGGGATGATAGGCTCAAAATAGAAAGAATCAGCCGCTAGATCTATTTAGGTATTAGTTATTTTTGGACATCATCCATGGCATCATCCTGGATCGTCTGGCCGATCCAGCATAATTTTGCCTAAATTAATATGGTATTTAAGGAAAGTAATTAAGACTTGAATGCACGATCAAATCGTCCTGGACGATCGCAGGATCGGCCGGGATGATACGTTGGACAATTGGACATCGGATAGCTCTTATTCAGGGCAATGTTTAGGACGATATTCCATAATTTTGTACTGATCGGCCAGGACGATATATTATCATCCTGAACGATATGAATAAATTTCTTCGGATCGTCCCAAATCATCCTGGCTGATTAGGCTTAAATTGCACTGATAGTACATGACGATATTTATATCGTCCTAGACAATAAAGTCGACAAGTTGCAATTAATTAGCTCATTTTGAGCTCCTCTATTTAAACTTTGAGAAGGCACTTGGTAAGTGTCTTTGGCAACCATTATAGCTTCGTTCTTTTGAAGGGAACTTGAAGAGAGAGCTTGAAAGGGAGAGAGGAAAGAGTGGAGTTTGAGAGAGGGAGAAGATCCTTGTAGGGGATTTCAAGGGAGTGTGGAGGGGGATTCTACATGGTTGCTCTGGCGAGCTTGCACCTTAGTACCATCGAATTCAAGGCTTGCCTTGAGGGAAGTTATAGGAAGAAGAAGATCTCTTTGGTGTCAGAGGACCTGGCTACTCCGCCGCACCGGAGAAGGTGGAAGTAATTTTGTAAGGGCTTCTCCACCTAGCTATGGGGGCTACAGGAGAGACACTGAGTTTAGTGCAATACTCGGAGGGTGCCTCTGAGGAGTGGACGTTGGTCAAGATTTGACCGAACCACTATAAATATTGTGTGTTCTTTCCTTTATTATTCTCGCATTTAATTTCTGCACTCTTTTGTGGTGAATTTTGGTTTGGTCTGTGATTGTGTTTTTTATCAAAATATTTTTTAAAATACCAGTTCAACCCCCCCCCCCTCTTGGTTAGCCTTGGGACTATTTCATAAGGGCTTAACATCCCTAACGAACTTTCAAGTGGTATCAGAGCACTTTAAGGAAAGGTATATAGATTTGTGATTATTAATGATTTTTCTATATTCGCATGGGTTAAATTTTTATTTCATAAGAGTGAATCATTTGAGGAATTTAAAAATTTTTGCACTTGGGTTCAAAGAAAACTAGGATGCGAGATTTAATCAATTCAAAGTAATCGTGGAGGTGAATTTAAAAATAAATTTTTTGAAGATTTTTGTAAGGAGAAAGGAATTGATAATAATTTTTCAGCACCTAGGATCCCTGAGTAGAATGGGATAGTAAAGAGAAAGAGCAGAATATTAATTGAAGCCGCTAAAGCCATGTTGGCAGAATACTCACTTCCAAAATATTTTTGGGCTGAAGTGATTATTACATCTTGTTATATTATAAATAGGGTGAATGTTATATCCAAATTGAATATGACACCCAATGAGCTTCTTAAAGGTAGAACACCAAATTTATCACATTTGCATATTTTTTTGGATGTAAGGTGTTCGTTCATAATAATGGGAAGACTCCTTTTGGAAAATTTGATCAAAATTTTAATGAAGAATTTTTTCATGGATACTCTAGTGTTGGAAAATTTTATAGAGTTTTTAACAAGAGGACTTTGGTTGTTAAAGAGACCACACATGTTGTGCTTGATGAGTCTGACATTTTGAAAGAGCCAAAGTTGGAAGATGATCATATTGAAAAAAACTACTAAGAAATAGAACATATTAATTTTAAAGAGAATGTGGAAATAGAAAATCCTTTACTTAGAAAATTGAAATTTTCTAAGAATTACCCTAAGGAATTGATTTTAGATGAATATAGTGACAGTGTTAAGACTAGGCATGGACATAGAAAAGAATTAATCATTCTTCTTTTATTTCAATGGTTGAACCCATAAATATAAATCAAGCACTTTCTGTTGACCTCATTTTTGTCCGAGGTCATCAAGACTTATCACCACTCCTGATTCTACATCTAGTGGTTTATAGCCTTCCACCTATCAATCACTTCAACAAATTTAAATCAATCATCCAGTCTAAAAAAAAAAAAAAAAAATCAAACTCATAAATCAATCAATCATTCTGTTCTACCTATATTTATTCAACCAATCAATCAATATTTAACCACTCAATCAACCTGCATATATCTAATCTTCAATTGATGGCCTGCATTCAATTAACATTTAATCAAGTCCAATCACTTGCATGATCAATCTAATCACATTCAACCATATTTCAAATCTTCCTATAATCGACATTGACTAAACTACAATCAATTACCTAAATATCCTGCAATTATACCACAATCATATCTTGATCTAGTTTACTACCTAGCACTTTGCCTTAGCCTTCATGACTTTAATCAGATTCAAATCATTTCACTTGGAGCTTTAAATATTAAATCCTGCATCAACCTCGTTGGACCAAAAATTGATTAAAATGATCAATTGAGCTAGTTCATGCTAGCTCAATTGATTATCAAACATCAGTTATTCTTAAATCTATCATCAAATGAACCTTGAATTTCATTCAAACTTCCTCAACGTCTCTCTTAGTGAAGTGGACCTGATTGGGCATTAAGGTCCAGTCACTAGTTGACTTAGTCAACTAAACCCAATCAAGGTCAAACCAGTTCAATCTAAGCCAAACTCAATCCATATGCCCAATCAAACTCCAATTTATTACCCCAGCATTCAAGGCATGCCCTTCTGCCACATCGTCTGTCCACATGCCAGGTGGACTTGTCAAAACAGTCAAACCAAGGTTTGGAATGAGTCAAATATAGTCAAATTTCTCTATTTAATCTACTCACTTGAAACTAAGCACATCCAGTCATTTTAGAATACTCCAAGCTTGGTCAGGGTGCCACCTCAGCTCCCACATGGCAGGGAGACCAGTCAAACAGTCAAACCCACCTTTTGGAGTGGTCAAACGTGATCAAAACAACACTTAAACTTAATCCACTCCTCCCTAATACATCCCAGCTGTTAATACATTCTCTAGAAGCTTCTTAGAGCTCACCCCAGCCCCTTGATCAGCATCAGATGGCTTATATCACTTCCATGTGCTTACCAAAGACAAAATCACCTTTCCACATAGATGTCCTTATTGTCCTTTGATTCCTCTGCTCCTAACAAACTGATCCAGGTGTCCAGCATCCCAGCATCCTACCTGAGGCATCTCAGCCGTCCAAGTGAACTCCAGCAGTTGGAATGGGGTATAGGGGACGGATTCATTCATTCCAATCTATCTCACATTCCAGTCACTCCCCAGAGCCTCTGAGTTTTCGTTTTGAATCTTTAGAGACTCCTTCTCACATCCTAATCAACATCCAGTCATTTGGAGCTCACCGGTGACGACGTCAACGAAGGTTCGAAGCTAGCTCCGTCCAAATCACTTCAACTCCCTATAGAAGCATCCTCCAATCTTGAAGTCTTCAGGAAAGTTGGGCACGCATGATCCACGAATCTATAAAGCTTTAAATCACTCAAATCCATCCACTATAGCAAGGTAAACTTCTAACCCTAGGCGTTTATTTAGGTTTTTAAATAACTCGTTAAATATTGCATCAATGGCTTTAAAAATGCTTCCTCACTCTTCCTTAGACTCTAATATACCTCTATTCAAAATTTCATATCGTATGGATCACGGGTTTATGAAAACGAAACAAAAAATGGGTTTAGGTTTCGCGGTTTTGGCTGGAGGAAGAAGACGATCGCTCAGTCGTTTGATCTCTTCTATTCAGATCAACGGCTGCGATTGATTGTAGTTCGACTCCCGTTTCAATCCTTTGAAATCATGGTCGGCCAGAGCTTCGTTCGACAAGATCTACACCCTAGATCCAAACCGCGGGATCTTATACAACCGTCCAATCATTCCAGATCGATCTCGGCACCGCGGCTTTGATCTCAGCCGTTAAATCTAACTCGTGCTAGATCTGACGGTCGCAAGTCCCGCTGAGCTGGTTTACGTGTCTGGTCAGCGTCGCCGGCTGACCAGGTATTTAAAACTTTAAAATAATTATAGAAAATCTCCAGAACTTCTAAAATTCGCCAGAATTTCAATTTTGGTCCGATTTTGGAGCTTTTGGGTTCGTTCTGTTCGTATTTTTAAATACTATATTTTAAAAATAACTAAAAATTATTTTAAGTAGTATTTTATTGGTAATCTTAATTATACATAAAACACCATTTTATTTTTAAATAGAAATATACATATTACATTGAGCTAAATTTTGGCAGAGATGTTTAAGGGTCTGGGATTGGTCTCCTATAATTTTCTCTAAGCTATTTTGATGCAATAACCCTTAGTTTATGAATTTACAAAAATCTAGATCAAGAGTTGATTTAGATCTTTGGAAGTTCATAAGCAATTCAATTTAAATCCAAATCATAGCATGTTAGGGCTCTATGGATTCAGTGTGAAGTCCTTTTTCACTAAAAATATATTTCAGATTGTGGTCATGTATAATTCAAATAAAATTTACCTCCCGCATCATGTCAACCTAGATTAAGGAATATAAAACTATACATGACCCTTTTTATCAAACTAGATTGATTGTTGATTTGGAGATATTGATATGTATACACATGGATATGCATCTCAAAACCACTTCAGTCTAATTTGATATATCTGTTCCTCTATAGTGAATTATTTAAGTTTATAGCTCACTAAGTGACCTATAACTATAATAATTTACTATACTCATTCCATAGAGCATTAGGGCACTTTACTTGTTCATGCTTTGATGTGTTTGTAATTAGTGTTCAAAGGGTTAGTGGACTTGATTATTATCCTATAACCTAGTGACATGTAAAGACAACAATTAAGGACGTTGTCTTAGTTAACTTAACTCTATCTAGGAAGAACCTCACACATCCCCTTTTTGGGATTGAACTCAAACATAGAAAACTAGTGTCACAATCCCTTGATTGAATATACTTTGATTTGACATTAATTGATCCCAAAACAACTAGTAGAAGATTAAGGATTCTCTCCTTTCCTCGATTTCAATAAATTCAAATAAATCAAATAAAACTCATAAAAATCTACAATCAGTCTCAATCAATTCTAATCAGTCATAAAACAAAGTTACAATGATTCAAAATCAAAACTCAAAGCCTAAGCATCATTAAACCCTTAATGAATCCTTAATCACTTAAACTTCCAGAAAATGTAATAAATCAATATTAAACCTAAAAATTATAAATAATACCTCTAACTGACCAGAATAGAATCCTTAACCAATGAAAATTAAGATCAAATCAATTTGATAGCAATTTAAACTTTAATTTAATTTTAAGTAAAATCCAACATTTAATTGATTTAATTAATTAATAATAATTAAAAATTCCAATAAATTCACAAACACTTGAAAATCCCTCATTAGGTCATCCCTGACCTTTGGAGCTGATTTCAAGAGGTTTGGAATCCATTTGGAGCAAAACCATAAAAAGGCCCTTAATTAGACAATTTCCAAAAATTCATTAAATAGCCTAAACTTTGAAAAATCATAACGAATTCAAGAAAAATCCAAATTGACCAAACTCAGTTGCATTAAACTCATAATAAGGCCTTATATTTATTAAAAATATAAAAATTCCATAAAAGCTTTAAATTCAAGAAGTCAACAGATTGGTCAATAGTAGGTCAAAACTAGTTCAAAACTTCAAACCTTTATAATTAAATGCAGAAAAATCCAATTTCAGCAAACTTACCTTCTAACTGATTGTCTTAAGGTCTAATATTTTAATAAAATGCTAACCTTCCTGAATTTAACCTTAAATAAAAAGTCAATTTTCGACCTCTTAATTAAATAATTAAAATATTCCAGTAATTCCTAAAAATTCAAAAATTGTTCTAAAACTCTAAAGATGATTCACCAACTTCTAAAATCAGTAATCCAACACATTTCTAATAAAATTTATTAATTTCTAATTCTTAACTAACTTAAGCTACTTAACTATACTGGGTACCACTAGATAATCCAGGCCTACGAGACTATTAACTTTGCCCTAAGAAAGGTGAAATAAACTTCACGGCTTCGGTGTGAAACAAAGGTGGGATCCAACTAATATTAAAAATCAAATCTCTTTAAATCAAACCTCAAGTCATTAATAATTCAATAAACCCTAATTCTTAAGATTTTTGAATATTATTAATTAAAATTCAGTAATTATTTAATTAAATTCTAAACTCCTTTAATCTAAATTAGTTTGATAATTTGATTGGTTAAGATTTACCTTAATTAGTCAGATTTGATAATTAATTTAGATTAAATGAATTCGGGTCTTCTATGCCTAAAGTTTCATTCCTTTCGGAGGACTTCGGGCATTTTGATTTCAAAAGACCCTTAAAACATTTAAATAACAAAAAGATCTCCTATGGGTTGTGCACGAATCCTTTAAAGAAGGCACTAATCCCTTTGGATTTGGAGATCTCCGAACAAAAATAATAAACTACCGACCTTATACAACGCGCTAGATTCCTTCGAGAGGGCACGTTGTATTATATTTGTAAGGTCCATTCTTCTCTCCTTAATAAATTTTTAAGGACTCTCAAAATAAATACCTATCTTCTGTCTAAGACGGGTATTTATTCTTAAAGTTCTACGATTTATAAATTGATGATTTTCTGCACTTAGAGAATCATCAATCTATAAGTTCTTTATAACTTAAACTAAATAACTCTAACATTTAAAATTGAGATAATTCTTAATAAATTTAAATATACTTTACTTAAACTTTAATCAAATTCCTTTGACCTATAATAAATCAATCCTAATAATACATGCAATTTAAACAAATAAACCCATTAGGATTTACCCAAGCCACACAGCTTTCTTCACACACTTAGATGCTTGCTAGGACAACCAACTCTAGCCTAAGTTAGGCCGGTGGTTTGTTTTGTTTTGCTTGCGGGTGTCTTGCCTAGAGGGCACCTATGTGTGATTGCTTACCTTTTCTGTACTGCATAAACATAGCATATCTACTTTTCTGTCTGTACACCAGAGAGCGTAGTGAATAAAGTGAGGGCCGTGTACTTCACTTTCTGTCTTTACTTTCCTGTATTTATAACTGTACACGACGCACTCATAACATGCATCATTATATAACTGCTTTATTTCCTGTCTTTTATATTACTGCGACAGTAGAATGTTCCTAGAATCTAATGTACTACTAGATTGAGTCTGTACAGTGTATGGAGTCTGTAAAAGAATTAAAGATAACTGCTTATACATATATAAATGGGGTTCCAAAAAGTAATATTCTCCCTCAAGAGGATGTTCCTTTTTGGAATTCCATAGAAGACCTGGAGCCCGGAGAACATAAGCAGCTGTATTTAATTCTACTTTCTTATAGGCTTAGAATCCAGGTTTGTTGTCGGTGGGACCTGACCACCTTTACTTTACTGCAAATTCTAGGGTGTAATCGATGAAAATTATATAAATAAAATCCGCTCTTTTATATACAATTGCTTCATACATCATTCGCATACGAGTAGATTTTTGGTTTTTGTAAGCATATCTCTCTGCATTTATTTTAGATTCATTAATAAACTCCTTGATTCCTAGGATAGAGCTACCTTAAATCTTGCATCATCGGCGAATTATTGTGATTAGGATTGTTAGCTGGCAGCCCACTCTAGGCAGGTGGTAAGTCTAGATTGTATACACTTCTCTCTGCACATTCCTCTTTCTAAATCAATTCAAACTCTCCTAATAACAACTCTATAATCTAAAGCCTGATCGTGAAAATTTAATTGCCCAAATATTTAATTAAATACATCAAGAAGTTTGAAACTCTCTATTCCATATATATATAATTTTAGAAATCATTTAGTCTTCATTTAAATCGAGAGTGTTCTCTTAGGAGATGTAATTAACTACAGGGGCTTGCCCGTGTAGGGAGTCTAGATCCCAGAATAATCTAAACCCTACTTAAGTTCCTTTCTGAAGTAGGGGAAAGATCAGTGGAAGTAGATTAGGTTTTATTCACATTTAGGAGTTATTTCTATAATTAATAAATATATAGATAGTTGATTTGATTTCATTAACAAATCAAATATCTCCTACACTTAATTATAGAAATGAATTTACAATTCGTTAATCTAATCAGGTCGATTAGAGAATGTACTCGTCATCCCTTCAGGATGATTTGAATATTCTCTATACTACACCTGATTAGGAGAATGAATTGTACTCCTTCTCCCTTTAAAATCAATAGGAGGATATTAGTCTGTTCTTTGGGGCAGTATAATACCCGACTATGTAGATTTAATCGGGAGAAACATATCCTAAATATAAATAAAGCGAATCGTGTGAGAAGATAAAATTCCTATTTTTAAATAGAAAACCCTGCTTTATCTATACTTTTATTTAGATCCATTCCTTACAATCAAGAAATAGATAGGTATCTGATTTATTTTCACGAGTAAATCAAATATCGTTTGTATACTTGATTTTAGGGATGAATCAATAATTCGTTAATCTAATTAGGTAAGTAGGGAAAATACTGATCATCCCTTTGGATGATTTGTATACTCCCTATGTCATACCTGATTAGGAAAGCAAATTGTCTACTCTCTTTCTTTAGAATTAACAAAAGGATACCAGTATGTCCCTCGAGGCGGTCTGACATCCGACTGTATGGATTCAATTGAAAAAGAATATTCAAAAATATAAATAAAGAAAATTTATTTCCATAAATAAAATAAGAGATATTTTATTTTCAAAATTATTTTAAAATCTATCCCCCTCTCCTTCTCTTTCTCTATTTAAATAATATAAATTTATTATACAATATAGATTTTATTTATTCTATTAAATTAATTGTTTACATAAAAGAATTATATTTAAATAAAAAATAATAAATATTAAAATAAAGCGTTAGAGATTTTATTTTCTCACAGATTTTTCTGGCGACTCCACTGGGGATAGACTTCTCTCTCCATTTCAAATGAAGGCTAAATTCTTTCTAAAAATTATATATAATTTAATTAAATATTTGGGCAATTAAATTTTCATCTAAATTTTGTTCCTCGGTGTTTGTCACTGTCTCTGTGGATGCTTTCTATAATTCTGTGATGTTGTTTTGCCAACTGTTTTATGCTTGGTTTTCTCGTCGCTATTTGATTTTATCGATAGTCGTAGTCCCCTTAGCCTTTTTCTATAAGGCTAAGCAGTTGAGTTAACAGTCAGCATTGGTGTGGGCCCCACAGCCTGCCGAAATGCTGTCCGTTTCTCTCCTAATTTTTGAATATCCTTAGCAAATTTCCGGTCTTTCAGATTTCTCTTTTCTAGATTTCTTGTGTCTTTTTCGGTCTGGTTTTCTTTGGATTCTACGATTTTCGTCCGTGAACTGGATCGTCTTGTCGATTTCCATGACTTATTTTTGTTTCGCTGCTTCCGAGATGTACTTTGTTTCTAGCCTGTTTGAGAACTGTATTTAAAACCATAACTAATAGAATTCTAAGTAAATTGAGTCAGCCCAGCCTGTATGTCATTTGTATAACATTTGCATGTTTATTTTCCCATTGTTTGCATGTTTATGGCCACGCGAGTGGCCATCACCCATGGTTACCAGAGCTTCTCCTAAAAGCCTGGCGGACGTCCACCTGAAAACGAAGGTTTGGTCCTAAGTCTGGTAGGGGTCATGCCATCCGTTTGTCGTCTCACATTTGTGTGCCACTTGTATGGTTTTCAGTGTCAGAGTTTCTTTTTCCTAAGTCTTTCTGAAATCTATTTTGAGTTTTTAAATTTATTATAAATTTTTCTACGCTCATTTATACTGTTGGATTTCAGTTTTGTGGCTTTGACTTGCAAAATGTTATTGATTTGATTCTTTTTGTCTTTCATTTTAAACTGCATAACTGCTAGAATTCTGATAAATCGAGTCAACCCAGCCTGTATGTCATTTGTATGGCATTTGCATGTTTATTTTACACTGTTTGCATGTTTATGGCCACACGAGTGGCCATCACCCATGGTTACCAGCGCTTCTCCTAAAAACCTGGCGGACGTCCACCCGGAAACGGAGGTTTGATCCTAAGTCTGGTAGGGGTCATGCCGTCCATTTGTCGTCTTGCATTTGTGTGCCACTTGTATGATTTTAAGTGTCAGAATTCTTTCCTAAGTCTTTCTGAAATCTATTCTTAGCTTTTAGATTGTATTATGAGTTTTTCTGCGTTCATTTTTTTTACTATTGGATTTCTATTTCATGGCTTTGACTTGCAAGCTGCTTCTGATTTGATTCTTTTTGTCCATATTTAACTGTAAACTGCTAGAATTCTAATAAATCGAGTCAACCCAGCCTGTATGTCATTTGTATGGCATTTGCATGTTTATTTCCACACTGTTTGCATATTTATGGCCATGCGAGTGGCCATCACCCATGGTTACCAGCGCTTCTCCTAAAAGCCTGGCAGACGTCCACCCAGAAATGGAGGTTTGGTCCTAGGTCTGGTAGGGGTTATGCCGCCCGTTTGTAGTCTTACATTTTGTATGTCATTTTGTGTGTTTTAGTCACTTAAGAACTCTTTCCGAGTCCGTTCGAAATCATATTCAATTTCCTTATAAGCATTACATTACATTCTCTCTTTTTATATTTATTTTGGGGTCTCGATGTTTTGGCTCTTATTTATTGATTTTATTTTGGATTGACTGTCTTTTATATTTAACTGCATAACTACTAGAATTCCAAGTAAATCGAGTCAACCCAGCCTGTATGTCATTTGTATGTCATTTGCTTGTTTATTTTACACTGTTTGCATGTTTATGGCCACGCGAGTGGCCATCACCCATGGTTACCAGCGCTTCTCCTAAAAGCCTGGCGGACGTCCACCCGGAAATGGAGGTTTGGTCCTAGGTCTGGTAGGGGTTATGCCGCCCGTTTGTCGTCTTGCATTTGCATGTCAGTTGTATGTCATTTGCATACCTTTAGCGTCTTCGTTTTCGCTCGTGTCGGTTTTGGTTCTATTCGATACGTTGAGATCAGGCTTTAGATTATAAAATCTCACACTTTCCTCTTTCTTAATCGTATCTGCTTATGTTTGCTTATGCTTACATTTTAAAGTGTTTAAGAACAAGGGTCCTTAATTCGTCTCTGAATCTAATACTCGTATCTTATCAAACTTCCAATCAAATATCAATCCATTCTAAATCATTCACCGTATGATTATATCCCACTTAGTGTGGGTCTTTATTTAATCTCTTTTCAATCTAATTTTGATTCATTTCAATCTTTAACCAAATCTCATTCTAAATCTTCATCTTCTGATTATTTTCTCTTTGGTCTGGGTCCTTAATTGGACCATTCCATCTTCAAATCTTCAATCTATCCAATCTTTATCTTAAACTTCAGTTCTATTCAAATCACTACAACTCTCAACTTTCATATTCAGTTTCTAGTTCGAGAAAAGATCATCTTTTGATTCAAACTCCTTTGAATCACAGAAGATGTCCGGAAAATTGGTATTCAACATCAACATCACTACTGCCCAATCTGTTGAGGGCAACCAGATCAGATTTGGGTCCGGATTTGAAAATATTCGAGTCACATTTGGTGCACCACAACCTGAAGTGGTGGTACCTCTTGCTGAATCCAGAAGATCAGGTCCCATTCAAGTCAACATTGAGGAACGACCTGTAGCTGTCCCCGCAGTTCCTAGACCCTCAGTTTTCACCCGTCTGAATTTCCCCCAATCAACTGCTATGGCAAAGGGAAAGTCACCAATCATTGGTGAAACTCCTGAAATCAGAAACTTTGAGACTGGGTCGTCTTCTGGAATCCAGGAGATGACTAAGTCTCAACGGCACAACATAATTCATCGTATGAGGCGTAGAGAGAAAAGATAAAACATGTCAGAGGAAGATGCTTTGATTGCTGCTACAACTGAAGCAGTAAAGAATATGAATTCTGAAACTTCTGAAACTTATGTCAATACTTCACAGTTGGTTGATAGTGAACTTCGACCACTATGCGATACTTCCGAGGAAGAGAATGAACTACAAATATTGAACTCTCCTCCTACTCCGTTTTGTAGAGATCCCGTCCTTCCTCCAATATCAGAAAGAAAAAGAAAATTCAAATCTCTATTCAATGCTTTGGTCCAGGACTGTGCCATTGATTTTTGGCAGTCAAAGTCAGAATTTCTTAGAAGTGTCAAGGATGTGATCTCCACTGAAATGCATCCACATTCAAGTGGAAGGCGAGGAGAATCTCCTCCTATAAAGAGAAGAAGTCAAATTCAAGAACCGGGTCCAAGCCGACCAGCAGCTGCTGTAGATCGCCCTGGAAAATCAAAGAAGTTCTCACACCACGATCATTATCAGAGCTCAAATCGACAGTACAGTCAACAAACTTCTGTCAAATTCTTAGGATATGGAGCATCAGCCCATCAAGGGTATGATCCCATATCTGCTCGACCTTCATGTCAGTTCAAAAATTCTCCAGTAAGGCCTTCTGATCATCTTTCAAATCAGTTCCCCTTAAGAGTTGATCGACACCAATCACAGGGTAGCAAATCATCCTCTGGTTTTGATAAGAGGAGACTGAAGTTCACAAATCAGTCAAACTCTTTATCTAATAGAGAAAGGATTTGGCAGCCCGAGATGTTTCCAACTCCAACAGTATTGATGAATCAGAGGAATAATACAACGGAAGAAGCACCAAAGAAGTTGAGATCTGTTATAGAAATTTCTTCCTCCAGAGAGAATACTCCAGTATACCCACTGGATGTGGAAGAGAAGACAATAGAAGAGATGGTGGATCATCTGAAAGAAAGTATCCGCTAGATCGACGAAGCATAAGCTGCAGAGAATAAAGAAATGGATGGAGAAGTGTCTGATAGTGTTAACATGGTCGACGCTTCCTCATTTCTGTAAGCAGAGAGAACCTGAGTTTATATTTTGTTAGAAAGTATCTGATTGACTTTGCTTAAGGACGATGTATCAACTATCTTACATTTCAAATGGAAGAAGTTATGTCTGACTACAACAACTATTTAAAAGAATAAGAACTCATCAACGACCCATACTAAAAAAAAAAGAGAAGACTATGTTCCCTCCCTCCTCCCTCTCGCTCGAGGGTCGACATTGATTTTAAATCTAAACCTATTTCAAAAGTAAATTTAGCTTAGAAATAAAATCTTTTCAAAGTTCCTGCAATTTTGTATCTTATAAGTATCACCAGCATGTTTATAGATCTATTCTAAAATTTTCTTTATCAAGTTATCATTTCTATCAAGGAAATTTAGATTCACATTGTAGATAATTTTTTCCTTTATGAGAGAACGAGTTCTCTTCTCTCATTTTTGGAAGATAATCCCACAACTGAGTTTCATCTTAGGGTTTTAAAAGGAAGCCCCTTTGCTAAAAATTTATATATATGTATACATATATATAAAAAAAGGGGACGCGCAATGTACGCAAAAAAATAAAAAGACACATACAAATGTGCCAAATAAAAGATGCGCAAAGTGCGCCAAAAAAAAGAGATAAAAAAAAGGGAAAGATACACCAAAGTATGCCAAGCAACGAAAGATGCTCAAATTATACATCAAAAAATAAATTAAGTAAAGGGCTTCCTTTTCAAAATCCTAGATCTTAGAGAATCTACTTTCTCTAGATATTTTTCTTGATACTTGATTTTTTGAAAATCTAGATATCAGATTTATTTCTATGCATTGATATCTTATTAGATATAAACGATCAAGCAAGAAACTGAAAAGATTAATTTTCTTTCCCTGAATTTGATCTTTTGAAATAAGTTTTAATTTAAAAACATAAGGGAGATTTCATTTTAACTTCTAAGGAAGTTAATCTGGGTCCATCATAATTGGTCGATGGTTCTATCGCAAGTTTGACATCACATTCACTCCTCTACGAGTAGTAGAGTGATACTTCGCAATAGATTTCATAGCAACTTACTGTGTTCAAGACGTTTGCCTGATAAATGAGGAACTACAAGATGAATGAATCATGAAACTCAAATCGAATGAGAAGTTCATCTGGGAATTCTCTTTTAATGGCATTACTTCAAAACAGTTAAAGAAACATCAGACGATATTCCTCAGTGCCAGATAATTACTTGATAAACGAAGAACTACTGGATGTGCAACTCTTGAAACTCAAGTCAAATGAAAAGTCATCCGGGAATTCTATATCTTGACGGTAATCCTTCCAGTTGATAAGAAGAATTAGATGATGTCTTCCCAAAATAAACCAGGATTAATATAATACTTATCACACCTGATCAGGGTGTGACGTATTACTCACATCATATGTCAAGGCCATGTACCAGCAACAAGGCTGAGTACGAGGCAATGAAAGCTGGTTTAGATTTGATAATTCTGAATTAGATCAAACATATACCAAAATCTTTGGAGATTCGTGGCTTCTGATTAATCAGGTGGCTAGAATTTACAAAGTATTGAGAGACATCTCGATTCCTTATCAACGGAATACCATTCTTCTATCGAAACAAATTTTCAGAGGCGACATTATCCAGAATTCCCTGATTCTGGATGTATAAATAGAAATTCCCCAACTGAGATGAAAATTGTTTTAGTAGTAAACGTTGAAGTAATAGATTGGAGAAAACCCTTCATCGAACACTGGTGAGAAAACAAGCTCCCTCAGGAGAAATCAAATCCAGATTAGATCAAAAGATGTTTATTATCCTATACTTCGATCAATTCCCCTCTGCATAGAAGATCATTCGATCAAATGTGGTTGAAGTATCTGAACAAAGTAGAAGCATACAAGACTATAGAAGAAGTGAATGCTATATTGGGTATTATACACTAATCTACACCAAAGATGAATGCTTCCTTTGAGAAAAGTCGAAGCTCATCAAGTTCTAATACTCTTTTTAAAGATAATGTTGTGTACCGATTTGGTAGTCCTTTCTGGATTATTCCGAATAATGGTCCTTCATTCAGAAGATCCTGAATATATAATTTCTTTATATATCACAACATAGATTGGAGATACTCGACCTTCTATCACCCTCGGACAAATAGATTGGTAGAGGACTCCAATGAATTCTGGTATAGAGTTTAAGAAGACTTTAAATGACAACAAGTGTTAATAGCACAAGAAGTTGATTGAAGCTTTGTGGGGATATATAACCACATATAGAACTCCAACTTACTCTATGTTATTTGCTTTGGTCATTGCCGTAAAGGTTATTATCCTTTTGGAAGTACAGCTTCTTTCATTCCAAGTTGAAGTAAACTACAATCTTATCCCATAACTGAATTTGAAATTCAAGATTAGAAGACCTCGAGGGTTCAAAAGAGAAGCATCAGCAGGCTCAATCGAACCTTGAGTGACATAAAGATAAAAAGATCCAGGTTTACAACCAACGATAAAGTCTACAAACTAATCTTCAACAGAATTCAAATACCTTGGTTCCAAATCCACTCATTCGAGAATCGATCTCTCGTTTGGGTATTTGCTTTTTCTAGAAATCGATCTTCTAGTCAAAATTTAAATTTCACCTTTCTGATAATCGATCTATTGATTAGGTCCTATGCCTGCTTTCGGGAATCAATCTCCCACTCCGATTCTGTCTTTTTCTGGAAATCGATCTTCCAGTCAAAGTTCAGAATCAAACCTTTCCGATAATCGATCTATCGGTTGGGTCCTGATGCCAGCTTTCGGGAATCGATCTCCCATCCCGATTCTGTCTTTTTCTGGAAATTGATCTTCCAGTTAAAGTTCAAAATCAAACCTTTTCGATAATCGATCTATCGGTTGGGTCCTGATGCTTGCTTTCGGGAATCGATCTCCCATCCTGATTCTGTCTTTTTCTGGAAATCGATCTACCAGTCAAAGTTCAGAATCAAACCTTTCCGATAATCGATCTATCGGTCGGGTCTTGATACCTGCTCATCTGGGAGTCAAACTCCCATTTAAAATTCAGAAAAAAAAAATTCATCCCTTCGAGAATCGATCTCACAATTGGGTCCAGTTATTTGATAAAAATCAATCCATCAATCAAATTTCCAGTTTCTAAATTTCATTGATCTACTTCGGTCAACGCCAACACATGTGATTTACTCTTCGAGTTCATCACACATGTTGGGGGTCCATTTGTTGACCTCATTTTTGTCCGAGGTCATCAAGACTTATCACCACTCATGATTCTACATCTAGTGGTTTATAGCCTTCCACCTATCAATCACTTCAACAAATCTAAATCAATCATCCAGTCTAAAAAAAAAAAATCAAACTCATAAATCAATCAATCATTCTGTTCTACCTATATTTACTCAACCAATCAATAAATATTTAACTACTCAATCAACCTGCATATATCTAATCTTCAATTGATGGCCTGCATTCAATCAACATTTAATCAAGTCCAATCACTTGCATGATCAATCTAATCACATTCAACCATATTTCAAATCTTCCTATAATCGACATTGACTAAACTACAATCAATCACCTAGATATCCTGCAATTATACCACAATCATATCTTGATCCAGTTTACTACCTAGCACTTTGCCTTAGCCTTCATGACTTTAATCAGATTCAAATTATTTCACTAGGAGCTTTAAATATTAAATCCTGCATCAACCTCGTTGGACCAAAAATTGATTAAAATGATCAATTGAGCTAGTTCATGCTAGCTCAATTGATTATCAAACATCAGTTATTCTTAAATCTATCATCAAATGAACCTTGAATTTCATTCAAACTTCCTCAACATCTCTCTTAGTGAAGTGGACCTGATTGGGCATTAAGGTCCAGTCACTAGTTGACTTAGTCAACTAAACCCAATCAGGGTCAAACTAGTTCAATCTAAGCCAAACTCAATCCATATGCCCATTCAAACTCCAATTTATTACCCCAGCATTCAAGGCATGCCCTTATGCCACATCGTCTGTCCACATGCCAAGTGGACTGGTCAAACCAGTCAAACCAAGGTTTGGAATGAGTCAAATATAGTCAAATTTCTCTATTCAATCTACTCACTTGAAACTAAGCACATCCAGTCATTTGAGAATACTCCAAGCTTGGTCAGGGTGCCACCTCAGCTCCCACATGGCATGGAGACCAGTCAAACAGTCAAACCCACCCTTTGGAGTGGTCAAACGTGATCAAAACAACACTTAAACTTAATCCACTCCTCCCTAATACATCCCATCTGTTAATACATTCTCTAGAAGCTTCCTAGAGCTCACCCCAGCCCCTTGATCAGCATCAGATGGCTTATATCACTTCCATGTGCTTACCAAAGACAAAATCACCTTTCCACATAGATGTCCTTATTGTCATTTGATTCCTCTGCTCCTAACAAACTGATCCAGGTGTCCAGCATCCCAATATCCTACCTGAGGCATCTCAGCCGTCCAAGTGAACTCCAGCAGTTGGAATGGGGTATAGGGGACGGATTCATTCATTCCAATCTATCTCACATTCCAGTCACTCCCCAGAGCCTATGAGTTTTCGTTTTGAATCCTTAGAGACTCCTTCTCACATCCTAATCAACATCCAGTCATTTGGAGCTCACCGGCGATGACGTCAACGAAGGTTCGAAGCTAGCTCCGTCCAAATCACTTCAACTCCCTATAGAAGCATCCTCCAATCTTGAAGTCTTCAGGAAAGTTGGGCACGCACGATCCACGAATCTATAGAGCTTTAAATCACTCAAATCCATCCACTATAGCAAGGTAAACTTCTAACCCTAGGCGTTTATTTAGGTTCCTAAATAACTCGTTAAATATTGCATCAATGGCTTTAAAAATGCTTCCCCACTCTTCCTTAGACTCTAATATACCTCTGTTCAAAATTTCATATCATATGGATCACTGGTTTATGAAAACGAAAAAAAAATGGGTTTAGGTTTCGCAGTTTTGGCTGGAGGAAGAAGACGATCGCTCAGTCGTTAGATCTCTTCTATTCAGATCAACGGCTGCGATTGATTGTAGTTCGACTCCCGTTTCAATCCTTTGAAATCATGGTCGGCCAGAGATTCGTTCGACAAGATCTACACCGTAGATCCAAACCGCGGGATCTTATACAGCCGTCCGATCATTCCAGATCGATCTCGGCACCGCGGCTTTGATCTCAGCCGTTAAATCTAACTCGTGCTAGATCCGAAGGTCGCAAGTCCCGCTGAACTGGATTAGTGGCGGGCTCCACTTGACCGCCGCCCTCCACGCGGTCGCACCCAATGCCAACGCGTGTCTGGTCAGCGCCGCCGGCTGACCAGGTATTTAAAACTTTAAAATAATTATAGAAAATCTCCAGAACTTCTAAAATTCGCCAGAATTTCAATTTTGGTCCGATTTTGGAGCTTTTGGGTTCATTATGTTCGTATTTTTAAATACTATATTTTAAAAATAACTGAAAATTATTTTAAGTAGTATTTTATTGGTAATCTTAATTATACATAAAACACCATTTTATTTTTAAATAGAAATATACATATTACATTGAGCTAAATTTTGGCAGAGATGTTTAAGGGTCTGGGATTGGTCTCCTATAATTTTCTCTAAGATATTTTTATGCAATAACCTTTAGTTTATGAATTTACAAAAATCTAGATCAAGAGTTGATTTAGATCTTTGGAAGTTCATAAGCAATTCAATTTAAATCCAAATCATAGCATGTTAGAGCTCTATGGATTCAGTGTGAAGTTCTTTTTCACTAAAAATATATTTCAGATTGTGGTCATGTATAATTCAAATAAAATTTACCTCCCGCATCATGTCAACCTAGATTAAGGAATATAAAACTATACATGACCCTTTTTATCAAACTAGATTGATTGTTGATTTGGAGATATTGATATGTATACACATGGATATGCATCTCAAAACCACTTCAGTCTAATTTGATATATCTGTTCCTCTATAGTGAATTATTTAAGTTTATAGCTCACTAAGTGACCTATAACTATAATAATTTACTATACTCATTCCATAGAGCATTAGGGCACTTTACTTGTTCATGCTTTGATGTGTTTGTAATTAGTTTTCAAAGGGTTAGTGGACTTGATTATTATCCTATAACCTAGTGACATGTAAGGACAACAATTAAGGACGTTGTCTTAGTTAACTTAGCTCTATCTAGGAAGAACCTCACACATCCCTTTTTTGGGATTGAACTCAAACATAGAAAACTAGTGTCACAATCCCTTGATTGAATATACTTTGATTTGACATTAATTGATCCCAAAACAACTAGTAGAAGATTAAGGATTCTCTCATTTCCTCGATTTCAATAAATTCAAATAAATCAAATAAAACTCATAAAAATCTACAATCAGTCTCAATCAATTCTAATCAGTCATAAAACAAAGTTACAATGATTCAAAATCAAAACTCAAAGCCTAAGCATCATTAAACCCTTAATGAATCCTTAATCACTTAAACTTCCAGAAAATGTAATAAATCAATATTAAATCCAAAAATTATAAATAATACCTCTAACTGACCAGAATGGAATCCTTAACCAATGAAAATTAAGATCAAATCAATTTGATAGCAATTTAAACTTTAATTTAATTTTAAGTAAAATCCAACATTTAATTGATTTAATTAATTAATAATAATTAAAAATTCCAATAAATTCACAAACACTTGGAAATCCCTCATTAGGTCATCCCTAACCTTTGGAGCTGATTACAAGAGGTTTGGAATCCATTTGGAGCAAAACCATAAAAAGGCTCTTGATTAGATAATTTCTAAAAATTCATTAAATAGCCTAAACTTTGAAAAATCATAACTAATTCAAGAAAAATCCAAATTGACCAAACTCAGTTGCATTAAACTCATAATAAGGCCTAATATTTATTAAAAATATAAAAATTTCATAAAAGCTTTAAATTCAAAAAGTCAACAGATTGGTCAATAGTAGGTCAAAACTAGATCAAAACTTCAAACCTTCATAACTAAATCCAGAAAAATCCAATTTCAGCAAACTTACCTTCTAACTGATTGTCTTAAGGTCTAATATTTTAATAAAATTCTAACTTTCCAGAATTTAACCTTAAATAAAAAGTCAATTTTCGACCCCTTAATTAAATGATTAAAATATTCCAGTAATTCCTAAAAATTCAAAAATTATTCTAAAACTCTAAAGATGATTCACCAACTTCTAAAATCAATAATCCAACACATTTCTAATAAAAATTATTAATTCCTAATTCTTAACTAACTTAAGCTACTTAACTATACTGGGTACCACTGGGTAACCCAGGCCTACGAGGCTATTAGCTTAGCCCCAAGGAAGGTGAAATAAACTTCATGGCCTCGGTGTGAAACAAAGGTGGGATCCAACCAATATTAAAAATCAAATCTCTTTAAATCAAACCTCAAGTCATTAATAATTCAATAAACCCCAATTCTTAAGATTTCTGAATATTATTAATTAAAATTTAGTAATTATTTAATTAAATTCTAAACTCCTTTAATCTAAATTATTTTGATAATTTGATTGGTTAAGATTTTCCTTAATCAGTCAGATTTCATAATTAATTTAGATTAAACGAATTCGGGTCTTCTATGCCTAAAGTTTCATTCCTTTCGAAGGACTTCGGGCATTTTGATTTCAAAAGACCCTTAAAACATTTAAATAACAAAAAGATCTCCTATGGGTTGTGCACGACTCCTTTTAGGAAGGCACTAATCCATTTGGATTTGGAGATCTCCGAACAAAAATAATAAACTACCAACCTTATACAACGCGCTAGATTCCTTCGGGAGGGCACGTTGTATTACATTTGTAAGGTCCCTTCTTCTCTCCTTTATAAATTTTTAAGGACTCTCAAAATAAATACCTATCTTCTGTCTAACACGGGTATTTATTCTGAAAGTTCTAGGATTTATAAATTGATGATTTTCTGCACTTAGGGAATCATCAATCTATAAGTTCTTTATAACTTAAACTAAATAACTCTAACATTTAAAATTGAGATAATTCTTAATAAATCTAAATATACTTTACTTAAACTTTAACCAAATTCCTTTGAGCTATAATAAATCAATCCTAATAATACATGCAATTTGAACAAATAAACCCATTAGGATTTACCCAAGCCACACAGCTTTCTTCACACACTTAGATGCTTGCTAGGACAACTAACTCTAGCCTAAGTTAGGCCGGTGGTTTGTTTTGTTTTGCTTGCGGGTGTCTTGCCTAGAGGGCACCTATGTGTGATTGCTTATCTTTTCTGTACTGCATAAACATAGCATATCTACTTTTCTGTCTGTACACCAGAGAGCGGAGTGAATAAAGTGAGGGCCGTGTACTTCTTTCTGTCTTTACTTTCCTGCATTTATAACTGTACACGACGCACTCATAACATGCATCATTATATAACTGCTTTATTTCCTGTCTTTTATATTACTGCGACAGTAGAATGTTCTTAGAATCTGATGTACTAATTTTTATTTCCTAGAATTGTTGTATATAGATTGAGTCTGTACAGCGTCTGGAGTCTGTAAAAGAATTAAAGATAACTGCTTATACATATATAAATGGGGCACCAAAAAGTAATATTCTCCCTCAAGAGGATGTTCCTTTTTGGAATTCCATAGAAGACCCGGAGCCCGGAGACCATAAGCAGCTGTATTTAATTCTACTTTCTTATAGGCTTAGAATCCAGGTTTGTTGTCGGTGGGACCTGGCCACCTTTACTTTACTGCAAATTCTAGGGTGTAATCGATGAAAATTATATAAATAAAATCAGCTTTTTTATATACAATTGCTTCATACATCATTCGCATACGAGTAGATTTTTGGTTTTTGTAAGCATATCTCTCTGCATTTATTTTAGATTCTTTAATAAACTCCTTGATTCCTAGGATAGAGCTACCTTAAATCTTGCATCATCGGCGAATTGTTGTGATTAGGATTGTTAGCTGGCAGCCCACTCTAGGCAGGTGGTAAGTCTAGATTGTATACACTTCTCTCTGCACATTACTCTTTCTAAATAAATTCAAACTCTCCTAATAACAACTCTATAATCTAAAGTCTGATCGTGAAAATTTAATTGCCCAAATATTTAATTAAATACATATATATAATTTTGGAAACCATTTGGTCTCCATTTAAATCGAGAGTGTTCTCTTAGAAGATGTAATTAACTACAGGGGCTTGCCCCTGTAGGGAGTCTAGATCCCAAAATAATCTAAACCCTACTTAAGTTCCTTTCTGAAGTAGGGGAAAGATCTGTGGAAGTAGATTAGGTTTTATTCACATTTAGAAGTTATTTCTATATTTAAGAAATATATTGATAGTTGATTTGTTTTCATTCACAAATCAAATATCTCCTACACTTAATTATATAAATGAATTTACAATTCGTTAATCTAATCAGGTCGATTAGAGAATGTACTCGTAATCCCTTCAGGATGATTTGAATATTCTCTATACTACACCTGATTAGGAGAATGAATTGTACTCCTTCTCCCTTTAAAATCAATAGGAGGATATTAGTCTGTTCTTTGGGGCAGTATAATACCCGACTATCTAGATTTAATTGGGACAAACATATCCTAAATATAAATAAAGTGAATCGTGTGAGAAGATAAAATTCCTATTTTTAAATAGAAAACCCTGCTTTATCTATACTTTTATTTAGATCCATTCCTTACAATCAATAAATAGATAGGTATCTGATTTACTTTCACGAGTAAATCAAATATCCTCTGTATACTTGATTTTAGGGATGAATCAATAATTCGTTAATCTAATTAGGTAAGTAGGGAAAATACTGATCATCCCTTTGGATGATTTGTATACTCCCTATGTCATACCTGATTAGGAAAGCGAATTGTCTACTCTCTTTCTTTAGAATCAACAGAAGGATACCAGTCTGTCCCTCGAGGCGGTCTGACATCCGACTGTATGGATTCAATTGAAAAAGAATATTCAAAAATATAAATAAAGCAAATTATTTTCCATAAATAAAATAAGAGATATTTTATTTTCAAAATTATTTTAAAATCTATCCCCCTCTCCTTCTCTTTCTCTATTTAAATAATATAAATTTATTATACAATATAGATTTTATATATTCTATTAAATTAATTGTTTACATAAAAGAATTATATTTAAATAAATAATAATAAATATTAAAATAAAGCGTTAGAGATTTTATTTTCTCACACTTTCAAATGAATTTTGGATTTTGGCCATGCAAGAAGAATTGAATCAATTTGTAAGAAATGATGTTTGAGAATTAACTAAAAGGCCTATAGATCAAAGTGTTATTGCAACTAAGTGGGCGTTTAAAAATAAATGAAAGATTCAGGGAGTTGTGAATAGAAATAAAACTAGAATGTTGGATAAGGGGTATAATAAAATAAAAGGAATTGATTTTGAAGAGACTTTTGTCCTTATAGCAAGACTTGAAGCAATTAAGATTTTGTTAGCCTATACTTATTTTAAAGTTTTTTATTTATTTAAAATGGATGTCAAAATTGCATTTTTGAATGGGGTGATATAAGAGGATGTTTATGTTAAGCAACTTTCAAGTTTTGAAAATTTTAAATTCCCTAATCACATATTTAAATTGAAAAAGATATTGTATGGACTGAAATAAACACATAGGGCTAAGTATGAGAGGTTAAGCACTTTCCTATTAGAGAAAGCTTTTGAGAAAGGAAGTGTGGACACCAATCTCTTTTTGAAAAAAATAGGAGATAATATACTCATTATTCAAATATATTTTGATGACATCATTTTTGGATCTATAAATAAAAATCTTTGTGATGATTTTTTAAAATTAATGAGTAGTGAATTTGAGATGAGTTTAATAAGAGATCTGAGTTATTTTCTTAGTTTTAGCATTAAGTAAAATGAGGAGAGAACTTTTCTTTGTCAGTCAAAATATATTAAGGACATTCTCAAGAAATATTAAATGGATAATGCTAAATCAGTAATTACACCAATGAGTTCCTCAGTATAGTTTGATAAGGACCCTAAGGAAAAATCTATTGATAAAAAGAAATATAGAGGGATTGTAGGATCATTATTTTACTTGACTACTAGCGAACTAGATATAATGTTCGGCGTTTGTTTATGTGCTAGATTTCAATCTAATTTAAGAGAATAACATTTGACAACAGCAAAAAGATTTTGAGATATCTTTTGGAACTCAAAGCTTAGGGATTTGGTATCATAAGCACAACTCTTCTTTTAAAATAATTGGATATTTTGATTTAGATTTTATAGGTTGTAGGGATGATCGAAAAAGTACATCTAAAACTTATTAATTTATATGAAACTCTTTAGTTTCTTGGTCTAGTAGAAAACAAAATTCAGTATCCCTATCTACTACTAAAGCATAATACATTGTCTTAGGTAGTTGTGTGGACAATTTTTTTTGCTGAAATAATAATTGATTGACTTAGGATTTTCTATTAATATAATTCTAATTTTCTATGATAATACTAGTGTCATCTTTATTTCAAAGAATCATATTCAATATTCTAGAACCAAGCATATAAACATAAGGAATCATTTCATTTGAGATTATGTAGCTAAGAAAGAAATTGAATTAAATCATGTTTCTATAGAAAATCAACTTGCACATATTTTTACAAAACCACTAGCCTTTGACACATTTAGCACCTTAAGAACGAGGATAAGTGTGATTGATCTTAATGCATAAGTTAAAAATTCTTCAAACTTAATATATTCTTTATTTTTGTATGAATTTAGTTTTTTTTTTTTTTCATTTTTGTTTTGTGTTTTTAGATTGGAAGCATGTCACTTGATTGAAATAATTGATTTTGAGAATTTTTTTTATTTTCATATGTTATTCTCTAAGCGTGCTACTCACATTGTACGGATATTTTTTTTTCAAGTAAGAATTCTATAGCGTATCCATGATAATTTTTAGAGTTGAACATGCGAAACTTAGATTTTCATAGGTTTCATATTGTATGATGATGTCATCATATGGAATGATTTACACTGATTCATCTATGCGCATGGGGATTATTTTACCAGTTATGTTCAATTATTTATTACTGATTGTACTTACAAAAATTTTTTTGTTTATAAAATTGAGATGTCAGTTTCTATGGGGAACAATCCTAATCGTATTCAAAACAATCTTTAATAATTTGATCGTTCTAAAAGAACACCTATTCGTATGTACGATCAAGTGGTCAAAAAGCATGTACGAAAGGAAGCCTCGGAAATGGCATTTTATAAAAAGTCATTTCATCTTTGGTCATTTCTATTTATATGTATGAAAATATTTTCATCCCGTATGATTTTACAATCGTACGTATGATCCATATTTTATAATGTACGATTATTCATTTTTTTTAAATATAATGGTTTTGAAATCATTTTCATTCACTTTCATATTCCTTTCAAAACTCTCTAAAGCCCTCATTTAGGAAATGACCTGTTTCTAGCAAACATCCATGTAGTTCTAAGGGTTCTTCTTCTGGAAGTGTTGTAGATTCTAACTTCCTATCTAAGAAATATGAGGATGCCTATTTTAAGTATATTATTTCCAAGATCACCCCTTGTAGACTTCATATCCAGGATGATCTTCACTTCTCTGTAATGTCTTTGTTTGCCTCTACTCAACTATCTTTCATTCTCACACTCATTTACGCCTATCACAAAGAAACTTTTTAATATTTCTTGGTAAATATGAGAGTCCATGCAGACCACTCTAGGATAAGTTCCTATGTCCAAAAACAACATGTAAAAATAATGAAGGAAGACTTAGGCAAGTTTCTTCATTTGCGAATCCAGGGAATTCGAGCCCACACTTTGACCTATAGAGCTCACTTTGACTGGTCTGAAATTAACAAAGTTCTTAGAAGTGTCTCCCAAGTTAGTCTTTTTCCTCAAGTTTATACTTTGAATCAAAATACCTGGATCATCTAACATGTTTTAAGAACTTCGATTATTCCTAAAGCTAGTGATCGAGTGAATATGACTCCACTTTTGTCTACAGTCACCTATCTAATCATGAATAAAAAGCCCATTGATGAAGCCCAACTCATTATGGACTACATGTACAACTTTTATGAAATTGGACTTCCACACCATAAGAGGAAGAAAAATGTGGCTTTAGGTCATCTTGTTGCCTATATTCTTCATAAGAAGTACATTCTGATTCATCCTGATCCTTCCACTAAACTACCAATTTACTTTATGGATGCTTCTTTTCTATAACTGTTTGGGAGAGATCAAAGTTTTAGTGATGATTCTAAGGGAGAAGGGGGTGCTCCTGCACCTACACCTGGACCTGACCAAAATTACTTTTAGAAAATGGTTCAGCAGTTTGATCATTTGGAGACTCATTTTGATCAATGCTTTGATCAAATTGAGACTCACCTAAATCATCAGGATGCAAGATATCAGGAGGACATGGGTTGGATCCATGGTCAGTTCGACACGGTCAATACAAATGTAGCTATGATGAAAAGCTCTTTTTTAGTGTTCAATCAGCCTCCTCCATATCTGGCCCCCTCTGAATTCTAGGTGTACTTCATTGTTGTTCTTTTTACTAAGCTTTTGTGATTAATGTTATGTTGTTTATTCGTTTATGAGTGTTGTGGTTTTGTATGTTGTTTAGTTTTTATGTAATGATGAAAAGTGTTATTATGGGTGATATCATTTGAAATGAATGTATGTGATCTTTATGATATAAATGAAAAATGTCATGTTTTGGTGACATGTTTTATGTCTTGCTTCTTGGATTGTTAGTATCTCTAATACGAAATACCTTTTGAAATTGATCGCTGAAATGGGTTATAAATTATTTTGCTCTACAAATTAATTTCCTTACGAAATCTAATCTTGCAAAAATTATAATTAAAATTATTATTGGATTTAGATAAGGAGATAAATTTCATGTTCTTTTAGACAAATATATCTAAAATATAATTGTTGCAAGATTGATGTCTTAATATTTTTTATTTATTTTTCAATATATTTTATTTTTGTTATTAGTGAAATTTGAATTTAGATTGCTGATATTGAAAAGACCCAAAGAGTAAAATCAAAATTAATGCACAATGTGTGCAATAAAAAAGATGCGCAATAGTTCACAAAGTGAAAAGAGGCACAAAATAATCCCAAATAGAAAAAGATGCACAAAGTGTGCCACAAATATTTGAAAAGATACGCAATGTCGCCAAATTAAAATTTGTTTTTTCTTCTTTCCACTATCATTCAATCTCTAATCCTAATCTATCTAATTGATAATCATGTATCATATTGAATTTGAAGTTAACTAATCTTTATATCATAATTTTTGCAATAATTATTTTTATTTAATTTGGATACAATGAATAATGAATCTGGTTGACTTTTCTTATATTAGTTTTTCTTTAATTTAAAGCTTTTAAAAAATTTCTTTTTAGTATTATAAAATTAATAATGTACTTGTAATTAGTTCAAAACCCTTTTTTAGTTCAGCTCATTTGGTTTATCTATTGAAATCTTTCATTTCAAGTAGTACTTCCCTTTTCATTATTGTCAAAAAGGGGAGTAATAATATTGTTTGATTGATGATTGTTATTTGATGTGTGTATTGTGTGATGTGTGTATGTGTTATGTGTATGTTTTGAATGCATGTGTAAATCTGTTAAATTTTTGAATGTTTGTTCGTGTTTGTATTTTTTGTTCGAATTGTTTTTGGGGTTTGTTGTTTTTAATCTTCATAGAAATCCCTTGATTTTATTGGCCATTCATTTAGGGAGAGCAAATGAGAAATTTTTTTTAATGTTAACTCAAATAATAATTATTTTGTCATCATAAAAAAGGGGGATATTGTTGTAACTTAGTTTTCATAACTATATTTTTATATTATGTGTTTTTTATGATTAAAAATATTATTGTTTGATTACTGTTTCTCCTAACATATACTGGATATATTGCTTTTGTTATTTATGTGTACTAACATTTTAGAAAAATCATACTCTAGACTGTTGAAGATTTCAAAACAAATTAGATTAGTGTTTAATGTAATTGGAGTCTATACTTTTTATGTTTTTCTTGAGTCTGAGAGAGTATGATTGTAATTGGGTATCTGAGCACACGTACACTGGGGGAGTAATAAAACTTATAATTTTTTAAAGTAATCATGCTATACTATTTTGGATAATACAGGACAATTTGTCCAGGTAGTTCTTCCAGCAAGCATTTAATCAAATCATGGATGAAAAAATTTCTAAGTATTGTTCATACTATACGAAGTTGCCTTTATACAGACAAAGTTCAGAGTACGAAATTATTGCAAACTTTTTTGTCCATTTGAACAGGTAAATTTTTTGAACTGTTCGTCCGGAACGATCTTGAATTCATACATACGACGCCCAGAGTACGAAATTGATGCAAACTTTTTCATCCATATGAACAAGTAAATTTTTTGAAATGGTTATCTGGGACAATCTTGAGTTCACACATATGACGTCCAGAGTAGGAAATTGATGCAAACATTTTCGTCCATCAGAATATCAAAATTTGTAGAACTAATCATACTAGATGATATATGGTTCTTACTGTATGATGTGCATATACGAAAATGTTTCATACAAGATTGTACGAGCAAACTTTGAACTATTCATATGTACGATCATTGATCATATTGTATGATCATAGACTGTCAAAATTGAAAATTTTAGTTTTATGGATAATTTTTCGTTCCTTTCTTATATAAAGTCCATGAAGACTGTTTTGGATAAATCCTTCTTTATTTTTCTTGAGAGCAAAAGTGTGAGAGTGAATTAGGAGAGTGTTTGAGAAGAGTTCTTTCAAATTGAGAGTGTGAAAGAGTTTACAAGGTAACTCAAAGGTGAGAATCTCTTTGTGTTTGTAGCAAATCTCTTCCTTACTTCTTTGAAGACGCTCAAGAGAAGATCTTTAAAGAAGATATGATTCTCTGCAAACACTTGGAGAGTGTGAAAGGATGTCGGTTCTCTGTCGACACCAGGAGGGTGTGAAAGGATGGTGATTCTCTGCCGACACTTATAAATTGTGAAAGGATGATGGTACTGTACCGATAATTGGAGTTCGTGAAAATACGATGATAATCTACTGCACCGAGGATTGATGAAAGAGATGATAATTGTAAAGGTTTCTCCACCTTGCTGTGGGGGCAAAAAGAGAGTTACTTTAGTAATAGTGCAATACCTAAAAATGGAGTCTTCAAGGAGTTGACAAGGTCTTGTTGGACCAAACCATTACAAATTACTTTATTCTTTTTATATTTCTGCATTTTTATTTTCCTGCAATTTTTTTTTTCGTTGAAAATTTTCTTTGTATAAAAATTAGAAATTGGTTTTCATAAATTTCTAAGAGGTTTTTAAAAATAGCCAATTCAACCCCCCCCCCCCCCCCCCCCCCCTCTCGGTTAACATTGAGACAATTGTTATAGGTTTAACAACATATACGGGCTTTTCAATGGAAACATTTCAACTAGGTGTGGCCACAAAAGTTTTTCTTTTTTATGATTTTCTACGTAAAAAATATCGTGTTTCTTAATTCCCATATAATATACACGATGATAGAGTAAGACTTTTTGTTTTAGGGTTCTACGAATATCTAACACACAAACAAGAATAAAATATCTTATTTATCTTTTGTAAGACTATAAAAGAATGGTGTCTACAAGCGAACAATTGAAACCTAAGAATAAGGTTAAATTTTGACAAGAGTCTGAAGATGTGAAGGATTACTAATGGTGAACATCAAAAGTGGTGGAGGTCATCGGCATGGATAATTAAAAAATGCAAGAAAGTGAAAGTTCGACAGGGATATTAAGCCCTTATGAACTAGTCCTAAGGCTAACCAAGAGGGGGGTGAATTGGTATTTTAAAAAACTTTCGATCAAAACATAATCTTAAAACAAAAACTAAGATTCATCACAAAAAAAAAAGTGTGGAAATTAAATGCGGAAGCAGTAATAAAGAACACATAAATTTATAGTGGTTCGATCAACCTGACCTACGTCTACTCCCCGGAGGCGCCCTCCGAGTATTGCACTAAAACTCAATATCTCTCTTTTTGGCCCTACAGTAAGGTGGAGAAGCCTTTACAAACCTCCTTTCCACCAACCCAAGTGAGGCAGAGAACCCAACTCCTTTTCTTCCTCTAGAAGCAAGCAGAGAATCCAACTCCTTTTGCTTCCTCTCGAAGCAGGCAGAGAACCTTGATCAGATGCTGAAGTAGATGTCTCTAGAACCCTCAAGGAACTAAGGATGATGACTGTAGAAGAAGATGACGGATCCTTGCTTGGAACAACCTTTGTGAAACCCCTCACAAACTCCCCCTCAAAAGATCCTCTCTCTCTCTCCCTTGCTCTCCCTCTCCTCTTGGTTCTCTCAGGTAAAAAAATAGCAAAAGATACTCTCTTCAAAGGAACAAGAGTTCTTAAATAAAAGAGCTTCGAAATAGCTCTTAATTGTAACAAATCAACTTTATCGTTATGTATGATCAATGCAAATTAAGCTCAATCAGTCAGGATGATTTGGGACGATCAGAAGGTTTTAGTTCATATTTTCCAGGATGATAATATATGGTCCTGTACGATTAGTACAAATCATTGAATATCGTCCAAAAAAATGCACTGAATAAATGTCTGGACGATGGAAAACTAACTAGATCATCCGGGCCAACCTCACGATCGTCTCGGGTGATTAGTTCAAATCTGTGAAAATCGTCCAAAGCATCGCCCTGAATAACTACTGGCCAATATTTGATCGTCTAGGGACAACTAAGGTTTTTTGAACTGATCGTCTCGGTCGATCCTGTGATTCTCCAAGACAATATGATCGAGCAATCAAATCTTAATTGTTTTCCTTAATTACTAGATTAATTTAGGCATAATTGTGTTGCATGATCCAGGTCGACATAATGTCGGACGATGTCCAAAAATAACCAATACCTAAATAGATTTGATGACTGATTCATTCTTATTTGAGCCTATCATCCTGACCGATATAAATATCATCTAAGACGATGAGCTTAATGACTGTTGCCTTAATCATGATGCCCTACTTAGGGCTTTTATTTTTAACCGATCATCCAGTACGATTTATGGATCGTCCCGGACGATGTGAGCAAAAATAGAGAACTCTAAAAACAGTCAGAAAATTTTCCCAAAGTGTATGTGTGCAAAATTACTTATCATCAAAAACCACATCGTTTATAATAGACTCAACAAAGGGAAAAGTTTACAACTGACTCAGACCTAGTCTACCTAATCTTGAGCTGGTTCAAATTACATTTCGATTTTGGGGACCTAAAATGTTAGTAGGCAAGGTAGTCGTAGAGAAATAAAAGTATTTACTATCATCAAAATTATATTCCCTGAGAAACAGATTCGCAACAATATCTCCCTTTTTTATGATGATAAATATTTTAAATAATTAAATAAAATGAAAACACCTATAAACACTACTCCCCTTTTTGACATCACAAAAAAAGAGGAAAAAACCTATAAAAGAAAAAAAATGAATATGATAAATTCTCCAAGTAATTGAATTTAAAGACTTGTAAGATTAATGAGTCAACATCGTCAAAATATAAAAATGGTAAAATATCCGATACTGTTAATCCTAGCTCAGACTTCTCTTAGGGCAAAATCATTTTTTGAAAACAAAAGACCTAACTCAGAACAAACTAATTTGATAAAAAAAAGATTCTTCCAAAAACTTTGTTCTAGAAAAAATATCTTATAGAATAATATTCCAAAGTAATTTATCATAATAATGAAATTTTAAATCAAGCCTTTGAAAATATTAAGTGACACATGAATTCTTCTAAGTTTTAAAAGTTTGAAAAGACAAGAAAACTTGCATTTGGTGGACTCATTTTATTTCTCTTGTCAATTCAATGGCGCACTTTGCGCATTTTTTGATTTTTGATACAATATATATTTTTGAATTTGGCGTCATTGCGCATATGTTGTTTTGGCGTAATTGGCCACTTTTTTATTATTTTTACAAGCTAGAACTCTTTTTAAGACTTTGAACATTACATATAAGGTAAATTACTATAACAAGATAGAAAAGATCTTAATTGCAAAGTCCAGTTGTTAATTTGAGAAAGACTTTTATTTAGAAAAGAAAATTACACCATTAAAATATGTTAGAGGGAGGGAAACAATCAACGGTGTTTCTCCCTTTAACTGTTTTAGAGATGTTTAGACATTGACTACAAATTTTTAAAAATAAACACAAGAAAAATATTTAAAATAAAAAATAAAAAATCAGAGATGTAACAACTATAAAATAACAGCAAATAAAAAATAAAAACTAAAACAAAAAGTAACAACAATTCAAGAGAAAGGTAAACATGCAATTCAGAGTTTATTAAGCAGCAAGTTTAAACAATTATAAGTTGTAAGCCTCTGCTGTCTAAGTATCATATGCTCTCTCGAGGTCTTTGGTGAGAGCAACGCCTACAAAAATCATCAACTGTCAGATTTAGGAACCCAAACAAGTTTAGGTCCCTTCTTATGGAAAGAAGAATACAATTCATACGTGTTAATGCTGTGAATCACACAGTTTGGGTCTCCACACCCAATGTGTACTACGATGAATAGTATAAGTGTGTGAAATGTATCCTAGCATGTCACATAACTCCAGGAAAAGGATTTACTAATCTGTTTGGGTTATAATGTCTCGTCCTAGGCTTTGACTTTAGATCAAGTGTTGATGTATTCCAATTTCTCTCAAGTGTATTCAATTTAGCTTTAAACTTCAAGTTAGCATTTTCTAAAATAGTATTATTAACATTCAAATAGTGCTTTTTATGCTTAAATTCTTTAGTATAAGTTTTAAAATTAAATTCAAGAGAGGTGTAGGATGCTTTCAAAGAATCATGCTCAACAATCAAATCAGAATTTTTTTTTTATTTAAATCATCAAATTTATCAAGTAAAGATATGTGATTGTTATCAAGTAAAGTATGATCTTTACTTAAACTTTATGCTCTTTCTGCAAATTCAAAAACTCTAATTTTAAACTAGCATACATTTTCTTAAGTTTCTTATATGATGCATGAATTTTCTAACACATTTCAAGTATTTGATCATAGTTGGTTAACATACCTCTTCTTGATCAAAATGACCAAGATGATCTCCCATTAAGCATAAATTTGTTATCTTCTCTTCAGCTTCAATCTCAGATGATTCAGATGCAGAATCCGCCCAGAGAGCTTGTTGGTACTGCTTCTTGTCCTTCCTGTATTTCAGTTTCTCCTCACCCTTCTCCTTTGTTGGGTGCTCCTTAAGTGTAGGACAATCAGCTTTAACATGTATAGGCTTCCTGCATTCAAAGCAAACAACATCAGAAAACTTTTATAATTTTTGCTATCCATACCTCTTTTCCACTTCTGATTATACTTGTTATTCTTCCTTAAAAAACTTTTATATTGCCTAGTGATGAAGGCAACATCATCATTTTCAGATCCGGAAGAATCAGTGTCCGTGTTATTGGCCTTCAGTACCACAGTTTTCTTCTTTTTTCACATGCATCAAGATTTCTTTGATTCGCCCCTTGCTCGTAAGCAATGAGTGATCCAAGTAAATTATCAACCGAATAAGCATTCAGATATTTAGATTCAGTAATTGCAGTAATCTTAGCATCAAAAGAAGAAGACAAGCATTTCAAAATTTTATTGACCATTTCAAAATTATTTAGCTCTCTTCCTAAATCATACAATGATGTAATATTTGAGTATATCTTGTATACATGTCAGAAATTGATTCAGAAGGTTTCATACGAAAATGTTCATAGTCATGCAACAAAATATTCAATCTAGATTGTTTAACTTCATTGATTCCTTCATAAGTTACACATAATCTATCTCAAATTTCTTTATCAGTTGCACAAGTTAAAACACGTATATAATCTTTAGATTTTAAACCACAGAAAAAACAATTTAGAAATTTTGCATTAATTTGTGTTAAATCCCTTTCATCAAAAGTCCATTCAGGAAAAGGAAGTTCAGTTTTAATGCAATTAATTTTATGAGAAGGAGGTGTATAACCTTCTTTAACAAGTATTTACATACGATAATCAAACGATTATAAAAACGTAGACATGCGAGTTTTCCAAAAATAAAAAGAAATATTGTCAAACAAAAGTGGTCGCGTAATAGAATATCCTTCTGTTGTATTACGATTACCAAAGTTAGCCTTGAATCAAAATTTAAAAGTTTTCAAAAATTAGATTTTATGAATCTCGCTTTGATACCACTTAAAAGTTCGACAGGGATGTTAAGCCCTTATGAACTAGTCCCAAGGCTAACCAAGAGTGGGGTGAATTAATATTTTAAAAAAAAAATTGATCAAAACATAATCTTAAAACAAAAATCAAGATTCACCACATAAATCAAAATGCGGAAATTAAAAATAGAAGTAGTAATAAAGAATACATAAATTTATGGTGGTTCGGTCAACACGACCTACGACCCCTCCTAGGAGGCGCCCTCTAAGTATTGCACTAAAATTCTCCTTTTGTCCCCATGACAAGGCGGAAAAACCTTTACAAATCTCTTTTCCATAAATCTAGGTGAGGCAGAGAACACAACTCATTTTGCTTCCTCCTGAACAGGCAGAGAACATTGATCAGATGCTGAAGTAGACCTCTTTAGAACCCTCAAGGAACTAAGGATGACAACTGCAGAAGACGACGACAGATCCTTTCTTGGAGCAACCTTTATGAAACCCCTCACAAACTCCACCTCACAATATCCTCTCTCTCTCTCCCTTGCTCTCCCTCTCCTCATTGCTCTCTCAAGTAAGAACAACATCAAAAGATACTCTCTTCAAAGGAACAAGAGTTCTTAAATAGAAGAGCTTTGGAATAGCTCTTAATTATAACAAACCAACTTTATCGTCATGTGCGATCAGTGCAAATTAAGCTCAATCAGCTAGGATAATTTGTGACGATCAGAAGGTTTTTGTTCATATCATCCTGGACGATATTATATCGTTATGTACGATTAGTACAAATCATTGAATATCATCCATACAATCGCACTGAATGGATGTCTGGACAATGGAAAAATAGCTTGATCGCTAGGCCGATCTCACAATTGACCCGGACGATTAGTTTAAATCTGTGAAAATTGTCCAGAGCATCGCCCTGAATAGCTACTAGTCGATGTTTGATCGTCTAGGGACAACTAAGGTTTTTTGAACTGATCGTCCCGACCGATCTTGCGATTGTCTAGGACGATATGATCGAGCAATCAAACCTTAATTACTTTCCTTAATTACTATATTAATTTAGGCATTATTATGTTGCATCGTCTAGGTAGATGTCATGGACGATATCTAAAAATAAATAATACCTAAATAGATATGGCGGCTGATTCTTTCTAATTTTAGCCTATCGTCCCGACCGATACAAATATCGTCTAGGACGATGAGCTTAGTGACCGTTGCCTTAATCAGGATGCCCTAATTAGGGTTTTTGTTTTTAACCGATCGTCCAAGATGATTTATGGATCATCCCGGACGATGTGAGCAAAAACAGAGAACTCTAAAAACAGTCAGAAAAATTCCCCCAAGTGTGTGTGTGCAAGGTTATTTAGCATCAGGAACCACATCATTTACAATAAACTCAACATGTCTAGTCAACCAATCTTGAGCTGGTTAAAATTGCAGTTCGATTTTATGGACATGAAATGTTAGCAGGCAAGGCAATCATAGAGAAACAGAAGTGTTTGCTATCATCTAAATTATATTCCCTGAGAAATAGATTCGCAATAGAAAGCTCTATAGTTCTTTCTCCCCGCCACCCTTCAAATGAAGAATGAAGCTCTATTTTTCGCATTTTCAAGATAAACATTTAGGTAATTTGAGTCAAAATCCAAAATACTTCATAGTATGGTCTATATTGATCTCATGATCATGAAACATTTATTAAGTATTTAAGTATCTTAAAGATATCAGAATTGAGTGATCCTAAGCTTGTTGGATTTCTCTGATTGAGTCGCTCGATTCAACTAAAAGCTTGTCAAATTTAAAGATTATTTGATCATTAAACTAATGTTATAAATTTCCAATTATGCTTCAAAAGTTTAATTTTATCTCATTTGGACTCGCTTTGGGCCAGCTTTGGTATCTTTTGATTTATCTTGTAAGGATGTTCAGCTTAAATATAAGTCTGATGAATTCAGAATTCAAATAATCGTGATTTTTACTCTGAAAGTTTCAAAGACAATCATACCATTTATATATATATATCATTTTGTCCCATATTTTTCGATGTGAATGCTTGTTACATCGAAAATATATTTCAAAATTTTAAAAATCCTTTCATATTTTTTAATATTTTTATCTTTTTATGTGTTATTCCCTTTTTTTTCAACTAAACTTTTTATCATTTTTTAAAATTTTTTGCATCTTCATTTTTTTCAAAATGTTTTCTTTCTTTTTTCCACCTTTTTCTTAGAGAAGTTTTTTATTTTTTTCTAAATATTTTTTCTTGATAAAATGTCCTTATATATATATATATATATATATATATATATATATATATATATATATATATATATATATATATATATATATATATATATTACTTGTATCAATTTCTCACCTTTGGCATCCATCTCTTTAACTTCCACTTGTTTAACTTTCTCCTCTCTAAGTTTTATAGCTCCATTAATTTTTTTAGTTCTTTGTCCTTAGTTTTTATAACTTATATTTAATTTTGATTACTCATTATTATTTAGTTTTGTAACTCTCTCTTTAATTTTTGTAACTCTCTCCATCATGTTCAATTATAAATACTCCTTAAGAGGGGAGGATACTTGCACACTTCTCTCAAATTCTTCTCTCAGATGTGACATTCTATTGTCTTGTATAGGTGAAACTCCCTTTCAAGGTTCAATGCCCCTCTATTTAGAGAACAAGTTGTTTTAGTCTCATTCTCTTCTCCACTTCTTCTATCTGGAGTGGTATTCCATAGTCTTGTATAGGTGGTATCCCCTATAAAACTCAAGTGGCCCTCTCTTTAGAGAATGAGTTTCTCTGACTCCCTTCTCTTCGTCACTTCTCCTCTCAAGAGAGGCATTTTTCACTCTTATATAAGCATTATCCCCTTTCAAGCTCCATTGCTAGTCTCTTTAAAGCATGACTTACTTTTTCCCCTTTTAATCTTCTCCTAAGAGAGACACTCTACTATCTTGTATAGGCAGTATCACAAACAGGAAATTTTACCTTTTGCGTCGGAATAACCCATCGCAAAACAAGAGAAATCTGTCATAAATCCTGGTTTGAATTAGCCATTAAAACCAGCATTGCAAAAGTATTTGTGACGGAACAAATCCATCGCAAATATTTTACGGTGGATGTGAGACGAACAATTCGCTACAGTTTGTAGCAGAATATATGTCGTACATTGTGGCGAAAAATCCATTGCAAATTCTTCGCTATTTGTGACGGATATTTCCGTCGTAAATCTGCTGGAAACCTATAGCATAAATAAATAAATAAAAAGATTAAAAGAGGCCTCTCTCTATGGAGAACTAGTTTCTCTTATCCTCTTGCTCTTCTCTAGTTTTTCTCTTAAGAGAGGCCTTCCACTATCTTGTATAGGTAGTACCTCCCCCTTCCCAATCTCCAATAAAATATAATTCTGGATAGGTTGTGCATATCTCCTTTCAAGCATTAGAAGCCTTCCTTCAAGAGAATGAATAAATATTCATGCAAAGTTGTGAGTGATATTCAAGATTTTTATCTTGATGATTGAGCTTTAATCTTCATCTTGAAAGAAAGTTGTCTGACTTCATTTTGATAGATTTTACACCATATTTGAAGCTCATAATTTTCTCTAGATAGCATGGTAATCATTGCAAAAAAGTATTACAGTTTCAAATATAGACATGACACTGATGAAAGTACTTCAATTCAAGAAATTTTATCTTTAGCTCATTTTATTAATATTTTAAATATAAAAAATTGTATGTTAGGAATTTATTATTTTGACATCATGTAAATTCAGTGCTTTGAGATGTTTTACATTATACTCCCTAATCAAATTTTTGTGATCATTTACACAAGTTGCCCCATTCAGACCTTCAAAGAGAGAGTAGAGTGATTTCACCTTTGAACTGCCACATTTTTCACTGCCAATAATAAGCTTCTATGGTAAGGGTATTTATAGATAGCATAACCAACCAATGACAAGTTGTAAGCTTTTGATCCTTTGTCATGTTTATCGATTGAAAAGGAGACAACCTCATCTACAGCTAGATGAAATGTAGGGCAAAGTTTTTTTTTAAAGAGGGGTTGAGAGATGTTAAAAGATCCTTCCAGTTCATGGAAGATTGATGGGAGATAGGGAGAGGAATTGAGGTCATCTCCAACCGAAAAATTCATTCTCCACTCCAAAATGCAGTAACACTAAAAAATGCAATAATTCATATCAAATCAAACTCCATTTCTTTCTCCTCTTTCACACGCGTCTTCATCTCGCTGCGAAGGTAACCATCTTTCTCATCTTTTGTGCACTTATTCAGCAAATCCCCGTAATACAAAAAAATTGGCATAGATGAACAGTGCGACCCTAATATTGACGTCGCAATGTTCACATACCAAAATTTCGAGTGTGATTTAGCATTCAAATGGGGCGAATATCGATGGCATATCAATGTATGTAGTTCAGTTAAAGATGATCTGAAGCAAGAGAGGGATGCTGTACCGAGTCTATCCCACAAAGATAAAATTGGACCAGCCCAAGAGAGGCCTGATCAAGCAGAAGTCAAGATCAAAACAGAAAAGAGGATGGAAGAAAGGCATAGGGAGAAAGCGTGAACGAGCAGTTCCAAGAAAATCCTAACCCTAGCAGAGCAAACAAACATATGACATTTTATTTATTATACAAACTCTGATTCTTTCATTATTTAAAAAAAAAAAAAAAACATATTTTAAGACGATCAATTTCTCTCAGAGAGAGAGAGATACCAACACACACGAGTTAAAAGGGCCTGAGAACTTCATTTATGTGGAAAGGTTACATGTCATTTACTCGCTTTGGCCTCATGGTGATTTATCTTTTCCCTACAGCGCCAACACCATTGGCCCTGCCAGTAGCCGTACTCTATGGACCGCTCATCCCTTCTTCATTCATGTTGGTAATTCACATTCCTTCTTCCTTTTCATTTTCTTAGATTTGGTTCTGCAATGCTACGACATGATTAGTCATCAGTCTTTCATCTTGTAGATATTGCATCAAGGGTGGGGAATATGATGGCTGAGGACATTAAATCACCTTGGGACTCTTGAAGGTATTGGAGACCAAGCTCCAGGTATTTAAGCATTAAGCAACTCACGTTGAAGTTTTTGTGATCGATCAAGAGGTTTTATGTTCCAAATTTTGTTGCTGCAGAAGCCAACAATACTTCTCTTCTTAGATTTATGTTGGTGCTTTTCAATCTTCTAATTCTATAGTTAGCGCTCCTCTAACGTTTCCTTTGTGCATTTAGAAAATTATTCTGTGCGGAGTCTAGACCCAAATGAAAATACATCACATCTGGTACCGAGCTTAGTAGCGAGCGGTACTCGGTACTCGGTACCGCTCGATACCTAAGTGTAAATCGGATGGTTCTCCCATCCAGTATGCATACAGAATAATCTCTCGTGCATTTAAGACTTATTCACTTGCTAAATTGTCTTAATAATATTGAATTGGAATTTTATAGGAGAGATGCTAATTTTAAATTTTAAATTCGATCTCCAATGTATTATAGATCATGCTTCATATAGGATCATGCCCTTAAAAATGATTCACTTAGGTTTCACAAGTTGGTATCCTATCAAATAGTTTTGTTACGGTAGGGACCTACATATAGGCAAATGGTGACAAGAATTACAAAGGAACTTGTTATCTTTAATTTCATCGATGGTCCAAAATTAATAAAAGACTAGGTGATCCTCCAGTAGGAAATATACAACATTTAGGTAATTTGAACAAAACATAAATACATAGTAAATTATAATTAGAATAGTTCATAGATTGGTGAGGTTAAAGTAATAATCATGTAGATTAATTAGGTGAATGATGAGAATAAGAAATGAAAGTTGCCCTCAGCATCAAGGAGGAATGTGGGCATTAGTAAGGGGCTCATTCGACTAGCTTGTGTGGTCCAATGGGTTGTATGGGCTAATTAGGTGACATACTTATTAGTGTGGACTAGCAAGGGTGAATGATTTGTGGGAGAAGTGTCGAAGTCTAGGGCGGCAAAAGTCAGAAATTTACAGCTCCCCCCTTTTCTATGGAGTTGGCATAAACCAATACGAGTGTCTAATTTGTGGCAAAAGAATGATAACCCAGTGATATTAGTGAATGTTAGGAATTTCCAACCCCCCCCCCCCCCTCTCTTTTAACTTAATGAATGAATGTTGTTCATTCCATGCTTGCATGCCATTTCTTGAAAGATTCTTCTTGATGATCTTTTAACAAGAATGTTTGCAAGTTGCTCAAAGTACATATTAGACAACTATTGAGCTTCGCCTTGATAAATTCTCAATCAAAATCATTATTTTATGTCCGATCATGTTGAGCAACTAAAAGGATTCAAAGGTAAGGGAAAAGTATTAAAAAGGTGAGGATTTGACATTTCAAATCTATCCATATTCTAATTATACATACTTAATAAATAGGATGTCAACTTTAGGTTGTTGCATGTTCTTATGTGGCAATCTCCAAGTAAAATAAAATGTGATGACAAATCTAGCTTATATATGAACCTTAAAATCCATGAAATGTTATGTTTAAAATTATCATATAAGATTTAAAGTTCGAATGAAAGGGCCCTAGGAGAGTTTATTGTAACAACACATTAGTTATTATTTTTAGGCATCATACAATACAACATGATATCATAAAATTCTCATACCATAAAATTCAATGTGCAGCCTTATGGTATGATTCCATAGGATTGTTCATGAATTGACTTATATACTAATAAAATAGGCAGTTATAAATCTTGTAAGTAAATTGAAAGAATTACCTTTACTTGTCAAAATTGGTCCCTCTTTGAAAGGAAGAGAAAATTGGGCCCCTTGTTGGCATCAGGCCTTAGATAGCTCATCCCAAATTTAATGATTGGGATGAGCCAGATTTTAAGGCGATGTCAATGCTAAAAGACTTAATGGTTCCTGAAATAAGTTGCACTAATATGTTCTATCATTCAATAAAGAAGTATGGGGTATGTTGGATGAACATATTCTAAAGCTAATGATGCAGCCCAAATCTATGATTTCAAAACAAAGATATCATCCACAATATAAAAAGCACAATCCATCATATATCTTTTTGAATGTTCGTGTAGGTTGTTAAACCTCTAAGAACTATTCAAAGGCTAACTAAGAAAGGGGGTGAATTGGTAATTTAAAAAATTCTTTTTTAAAAAATCATTTTATACTTTTTCAAACACTAAAATTAGATTACTTCAACAACGAATGCGAAAGAAAATAAATTCACAATAATAGAACATATCGAAGTTTTCAACCACACAGTAAATCGCAAAAAGGTACAGAAATTAAAATGCAAAAAAGTAAAAAAAAAATGAACACACCATATTTTATAGTGGTGCGGTAAAATCTGACCTACATCCACTCCTCAAAAGCCTCCACTCCAGGTATTGCACTAAACCTTTTAGTGTCTCTCCTTTGGCCCCCATAGCTAGGTGAAGAAGCCCTTACAAAATCTCTTCCACCAACCTGGTGCGACAGAGTACCTTAAATCTTTTTTACGCTCCTGGTGAAAATAGAGTACCTAAAATTCTTTTTCTCCCTCATGAAGATGGCAGCGAACCAAGAATCATTTTATTCCCTCTTAGAGTTGGCAGAACCAAGAATCATTTTACTCCCTCCTGGAGTTGGTAGAGAACCATGATATATTGCTAAAGAATGTGATGCGGACATCGGCACGAAGATCTGGCGCATCTATCACAGGAGGCGTCGTAAATCGACGACTCTAATTTAAGTTCTCATTTATGAATTATTTTCTGCATTTTAGTTTCTATTTTATGTTATTTTCTATTTTATCCCTAGGTTAATTTATTTGAGTGTTGTGGCCCAAGGGGCATTTTTGTAATTTTCTATTTTCCCATGTTATGTCTTATAAATAAGGGCCTTAAGCTATTGTAATGGATGGTTAATGAATATGAAAATTTTGTGTTTTCCACACTTGTGTTCTTCTTGAGAAGACGAGAGTGAGATTTCTATGAGAGAAATCGAGAGTTTCACCAGCCACAGGATGGGTCCGGGCTCGTGATGTGAAGTCCCTTGGAGAAGGGCAAACGAATCACCCACCAACCTTGGAGACGACCGGGTTCGTGGTTTTCTCTTTGTATTTTCGTCTTCATCCACCACCCTCCTCTTTGCATCTTTCGTTTTATGTTATATCATTGTTTTGTTTCGTCATCTTTTCTTCCTCCCTCAACTTCACGGTCCAAGCTCCTTACCAAGCTCTCCAAAAACCACCGGCCACCTCACCCATCATGCCGTCGGCTCCACCTCATTAGTCGTTAGCCGAACCTTCCTCTCCCCCCCTTTTGGATTTCCTAATTTGGTTGGGTTAATTTAGGGATTAATTTGAATTTGAAATTATTCAAATTCAAATTTCAAATTCATTCCTAATTTGGTTCATCTATTTTAGGAAAGTACTTAATTTAAATCAATTTGAATTTTAAATTCAAATTGGATTTATTTCATTACTTTCCTAACTCATTACACCAAATTATGAAGCCTTGAATAGATGGGTCCGGGCTCGTGATGTGAAGTCCCTTGGAGAAGGGCAAACGAATCACCCACCAACCTTGGAGACGATCGGGTTCGTGGTTTTCTCTTTGTATTTTCGTCTTCATCCACCACCCTCCTCTTTGCATCTTTCGTTTTATCTTATATCATTGTTTTGTTTTGTCATCTTTTCTTCCTCCCTCAACTTCACGGTCCAAGCTCCTTACCAAGCTCTCCAAAAACCACCGGCCACCTCACCCATCATGCCGTCGGCTCCACCTCATTAGTCGTTAGCCGAACCTTCCTCTCCCCCCCTTTTGGATTTCCTAATTTGGTTGGGTTAATTTAGGGATTAATTTGAATTTGAAATTATTCAAATTCAAATTTCAAATTCATTCCTAATTTGGTTCATCTATTTTAGGAAAGTACTTAATTTAAATCAATTTGAATTTTAAATTCAAATTGGATTTATTTCATTACTTTCCGAACTCATTACACCAAATTATGAAGCCTTGAATACTCTCATTAAATCCCTTCCCCTCACCATGCCGCCGGCCCCCTTGGTGGTCCCCTCTCCTTTAATGTTTCAGTAAGGGATTTGATTGCATGCTATTTGAATTTCAAATTCAAAATTCAAATTTGTATTAGGAGTTAAATGCCCCCACAATTTCCTCCCTTTAATTAAGGAATTATTCGCAGCTTTAAATTTGAAATTTAATTTCAGATTTAAGCCTCTCTCTCCTATCTAATTAATGCACCCAATTAAGCCTTCAATCAGCCCATTAATGCTCCCATAACCAGCCGGCCCTTTTCCCCTTTCTCTCCATATTAGTTTGTGACTTATTTGGCATTCTCTTTATGCCCTGAATTTACTCCCAGATTCCCCGCCACTGCTGGGCAGAGAATTCCCCATAACACTCAGCTAGTTTTCTTGCATCTAGAGAGCCAGAATCCTGAATTGTCATAGTCCAAGTTGCTGTCCAGATTTCTGGACAAATTTTGTGTGCCGTCCAGAATTTCCAATTGCCAAAATCAGCCTTCTGTCTTGGGAATTAAATCCTTTCTTTAATTTCCTTGGCTGGCTGAAAATCTTCAATGCTGTCCCGTGGGAATTGCTGATCTGGAAGAGGTATCTCACGTTCACCTCTTGCTAGACAAATGCTTGAATTCCCCTTCCAATTTTCTTTGCTCCTAAGCATAGAAAACTGAAGGTTTTCTCAGAATTTTGGGCTCAGATTTTGGCCAAAATCTGAAACGTTTTCTAGATTTTGGAACCTCTCCCTAGCAAACATTTTCTTTTTCGTCCTGCATCATCTGGTATCAGAGCATGGACTCGAATCAACTTGGACGGACTTTAAATTGGTTGGTAGGTCATTTGGGCGCCGTTAGTCAACAACTCAAGGAGGATCAAGCAGACTTAGCCGACCTCCACCGTCAAACAATCGAACGATTCGATCACCTAGAGCGAGGCAGGACTAACCCACCGTTTTATGCAAAAACTCCATCATCAAAGGATCGAAAGAAGGCACTAAGAGACAGAGAGATAGTGGATAGAGTGGACAAATGGATGGAAGCCAATGAAGCCTTCGATTTCCCACTCACTGTGCAAATCAAAGAGAAATCTAAGGTGATCAAGGAAGAATATGAAGAAGAAGATGAATTGGTTGATTCCATTACAACTCCTACAGAAGCAATGGTTTCTTTTGACTCCGTTAAAACTCCTACAATGGAGAATGTTGATGAAGCTCTGGAAGTGGTATCCATAGAACTCAATATTGCTCCTATCGCTTGTGAAGTCATCTATGAGATTGAACAAGTTCCTGCAGGCGAAAAGAAGTTCGACATCTTGGAAGGTGATCCCGTGACTATGGAAATTGGCGAGCTAAAGTGCAACAAGCAAGTTGACCTTGTGGGCAACCGGGGTGGTTTGAGAATCTTTGCAAATAACAGTCCAGAGTTGTACATCAGCAGTTGTGATGCTAACTCGACAGAGTCGAGTATTCTCCCACCTGGGGAGAATGATGCGGACATCGGCACGAAGATCTGGCGCATCTATCACAGGAGGCGTCGTAAATCGACGGCTCTAATTTAAGTTGTCATTTATGAATTATTTTCTGCATTTTAGTTTCTATTTTATGTTATTTTCTATTTTACCCCTAGGTTAATTTATGTGAGTGTTGTGGCCCAAGGGGCATTTTTTTAATTTTCTATTTTCCCATGTTATGTCCTATAAATAAGGGCCTTAAGCTATTGTAATGGATGGTTAATGAATATGAAAATTTTGTGTTTTCCACACTTGTGTTCTTCTTGAGAGAGGACGAGAGTGAGATTTCTATGAGAGAAATTCGAGAGTTTCACCAGCCGCAGGTTGGGTCCGAGCTCGTGAGTTGAAGTCCTTTGGAAAAGGGCAACACATCACCCGTCAGCCTTCGGAAGAGTCCAAGACTCACGGTTCTAGCTTTTCTTTTTATCTTGTGTTTCTCTTTATTTTTCCTAGCCGCCACCTTTTTTGTTTTTTTTTATTCCCTCTTCCCCTCCTCCAACCGTCGGCCAATCCACCACCACCTCCTAGCTGACCATCCCATCTCCTCTTTCCACCGCCACCGGCCCCTTCCTCCTTCCCATTGAACCGCCAGTTTTAACAACCCCTCCATCACCCCAACCGAGAACCCCCACCTTTGCTCCAATTATTAATTGCCTTTCCTAAATTGGAGGGATTAAGTTAACAAAGGATTTGAATTCAAAATTCAAATTTATTTATTGCTTAATTCATTCTTAATAATTAGGCATTTAATGATGTCATTAATTCTGAAATAAAATCTCAGAATTTTTGAATTCAAAAATCCCACCGGCCTCCCTTAATCCTTCCCTTGTAATCAATTAGTTTCCAATTAGGGAAGAGCTCTTCATTAATGCAAATTTGAATTCAAATTAGCATTATTCACACCATTAATCTCTCCCACCATTTAAGCCAATCGTCATTAATTCTCAAATCTGAATTTAAATTCAGATTTAAGACATTAATTCCCTCAAATCACTCTCCAAATTAAATCACCTCCACCTTGGCTTCACTCACATTTATTACCTTTTTCCCCTTTTTTTTCCAGCCGAAATTCCCTATGCCTTTGTCTGTTTGATTAATGGCTTGATTTTCCAACAACCAGCAATTTCCAATTAATTGTTTCTTAAACTCTAAGTCCCTCATTTGGAAACAATTTCAATTGCTGTATTTCCTCTCTTGGCCGAAAGCTTCCCAGGCTATCACGTGGAATTCCTCCACTAGAAGCTCCCGTGAACAAAATCTTGCCTAAGCATTACTTCCTAATCTAGTTCCCAAACTCCTCCCATGAAGCATTCCCTCTACTTGGAACTTGAGAATTTTCTCAGGTTTTGGCAGAAAAACCTGAAGAAAAAATTTCAGATTTTGTGAGCTGGAATAAATCCAGATTTATTTCAGTTTTGCAAGGAACAATTTTAGATTTCGGAGAGGAGGTCCTCTCCGTAGCAAAGCCGGCATTTTCGTCCTGCATCAGAATGTCTCCCAGAGCCACCCAAGAATTAAAGCAAAGGCTTGAAGAAGATTGGAAGGAACTTTGCTTGAAGTAACCTTGTGAAGTTCTCATAAATACCCCTCACATGGACTCTCCCTCTCTTCTATTCAAATCTCTCCCCAACTCTCTCTCTAAGCTCCCTCTCAAGCAGACTCAACAACAAAAAGATGTCTTATAAGACAGTGTAGGAGTTTAAAAAGAAAACCTCAAAAGAAGCCATAAATTTTAATTTTCCATTAAGGATTATCTTGTATGATTAGTACAAAATAACACTTCCAGACAATATGAACTACACTAGTTTGTACGATCAATTCAATAGATTCTACTGATCATCCCATACAATCCTATGATCGTCATGTACAATTAGTTTAAGATATTGTATTGATCATCCAGTATGACAAGCAATGATGGGAGACAATTAAATATCATCCCATATATCTCTCAGGTCGTATAGTATGATCATTCTGTACAATGTGATTGAAAAATTAAACTATAATTAGTCTCCTAATCACAAGATTAATTTAGCATGATTGTCATAAAATATCCAATACGATATATATCGCACTATACTAAAATATTGCCTAAATTGTGATTGGCCGCTAAATATTATGATTATACCTGATCGACATGTACAATTATGATCATTCAATATGATGTTTATTAAATATCAATTATCAAAGGGTGCCCTAATTATGTTTTTTACAATTAACAATCATCTAGTATGATATAAATCATCTTGTATGATTCATTTAGAAAATTCATCTTTTTACTAACTCACGAACTCACCCTCTTGAGTGTGTGCGTGCAAATTTACTCAGCTTAGTGTCCACCAAATACATAATTTGGCTCAAAAAAGATAAAATTATATAGAAGTTGAAATTATAAACAGACTCAAACCTAGTCTGCCTAATCTTGAACTGATTGATGTTACAAGTGAACGGAGGACCTGTAATGTTAGTTAGTAGAGTAAAATAGATATGCAATAAATCAATTAACATGAGATATAAGTAAGGAAACAATAATGTTTATTATCGCCAAAGTCATAGTATTTGAGTTCAGATTTGCATCACGTTTGCAAGAAATAGATCTTTACCAATGCATCCAAATGGAATATGATACAGATTCAACCCTTCTTAAAATGCTTGTTGAAAAAAAATGAATTTATGATTTTATTCGTACATTCAAATTGAGTTTGATGTAGTAAACATATATATTATTAGAAAGGAGATTCCTTTCTTAAATTAAGTCACTATCATCATTTGAACAAAAAAAGGAGAAGAGGTGTTATGATTATCAATAACCTCACAGAAGGTTTTTCCTTGGTGAGAAAGGCGGTTGACATTAGTACATCGATTCCTTAAGGAGCACAATTTGCCAAATTCAATATCGATGAACACAATGAGCCAAATTCAACAAAAGTGATTAAAAATATTCCCTTTAATGCATATATTATAAAAAATACTTGGCATATAAAGGAAAGATGTTTGAGGTTTCATTGGAAATTACTGAGTAAAATTGGACAACATAAATAAGTTTAAAAAAATGATAGAGAAATGCACATGTAAATCATGTAGAAGAAGGTAACACCAAAGAATTACTCATTGGGTTTTGTAAAGAAGAAATAGAAAAGTTGAAAAAGTTGTTTGTATCACTGGAGAAGACTCCTAATATATGTTCTTGTTCTATTGTATTCTTAGATATTTAATCCTCTTCTCATGCTTTTAAAGTCTTAGAGATTCATAATTATACTTCTTAGATAATTGACTCTTGAGCCACAAATCATATGACCAACTACTCACATAAATTTATTACCTATACTCTTTGTTATAATAACAAGAAATTAATTATTAATGGAATACATACCTAAATTATTCACCAACTTATTAGTTATCCTAAAGCTAACTACAAATTCATAATATAGATTTGTATTTTATCCTTCATAATGTATATTTTAGGAGCATGGAACAAAGAGGACAATTGGACTTATTAGAGAAAGTGATGATTTTTACTATCTCATGAAATCAATTTGACTTTTATTTTGAAACATTTAAATCCAATAAAAAAGGATTTGGCTCCAATACATATGTCTTAGCCAACATTTGTATTCATTCTCAAAATTATGTTTCCTTTATCAATGAAAATATAAATTTTATTATGAAGCTTATGAGTTAGTAAAACATTAAAGTTTCAATTTTTCAATAAGTGACAAAATCTAAAGTTCTTTTCACTTATTTATAGTGACATTTGAGAACCTTTTTTTATATCTAACATCTAACATCTCTAGGACTTAGTGGTTTACGCAATTTATTGATGATTATACTTGTATGTCTTGGATCTTTTAATTAAAAGTCAAAACTGATATAAGTATTATCTTTTTTAATTTTTTTAACATAAAAAGATCAATTTAAATTTTCAAATTAAAAGATTCAAATCCGAAAAGGCCAAAGCTTTTTTATCGATTCTATCATATTTCCTTAAAAATTGAATAATGTTCGTCTCCAATCACTTATAAATCGATTCTATTCTAAGTGCAGACCCAGTAAAAATGGGATAGATGAACAAATTATTGATCGAAGACCTGAAAGCACTGAACGGTTCCCACGATTCCATTACCTCGCCCATGTTCACCTCCAACTCTTCACAAACTGCCCCACTCACGACACAAAACTCCCTTAGTCGCTCCTCGCTCGCCATTCGCACCCTCACGCTATCAGAACTGCTTGCAAGAAGGTCCAATGACATACCTTTCTGTCTCACGATCTTCTGCACAGTCGAAGCCCTATCCCTTATTTGTGTCCGACGCCGCCGTGCCCTAGACGACCGAACACCAGCAGTCGACCTCCAAGCCTCCTACATAAGTTGAACTCATAACTCCAGCCGTCGATTTTGAATTCTCCAAGCCCAAAGCAGACCCAACTTATCGGCTTGCGACTCTGCCTTCAGGCCCGACTTAAAAAAAAAGATTTTTAAAAATAAAATCAAGTCAGGCACCAAAATAGTGAGAGATGAAACTTTCAAACAAAAAAGAGTTCTAAATTAAAGGAGATGAAACTTTCAAACAGGCATCAAAATAGGAGAAATTTGAAGGAAGATTTGGGGTTGATTCGGTCCCTCGAAGCCCTCAGCCGACAATCTGATCCAGCAGAGTGGATCAAAGACTTGAAGACCAATTCTTGAAGCCAACATCATCCTGAAGCCCTTATCCGTTGACTATCTTTATGGTTGGGTGGACTCGAAAGGGTAAGTGCCCTCCCCAACCTCCCCTGGCGGGGAGGGGTGCCGAAAGGCTGTCAGATTTTCGAGGGGGGTAATAATATTTTTAAAAATAAAATCAAGTCATTTAATCAATATGTCAAGCACAACAAGGACCGTTGAAGGCCAATTCTGGGACTCGACAATGTCCTGAAGCCGTCGGCCATTGATTATCTTTTCGGCTGGGCAGACTCGAAAGGGCAAGTGCCCTCCCCAGGAGGCTGTCAGATTTTTGAGAGGAATAAAAATATTTTTAAATTTAATTAAGTTACTCAATTAATAAGTTGCGCACAATTAGAAGACTTGAAGACTATTTCTGGGTCGATTCGCTCCCCCAAACTCTTCGTCGTTAATTTGATCCGGTTGAGTCGAGCTAAAAGGATAAGTGGCCTCCCCAACCTCCCTTCGTAGGGAGGGGATGCCGGGAGGCTGCCGAAACTTATACTTACAAATGATTTTTACATGATTTAATTTCAAAAAAAATTATCATTTTTAAATGATTTAATGTATATACACAACTTTAATAATTTCGAAAGACTTTCTTAAGATAATAATTAAACATAAGTGAAAGCATCTTTCATAATAGAAATATATGACACCAACATTTGAGGATGAATATCCAAACTTGCTCCAATCATAGGCTAATACTAAATGCAAGAGATAATCACAAAATATCTTGAGATGCAAACATACACCATACTCATATGAAAATTCTTGAATTCAGTTCTCTTTGTTGTCTATATTCATGTCCTTTCTCTTCATGTGGATAAAAGCCTTTACTCACTTATGGATATTAGGTTAATGCACATGACTAAGAAATTCATTAAAAATTCTTTTCTAATTTTTAAATGACTCCTGATGGATGGATCTGCTAAATGTAAATTTGCATAACACTTAGCATACCCTTCAGAAGTGTTAAGTTTATATCATTGAGATAATATTCTTTATTTCCTGCTAGAAAAGCTTCATCTTCTCCTCAATGATCATTCACTATTATAAAATCAATATCTTTTAATCACTGTTTAGTGGAGTAACTAGTTTTTTTTTTCTTCTACATAAGCTATTTGGAAATGATCTTTTCCTAATGTGTCATATTATAGAGGATATCAAGTATGAAATATATATTCGGATGATAGAGAACTACAATGAATGATTGTGAGATTTTCTTAGTGAATGAACTTCAACGACAAAATTTGAAATTTGAAAGTGTTCAAGTGATGGTGGTTTAAGCCTTCTAGGTACCACTATGCACTATGTACAAGTAACTAGTGCAGTGGACTACGAATCATAGTGATTGATATAAAGTGCATTGACAGAAGAACAATTATGATTGCACAAAGGCAATTAACAATTAGTAATGATTGCACAATTGTAGTGTTGAACAACAGAAAAGTTATTGAAAGAGACATATGTGAGGAGTTAATAACAAAAATGAGAATAAGGAAAGCACAAAATTATTTGGGCATACAAATAATAGAAGCATGAATGACCATTAAGACAAAGTTATTTGAGATGCTAAAGTACATAATTTCTGAAGTAAAATTTATCGATAATATAAGCCACAGGATCCGCAACACTTGTACAAGCGGACAGAATGCAATATCTCTATAATAACTACAATCTATATACCAAAACACTTCTACATATGCTCTGACAAATATGTTAAAGTTACAAAAACACAAATGCTCGAGAATGCTGCACATGTCAAATATTCAAGCTTCATCCTCCTCGAGAGAATTGTAGTCGACTTGAGTTGAATCATAAAATACATCCCAAATTGCTACAAAAATACAAGTGACTTTAACATCACTTTGATGATGGTCGTGTTGATGGGAAATCTAAATATGAGGAGTCAAAGCTCAAAACCAATAAAAGCCAAGAGTTCTTAAAATGAAATTTATCAACTAAAAACCTAAAACTAAAGCCCATCTACCTCTCACAACTTTTTTTGGGGGTGATAAATTTGAAATTAATCTCAGCTCACCAATAGCAAATGTTGTGTCAGGTGCATCACTAAGATTCATCATGAAATAGTCTCTTTCTAGCAGGGATGTGGCACGCACCCTCTGATCGGGTGGTTTTGCCAAAAAAATAATGTTATTATATTACGATCACGATCAAAACCTTTATGTTACCTAACGACATCAAACCCTTGAGTAATAAAACATATGTTATATTTGATAGGAATAAAGCCCTCTATCAGCTAATGTGAATTCAGATTTATCCTCTTAGATAAACACCAACCTAGGTCTATAAGATATTCTTGGACTAAGTAATCTATGACTGGCAATAAGGTACCTTCTGTCAGATTCGGTCAATTACCTTCTATGACTAAGAAGACTAGGGAATTTGACAGCCCAGAATTACAGAACCATGGGATCATGATCGGGCTCATCTTCATTCCCCCCATCACCAGTTTTAATTTTATGGTGATAAACCTTAAAGTCTCAAATTACAAAATTTATATCCAAAATTCAAATCCTAAAATAATTGTTATTATACATTGGATTTAAAATATATGTGACCACTTTAACAACCAGCCTTAATCAAAAGTTCTCTCTCATTATCGAGAGGGGTAATTAACTATAGGGGCGTACACCTATAGGAAATCAGAACTTAGATCATAAAATCCTCATAAAATGAGGGTGAAATATATGGGTAGTGTCTTATCTAAAACTCAATCCGCTTTCTAAAAATTCAACAATGACTTAAGCTCATTAAAACTCCCCACCATTAACACACAAGAAAATAAACTGGCATGGAGAAGCTAGGGAAGCGACAAATTTTTGGAGCCCGCATAAATAATTGACAATTTATTTGCTACCATATAAGCTATCTTTTATCAAAAGAATGATATATATATATATATATATATATATATATATATATATATATTCTAAGAAACAATTTTAACAACCCCTTACATCTTAAATGTTAAATTGATGGTTAACTACAAGTGTCACTATATTCAAAAGTTTTACACAACTCCTAATCAAATTCTTTTTTTCACAATAACATCTCAAATATTATTTTTCCCAAGTTTTTTTAAGTGTTTCATTTGCCCATACACATCCTCAAAATAGGAGAAAAATTTATTATCAATGGAATTTTTGCTATCCTTAATAGATTGAAATACTTTGTGAACAAATATGACAAAGAAAATAATATATTATTTGAAAAAAATATTTCACTAATGACTTAATGATAAAATTCACATTTTTTGTTTTATCAGAGATTTTTCCTTTCTCTATTTAATTGAATATTGTTTATTTTATTCTGGGGCAATATTCCCTATAATGACAAACTCCTATGACTAATTGTTTCTAAAAAAATTGACCTTTGAGACAGATTTTGATTAAAATAATGACTAATATCTTTTCATAAAATTGTTGGTTAACATTTTATATGATTTTGTAAAACTTTTATGAAATATTTGGTCTTTAGGAATTTCAAGGGAGATTGGATCAACTTAAATTTTTTTTTTTTTTGAAATAATGTCAAAGGATAAAATTATGGGAATAATTGAATCTAAGAGACTGAAAGGTGTTCAAAATTATCCAATCATAAACTTTATATTTTAAAATTAAATCTTGGTTAAAATAGATCAATTTGATTTAAAAAGTTAAGGCCTACATTCCAAAAACACAAGTTAGAGAAAATGCTTAGGAATGTGAGAACTTATTATTTTACTAAAAAGAATATCTACCTTGGAAGTAAAATCTATGGTAAGAACTATCGATAGTTAGTAACTTCAACCTAAATCTATTAAAATGCTAGGGAATTTTGATTATGAAATCTCACTTGGAATTAAGTTAGTTCAATTGTAGACTTATAATCATGCCTAGAAAGAACAACCTATTAAGCTCACCTAAATATTTTTAAAACTATTGATGTCTAGTCTCATTTCATAAGATAGATAAGGCTATTTTGATTTAGTGAATAGGGCTTACGATCTAACCACTTAAGCAAAAATGCCTAATCATGTGAGTATACAAATATTGACTCATTATACAATTTTTTTTAATCTAGACCTTAATGTGAAGTTTGTATTTACATACAATTTATTGGGCTATGACATGATGTTTATCAACTTATATAGGGGTTTTGTTGTTGATTTGAAATAACACTCATATGGATAAGAAATCCATTAAATATTTAATTGCAAATTCTAGATCCCTAAGGGAGGCTTTGATTTTTTTTTAATAATTTTGAAAGGATTGACTTATTTTGGATTAAACATGAAATTTTTATTTGAAAAACATCATATTAAGGTCAATTTCATATTGTTTCTATTTTAATTAACAGATAAACTTAACTTTTTTTAAGAGCATAATGCTTAAAATGTCCAAGCCACCCCCGAGAAAAGCAAGAAAACCTAGAAAAACTATATATTTCTAATACACACACAAAGTAAATAAGCAATCACATAAAAAAATTCAACCACAAAATAATAGTACATGTTCTTTTATTATAACTAAGAAATACAAAAATTTATAACTAAGTTATTTTTTTTATATAACAAAGTCGACAACGGCCTATGAGTCTTTAAGCTTCGGCTTTTGATGCATCCTAGGTTTTATTTAGGGTTCAACTTGCTTGTTTACTATTTTCTATAATTGTGTCCTACATGCTATATAACTTTCTATATCTATAGATCACATTTTTTAAAAAAATAAAATAGAAGGCTCAATTTTTGAAATCACACACACACACACACACACATATATATGTGAAAATATTATATATATTGTCAAGCACTTATATTAACAAGCTAGCTTCTATTCTATTAGTCATGCCTATTTGGGACTTTTAAGTAGCATTTACAAAGAAACTTTATTAGATAATAATTTAGTTATTCATCCTTTTTTAAGTAAGGCTTTTGGCATGAAAAATCCTATATCACTATCCTAGCACTTATGAGAAAATTAAAACATATACATTCTAATAATTATCATACAAAAAATTACAAATATATGTAAAAAAAGAAAGAAAAAAAATTATATTTTGGAGATGCCTAAAGGATGTATATCTAGTGTGTGTTGGCTTGTGTGTCTATCACAGTATGATTGTGCTTTTTTTGTTTTTGTTGAATAGAAAGATTTTAAAATTTTAATCTTGGAGATATTTTACTTTAAGTTATTTGGGTGTTTTGATTTTTTTAAGGGTTATGAAGAACCATGAAATGACCATTTCTTATTTTGAGGTAAGCCTATCAAACATGGTGTCCTAAGATACAAAGACATAAATAGTCCACCGTTTAGGGTGGAATAATATATCTTTACATTAAAAGAAACCTAAATATTTTATGAATTTTAGGTGTTATATTAGTATTTGAATAAGAGAGAACGTGTGTTTTTAATAGGATAAAACAAACTTGCCTAAGGATTTGAATTAGAATTTGATGAAATTCTTCTAATTTGATGAGGTGAATTTAAAGGAGGAGGAGGCTTCTAAAGAGCCTAAAAGCTTGAATTTCAATTATGAATGATAGAAATCGGCTAGTTTGTCTAAGTGATGGAGAATATAGAGTTTGAGTCTAGATTAAAGAATCACATGTTTGATTGGAGATCAAGGAAACAATGGTGATAAACCTATAGCTTTGAGGCCAAGGAATAATGAGTTTCTTATAGTTTTTGAGTTAAGGGAGAATGGATATATCCTATAACTATTGGGCTAAGATTTTGAGAATCGCTTATGACTTTCAGACTAAGGAAGATATAGCGTTTCTTATGAATTTTTGGTCCATATAAATGAGGGATGATTTGTAACTTTGGGGATACAAAACAAGAAGGGACCCTTGAATTTTTGTATTCAAATATCAAGGTTCATTTGTTCAACATGGGTTAAACAAACTTGGGAGGCTAAGAATGCAGTCCTATGCCTAAGGTAGGAATTATTTGTTTGATTTGGCTAAGAAAATTGGACAATGAGACTTTGGATTTGTTCTTAAAGGTTCATCATGCTCCTTTGAACTTTCAGAAGATATTTTCTAACCATTGCATGAGTTCAAGAAAGTACCAAATCAAGAAGGGGCTAGCTTGGATAGTTTAAATTGAATTTGGTTCAACTTGAAGTAGAATGACCCTAAAGTTTTTCTAAGGGTGTGGTAGCTCCAAAGAGGTCTTAGGGTTTGTGAAATGAGGTACTTAGAATTTTAGGGAGCTTCAAGGCACCATGTATAAAGGAGGGCTACTAAAAATATTTCATTTTTTTATTCATTAATTAGGAGTAATAACTTTATAACTTTAATGGAATTTAAGGCAAATTTTGGTATGATCTATAAACTTTAGAAGTGCACTAAGATGATTTGTAATTTCTTGAATTTTTAGAAATTAAAGTAATAAATTATTATTATTATTATTTTTGTTCTAAGCTGTGCAAAATGCCAAAAATGAATTTGGTTAGCTTTATTCATTATTAGACTTGAAACATAGAGAGCTTTAAGGGTCTATAAGAAGTCCCATAATAATTAGGTGCTTTTTTAAATTAATAAAACACATTGTGAACAAACAAAGCTTTTGAGATGTAATAAATCCTAATTAATATAAGTTCAAACAAGTAAATGTTAATTTTGTCTTGACTTATGGTTTGTTAAGAAAGATATGTGCATGGTGGCAATTGAAACCTACATGTCGACATTTGATTTGGAATCGAATATTGAGGTTTAATCTAAATTTTGATAAAAGGTGAAGAAATTCTCCAATACGAATGTAATTTACATGAATTTGGGGTTTAGCGAACATGAGCCAAATGACTCAGCCCTCATTATGTGACACCTTCACATTTAACATTAGATTCTACCCATTTTGAACTGATTAAAATAAGGTAAAAAAATTGAAATTTTGATATTTTAAATCATTTGCATGTCTTTGGGAGTATTTTGATGCATGAAAATGATTGTGTGTGGTCTAGAATAAGTTCTAAGTGTTTGCTATAAAATTTGGCAAAATATGAAATTGTCACTATTGGAGCTCCTCAACATTGGGTCTTTAAGTGCCCCAGTGTTGCTACTATACCATGCTTCAAATAGTGACATTGAAGTGTTCTAGTCCAAGGAAAATGAGATTTTGAACTAGCACCATAACGCTCAGATGTCGCACCGTAGCGCCTCCCATCTATCATGTCAAGGAAAGTTATCAGAATCGAGGTATGTCATATTACACCAATCTAAGTTTTCAAAAATATATAGTTGTTCCAAATTTTCTTATTTAAATTTTTTTTCTGTCACTGAAAAATACAAATAATTTTGCACTGGAAAAACTTTTGTTGTTTAGCTATTTATATGTTATAGAAACTGAGATTATGAACGGTCTGAATATTTTATGAAAAATTTTTACAAAGTATTTTTGAAATTTGGCACTTCTTATCGAATAAAAAGAATATGGATATTGAAAAATAATATTGTATTATAATTAAACTTAAAATAGTATTTTACACAATCTATGATAATTTAGTTATATTTTAGACTGTGAAATTTTACTTAGAAGAAAATTTTGTTGCCTACCATTATAGACAATTGTGCTTTAATTATTATAATGTGATAAAATGTTTGTATATATGATAGAAAATTATTTATTGGTAGATATAAGGGGCTAAAATTCTTTGAGATTATCTCTATGTCAGTGTTGACCTCATTTTTTTATGAGGTCATTGGGACCTACCTGGATTTTCCTATGGTGACCACATGACTGAGGGGTGTCCACCACCCAATCATATAGGTCCCATTTAGGATCCCATCCAATCCTATTCAAATCCAAACTCCACCATCCAAGTTCAAGTTTTACTCCAATCATAATCAACCCCCTTGATCAACCTTCAATCACACTCCAATCCCATATAATCATTAACAATCATCTCTTTGATTGTTAATGACATGTATAGGTTAGTTCAAACTATCCAAAACCAAAATCCAATCTACTTCCAAAATTCTAAACCAAATTCAAGGGCTAAGGACTAAGGCCCTAAAACCCTTTCTAGGAGAATTTTATATCACCTAGAAGCCTAGCCAAATGAAATTTGATTCATGATCTATTAGTTATATATTGACCAAGCAAGTCTCTAGAGGAAACCATCCAAATTTGAGCTCGCTTCGAGGTCTCTAACTCTAGAAATTGGATTGAAATCCAATGACTGTTAAATCTTCAAATATTTATGTCTTATGCCACTGGACCTGCAAACTAATGGATTTTGACCTTGGAGCCCCATCCAAACCTTCTAACCACACCCATGATTTTTTTAAAGACCTCTTGATCACAAACTTACACTTTTCTACACCCAATTTGACCCAATGTTGACGAGGGGTCAAGATGACCAAAATGACCTTTAAAACATTTTTGGTCTTTTCCCCAAAATCCTATATGGCCTTCCCTCACCAATCTTCATAACCTATCCCAATAGATCCTAAATGTCATTTATGATCCATTAGACTCAAACCCAGACTCTAGGTCAACCAAGTTGACCATGTCAACCTAGGTTGACCTAAAAGCCCCTTAAGGATCAAAATAGTCATTTGGAATGAAGTGACCTCCTCACACCTTGGAACCACCTACAGTGGATTCCTTTGTTCATTTCAAGCTAGTTGAGCCCAACCCCTATCCTAGGGTCAACCAGTTTGACCAAGTCAACTAGGGTTGACCCAATCTAACTTTTGGTCATACATACTTTTAAACGAAATTTCAAGTGTGTTAAAACCTATCAACCCTTTAAATGTTTTCTAATCCATGGTATAAATGTTTCCAAAATCACCATGGGTTAACTCAGTCAAGTTAACCATGTCAATCAATTACAACTTAATTAAACTTCTTTAATTTGCTTATACACTGAACCTATCCTCTTCAAACTCATTTGAGCTCAACCAACCAGCTCAATACCTCTTTCCTATGCCACCTAGCAGACTTTGAAAATCGAGAAGTCTTTACCCATTTTCAAGTCCTACTACGCCCTCTATCTTTACCAATAACAAAATTCTCTTTATCTTTACCAACAACAAATTTCCCCTTATCTTGTTCTTGAATATTTTCTACAAGATCCTTCATTTTGGATGGATAAAGAGAGACAAAATGAACCAAAGAACCACATCTTGAGCAAGGAGTCGGTTTCCAATTATAAACAACTTTTAGAGGACAAATATGTCAAGTAATCAAAATATTCACTTCCTCCGAAAGTGATGAATCTCTATTAATAAGAACACAAACTCTAGCAAATGTAAGCCTCTTTTGCTCTGTCATTAAAACATCAATAGAAACAGGGACCCCCACAAGAATAGCAATCTTTGAAATACCTTCCGGCATCCAACAGATTAGAGGTAAATCCATAATTTTGATCCAGAACGAAATTGAGGTAAATTCATCTCGCTTCGGCCAAAATAAAGGCGACCACAACTGTAAGATAAAAGATTTACCAAAACAGAACCATGACCCTCCTGACCAGACCATGTCAAAATCTTCAGAACATGAAAATTTCATTAAGAAAAATCCTACACTTAAAGTAAGAAGAGTTAAATTTCCTTTCAACTTCCAAGTTTTAAGTATTACCACACGTAACTTCAAAATAACGTCTCTTGCCCAAAAATAACCAACTAAGTTTAATCACCATTTTTCTGATACATTAGAAATGAGCAAGATTATCTAAAGATTGAACAAAAGAATTAGAAAAATGTTTGGAAGAAGATTGACGAGATCTCAACACTCCATTCCAAGGTTTCTTACTGCCCGGCAATTCCCTAAAAGAGGAATCTAGTGTTTTATCTGCAGCCAATGGAGGAAAATCTTTCGCGAAATCCATAAACACAAAGAAGAAAACCTAAGAGAAAGAACCACTTAGGGAAACCAAGAACCCTAATCCCTCCACAGACCTAAGCTCATATCGCCTTGCAGAAGAGATCTGATCTTTTTTTCGGTATTCTTGACGGACCAAAATGAAGATGAAGCGAGTAGCTGCCCTCAGCTTTCACTGGTCACACACAAAGCCTGCCTCAGCTCTCTCATTTCTCCTAGCAGCCCAACGAGAAAAAGCCCCAAGCCGCTCGATTCTTCTCACATAAAGCAAGGCCGCACACGAGAACAGCTCTTCCTTCAGTTTCGATTTCTCGCTGCAACGGACAAATTTTCAAAATGATAACGTTATTAATAAATTATGATTTAAAATTTTAGGTTGGAAAAATTTAGTGTTTTGGATTAATAATAGTTATTATTTTGTATTAATTAGTCAATAAATATAAATATATTTGCTAGAATTATGTTACCTAGTTAATGTAAAATAGAGAATTATGTTCAAGCTAATTAGAGAATTATGTTAAATTATAATTACTTAATCGGAAAGTATATTTGTTAGAATAATGTACAGAGATTGCCAATTTGAAATTAGTTCATCTTTATTATATCTAGGCCCTCAAATAATTTAAGTTCTATATACATTGAAAATTATTGAATGAGTAATTATATTTGTTAGATTAATTTAGGGATATCATGTTAAATTGAAATTAGTTTAGGGATAAAATATCTAAATCAAGTTAGAGCTTAGTTAAGGCATTCACAATAACTTAAGTAATAAATAATATTTTAATTAGATGTGGAATAATTATGCTTATTAGAATAACACATAGATAATCACTTTTACTTAAAATTAACTTATAAAAAATTATTTTACTTTTTTTAGGACCATGTATTTATTATATGTCAGTTCAGTAAAATCATTTTCTAGATGTTGAAAATTATTGATGGCAGTGTTTATTAGCATACTAGATTATTCAATCTCGGTTTTGTATTGTTTTTACTTCTTTACCATTGTAAGGCTTATTTAAAGACACCTGTACAAACCATGAGCTCTCAATGAATACATTTGCGTTTTCTCCCTGTCTCTGTTTCTAAGTTTCTTCTTCCCGTTCTTGGAGCTTTCCTCTCATGGTATCAGAAGCCAACATGGGAGATCAAGACTGTTAATTCAATCCCTCCCTCCTCCTCCTCTCAAACCGAAACCTCCACCATCTCCACTACTATACCTCAACCCCTCAAATTCCTTGACTCTAACATCAAGAACCTAGCCCCTCATCCTCTCACATAGGAGAACTACTCAATTTGGCGAATACAAATTCTTCAACAGTTCGCTGCCAATGGCTATGCCGGACATCTCACCGGCACCATTCAGGCTCCTGCCGACATCACCTCCGACGCCTACACCCACTGGCGTATCATAGACAGTAACCTTCTTTCCGCCCTCTTCTCCACTATTTCGCAATCTATTCTCCCTTACATCATAACTTCCACCACCACCCATGAAGCCTGGACCGTTCTTGAATGGCGGCTCCATCTAACCAGTCGTTCTCGTGTCATGCAACTCAAGAACGAACTATATTGCGTCAACATGAAAGATCAATCCCTGCAACAATATCTTACTCGCATCAAATCCATCATTGACAACATTTCTTCCTCTGGTTCAAAAATCGAGCCAGAGGATTTCATGCTACACATTCTAAATGGTCTTCCTCCCACATTCAACTCATTCAAATCCACCATACGAAACTCTCCTTCCCATCAACTTGGACACTTTCTACTCTCTTCTTTGTAAAGAAGAAATTCACCTTCAGTAAGAACAACAGCAAGATCAATCTTTGAGCTCGTCAACCACTGCCCTCTATGCCGCACCATCCAACCAATCTCGCGGAAGACCCAACAGACGCTATTCTAAGAACAAGAACCCGCAGAACTGTTGGCTTAAGAAAAAATGGCACGAATGCACGAATCCTGCTTTACAGCCGTAGGATTCCATTTCTCGTAAGTCAGATTAAAATTAACCAAATTTTCCCTGACGTTAGTGTCAGGGTTTATTTAGATCTGGGGTTCTTACTTCCTATGAGCGCAAGCACTCATAGTTAATTACCCCTCTTACTACGTAAGAGAGAAGTCTCGATTAAGGATGAATAAATTTTAGGTAATTTAGTCTCAATGGTGAGAACATGGAGGTAAACCCGATCAAGATCTCATGGTTCCGTCGTCTTGGGTATACTGTAGGTTTCAGTCTACCAACACTAACAATCATTGATCGTAGTGTCCAGGGAATCTGATTAGCAGTCATGGGTTGCCTCCTCTCAGGGATCCCGAGTAGATTGAAGTGGTTAGATGTTGATTTTAGTTTTAATTTAATTTGAGTTGGGGCTTACTACTTCCTTAGAAGTTGCCCGTTAATTTATTTAGTTTGGGGCTTATAGCTCCAATTTAGGAGTTGCCCGTTAATTTATTTAATTTGGGGCTTACAACTCCATTTAGGAGTTGCTTAGGGATTTAAATTTGATTTGGGACTTACCACTTTCATAGAAAGTAGCCCAAGATTTTTATTTGGAATGAGGCTTATTGCTCTATTTATGAGCTGCCCAAGGATTTTATTTAGAATGGGGCTTACTGCTCTATATATGAGTTGCCCAAGAATTTGATTTAGAATGGGGCTTATTGCTCTATTTATGAGTTGCCCATTAATTTATGTAGTTTGGGGCTTACAGCTCCAATTAAGAGTTGCCCGAAGATTTAAATCTAAAATGGGCTTTATGACTTTCGTAGAAAGTAACCCAAGTATTTGATTTAAATTGGGACTTATGGCTTTCATAGAAAGTAGCCCGAAGGTAGGCCTTATAACCTTACCTTATAGGCTAGGATGCCCGTAGGTTTGAATTAGATTATTTGGGTTTTAGGTTCATTTACAATTTATTTAGTAATTTTTCTAAAATGTTAGGTCTTACGACTTCCTTAGAAGTTGCCCAAAAATGGGTCTTATAACCTAATCCTATAGAATAGGATGCCCATAAGTTTAAATTTGACTTGAATTGGATTTGGATTAGGTCTTAATGCTTTCTTAGAAGTTGCCTTATGATGGGTCTTACGACTTAGCACTTTAAGCTAAGTGGCCCGAGTTATGGGTCATATAACCAAGTCTTACATACTAGGATGCCCAAGTGAGGTGTCTAGTGTTATCACGTAAACATTTCCCTCAAAGGTCAAACTTACAGCTTCTATTAGAAGTGGTCGGGGTTTTAATTGGAGGTTAGGAGTTAGGTAAATTTTTTTTACCTAAAATTTCCCCATAAGGTCGGGTTTACGACTTTCCTACGAAAGTTGCCGGGTAGCGGGTCTTACAACCAAGTCCTTATAAACAAAGCTGCCCGAAGGTTTGAATTTGATTGTTTGAGTAGACAATAGTTGTTTGATACTAGATCACCGTGGTTTTTTAGTTGTTTTTTTTGCTAGTAGTTGTACTTACTAGTTTGACTAGTTGTTGTTGTAACACTAGTGTTCTTTTGCTACAGTAGTTTTCCTTTCTGTTTTCGTAGATTACTTTTTTTTCTACACCAGTGTACTAGTAGTTTACTACAACATTTTCTGCTTTAGCATTAAATTTAATATTATTTTAATTATAATGCTAAATGAATTTAATTTATTTGTTGCAGGAGCTCGTACAGAAGAGACTTTGGAGAGCTCGAAGATTAGGTTGTTATGTTGGAGAGTTTCGGTTATGGTTGTAGGGAGTTTTGTATAAGAATTTGCGGAGTTTTGTTTGAGTTGCTATTGAGATTTGAGTCAAGTAGTTTTTCTAAGTTGAATTATTTTGTTTGAAGATTTGTTTATATTATTGAGTTGTTGTGTGTTGATCAGTTTGAACATAGCTTGAATGATGGAAATGCTAATTTTCTTGCAACATGCCTGTAATACCATATATTGATTGTACTCCAAGTAGAGACACCTTTTTTTTCTTATTGAAATATTGAGTTGATTTAATCACCATTGTATGCACAGGTAAGTTAACTCCATGTGCGAGAATATTTGTGGTGCAAAGAACATGAAGATCATTTTTTTTTTTTTTGGAAAAAGACCTTCAACAAGATTCTGATCCTTCAGATAAAGCCCACCATTGTGATTGCCAACACCATATAGAATGCATGATTGTATTTGTTTATCACCAAATAATACAAAAGCTTCCTTTAATTTAATTAAAATTTTTCTTTGCTTTTTTGATCTTTTTTGAATGGATTTGAATGTCCAAGGCTTTGGTACAATATAAGAGATGTGTTGAACCACTTCTTGTGCACCTTTTCGTAATGATCAGAATATAAGTGCAAAAAAATTTTTTCTTGATTATTGTATTTGGATAAAAAAAAATTTAAAGATGCTTTTCAAATAAGAAATCATTCACAATTGGAGCACTGTTTTCCCACTTCCAATTGGAGCGATATGATCATATTTATATTGAAAAAAAAGCATAGATAAAAAGCACTCATTTTGTAATGAAATAAAGTACCTAAAACTAAACATGGAATGAAATGGAGAAGACAACCCCAATACATATCTCATAGTATACGAGTCCATAGGTGATCTCATCTTCCCAAAAATCCCTTTCTTTCTTTTTTTTTAATAACAGATGCCTTCAAATGCAAAATTTTTTTTTGTTTAAAGATCAAATTGATATTGCTCATTCATATATATATATATATATATATGAGTTAAAAATATATAATTTATAAAAATATGATTTATATAAAAAAGTTTTATTTTATTTGAATTAAACCATCCCAGTTTGTATAAAAATCTGATATATATATATATATAAATCTGATTATATAAAAATTCGATTTATATAAAAAATGAGCATATGTAATTTAATTAATTCAATCGATAGATTAAATGCTATGTAATTTCAAAAAAAAAAATTCCTTAGAAATTTGTGATTTTTAAAAAAAAAAAATCACTAGGTTTAGAATTTTCAAGAAAAATTTCGGCAGCCTCCCGGTGTCATCTCCCTACCGAGAGAGAAATCGGGACGGCATTTGCCGATATTTTCTTCCCGGTCGGACCTAAGGTCGACGACACGAGGTCTTCAATTTAAATTCTTCCCGACCAGATTTACGATGGTACAAGGTCTTGTATTTTAAAACCATCTCGGCCGGACCTAAGGTCGACGACACGAGGTCTTCATTAAAAAAAAAAAAAATCATCTCGACCGGACTTAAAGTCGACGGCACGAGGTCTTTATTTTGCCACCCTCTCGGCCGGATCTAAGATCAACGGCGCTAGGTTTTGAATTTGAAATCTTCTCGGCCGAATCTAAGATCGACGACAAAAGGTCTTCTTCTGATTTTCTTTCTCTTTTTTTTTTTAAGAATTGATTTAAACTTTTAATATGATTTACTTCATAATTTAATGAAGTAATATACAAGGCTTTTAAAACCGGACAGGTCAATGAACCGGAAGGAGGGGTTAGTGGTTTAATGGTTCGACCGGGGACGAACCGGATGATGTAATAAATAATAAAATTAATATAGTAATATGATGATCTAACCTTAAACTTAAACACAAATTCATCATATCATACAAATCAAGTATCTAAATTAAAAATAAGTTGGAGGTTATTTTATAAATAATATAATTCATATTTAAAATAAGATTAGTTCACATATATATGTTTTAAATTTAATATAAATAATTTCTAATTTATTTATATGTTTAGATATACTTTATACTTATGAAAAGTATACAAAATTTTCATTATAAGATTATGTCTATATTTTTCATGTTATATTATTTAATACTAAAATAAAGATAAAATTTTTAAAATATATATATTAGATAATTAAATAAAATGAAAATAATAATACATAAATATTAAATATTATTTGTATTATTAAATTTTAATTATATATAAATATATATATTATTATTATATTTATAGTGTATGTATAGTGAACTTGAGAAGTGAGAAATTTTCTTTAGGTTTTAGTCCCACATCACCTAGACAATATATGTTAGCATTGTTTTTGTCTATATAAGCTTTTTGGCACATGATATGATGGGCTATGTGCTATGTCATAAAACATTTTTTATTCTTGTTTAATTAAAATATATAAATTGTAATTTTATTTGTTAAGTCAAATATTTAATAATAAATGTATTAAATATTTTATTTAAAAAATATTAGCCAAGCTGGTTTTTGAAAATCGGCACTGGTTCGCCGATTAACCAGTTGAACTACCGGTTCAACTTGGTTGGTGGCTAAAGCGGTTTTTACAAAATTTCGGACCGGCCGGCAAACCGGTTCACGATTCAACCGGTTGAACTGGCCGGTCCGATCCGATTTTCAAAGCACGGGTAATATCTATTAAAATATGACAAAAAAATTTCATTATTTAGCCACTGACATGACTTGACAAATAATATTATTTAATATAGAGTTAAATTTATAAAATTCAACTTCTTAATGATTTACTGCAAGTGACGGAATCTTTATTAAACAAATATCATTACTTTGCAAAATTACTGAAATAAATTTATATAATTTAAATAGTCACTTCGTAAGAAGATTTATTGCATTGAAGGAAGGATGTCAGTTGCAGCATATTGTTTTAAGCTTCATGTGAGAAATAGACATTTAAATTGAGAAAGAAATCACATGCCGAACAGCAACTAAAAAAAACTGTAAGTATTCGGGTATAGGAGGCATGGATAAAGCAGAACGATACAGTCGGGCTTCTGTGTTTAAACGAACAACGACCAACGGCAAAAGAGAGAAGGTTAAGGCCGACTGCACTTTGACGGGAAGGACTTTACCTGTGTGTGAAATTTGGAGTGTCGGATTAAGCAGTTGAAAACGGGAATTATTTCTCGTGTGGAGTTTCACGAGAGAAGAAGCATAAAGTAGATTGGTAAGATTTTTTTTTAGAGCAATTAAGAATCTCCTTCCGTCTCTTTCTCTTATGCCCCTTTTTATTGAGTAGGTTCCAAAAGGCAGTTTTTTTAATTTATTTATTTTTTTTTGAAACGAATCATTGCAACCCTTTGGTCATGTGGGGTCAGAGAAGGCGGCAAAATAAATTTAGTGAAGAGATGATTTTTTTTTGTTCTCCTCTTTTTTTTTAAGTCAACAAATTGCCTCCCAACGAAACCATTGTGTGAGTTTCACGCGATGAATTCGTTGCAACATTCGACTATATGTTTTTTTTATTATTATTGTTTTTCTTTTGTCTTTTTATGCCATAATGTTTGATTGGAATAGACCTCAAACATTATCTTGTATCGAGCCTTCAAAAGAGGATATTTGGAGAAAGATCGATGCATATCACAATCAGGTTCTATTTCAAACCGCCTATATTGGCATAGCGAGATATTAATTGATAGAGACATAAATGATGAGTTATTTACTAGGTTACCTCGCATGCCTTACTTTGATTCAAATTTGCCAGTTGGACATGACCCATCAGATTGGATCATCACATACAGATTATGATGTACTATGGTGCTTCTTTAGACCGTATCATTGAGGGACTGAATTATGAGGATCAGGATATTCTGCAACCAGCAGTTGACCTTGCAGAGCCTACAGGTGTTATTAAATTGCTCAGCTATCAGTTGCTAAATCATGAGATTAAGGAGCCGCGTCATGATCCTATGTTTCGTAGTTCTGTTCAGGCTTTGACTGGTTATGTCAAGTGGGCCCGTTACACACTTCAGATGCATCAGAAGGTATTGAAGCAAGCAGGGGTATATGAAGCCCTTTATATTTCTTTATTTGATTATAGCCGTCTTTCTTCTTCATGGCTTCAGAGCATTATTGAGCATTGGGACAGTGCCACCAATACTTGTTGGGTTAGACCTAATGAGATGACAATTACACTCTGGGATTTATGTATCATTTCTGGTTTGCCAATTTTAGGAATTCCATATGAAGAGTGTATTTTTGTTGATTATGATTTGTTTAGCCGCCGACCAGCAGGGCAGTAGAGGAGAGGTGAGTTTGTTTACTCAGTGGAGCTTCACCAAAGTGAGGCATTACCATAATCTTTATCAGCATAGGAGGCGAGGTCGCAGTTGCAAAGGAAACTATTTCTTTAGATGTTTGGATTGAGAGCTTTTTAGACCCATCAGCACTTGTCACAGAATTTGGGCGGATTCAAGATCCCTTTTACCGGAGACCACACGATAAAGAGCAGTATTTAGAGGATCTTTTTGATCCAGGCGCAGCAGATGGATTGTATCATATTTCAGCCAGAAGATATTCAGATGATTTGCTCTTAGTGTCTTTTATTGCTATGTGGCTCTATTACTTCGTCTTCCCTAGCCAGAGTAGAGTCTTTCGACCTAGCACGCTTCTGATGGCTAGTTTGATAGCGAGTGGGAGGAGAGTCTCACTAGCCCATGCAGTTCTTGCTCATGTTTATCGTAGTTTAGGGCAGATTTGTGCTACATATGGTCGTAGTCAGTGCAGTGTTAAGATTCCTTGGCAGTACCTTCACGGATAGATACATGTACACGTTGCAGGTGCTTTTAGTTGTCCGGAGTTACCAGGTTACTTTACAGAGTGTTGCTTTCCTTCTTTGCTCCAGTTAGCTAGAGCAACATCTTTCACAGATAGAGCTCAGATTCGTTTGTTTATGTTTGCACCTCTACGGATGACTGATCGTTACAGATTGATTTATAGATCTCCACTTAGTTCTTTACCACCGCAGTGCTTTGGTGTAGATTCTCAGCCTGAGAAGAAGATTCTCACTTTACTTTCCAGGTAAGGCTATATACCAATTGCTTCATATTTTATTAGTATGAGACCTGGTTGGATTTGCTACAGACGACATGGTTCATTGATATTGGAGGGATATAATCCCAATCGAGCAGCGAGGTAATTTGGACTTGTTCAGGCCACACCATTGGACGGATTACTAGTTGTTCCTAGGATAGTTAACACACGTCAATTAGGCTCTCTTCCATTGTTAGTACGTTTGGAGGCAGCTTTCATAACTTGGGCTTTTCTACTTCGCCTTGGGATGGGTTCTCGATTTTTTATTCCCCATAAGGATGCTCCGATAGGCATTTCACACCTACGGTTGGCTTGGATTCGGCACACATATTCTTCCTTCATCGAGATGGGCATTCAGGCATATAGTAGACAAGTTAGAAGACAGAGACCATCAAGGTACCCTTCAGTACCTCAAGATCATACTACTGTACATAAGGAGACTTCCAAACTTGATGATAGAAAGAGGAAGATGAGCCCTGAGCCTACTTTCAGACATGGTGGCCCATGCAATTAAGAATCTCCTTCCGTCTCTTTCTCTTATGCCCCTTTTTATTGAGTAGGTTCCAAAAGACATTATTTTTAAAACGAATCATTGCAACCCTTTGGTCATGTGGGGTCAAAGTAGGCGGCAAAATAAATTTAGTGAAGAGATGATTTTTTTTTTTCATTCTCCTCTTTTTTTTAGTCAACAAGAACACCTACAATCTTCCAGTCAACCAGCCAGATACTTCCGCCGCTCCCACCTCAACTCGTCTGACTTGCCAAATCTGAGGTAAAATCGGTCACATCACCCTCAATTGTTGGCACCGCTACAACTTCAAATATGCCCAGTTCGACAACCGCGTGCACTACTAGCCAATCCGAACAATTCCCCTCATCAAGATTGGGTTCTCGACTCTGACGCCTCCACTCATCTCACTCCGGACACAAACAATCTCTACTACCCCACGGCGTATCATGGAACGGATGTCATTTCCATCGCAAATGGAACGTTTCTGCCCATCCACAATACCGGCCAAGGTCTTCTTCCCCTACCTGACACTTCTCGTAAGCTCCTTCTTCATAACCTCCTTCACATACCCTCTCTTACCTATAATCTCCTTTTAGTATCCAAACTGACCACAGATAATTCGGTTTCAATTTCTTTTGATGCTAACGGCTTCATTATTAAGAACGTTCAAGACCACTGTCCTCTGCTTCATGGGCGTCTTCATAAAGGCCTCTATCAAATTCGACCATCACCGGACACAAAGCACACCGCCCTCACTGCCACAGCACCGTTGATCCACATATGGCACGCTCGTCTTGGACACCCGAGTAACAATGTTCTTTCAGTTCTTGCCAAACGATTTTCAAAAATCATAACTGTACCTCATTCTTTTACTTGTATTTCTTGTAAACTGGCCAAGAGCCACATACAAGTTTTTAATAAAAATGTGTCCATTACTACAAATACCGACTGTAAAAATACATACCTTGAATAGTTGAAATATATTCAACACTAAGACCGAAAAAATGAGCAGACTTCCACAAAACAAGATTCATAAAAGGGATGTTCGGTAGTAGGATTAAGGCCGGATTTGAGCCGAATTTGAGCGAAATCCAGCCAAATGACCTAAAATGCAAAACCAAATCTCATAGAAAATGAAAACCACCGTAGACGAAAAATTCCGCCTTTTCGTGCGAAATCCTAGATTTCCGAAATCATATTTTTTGTCAGATTTACAAATCCGTTGGCTCGAGAGGAGTCCGCTCGTTAAATCCCTTCTATAGCCAAACAATCACATGAGATTTAATAGGATTTATCATGAATGTTATCAAACAGTTTTCAAGATTTAAGCCCCTCAGGATTTCCAAAATCCGGATTTAGTAGATTTATGAAATCCTACTTAAATCAAAACCTAGGTGCAATCAAACAGCTCCAAAGGGTTTCCTGGCTGAAGAGGGCTCTAGGAGTAGACACGACCATCAAATTAGTGGCTACATGATGCAAAAATAGACCTAAAGGCAACAGTAACGGATAAGAGAACAGAGAAGAGAAGATCTGCAACTAGATGATCTCTTGGCTTACTGATGGTGATAAATACATACCGACTTTTGGGGTCCAGTGCCACAACCCTCTCTCGACAGCTATCGTTACTACATTATCTTCATCGACGATCACACTCATTTCTCTTGGCTCTACTTCATACACAGTAAAGAAGAAGCATTCTCTAAATTCAAATCTTTTTGCTACCTAATCAAAACTTAATACAACCAAACTCCTAAGACTCTTTGCTCTGATGGTGGCGGGGAATTCACCAGCACCATTTTTAAAAACTTCCTTCAAGAAAGCGGCATAAAACAACAGCTCTCATGTCCTCACACGCCAGAACAAAACGGGCTTGCGGAACGCAAGCATCGTCACCTTCTTGACCTCACTCGTGCCCTTCTACACGCCTCCAGCATTCCACACAAATTCTGGGCAGAAGCACTTTCAACCACTCACTATCTGGTAAACCATCTCCCTTCCAAAGCAATCAACCTTCATATTTCATCTCAACGTCTGCACAGAAAACCCCCTACCTACACTCACCTCCGAACCTTTGGCTTCCTCTGCTTCCTATGGCTAAAACCTTACGCTCCGAACAAACTATCTTCGCGATCTATCGAATGCGTTTTCTTGGATATTCACCTATACATAAAGGATATAAATGCTATGACGTCAAAAACAGCTGAACTTACACTTCTCGGCATGTTGTCTTTTATGAACACAATTTTCCATGCAAAAACCTCACCACACCTAGCACTCGTTCCTTCACCCCTAAGCCTACAGCCATATCACCTCTCCTTCTCCCCCCCCCCCCCCACTACTTCCGTACCCATTCCCACAACACCGACTCCAACTCATTCACCTCAACCACCTCAGTCAACAAACAACAACCCGAATACTCAGGCTCCACCCGTGCAAACTACCACACTTAATTCACCAATTTCCACTACTCCAAACCGTGTATCCCTCCCCCTTACTAAGTCGTTACATCAAATGCAGACTAGATTAAAATCTGGAATTACCAAACCTAAACAATTCTTTAATCTTCTCACTCAAACCACTCCTCAACCGACACCCTCCACCTACAATCAAGCCTCCAAGATAGACCATTGGAGGAAGGCAATGAATGATGAATTTAATGTATTGACAAATCAGCAAACCTGGTCTCTTGTTCCCACACCGTCCAACAAACCCATCCTTGGCTGTAAGTGGACGTTCAAGACGAAACTCCTACCTACAGGCCAAGTTGATCGGTATAAAGCCAGACTTGTTGCTCTTGGCTACAATCAGCAATTTGGGATTAACTATACCGAAACTTTCAGCCCCGTAGCTAAAATGCCAACGATACGTCTTCTGCTAACAATTGCTCTCAACCGTCAATGGCCAATGTACCAGCTCGACATCTCCAATGCCTTCCTCCATGGCGAGCTACCTGACGACATCTATATGCGGCAACCGCCCGGCTTCGTCGACCCGAACAACCCAAATTCAGTTTGTAAACTTCACAAATCCCTCTACGGCGTCAAGTAAGCACCATGACAGTGGTTCAACAAGCTCACCAGCCTTCTTCAGACTCAAGGCTTCGGGTTCAGTCGTTCCGATCCCTCACTCTTAATTTTTCATAAGAACCGTATTCAGATCTTTTTTTTAATATACGTTGATGACTTTTTTGTGATAGGAAATGACGAATTCACCATAAAGCATCTTCTGAGCCAACTACAAGCCCAATTTGCTCTCAAACAGCTAGGCCAAATATCACTCTTTCTCGGCATCCAGGTAATTCAATCCACAAATGGCTATTTTCTCACCCAACAAAACTTTACGAAAATTCTTCATGATGCAGGATATACCGACTGTAAAACTGCACCCACTCCTACCACACCAGCATCCAAACAGCAGCAGTCCACTAATAAACCATTCCATGACCCAACGCTATACCGCAAACTTGCCGGCTCACTCTAATACCTTTCTATAACGAGACCGGACATCGCGTTTGCAACCAACATTGTGTGCCAACATATGCAATGTCCAACCGAACAGGACTTCAAAGCACTCAAGCGATTATTACGCTACATCAAGGGCACCATCACCTACGGACTGCCAATTACCATCGGTCCTCTCGAACTACGGACTTACACTAATGCCGATTGGGCCTCCGACACAACCGACCGCAAGTCCATCTCAGGCTACTACACCTTCCTAGGTCCCAATCTCATCTCCTGGACCGTCAAGAAGCAAGTAACCGTCGCCAAGTCTTCAACCGAAGCAGAATATCGCTCCTTATCAGCGAAAATCTCCGAGGTCATCTGGCTTCTCTGCCTAGCTGCAGAACTTCAACTCCCGCAGCAATCTCCAACCACAATTTATTGCGACAACACTTCCACCATAGCAATTGCCAAAAATCCCGTCTTTCACGCAAGGACGAAACACAACGAGATCGATTATCACTTCATCCGCCAACACATCAGCTCAAGTGCCATTCAGCTCGCTCACATCTCATCCAAAGATCAAACCGCAGACATACTGACCAAACCATTCTCAACTCCTCAGTTCACCGAACTATGCAACAAATTAACCGTTCGATCTTCGAATGCTTAATTTGCGAGAGGATATTAGCATACTAGATTATTCAGTCTTGGTTTTGTATTGTTTTTACTTCTTTACCATTGTAAGGCTTATTTAAAGACACATGTACAAACCATGAGCTCTCAATGAATACATTTACGTTTTCTCGCTGTCTCTATTTCTAAGTTTCTTCTTCCCGTTCTTGGAGCTTTCCTCTCATTATTTCCCTGACAAAATTAATATTCAACGGATATGATCGTGTACATTTTGTCTCCTTATTCATTAATTTGATTTTAATGCTTGTAGCAACCTATCACATTAGGTGAACTGTAAAGCTGTAATTTCCAATCAACTGTTACTATAGTAGATTAAGTATAGTTGCATAAATTAATTGTTTATTTGACTGCTTATGTCTGATTCCTTTCAACTCCTCTATATAAGTTATAGATGTGTGGACGGGACTTTGCTTGACTAGGTTTGTTTATCCATTTGCTTGAGTTCTTAATTTGTATATTGTTTTCTTTATAATGTATTAACCGAGTTTAAAGAAGGCTAGAGACATCCCCATGAAATATATGTTTGATGTTGTAAGTACACGATTGCACAACCGTGTGGCTAAATCGTCTGATACTCCACTTGAGTTAAAGGTGAAGGTAAATGAAATCATTAGGTGTTGCATGCATGAATGGACATATTATAGGGATAGTTTGCTTATGCATTTACATGATAAAGTAATGAGGATAGAAGCAAATAGGGCATGAGTTTGCTTTAAATGGTTTTAGTTTGATACTCTACATGAACAATGCTAATTATTGATGGAATTTCAGCCACCTTTCCGGTGGAATATTTTTTATAAGATTTCCAGCAGCTTTCCTACAAATTTTCCCGCAAATTGCAGTGAAATATTTTCATCGAATTTTTCGTCAGAGTTTTTAGGGAATTTTCTATTAGATTTGGGAAAAAAAACATTCCTGCATTTTTTAAAATTTTTAAGAAAAATCATATATTTGTCATTTAAAAAGAAGAATGAACTAATAAACTATTTTAAATAAACTAATAATATTAACTAATTAAAATTAAATAATATAAATTAATTATTTATATTTTAACTAAATTAATTAACTAATAAAGTAATTTAAATTACCTAATTAAGTAATTTTTTTAACTTAATTATTAATTTAAATATTCTATGAGTTATAATTTAAATAAAATAGTTGTATGACATTAAAAAACTATTCTGCACAGTCCAGTGGATGGGCATTAAACATTCTCCCGAAGGAGTAGAGGTTAGAACACTCATGCAACTGCATTTTCGTGCGCGGGCACGGGCCGCTTGGTAGTCACTAGCGGCTTGATGGGCCGAGGCAACTTGCTGTTGGGAAGCACGAGTAGGCTGGCGATCACATACCAGTGTCTTGGCTGGGGCAAATTATTGGGTCAGGTGACCGAACCCATCTCCGCGTTCGGACACCAATAGAAAGACTCCATCTGGCAGCTATTTTTTTAATTTAATATATTTGCTTTATGTCTTGTCAGCCCGATCGACCCGACCCAGTAACCCACTTTATTGAATTTTAAGCATTTGCCGCCCTTTTTTTGCAATTTGAAACCCGTGAAAGACGTAAATATCTATTGCTTTAGAAGAAAAAATGAACTAGAAAATTGCAAAGAAGAAATGGAGTGCTCAGCGAAGAGGGAGGTGGAAGAGGGCATGGAAGAGGGAGTGCATGAATCGGAAAGGATGCATGAATCGGAAGGGCTGGTGTATGAATCAGAAGGGCTGGTGGATGAATCAGAATCGGAAGCTAACTTAGCTGAAAATTCCTCTTGTTTTAACATATCGGTAAGTTTCTTGGAAAAATGAGTTAGAAAGTTGTAAACAGTTAGTTTTAATCTCATCGCTACAGAAAAAAGGCGTAGGTTTCAGCTCATTAGAGTCATAGGATCTTAGATGTTGCGATTTTAGGAAGAATAAATTTTTTTTTTGTCGAAAAAGTAAAAAAAAGCTCTAATGTTATTGTTTAGCATTCATTATTGTTTTTAGGATGAAGATGATAAAAAAACAGAACTTGTTTGCGCTATACTTGAGCTATATTTGCAATTTACTTGCGCTTTACTTGCGCTTTTCGTTATTACTTTTTTATCATTTCAGGCTGTTTGTAAAATGAGAAAGAAGCATACGAATGTTTTTGCACTTATGCCCATGATAATAGCTTTAGTGTCTGAAAGGATCATCACAGTTTTTGGCCAAATTCTAGAAAGATAAAATTGAAGGACTTTATTTGTTCAAAAGCTAGTTTCAAGAAAAGTATTGATCTTAATTCAAGAAAGAGATTCACTAAACCAGATGTCAGAACTGGTTGTCCATCCATGGTGAGGTTTGTCACAGATGAAGATGGTTACTAGCATGTCAAAAGATTTATTGAATCCCACAACCATGAATTAGCTAGCCCAGCTGACCGACACCTTTTGAGATCATGTAGGAATGTTGTTGAGGAAAAAGCTTCCATCCTAAAATCAATTATAGATGCAGGGTTTAGAACCATTGATGCATATGCCTACCTTGCAGAAGAAGTTGGAGGATGTGAGAATGTCGGATTCTCTAAGAGAGATGCCTACAATTTTATTTAGAAGGAGAAAAGAGCAAGGATTAAAATTGGTGACACTAATTCTTTGATTCAATTGTTTAAAGATCGACAAGTTGAGGACCACATGTTCGCATGAGATATTCAATATAATGATCAGGATAGATTGTTAAATTTTTTTTGGGTTGATGGCAGAAGTATGATAGATTTAATGTTTTGGAGATGTGTTGATTTTTGATACTAGTTACAGGCTGAACAAGTATAATTTTATTTATGCGCCATTTTTTGGTGTTAACAATCATTGGCAGAATATTTTGTTTGGGTTGCTTTTTTGTTAGAAGAAATAATTAAAAGTTTTACATAGTTGTTTAAAATATTTGTGCAAATAATAAGAAATAAATATCCAACAACAATATTCACTGATCAGGACCAAGCTATGGCCAAGGTCATAGAAGTTGCATTACCTCACACTCGTCATAGATTATGCCAATGGCACATCTTTAAAAAGGTTCCATCAAAAGTTTCTATCTACAATAGCAATAATAAAGTTAAAGGACTCTTCTATAAGTGTATGAGGTGGTGTGATTCTGAGGAAGTGTTTGAGGAAACATGGGATGAAATGATCAAGGAAGGTAATCTTCATAATCATGAATGGTTGCAGGATTTTTATAAGATAAGGAGAAAGTGGTCAACTGCTTTCAACAATGATTATTTTTGCATGGGCATTTTATCAACGCAGCGTAGCGAGTGTACTAATAATGTATGTCAGGGCATTTATAAGCCAACAAATTCATTAACTGATTGTTTTCTTGGGTTGGAAAAGGTATTGATGAATTGGCGGGGAAATGAGTAGGATGAGGATTACAAATGCAGTCAGTCTGAAATTGTTCCCGTGATAAAGAACAATTCAATATTAAAACAAGCTGCTAGATTTTACTCAAGAAAAATATATTTAATTTTTGAGGAAGAATTTATAAAGGCTGTGGGAGAAATGAGTATAGATTTAGTCTCGACTGATTCTTCAAAGTTTCTAGTCAACTACATAGAGAAAAAGAATCAACACCATCCTTGGGTTGTTCACTTTGATGCAATAGAAGGTAACATTCAATGCAGCTGTAAGAAGTATGAAAGCATGGGATTGTTGTGTTCTCACTGTTTGAGGGTTTTTAAACAGTTGGATATGGCTAAATTCCCTGAGAAGTACTTATTACTTCGTTGGCCAGCAAGGACTCGACAAGTTTTTTATATAGGTTACTTGCTTAATTCACAAAGAAGTATTAATTTTCAAAGTGGTAGGGGATTCATATTCAGAAATCAAGTGAGCACAGAAGCTCAAGGGAATGAGAAGGCGGAGGAGTTTATTCTTTCCTCAATATAAGACATGTCTCGAAAATTATACTTAATTCTTGATGGAAAGAAAAGAAATCAGAAGGATGTTGCTAGTTCCCAAGGTGGAAGTGCTAATTTGAAAGATCCTCTAAAGCGTAGACCTAAAGACATATCAAATGCAAAACTAAAAAGCCATTGGGAGAAGAAGAAACGGCCTAAGAGTAAGTTTTTAATAACATGTTAATTATTTAATTCCTTACCTAAGTCTAAAACTCTAGTTTCTAATAGATAAGAAACCTTTGGTGGGGGATAACCCAATGGATGAACCTTCTTCAACACAGATGAACTTTTCAAGCATGCCTAAATGTTTCAGTGAGGAATTTATAACCGGCATGCCATCAAGCCAACCTGGAGCTGAATACACCAAATTGATGATGGATTTCATTTCTTCGGAGTTGGAATTTAATGAATTTGCATTGTAATAATATTTATTTGGAGTTGTTGATTTCATTTATTGGTTGTAATAAAACTTTTTATATGAATCATGCTTTGATTACTTGTAAATTTAAAATCTGCTCTATACTTGGGAGGTTGTGCTTTGATGAACTCTCTGTTGATGTTGGCGCATCTTCTTTGGTCAATGGTGGAGGTGGAGGAACATCTTGATTGGGTGGTTGTGGAAGAACATCTTTGGGAGGTTGTGGAATAACATCTTCTTTAGGTGGTTCTGAAGGATGAACAGTTATAATTTTCAATGATTGGAGGCAGGAGTAAGAACTAGATATAGGCGGCTTTTCTTGATTATGATCACAATTTATTTGAAATTCAATGAATTTGTACTTCAGGGAATCTTGATCTGCTTGAAGTTTTTCCACAATATCTTCAAGACGATCCAATCTAGCTCCCAAATTCTCTTCAATTTTATTCAACATTTTTTGAAATACTTCAAAACATTTTTTCTGAACAGCCTCCAAATCTACAGTTCTTTCAATGGGTGGTTGTTCATCAGCCGGTTGAGTGGAATGAATTTTTTCACTAGGTGGACGCGTAGAAGGTTGAGTTGGCGGCGGAGGTGAACTTTCAGGTGGTTGTTTATGAGGAGAATGAGGAGAGGGAGGTGGGGTGGTGTGAATTTTTTTCCTTGGGGGTGACTGAATTTTTGCCGGTTCATGCCCTGGAGGTGAACTTTCCAGGTTTTGTATAGCAATAATGTCAGCCCCGTATTTTTCTGCTTCTTCATTAGTAACATTCTCAAGACAAAAATAAATCTGCAAAAAATAAAAATTGTATTATTTTAAGAAAGCCCAACCATTGTGCAACTATAGCAAAATCAAAATCATAGCTCAACCATAAATAATTTTGCATAATTTACACGTAAAAATTATCTCATTTTTCTTTAAAAATTTAAATAATTTTGCAGTATTCTCTTGAGTATAGTATAATTCGGTATACCCCTCCCATCTTAGAAAACACAGTCTTAGTTCTGGATCGGATAGTTTATTCAAAGAAAAGTGTTCCAAAAATCAAAAATATGTATAATGCCAAACATAAAATATTAAAAATTAATATTAAAAAGCTTTATAGATGGAGAATAACCAGTAGGACTGGAAACGTACCAGTAAAAGAGGAAAAAAACCATTAATGTAACCAAATGGTCTTTGCATTTGAAACTTCTCAAAATTTGTGTTGAATTTCCCGACCATGAAGTTCTTTATGCATAGCCCAATTAATAAAAGTGAACTCACTTAAATTACTTGCAACAGATGTGAGCTTTTTAATGGTTTTATAGTTGTTTAGTGGAAAGAAAAGATTAAATAATAAAAACATTATAAAGGTCTTTAATTTTGTAGCATTATTAGTTAATCTGTCTAATTTTGATATTTCTAATTTAATTTCAGTTGTTAGAGGTCCAATTAGATGATCAATCCACCATTTGATATCAATGCCTCTGTTAGGCATACCTGTTAGAAAATTTTTGAGCATGTTACATTTAAAGTTAAAAAATATATCTGCATAAATAATTTCTTATTCAAAATATTACCTATCAACAAGGCAACCTCATTAGAAGTGAATTTCAGTAAATGATCAAGGACGATGAAGCCTTCATCAGCAGGACTCCAAAATTTATGAACCTCAAAAAGAAGTGGTATACACTGCTGTAATGTTGGGAACTTCAAAAATTGATGAATGTTCAGATTCTTTAATGTCTGCTCAACTTCATCATCAATAATCTTGACAAAAGCATCACAATATTTTTGAAAAGTGGTAACATAACATCTAGAAGTTACTGGCCTTTGATACGGCATCTTCATCTGTAAAAAAAAATATAAAAAAATAAAAATATAAATAAAGCACAAGTAAAGCGCAAGTTAAGCGCAAGTATACATTTCGTAAACATTTTGCTTCATTTGTCTCTTCCAATTACTAAGAAGGTTGAAATTCTGAAAAAAATATTTGAACATCACATTGAAAAAAAATGCTATGTATACAATTATTACTAAACCTTAAAATTCAGCATAAAGCGTAAACCTTTCGTATCATTTGTTTAATCCATTTACGAAGAAGGTTGAAATTTAGAAATAAACATTTGAACATTAGATTGAACAAACAATGCCATGTATAAAATCATTACTAAACCCTAAAATTTAACATATAACTTAAACGCAACAAAAGCACAAGTAAAGCGCAAGTAAGGCGCAACCATACCTCTTTCCGAATGATGATCTTCTCCAATGTCGTCGTCTACCATCGGCAGGAAGAAGTTATCGTAGAATTGAAGGTATTGGAGGAGTCCGAGAGCACTTACGAGAGCCGGAGTAGCAGTGAAAATGTAGCTTGAAAAGATAAAACGCGGTGTTTTCATTCTTTATTTCCGGAATTTAAATAAAGTGGGTTACTGGGTCGGGTCGATCGGGCTGACAAGACATAAAGCAAAGATATTAAATTAAAAAAATAGCTGCCAGATGGAATCTTTCTATTGGCGTCCGAACGTGGAGATGGGTTCGGTCACCTGACCTAATAATTTGCCCTTGGCTGGCCCTGGACAGGGCAAATTATTGGGTCAGGTGACCGGAGACGAAAAATAAGTTCGGACATGCAATAAAAATTTGCCGCGTCACCTACGCTTTTGACTGCGCTTTTAACTTGCGCTTTACCTGCGCTTTACTTACGCTTTTTAACTTGCGCTTTACTTGCGCTTTACCTGTGCTTTACCTGCGCTTTACTTGCGCTTTACCTGCGCTTAATTTAAGATAATATTTTATTAATATCTAGACCTATCTCCGCGTCCGGTCACCTGACCCAATAATTTTCCCCGGACTAGCAGTTGGCTGGACAGGCACAGTATGACTGGCAAATATATGTTGGCTGGAGGGCCGCAGGAAAGTAACTACTTGGGCCGATTTTTTATTTTTTTTTAACGAGAATTTTTTTTTTATTTTTTTGGCTTAAATTTACTCCAAAAATATTTTAGGCAAAATCTTTTGGCGATATTTATTTTCCTATGCATATTTTACTGGAAGAAATTTTTTCGTCAAAAATCCATTAAAAAAACAAAAATCCTTAGGAAAACCATCAATATTCGTCAAAAAATCTTCCGAAAATGAGTGATTTCCATATAGTGATATGTCTAGAGCATAGGTTTTTCGAGCACAATCATCATGCGTTGGCCCGCAGTTTCTACAAATGCATTATCACGAGTTGTGATGTGAGAGAGGAGGTGGACATTTAGATAATGCTCAGGAAAACCACATGAACTTGAACATATTATTCTTTATCGTCCTTAGATTGTAAATGATGAAGGGTTTATGTTGGATTTTCATAAGAATCAGATGAAGAAGCTATTACCTAGATATAAGCCAATGAAGTTGTTCAGTTGAGCTGATTGATAAGACCTTCAGTATGAGTTCCAATTTCACTTCAAATATTGTTCAACTCAGACCCAATTCTAAGCACAGTTGTATATGTTGCTCAAGAAAGATTGATACTATATAGTTTTCTTTAACTTGCTTGTATTGTATTATGCTTTCTATGATGCTAATAGTTATTCTCAAATGTTTGACCCTACTTTTCAATGTTAGAGAGAAAATACATACTTCCTTGTTCATTACAACATAAAATATTTGTTAACTGATTATATGTTGTTAAGTGTCAACTTGTCTATGTTCTATACCTGGAAATATATGGAAGAGATTTCCTAAATATAGCATCCAAAAGTTTTAAGTCATCCATTACATTATATCAACAAGTAAATAACATAGCAGTACTCATAGTAAAAACACATCAAAAAGGGTACAACATAGCATCTGCACTGTGGCCTACATGGTATGCATTCCATGCATGATGTGTAAGGGTGCGGAGTTCAAACAGGCTTATCTCATTGTCTTGATACTGCTCCTATGCATGCTCCTCATCATTTTGAGCTCTTTTGTGTGCATTGAATGGAATTGAAGATTGATTCATCCATGCTGGCAGCAGGGTATAATAATGGAAAGTTGAACCAATATCAGTTGAACCACAATATATTTCATATAAATACCACTACTGATATTACCCCATAATGCCTCCCACGAAGGTCTCAAATCAACATAAGATGGTGGACCAGCACTCATATCTGATGTATTTGCAGTAATGCCTATATCGCTGGAGAAAAAAGTGCACCCTTGCCGAGAGTTTTCATTGTAGCGTGTATCAGCTAAGTGCATTTGCCTTCTCATGGCATTGTTCAGTTCTTGAATCCTGCTAATAGTTCACTGTAGATCGGTGTCATCAGTGTAACCAAAGAAGCGATATAAAATCTCATCCATGTCAAAGAAATAATCACGCTGATAGGGGAGGCACCACTAAACTCTCTATCAATAGATTAGTAGTACTCATGCGAACCAGTTTTCCCTGCTTGCTATACATATCTTTGCCATAGGCTATTAAATATCTGCACCATACAGTACCTAGATGAGCTACACAATGGTTCTCCTTGTTAGAACATTATTTTATCTACATCAAATAAAAGAGTGTTGCATATGTAAGAATACCCTCTCACTCATATATGTACATGTTAACATTACCATGAAACTAGCATTTCCATTACCCGTTTCTCATTCCATATGTTTTAATTTGCAACAAAGTCAGCTTAGACCCTAGCAAGGTTGAATAGAATATTGAAAACTAAGTGATCAGTACCTATCTCCTACAATACACCCATCCAACTGATCTGGGTAAGGTACATGCATGTAGATCATTCTGCCAATGTATATGCATTCCAAAAACCAAATCTGAAGCAAATGAACACATCTAGCTATATTTACTTGCTTGGGCCTTATCAATTCAGCTAACTCATGGGCGGATCCAAAGCAAACTCAGGGTGGGCAATGCCCACCCTAAAAAAAAAAAGTATTAGGAGGGTAATTTAGGAATTCTGCCCCCCCTCAAAAGTTGGTTTTGCCCTAATTTTATGAAGCGTGCGCCTCATTACCCATCCCGACAGATCGAGATTCGAGAAGGAGGCCGCGTCTGCCTTCGTCCGTCTTCGGCTCTTGGCCACTCGGCTTTCCCAGTCGCACCGAAGTACCGAACGGCCGAACCTTTCTTCTTGGAAGCAACATCTGCAACATTCCTCTTCCCATCCTTCGCAGTTCGCCTGATCTTCTTTGTTCTTCCTCGCAATCTTCTCGCCTCTCGGTGGTTTGAAGGTTTTTTTTTTTCATTTTTTTTCTATTTGAATCAATCAAAATATCAAATCTGCTGGTTTTTGCGCTTTGAAATGAGATCTAAGAAAGAACATTTGTTTCATGCTTCATGCTTCAATAGTTTGAGGGATTTGATTTCCATTTGAATGGTTTTTTGGATGTTAGTTTTTTTTTATTTATGAAACATTTTGATTTGATTTCCATTCGAATGGTTTTCTAGAAACTTTATTGAGGGATTTTTCTACCTTTCATGAAGTTGAGCTGTTGTAGAAGTGTATGCTGAATGAGATTGCCTTGATGTTTAGTGGATTAGCTTAAGTAGTTCATTTTTTCTTGCTAGTTTAAAATTCCACAGCCATGTTTATATGGTCTTGGACCTCTTGGGCTCTTGGTCTTGGTCTTGGTAAAGGAGTCACAGAAACTGTTTCATGGCTTTTTCCTGCAACTAAGCATTGAACCCTTTCCTTATTAGCTGTTTTGAAATTAGTATTCAAGAACCGATGAGTTGATTGATTTTCCTATATTAGCTTCATTATCTTTTGCATCTCACGATGTTGAGGGATATAGAGAATAGTTTATAATAGATTCTCCAAATTGCATCTCACGATGTTCATGAAGCTTCGGTACATTCCATTAACCATATTTCATCAGATTGTCTAATATCATATTTTGCTAAACATGATAATCATAGCAAGTTGGCCAAGATCCATAACGTCAGTGCCAAAATAGATGGTAAATGATAAAAAAAGTATTGTGTATCTCCTGGTTTATAAACTTATTATTTTGGCACTGACGTTAGCAGTAGCTACTGCTACGGTGGAGAGAGCATTTTCTGCAATGAAGATCATTAAGCATCGGCTGCGTAGCAAAATGGGTGATGTTTGGCTCAATAATTGTCTAGTTCCTTATATTGAGAAAGAAATATTTGATTCTGTTCCAAATGAGCCATTATGCAACATAATCAGAAAATGTAAAGTAGAGTACAAAGTTTGTAATTTTCTTTTTAATTTCATAAATCATGATGTAATACAATACTTTGCTTTGAATTTTGCTAATGAAATATACATATATTTTTTGTATTTATTTTTTTATATATCGACTTTGCCCACCCTGAAAAAAAGGGCTGGATCCGCCACTAGGCTAACTCCCTGTACATGTGTGCTAAAATAACTTCATCGAGTGAGTGATTGCAAAAAAGTGGATATCATCTAGCTAGTAATGGGAGGTCCAACAAATGAATCTTAGATTTTGATGTATAATATAATAACAAGCATCCAATAATGAATAACACATAAGCTTTGACATGCCTCCAAAACTCAATATCATTCAAATCAATATAGGAATCATGCCTAAAGGCCCACCTTAGCCATCTCCGTGATATACATGTCTGTGTATGCGCAAAAGTTAACAATAAATTAAGTATTTAGTGGAATATGATATACACTTTTTGGTTTGAGATGACTATCCAAGAAATTATCAAAGTAATCTAGCTAAGAATTCTAACATTTTCCCAATCCAACTACCTTTGGTCAAATTTGTGGGGGTCAATTAATCTATAAGCCCATAATATATCATAGTAACATCTTATAATGGTTATTTCCCCAACTGCCAAATGAAATGTATTGGTCTGTGGTGACCATCTATCAATCGAAGCTGTAAGATGTTATGATCAAGCTTAATATACATCAATTGACTAACACAATGCAAATCAGATATCCTAATCATGGCAATAATAGATAACTAACAGGCCACTCATGAATCATTAGCATGTGCGAAGCCTTTTCAAGAATAGTGGTCTGCAAAGTGAAATAGTATAAGATCTAACGTGCATACCCAATGCCATGTTGGAATGAAAACAATATTTACCATTATTTTTACCTAGTCAAGATGTGGAGCTCTATGTCACCCACAAAGACAAGAAATGCTAAGATTTAGTTCTGCAGATGGTGGTCCAAAGTGCTGCTCACCTTCTTGCTGTCTCACTTGGCGCCTTCATCGCTTTAGAGCATCCTCCACCATCATACATGCAATTGATAAAGTATTATTTTAAGAAAATTATGAGCAGCTTTTGGAATATATGCACAAGTTGAAGGTTAAGTAATAAAACCATATTCTCACAAATATATATGAGTTTCTAAAATTTAGGCATATTTGTGTTCTTGGTAGAGTTACTAATTTTATTTTTCTATTTTTTGAAGTGGAAAGAAATCTACAAGACCATCAAAAACTGAGTGAACTATATATGCATTGTAGTGAACAATAATGCAAAGATCCTAGATGTTTTCTAGAAAGGACCATTGATAAAAAATACGGTAATATTAAGTTATGAGATTCTTCAAAAGAATGAAAATTATGTATTCTAAAGTTCTTAGTGGCACTTGTGATGCCCTAGAATCTAATTTGGAATAATTATTTTTTAATTTTTTAATATACAACAACCAGGGCTACCTAATTACTTTTATCAATATAAAAACTAACAAAAATAAAATTATTGATCAAAACATTGATATATATATATATATATATATATATATATATATATATATATATATATATTTCAAAAAATTATGTATACTACTCAAGATCTTTGCAATCATATTACAACAACTCTATCTTGAGTATAAAAGAATAATTAAATAAATAAGAACTTAAATTTAAAGGATTTGGATCAATCTCACACCTCCACAGCTTTATCCTGACCTAAAATCATTTAATCACGTATAATGAGCTCAATAGTACAACAAATAATCAAATCTTACAACTAAACTCAAAGAACGACAAATGAGAAATATGCATGCACTACCAAAAAGATGGTTTTTTAGCAGTAGATGTTTGGGGCAGTTTTAAAACCGCTGCAAAATATCTCTTTTGGCAGTTGTTATAACTGGTACAAATGGCACCGGTTTTAACCACTATCTAATTATCCATCATATATTAACCACCCGAAGGCTTAGCCTGCCCTAATTCTTTGTTTGCACTTTCGATTGCATGTTCAATGCTTGTCATCTCGGAGTGCTTCGTGCGATGCATGCCCTAATTTCTTCCTCTTCTTCATCACTCACCTTCGATCGGAGGAGCAAAAAGTTCAGTCTAATCCCTACTAGGCGAACACGTTGCTTGCTCTCATCTACTCGCTCATTCGGTCGATCAATCGTGAGCTAATTGTTCCTCTCCATCATCAGTTTGTATTTCTTTTCTATTATTCTTGGTTAGCTTTGTGGATTCATTCATATGCTTGCCCTATTTTTTGGTGGTTCCACCTCATTTTTATGTGGCACATTCATCTCTTGAGGTTTGTAATCAAAATATTAGTTAAATCTTCAGTTTTCTGTGTGAATGAGATGTTCTTCTTGATACCTCCATAGACACATTCTCTATTGCTTAGTTCTTACCAGAATATTTTGACTTTGAGAAATATGTTCTTACTGAATTCTAATTTTATTTGAGATTAACTAATTAACTTGTGGAAAAAAACATGCGCAATATTTGAATCTATACCTTATGACTTAATTTGTAATAGATTTTTCATAGAAAACACGACTTTTTCTTAATTAGTTGATAGCGCAATCTTCATTGCCATGCTCCAAGATGCATAATTTCTATCAAACAAATAGAAAATAGGGAAGAATATAAAAGAGGAAAGCTATTTTATTATATTTTCATCTTCATAGGTAAAAAAGGTTCGAGCCTGCTTATTTATAGAAAAATAAAAAAAGTTTAAGAGATGCAGAGAAAAGAGCTATAGGGAAAAAAATATGGGTAAAGCCATAGCTGTGGCGCCAGATTAATAAAAGAAAAAAAAAATGAAAAATGCTAACAAGTTCTAGGAGATAAATTCCAATCATAAGATATATATAGCCTTCCTTAACAAGATTTATAATGTCTGGTAGCTAATTATTTAAGAAAATTATTGTTCATGATCGAGAAGCTCCACGTTTCTAGTGAGAAAAGATGAATTTTGAATTCCTGCTTCGCCCAATTTCAAGTGTCTTTGGATGTCGACGGAGGGTCGCCGGCTTCCGTCGGCCGGCAGTACTTATGAGAATCTTTGATCCAGCGGTGCTCGCTTTACTCCACGGGGTAATAATATTTTGTCTCCACCTACATTCGGAGATGGGAAAGCTGGTTTCGATCATGAAGCAAAATTAAGATTCAAATCTGGAATGCCATTGATAATTAATGAAGGTGGGTTGTTAGCACCCAAAAAAGTATATGTATTTGTAGGTAAGGGCAAGTCTGTTTTCGTGGATTCGACGAAGAAAATCCCAAAAATTGCTGGTTCTATACCAGATTTTTCTTTGGAATCCAATTCAGTTATTGGAGCTCCTTCTTTATCTAGTTCGAAGATTGTTTTAAATGAAGATGGTGATGGCAATCTACTTGTGAAAAGGTCTGAAAGATTGAAAGAACAGGAAGCTATTGAACTGAATTCAAATCTGATTTATAATTTAGTTGAAGATTCAAATAAGACAAGTTCTGTTAGGCATCAATCGGAGGTTGCAACACGCGTTGAAACATCTGTTAATGACTTGGAGAAGGTTCGCAAATGTGATTCGAGTGTTTTGGGCGACTGCAACACGAGTATCAAGCAAACTGATGCTCGTATTCAACAAGCTCGGATGCTTGTTCGGAATAAAAATTCAAATATTAGAGCTCTGAATGTAAATTATGGTGCTGGTTTTATTGAGAATGGTACAGTGGTGAAGTTAAATTTGGAAAATGAGTTGGAAAACTCAAAGAAGCTTAAAAAATCTTTGGTAATTAAAGTGTTTGGGGAGAATGTTCCATTCCATGTAATAGGTTTTGAATTAAGAAGACAATGGTCACAATTTGGGAAATTTCACATGACCTTGCTTGGAATGGGATGGGCTCTTTGTGCTTTCGAAGAACTTGACTCTATGCATGAAGGAAGTTTTTTCTAGTGGTCCTTGGTATGTCAATAGACATATTATAAGAATGGATAGATGGTCACCTTCCTTTTCTCCTTCTTCATTAATAAAGGGTTAAAGTCTCCGATTCGGATTAGAATGTCTAATCTTCCATTACAATGGTGGGATGATGTTAATGTTTGTAGAATTGCTTCAATGGTTGATACACCATATCAAATTGATGGGAATATGTTCCAATGGGGGAGGAGAGAATTTGCTAGAATTTGTGTTTGAATCAAGCTAGATGACAAGTTTCCTTTGGGTGTATGGGTGGAGGGAAGCTCAGGTAAATTCTTCCAAAAGATTGAGTATGAGAAAAAAAGACTTCTATTTGAATTGTGGAAGGATAGGTCATTTGAAAAATAATTGTGTGGATAATTTTTTAGATACCATCAATGGGTCTAAGCCAGTGATCAATCATGCAAAAAATGTGGATATTGTTAATAAGGAGGTTCATAAAGCTGCTGGGAAAATGTTGGAAGAAGGAATGGTAGATGGTAAAGACACATATGGACCTTGGATTCATGTAAACTATGGAAAGGGGAGATTTAGAAACAAAAGCTTCAACAAAGTGTGGATAATATCCTTGAAGGAGGAGGCTGTTAAAGTGAAAGTATCTATTAATACTCAATCGAACCTGAATGCTGCTGGAATGTGCAAAGAAAGGAAGGATCCTGAAGGTGGATCAGCTACGCCTGTAGCTTAAACAGAAGCTAATACTAATGATCAAAACATCACCGTGAACAATTCTACAAGAATTGGAGTAGATTCTACAGTGAACTAAGGTAATGCTCTTATTGTAGTTAATAAATTTGATATTCTTAATCAAGTGGTGGAGGAAGGGGAGAAAATATGCACATAAAAGGATATTGGACTGAATGTTGAAGAATCTATCATCAGTAAAGCTTGTGAAAATAATTCAATGGGAAAATATCATGAGATTATGGAGGTGAAGTAGGAAAATAAAGGAGGGTCTTCTAATGTTAAGAAGAAAGGTTCAAAACAACTTAAGGGTTTGGGACCTATTAAACTTGCAACTAAGAGCAGGAAAGGAACTATTGATCAAAAGGATAAGGTGGGGACCTTGTCCCCTCTTGTTCAATAATGTCTTCAATAATCTTTTGAAATTATAGAGGAGCTAGAAAGAAAAAAGCTTCTTTTTATCTCGAAGAGATTGTGAAAGACCATGGGATTTTTTTTGTGGTTTGTTCGAAACCAAATTGACTTATATAGAAAGAAGAGAGATAGATTCTCTGATTGGCTCTGAATGGGATTATTTTCAAGTTCCTTCTAAAGGATTATTAGGAGGAATTTTAGTGTTATGGAAAAATAATTTGGCTTCATTCAATATATTGGATTATTCTTCCCAATTGGTTATTGGAGAGCTTGATGTCCCCAACAAAGGTAGATGGAGATTGGCTACTATCTATGGTAACAAAGATGTTTACATGAGAAGGTTTCTTTGGGAAAAGTTACAATCATTCTCTAATAGTACCTTGCCTATGGTGATAGGGGGTGACTTCAATTGTTTGCTTACTAAGGAGGACAAAAGGGGAGGGAGAAGGTTTGTTTTTTCCCAAGGACCCAAAGTGATGAAATCTTTCTTGACTTGTAATGACTTACATGAGGTAGGATGTGTTGGGCCAAAGTTTACATGGTGTAACAACAAAGTCAGTGCTAAAAAAATTCTAGAAAGGCATGATAGATGTTGTGTAAACTCTAGTGCCTTTAATTCTTCTCATTGTATGGTGGTTAGGCACTTGGCTAGAGTTGCACGGATCATTGTCTGATTCTATTAAATTTGCTAGATTTCAATCCTTTCTCTAAAAAAATAATTAAATTTGAAGATGTTTGGGCTTCTATACCGGCGTCTAAATTGGTGGTGAAAGAGGCATGGATGAAGAAAGCATTGGGAATCCCATCTCAAGTTCTTAATTACAAGTTGAAAAGAGCCTTGAAGGATCTTTCTATTGGAGTAGAGCCAAGTTTAAAAACTTAAATCTTACTAAGGAAGATCTAAAAGGGGAAATCTTCAAGCTACAAGAAAAATAAGCTGAATTCGATTGCATTGGCTTTCGGATAAGGACAACTGGTTACTTAAAATCAAAGTTAATGAGCTGAATTCCACATTGGCTCGTTTGAACACATGGTGGAGGCAACGTGCAAAAATCAAATTGTTGGTTGATGTAGATAGGAACTCCAAGTTTTTTCAAGCATTTGCTAGTGCAAGAAGAAATGCTAACTTCATTTACAAAATAAAAAATTATGAAGGACTCATAGTGGAGGATCAACACAAAATTGAAGAAGTTTTGTTCAGCTTTTTTAAGGAAAAATGGAGAGATAGAAGATGTTCTTTGACTGGATGGCCGTCTACAACCAATATTTTGAATGAAGATGATATTTATAAGTTAAGCAAAGAGTTCTCTATAAAGGAGGTGGAATTCGTGATCAAGGAGGTTGGTGGAAACATTTTTTCAAGAAATGATGGTATTTCCTATTCTTTCATTAAAGCCTATTGGTCCATCATTAAGGAGGATTTCTGGAATGCAATCAATGGCTTCTTTTGCTCGGGGGAGATGTGTAAGGAGTGGAAAGAGACACTTATTGTATTGATCTCTAAGGTGAGCAATCCTTTAACTCCTTAAAATTTTAGACCTATTAGTTTGTGCAATACGATTTATAAAGTGGTGGTAAATGATCTTTTGAATAGATTGTCAGCTATTATTCATAAATTGGTATCTGAAGAACAAGCGGTATTTGTGAAAGGAAGGTCATTGTTTGATCACGTTCTTGTTGCCCAAGAAGTTTTCCATAAGCTAAGGTATTCTAGATCCTCTAAAGGTCTAGTCTCTTTTAAAATTGATATAGAGAAAGCATATGACTCAATGGGATGGTCTACGTTGGAAAGAGCATTAAATTACTTTGGATTTCCAATTATGATTTCTAAGCTTATTTTGGAATGCGTTCAAGATCCTACCTTCTCCTTGTTTATTAATGGGAATCTATCAAGTTGAATCAAGGCTAGTAGCAGCTTTTGTCAAGGATGTCCTCTATCACCATTTTTGTTTACTCTTTGCTCACAATTAATAACGAATGTTTTTTCACAAAGAAGTAATACTATTGGGAATCGTGTTAATCCTTGTGGGCCTAGAATATCACATTTGCTCTATGCATATGATTTGGTTATCTTTTTAGAAGCAAGTTTGAAGGTGGTTAAAGAAGTTAAGAGCATCTTAATGAATTTTTGTGATTAGTCAGGGAAAAATATAAACAATAGCAAATCATGTATCATGATTGGAAAATCAGTGAGAAGGAAAAGGAAAAAAGCTATTTCTAGCATCATAGGCTTCAAGACAGTTAAAGAATTGCAATATTTAGGATTCAAAGTCGCATTGAGGAGGTTAGTAAGATCAGATTTTCAATTCATCATAGATAACGTTTTGAGGATGTTGAACAATTGGGGAGGTAAACTTATATATTTAGCGGGAAGGATTACTCTAGTTAAATCTGTTTTGCTCTCCTATCCTACTTTTCACTCTACATTATCATGGGTACCTAAAGGTGTTCTAGATGAAATTTATAAGCTTTGTAGAAGCTTTATTTGGAGCAAAATAAGTGGAAATGCTAGAATTCATTATGTAAAGTGGAGTTGATGTGCAAACTAGTTAATTGTGGTGGTCGAAGTCTAAACTCTTGCTCAAACAAAGTAGGACCTTTAAGGGCCAAACTGACTTGGAATTACATTCAAAACAAAAACTCTCTATTGCACAAAACCGTGTATCTGAAATATGGTTCTCTATATGATGCAGCTGGAACAGAAATTGCTGGTTCAATAGCATGGGAATATATTTCTAATGGTGGCAAATTTCTTAAACCAATTGTTAGATGGAGCATAGCTAATGGGAATTGATAGATGTATTTGAAGATACGTGGATTATGGATAAGTGTATAAACAGATGGCCTACATTTGTGATACCTCAAAGCAAAAATCTTTTAAGGGTGGATAGTTTAATATCTGATGGAAGATGGGATGTGAATGATCTGAATAAAGTTTTTGGGAAAGAGCTTGTGGATTTCTTCTGTAAAATTCAGATTAAGCCGGAACAACTGGAAGACAAAATGGAACTTATTTATAATGTTTCAGGGAAATCTATAGCCGCTTTGGCTGCTGAAGCGTCTGTGGAGCATATTATGCCAGATCTTAAGTACTATGAATGGATTAGAAAAACTAGTATAATCCTACAGATAGAGAACTTATGGTGGAGGATTTTTCATAATGCTATCCCTACCAAACAGTTTTTATCATAGAGAAGATTGCAAAGTAACAATATGTCTAATGAATTGTGATGAAGTAGAAGATGTTGAGCATGTGGCAACCAAATGCAAGAAGTTGAGGGAAGTAGTTAAACATTTAAATAGATGGGGATTTCAAATTTCGTGCTTTGCTTCATTTAGTGATTGCTCCAAGTGGTTGAGCTCTCAAAACTCTTGGATAGTTAATTTATATTGTAATAATGTTTTCTTTTAACGGAAAGCAAGGAATGAATTGGTTCATGAGGGCATTGAGGGAAATTCATTGGTAATTACGGCAAATGCTGTCAGCTATGCCGCAAATTCAACAAAGTCTTATTTGTGTAACTCAGGCAACTAGGGTGCTAAACAACATATGCTGTTAAATAATCGTTAGCATCCTCCTCCACCCGATTGGATCAAAGTCAATGTGGATGTTTCATTAATACCTTCTTACAGAGCAGGAATAGATTATGTTTTTCGAGATAACAAGGGTACATTTTTTATGGCATTTGGAAAAGATTGTGTCCATTGGGACGTCTCATATTTGGAGCTCTTATCTATTCAAGCTATCAATGAAGTTATGAGAGATTGGATGTATTGTTATAAAGGCATTATTATTGAAGGGGACAACTATAATATCATCAAATTTCTTCAGGATGCTACAAAAAAAAAAGGGATGGCCAAAACCTGGTAGATTTTTCTTTTATAAATAAGTTCAATAATGTCATTTTTAATTGTATAGATAGGGAGTGTAATAAGTTAGCTGATTTATGCGCTAACTTTACTATTTTTAGCTCTTTTACTTGGGAAGACATCAGTTTGAATAAGGTTCCTCCTTTCGTTAAAATGTTAAAGGAGGAATCTGATGCTTCTTCTGGGTAGTTTGTATTCTTCTTGGCTTTTTTTTAATATAGCTTTATGCTTCTTTCAAAAAAAAATATATTGTTCATGATGAAAATAGAATTCTACCAATAAATATTGATCGAAGTGTTGTCTTGCTTTAATTACCAATATTCAATGCAATATATATGTATAATTGTTGATGTACACATGCATTTACACTTAAGAGAAGAATAATATGAAAGATACACATACATGGTGGATGTGTTTGATTTACACTTAAATTTGTTTGGATTGATGGGTGACACTAATTTTCAATCTCATTCACATTCATGTCATGAAGTTTTTTGTGCCCACTTATTCACATTGCGTGGTCCACTACTTGATCGGGTAGGCACCTCGATCACTTTTATTTGCGAGGCAGATGGAGAAATTATTAATGCTGCATGAATTATTTTTGAAAGAATTTAAGGTAGGATGGTCTTGCGTCATATCCATGTCTCGATCGCGCCTAATTGTATTCACTAGGCATGCATGTATATTTATTATTATTTTAGCAACATTTATATATCATGCCAAATAAATTTTTTTCTCTATAAATTCTTACATTATGTCATTGTTAATCAATCTAAAAAACTCTATATTATTTAGACAAAAGCATATTATATTATTATTAATATTATCTATGCTAAATATCTCCTTAGTGCTGTAGTATATATCTTCAACTTAATGATATTCTTTAGTTTGTGGTAGTGAATGTGCAACTGAATGACAAATTGAATAATTTTTTTGGAATAGTTTGACATTAATATCCTGCCCTCCCAAGCTTGTCACCACTTTTATTCAAAACAAAATTGAAAGAGAGAGAGATAGTACGTTTTAAGGCTTTTAGTTTTTCAAAGAATGACTTGCACTTTTTCTATTGAGAACCTTATAGAGCATATAAGTCATAGAACATGAAACTGTTGGGTCATATTTTTAGAATTATTTTCAATCTTTGTTCTCCTTCATCTAATTGGGTAATATTTTTTTTATCAAAAACTATTGGAAATTTATTTTCTCAGATTTGATGGATAAGAGTTGGATATCAATACCTAAATTGAGTAGTGATTATGTTAAAGGTGTTGAGAAATTTTTAGAATTTGCAATTTCAAGTTAAAGTTCGCACAAAAAATTCTATGTCCATGCAAATTATGCATTAACAAATATTTTCATTATGTGAAAGATGTCAAGTTGCATTTACTCTCAAAAGGATTTTTTCCCGAATACGTTGTTTGTAGTAGACATGGAGAGGAACATGTTTTTGTAGATGAAGTAACAAGATCAGAAATAATTAGTGATACTTGTAATGTTAATGAAGTACAAATTCAAGAAGAATAACCAAGATCAAATGATATAGAAGGACTGTTAAGGGACACATTATGTTTAGACAATGTCAATTTAGATATTGAACATAATGAAAATAACATAGATCTGACAAATGATGGTATGAAGAAATTTAATGATTTATTGCTGGAAGTAGGAGCAAAATTATACCATGGCTGTAAGTCATTCACAAAGTTATCTTTCATCTTACATTTATTTCACCTAAAGTGCTTACACTCATGGTGTGCAAGAACTTTTGATCAATTGATTGAGTTATTGATTGAAGCTTTCCTTGTGGTTCATTGTTACCTAAGAATACATATGAAGTGAAGCAGATTATTAAAGTGTTCGATCTTGGATATACAAAGATAGATGCATGTCCAAATGATTGTTATCTATTTTAGAAAGATAGATCCAATCAAGAGGAATGCTATATTTACAAGTCTTCATGGTGGGCATGTGCTAAAAAAAGTTCAGTTGGAGGAAATAAAAACCAAATGAAGTATGCCAAGGTTGTTTGATACTTTCCATTAATTCCTAGACTTCAAAGATTGTTTAAAACAAAAATGTCTGCTGAAGAGATGATTTTGCATGCCCAATAGAGAAATATAGATGGGTTGTTACGGCATCCAGCTGACAGAGAAGCCTGGAAAGCCTTTGACTCTATATATCCTGATTTTGCTTTAGATCCACGTAATATTCTTCTCACATTAGCAAGTTATGGTTTTAATCTGTTTAAGATTATGAGTAGTACATACAACATTTGGCCCGTACTTTTGATTCTACAAAACATGCCTCCTTGGATTGCAATGAAATAATCGTCTTTCATTTTCTCTACTATAATACCATAGGAGAAGAGTACAGGAAAAAATATTGATGTCTATCTCTTCCCGATAATAAATGAGTTGTGTGAATTATGGCATGGAGTGATAACCTATGATTCAGCCTTTGGACAATCTTTTAATTTATGAGCTGCATTAATGTGGACGATCAATAATTTTCCTACTTATGGTATGCTTTCTGGTTGGAGCACTAAAGGTAGATTTGCTTGTCCTTGTTGTGCCAAAAATACAGAGTCTTTATGGTTATATAGAGGGAAGAAATTCTCATATATGGGTCATTGTCGTTGGCTACCAGAGAATCACTTATTTTGCCGACAAAAATAGTACTTTGTTAACATAGAGGAGATTCGTAAAGCACCTACAAAAAATACTGGTAGTGACATTTTACAACAATTACATAATGCACATTTTCCTTTTGGTATGGTTTCTGGTTAGAGTACTAAAGTTTGATGATGCTTATAGTTCTTAGAAGAAAATCCCAAAGGAAGTGCACAAGTTGTGGTTCAAGGTGTTTGATGTTAGTGATTACAAAAAATATTTTATATTATATCATTTTAATTTAGCTAACAAAAATATTCTATACTACATATTTTTGTATATTGGAAGATTTTAACTGGTTACTCAAGTACAATGATAATATTAGAAAAAATTTTGAGAAGCACGATTTGACTAGCCTACGAGACATGTTTATGGATATTAAGAAATCGGGCAAACGACCCCTCTAGATTGGTGAGAGTATATGGGTTGTGATGATTAGTGCTTGGGGCAGCGTAGATTATATTAGGATGACGGACCAGAATAAACTTAATCAAGCTTATGACAATAGCAGTATGAGTAGTTTACTCCATATTGGGGGCTTTGTTTCACACACTAAGCATAGGCAATGTTTGGAAAATTTTTTAACATATTTTAATAATTTATTTAGTTATGAATGCTAATATAAGTATATTACAAAAAGAGCTACTGGGTAGAGAAACGTCCGCTATTGAGTTTTAAGTCATGCCCATAAGTGACAGGATGACTAATAATTGAAGCATATATAAGCAAGGAGTAAGGGAGGAGTGCCCACGTGAGTATATAATGTTAATATTCTAAGTTTCATGTTTAAATTGATTAATATTATATTAAATTTTATAGGAAGAGTATATACAGCTTCAAGAGAGCCAGGCTGGAGCTAGTGACAGTTCCTCCATGGGATCTTCGAGTTATTCTGACTACCGCAATTGGTTGTAAGTTATAGGTGGAATGTAAAAAAGACAAGTTTATGGATTAAGCTCGTAAGCCTATGTATATGAAGGGTAGACCTCTAGTGGCTCTAGCTTCTCAGCAGGTAGCTAGGATACTTTGTATAACCAACATGTGGCTACACTTACAATAGAGCTAGATCAAGTATGAAAATCACAAGTTTATATGTAAAAGCAGATGCAAATGATAAAAGTCGGATGTTAGAAGAGTTGCAAAGAATGAGGGAGCGATCCAATAGAAAGCAACTGACATCAATAGGGGACGAGAACGACGAAGCATATTCTGATTAGGTTTTTTATTATTACTGGACATTTTATTACTATATGTTTTTACATTTTATGGTTCATTTTTATTGTTTAACAAACTTGATGCTTATTTTAGAATTATTTTGTAATTACAAAATATCTTTTTGTGATCAAAATTTTTATTATATATAACATTAGTGTTTGTGTTCAAAGTTAAAATGTGAGGATGATGTATGTATGTTTTGTAAGATTGTTGTGCTGTGGAATATTTAAGGGAAAATGTTATTTTTTTATTTTTGGTACAAGTTTTTGAAAGATTTATGATGGCTTATCTGTTAGTAATGATGATACAATGAATTGTGATAACGTTATCTCAATGGAATAGTTCTACTAAAAAATTTGGCGGCTATTCTGTCAGTGAGGCCCATCGATTATCTCAACGGAACTTATTAGCGGCTTGACCACCGATAATTCTGGCGACTATATTCCATCGAAAATCCTGCTGGAAATATTAACCTACATCTGTCATTTCTGAGACTACATTTCTGTTGAAAACATGCCCGTAAATCTATCAAAAATAATTTTGATGAACTTATTTTTGTTGAAATTAAATTTTTGACACGTGTTTCACCATCTACCCATTTTCTATCAGAAATGTACCGGAACATCAATGTTTCTGGCAAATAGCGTTCATTTCTGATGGATTTTAGCAGCCTAAAATATGAGTTTTTTTCTATAGTGGATAACATTAAGGCATAGTATTTAAAAGAAAGCTCGTCAGTCCATCATCCTCTACAGGTTAATAAGTCTTCATCTAATGTCATTAAAATTAGATTTTTACTTGTCTTAACATATATTAATACTTATTATAACAATAATAGCTACTAATTATTACCTAATTATACATTCAATTTCATTTTTAATGCCTAAATTAATAGTATGCTTAGACAAAGGTATCCAAATATTAATTTAATACAAATCATAAGAAATTCAATAACTTCTTTTTTAACCCATGAAATTTCATAATATTATCATCAAAATGCTCATATTATTGACATATGTCACATACTAAAAGTTATGTGGTGAAACTTTGCTAAAAGTTAAGATATCATAAGTTGAGTAAAACTAAAATGTATAAAATATAAAATTATTAAAATCAAAAATAGGGTAAGGATTCTTTTTAATAAGATGAGTAAAATTTTCAACATGACTCGCTGAAAAAAATTACTATACTACCTACAAACCCTAGCTTTTTTTCTCCTCGATCTCCCTCTCTTTTTTTTTCTATTATTTTTATTTTTGATTCTATGTTAGTCAAAGTAATAAGGGAGAAAAGGGATTTAATTATTTACAAGTAATTCATTAAGATATTTTGAATAAAATAATAATATATAATGATAATTATATAATTTATTTAATTTTTAGTTTAAAATAAATTTTAATTCTATTATATCTTCAAATTCAAAGCTCTATAAATTATAGAAAAAATATTTATAAAATATCCCATCATATTAATTTTGTTGAAATCAACTTTTGAAATGAACATTTGATGGTCCTAAAACCCCTACTTGAATAGATATATGTCTATTTCTTATGAATTTATACCAATGCTCAAAATAGAAAAAAATTAGTGTAATTAAAGTACTATAATATCTATGTTATAGCATAGATGATTTGTAATTTAGACTTGTAATGAATTCTAAAAAAAATTATTTAACTGGATCAAAATATGGGTTATTATAATCTATCCATCTTACAAAAAATTTCAACTCCGACATTTTTCTTAAGGATTTGTGCACCTCTTATGGATTTGTGCACCAAATCGATATAAAACAAATTAGTATCAACATTAATTAAATCAAAGGTCTTCAAAGGATTTTTTTTTGTATCAATAATTATTCTCTATCATATAGTCATGTACTTCAATCCATTATATGTCATTTATATATGCATGATATGCTATATTGTGCAATCATTTAAGATAAACTTCTTTATGTAGAACGCTTAAGTTATTGTTTGTCTTCTAGATATGGTAAGTTATATACACATGACATCATTGGAGTAGATGTAGTTGATATTAGTGCTACAAACTCATTCTAACTACTAATGAAAACTATATTATCAGCCCTATTCATTGATCTTTCACAGTATGCACTCAAACTCATAATCCTTTATCCCTTTGCATGTACAGAGTGACCTATACCATAATTATATCTTCCTTCAAGTCCCCTTTAAGGATACTCTGCTACCATATGTCATTTATATCAACAAAAAAAAAATATCATCTAGTCAATAGGTATCACTATCCCAAATGTCATCGACCATAATGAATACACTAACCATAGCAACCTATAGTGACTTACCATATTACTATCTTTGTCTCTATCCTTGCTTACCTCATCTCTGTTCCTTCTCCTAATGACATCATATTTGGAGCTGTCATACCTAGATACTAGTGTTGACAAATTAATATCTATCAAGCTAACCCATTCCACTAACTAAGATCTCCTAAATCCATAAAGGCACCAGTAGATGTGTCATATCCCTACTTAACCCTTATATAAATTTGTAGCACATTTATTTTGGTAGTTGAGATCAAGTAATGATCATACCTAGCTAATGCAATAAATTCATCCTTATACTACATCACTATGTTGCTTCCTTACTCCAACATGATGAATGCTTCATATATCTATTGTTGGGCTGACAGAGGTATAAACCATATTCTAAACACTATAATGAATTCATCCTAAGTGATCTTAGCATCATATTCTCCTAAAATGACTCTCTCTACTATCTAATCTACCATATATTAAACTCTTTTTTGAAGAAGAATATAACCAATAGTACCTTTATATTCTCTGAGAACTATATATTATCAAAGATATTTTCTATCCTTAGTAATCAGTCTTTTTCACCCTAGGGTCCTATAGCACATTCGAATAGCAGATGCTTCAACTTCTGAAAACTTTGTAAGTGTCACTACAGGAAAATCACTCATTACCGGTGGTTTATTCCAACGGTTAGCATTAGATTTCTAGCGATTTTGTAAAACACCGACGACTTTTCGACAGTTCAAAAGCCATCAATAAAAACCGTGTAGGAAACCTTTTCCAGTGGCCTTTTTTCGACAGTTTTTTTCATCGGTGGTTTTCTGGCGGTTCATACTGTCGGTTAGGTTTTGACGGTTCATACCACCGGTTATGTTCCGGTGGTCAGAGCGCCGATGACGGCCAGTTTTTTTACTGGCGGCGTACCAACTGTTTATCTGTCGGTATGGTTATCATCGTTCTAACAGCATAAACTGCCAGTAAACTATCAGTGATTTACAACAGTTGATCGGAGATCATAACTGAAGAAATTGTCGGCAGTGAGACCGCCGATGTATCATCGGCGTACCGCCGGACACCATCGGCAAACCGCTGATAAATACCAGCAGTTTTAGTAAACTTCTGGAAGCTATGGTTAGCCGTCTAGTATCAAAGTTTTTGGGGGCCAAATCGCCCGTTGGCCGCCGAAAACCTATAGCATTAAAAAAAATTAACAGCCTCCTCCCGAAAACCTGAAGCATTTATTCTTCAAACATGGACATCTAAATATTTTATTGAACTTAAAGGAGGGTAGTTGAGATGCAACTTGAATGAAAGTTTCAACTCCCTGTATAAATTCATCTATCAATTCTCTTCGACCCGGTAACAATCTGTTATACATCTAATATCTCTCTTCTTGGATAGTCATTTGGATGTTGAAGCAAATGTCCCCCTATATAGTTATGAAATCAATTATTAGAAGATATGCACCCTGAACAAGTATACGTGCTATACTTTCGAGACTACTTCATGTTTAACCATCATGAATAGCCTTAAGGAGTTAAACTTATTCTTCATTCTACTGAGACTCGACAGAAGAAATGAAAAATGTTATTCGTAAAGCTATAATGTCAAGAAAGACTACAACCTATGAAGTTGTGTAAGACTCTAATTATGTGATATCATAGGATGCAAGAAAAATATGAGAGCAATTTAGGGTAATTGAGCTTCTAGGTGAAGACTTTGCTACCAAAATAATGCTGAGTTAGGACAATTAGGAAAGGAAGGGAAGAGAAGCTATGTTCCTAACTATTGTATTAACAAACCCAGACACAATACAAGTAGCAAACATAACTAGGCTGTCAAAAAACTCATTTTTCGTGTTTGATCGTGTTTGACTTAATTAGCTCGAATTAGACTAATTTTTATAAACTTAACTTTTTAATGAGCCAAACGAGCAAGACCTTGTTCGACTACATTCGGCTCGATTGTTGCTTGATTATATATATATATATATATATATATATATATATATATATATATATATATATATATATATATATATATATATATATATATATATATGAGTGTACATGTATATTATGTATGTACATGTATTTGTATAAATGTTTATACTTATATATTTATATGATATATGAATATATACTTTACAACATATAAGTTATATAATTTAAATTACATATGTACAGCTTACATTTGGCTTTGCAAGTTAACAAGCAAAAAACAAACAAAAGATTTTGGCTTCTTTGCCTAACAAACTAAGCCAAACAATACATCAGCTCACCCAAGCTCAACTCATTTACTCCCGTAAGTATTTAGAGCATAAACTCCTCTTATAACAAGTTTAATAATTACCAATAGCCTATCTTTTAACATCAATGCAAAGTTAACTTCCTTCATTTTTTAAACATCTACTTCAGCATTAACCATATAGAGTATGGTCAATAAACAGAGAAAATTCAATCACTTCATATAAATTTTTCCCTCATCTAAGTACTTCACTGGTGAATCCATCTACTTCTCCATAGAATCACCTGTCTCCATCTTTATTGTTGCACCTTAAGCCCCCTTTTACTCAATCAAATAGGAAGAATCCTTAAACTATTTTAATTCCTTGCTTCAATCTTTTGAATATTCTTCCTTAAGGAAAATAATCATGTGGAAACATTTTGATTTTCAACTCTTTGTGTAGGTCATTCTTAATCACCTACACAAAGGAGAATTCATTCCTACGGGTGAAAATTAACCAAAAAAAAAAACAAAAAATGTAAACCTATAGGACTCGGATGATGGATTCATGGAGGAGTTGGTGAGATCTTCGGCCTTGCTTTGATGTCAGAGTAGGGTCGAGATCTTCGGCCGGAGGGAGTTTGTCAGCGGCCGGAGGGAGTTTGTCGGCGGCTGGAGGAGCATCTTGATCGTGTGAGAGGGCGAAGGAGATGGGGTGACTGTCAGAAGGGAGAGAGAGGACAATGCGAGCAAATGAAATGGAAGACTAGGGATGGCTTATTTTAGGGCTTTTTTCAGTGGCGTTCTGGCGGTTCGGATCGCCAGAACAAAATCACTTAACACTGGTAGTTTAAACTACTGGTGAAGCATCGGTAATAACTAATGCCGGCAGAATAATCGGCGGTTATTTGACCGCCACTAATTCTGGCGTGGTCATTTAAAAAATTGCTGGTTAGACCGCCGGTTATTATTATCAGCGGTCACATAACTTCCGATCAAGACCACCGGTAATTCATGAATTTTCTGTAGTGTGTTTATCTCCCCCTTCTTCTTTAATTCCAACTGATTTGCTTTATACATCCCCCATTACATGTACTATAATAATAGCTAACTATATCACACTATCTGATGGCACTGAAGTTGCACTATGTTGTTCATTCGATATATTTGGCTATATTGATCCATTTTAATTATTCACATGTATAATTTTATTTAATCAAATTAATTCACTTATTTAATCAATCATATATGTAAAATAATGCACCTTAATCTATCCCACTCAAAATAAATAGTTACAACAATGAGAGCAATCAATTCTTCCAATCATATTATTATAATACCAACTTTGTTATTCCCAAAAATATAATTTTGAAAAAAAAATTCTTTTAAATTTTAATATATAATAACCAGAGCCATATCATTTATTTTATCAATATAAAATTCAATAAAAATAAAACTATCTAACTATATATATATATATATATATATATATATATATATATATATATATATATATATATATTCATGTTCATAAAATTAATGTAAACTACTTTAGATCTATACAATCATGTCACAACTACTCTATTTCAAGTATAGAGGAATATCTAAAATAATAAGAACCTGAACTTAAGGATCCTGGTCAATCTAACACCCTTACTCTCTTGTCCTAGCCTGAAATCATTTAACCTTATATAATGAGCTCAAGAGCCCAGAAAGTAACCAAATCCTATAACCCAACTCAAAGTATGATAAAGAAGTAATATGCAGGTCAGCAATCAAATTATAGCAGTAACATTTATATGATCATAAATAAGTACATAAAAAATAAAACTCGCATGTAATAGTCATAAAATCTATTAATGATAAAATAATATGGTATAGAAGTCAATTAAGTAGTACATTGGAGAAATTGATAAATCAATGAGGTGTCGAATTAAAAAAGCAGTTGTCATATCAGTACTATCAATAAGTAAAAAAATTATATAAATCAATAAAACCAAAGTATCATAAAGAATTATCAGAATCATATCAATGTAGCAAAATTATATTAATGTGTGCACATGTATCATACCACTCTCTTGATCACATGCTCAGTATATCACATATTTAGTATTAATAATCAATATAGTGAATCAGTAATAGTAACATTAATAACAAATCAGTTATAGTATCAATATCAGTATTAATGCCTATTTTGATATCAATAAAATTAGTGATTGAAGTAGTAAAATAATATAATAATAGTAAATGTATACAATAATAATAAATTTATACAATAATAGATACAATGCCTAAATTATATACATTTCAGTAGCAACAATGAAACAAGTAAGAAGTCATGGCATAATCAGTATTTTTTTATGATCGTATAAATATCAGTAAACTGTTGGCTTAGTAAAAAGAGCCATAATTCTTTTCCCATCAGAATATGAATCAACTATTTATAATTCCTAATTAGTATCTCATTAATCTGTGGATGATAACACTAAATCATAGTATTTAAAGGAAAGCTCATCGGTTCACCATCATGTACAAGTTAGTCAGTCCTAGCCAATATTAGTGATAAGATTTTTTACTTATCTTCACACATATTATTATTATTTTATTATAATAATAATTTTGACCAGCTATTGTCCAATCACACACTGTTTTTTATTCTCAATGTCTGTATTAATAGTATGCTTAACGAAAAATATTTAATTATTTTTAGTGTAAATCATAAAAAAATTAATAATTTCTATTTTACCTAGTGAAATTTAATAATATTACATTCCAAATGCTCATATTATCGACATCTATCACATACCTAAAGTTATATAGTGAAAGTTTGCTAAAATTCAAGATATCAAAATTTGTATAAGTTTTGACCAAATTAAAATATATAAAATACAAAATATATAAGATTATTGAAATTAGAAATAGAGTAATGATTCATTACAATGAGGTAAATCAATTTTTTAACAGGGTCAACTAGAAAAATCACTCTACAACCTCCAAACCATAATTTTTCTTATCCTCTCCCACTCTTTTATTCTCTTATTTATGTTTCTAATTCTCTGATAGCCAAAGTAATATGGGAGAAAAGAGATTTAATGGTTTATAAGTAATTGCTTAAGATATTTTGAATAAAATAATAAAATAATATAAATATAATTATATAATTTATTTAATTTTTAGTATAAAATTCATAAAAATTATTTCATATCTTTAAATTCATAGTTATAAAAATTATAGAAAAATATCCATAAAATATCCCTTTTTTTTAAATATTTTGGTGAAATCAGTTTGTGAAACGGATACCAAATGTTACTGAAACCTCTACTTATATCGATAGGAGTCAATTTCTTATAAAATTCAAAAACATTCATTCATATATTCAAATTCATAGCTATAAAAATCAAAGAAAAATATTCATAAAATAACCCATTATTTTTAAATTTTTTGATGAAATCAGATTGTGAAATGGACACCTAATGATATATCCCAAAACCCCCTCTTATACCGATTGATTTCAATTTCTTAGAATTTGTACTAATGTCCAAAATTTTAAAAAAAATAGTGTAATTAAAGCACAATAATATATATGTTATGGTGAAGATGGTTTGTAATTTAGACTTATAATGACTCTTGAAGATATTTATTTGACTGATAAAAATATTAATTATTACAGTATAACAGAATCAACTCCATCCACCTCATTGTACAAGAAAGAAATCGATAAGTAAACTTAACAAAAAATTGAGAAAATAAGAAAGTCACATAATGTCTTTAGTACATATTACATTAGTGGTTACATCTTCCTTAAAAGGATAACAATAAAGTTGCCAGTGGGCAGTTCTTTGTGTTATAACCCTGTATTTTACATAAACTACTAACAAGCCCGGAGGAATGGCTACTCCCATCCATATTATTTTTGTATCATTTTGTTCATGGAAGGCTTGAACATATTCTTTGTAGTTAGAAGGTGCTAAAGGAAACAAACATTTGTAAGGCCTCATGATCAGGAATAATGTGAAACTCATCTTCATATGTCTGCTTGTAGTTTAGTTTAGTATAATATTGAGAAAAATAAGGTAAATGATGTCATCTCATTAATGAAACACAACTAACAACATATAGGTAGGGAAGGTGATAATTTAAGGGTCGTCGACAACTGCTCATGCAGTGAGACTCGTCTACTATGTCCACCCAATATGACCTTTCGGACATGTCATACTCTTGGAACTCTCTCAAATTTATTCTTGTAGGTTCAAGAATTTTCCTAGCTTCCTACTCGATCCTGCGTAGTGATTCCTCAATATGCTATGTGCAGGGGTTGTTGCTCTCCAGCTTAGGGGTGTCAATGTTTGACACGACACGACACGACAACCCGACCCTGACCCGACCCGAAAAATCCGGGTTGGACCCGACCCGTTTGATAAACGGGTCGGGTTCGGGTTCACAGATTTGACCCGTTTGATAAAACGGGTCGGGTCAGGTTGACCCGGCGGGTTACCGGGTCAACCCGAAAACCCGTTTAATTTAAAAAATAGAGAAATGTTTCAGTACAAATGAGTTCCCCGATGCTCGTTTGATGGATTCCTCAGCATGTCAGCCACTGCATAACAAGCTCCTTATCCTTGCCCCGCCCAATGAGATCATTTTTAGGCAAGGATCCTGTTTCACGTGCTCCGTGCAGCTCAAGTTGCTGCTTCTAAAGCTCCTTCTTTGCATCTTTTACAAGATGAAGGAAAGTATCAACACCAGTTGTTGTAACTTTATCAAGTTTCTGCACAGCCGTCTCCAGTCGCTTCAAGGTGGGATCAATTTTGAGAGCACGTTCGCCAAATTTTATGAATGCTGCCGGGTCACAGGTCGGGTCGGGTCGGGTCAACTCGGCAACTCGGTCGGGTCAGGTCCGGGTTGAAATGTCCGACCCGTTTGTAAAAACGGGTCGGGTTCGGGTTGACCCGTTTAGATACGGGTCGGGTCAGGTTCGACCCGAACCAGGCGGGTTGACCCGAATTGACACCCCTACTCCAGCTCCTTTGTCTTTAATCATTCCAATCGGCATAGAGAATTTGTCATCAACATAAGTTATGAAAAAATAATTTTCACAGGTATACAAAATATCAAATTCACCGTATGTTTTGATGTGTCATAATATTTAACTGCTCTAAGAACTCCTATTTCGAGTTGATCTAGATTAGCATTTGCCAGGGCTTGTAATGGACATGTTTGACCTCCACTATACTTAGGTAAGAACTGATCATTCACACACAGCTGCCCATCATGTAAGAGCATAAGTAATGTCGAACGTATATTCATTGCAAATACTTCTCAATACTCATTTAAACTGTTAAATGAGATAACTGTATAGATTGTTATAGGTTCATATATTATATTGATATACATTCATTACTTTTGATGAGGACAAAAAATATGAAAGAGAAAACCACAAATTTACAACAATTAACCCAATCTCCATTAAATACACACACACGAGAATCACAAGCAGAGCTCTGATCATCTCTCCCTTGATCTCTTTACCGAACACAGGAAATTGCAGGAAGCCACAGGAGCCCACGGCCGCCGCTCGACTCCAACATCCCAATCGCACGTGCCTACATTCAACTCTGACCTAACCTTCTCTGCCACGTGCTGAAGCCCGGCCCATCTCCACTCATTCGCGGCTCTACACATGTAGGACCCGCTAACACCTCCATTTGACCCGAACACCCAGCCCAATTGGCTCCATCTTGCGCTTATAATAGGACGCTGCTTCTGTTTCCCTCCGGCTTTCGCATCTCCAGCCTGACTGGCGTACATGCAAACCCTACCTTTGATCCCTCTTTCGAGCCCAACAACCGACTTGATCTCATCAGACCCGAACCAATCAGCTCGATCCTACCTCCTTGTGCCAAATCAGATCTGATCTTCTCTCTCTCTCTCTTTCTCTCTCTCTCTCTCTCTATATATATATATATATATATATTATATATATATATATATAAAATTAAAAAAATGGATAGAGATAATTAAAGAAAAAAATGATTTTAAATAGTTATCTAAGACTTCACACCGTCGATTTTAGATCTATCCAAAGATGCATAAATTGAAACCCATGTACCATTGATGTTTGATATGGGTGGGATGATTGCTAATTCAAAGACCCGTACAGTTAATCTTAGATCTTATCAGGAAGAATTTAATTTGAAGACCTCGTACTAGGGGTGTCAATTTCTAACACAACCCGATAACCCGACCCGAAAAATCTGGGTTCGGGTCAACCCGTAAAAGAACCGGTCAGCTTCGGGTCTAATTCTTAACCCGTCAACCCACGGGTCGACCCGAATAACCCGCGAAGCATATAATGTTGTTAATATGATGAGCCATTGAGTCGCGAGTTCAATTGTTTGAAACATCAAGATTTTAATCTTCCAATTTTAGGGTTTCATTACTCGCTCTGGCACTAAGGTGGAGCCATGGACTCGTGGAGGAGCTGGACTGTTGGAGGTTTCTTCACTTCTTGATATCTTCTTCTGATCTTCTCTCGAGTCTCGACCTCACGACTCTGGTGAATCATCTGGCTTCGAAATTCTTTCTTGAATCATCTTCCTTTCTTCGTTTCTCGTTTGCGACTAGCAACGGTTGGTAATATCTTGAATAACTTTTATTTATTTGAAGTGTCGGTGTGATGGTGCTCGGTGGTTTCGATTTCTATTTTAGATTTCTTTATTTTTTATAGAGGATTTGTTCTTTCATTTTGTCCTAATTTGGTCGGTGTGAGTGTCGGAGTGAGTTGTGTGATGGTTTTTCTGGACTATGCTACTTCCTTAATTCTTATAAGTTCTTCCTTATGAATTATGAGTATATTGGCCATCGCCGACAAACTGAGCTTCTTGTTACTAGCCTACTATGTCACACACCTGCACGAGTTGGAATATTGGATTAGGGCTTGCTATTATTCAACTTTTACATTGTTGATGTTCTGTTACACTTTTAGAGTGTAGTTTAGTGTTGTACTTTTACAGTTTTTCTGTTGCTGTTGAGGTTAGGGCTTGGTCGCTTGGGCCTCTTGGAGTTGGCGGCTTGCTGTATTGTTGTTGATGCATGTTATATTGTAGGTTATATATAGTTATGTAAGCATATAGTCTTATCATGTTATGTTGTTATGAAATATGGAGAATAGGGTGAAATTTTGTATTATTTATGTGATAGTATCATAGTGATTAAGTGATGATGTCTATTTGAATTGTTGATGCATGTTGTTGATGTTATGAGTACAATTTTATATTTTTGTGTTTAGATGGAGGATTCTAATACATTTGTTACGAGTAATCCTTTTGAGCATAATGTGCATCTTCCTACTAATAATGAAGTGGAATGTGATAGTGATGAGTTAAACAATCATAATCTAAGAGATGAGGGAAGTGTTCATAAAAGGAAAAGGAGGTTTACTTCTACGGTATAGGGACATTTTGAAATGTCGCCACTTGCACATGCTGACAAACATCATTACAAATGTAAGAAATATGGTGCAACATACTTATGTGATAGTAAAAATGGTACAAAAAATTTAAGACGTCGCTTGCAGAACTGTAAAAAAAAGAACTCTCATGATATTGGTCAACTTATACTTCAAAGTAACTCAAGCACATCTATTTCAATGGTTGAAAATACATTTGATTATCAAGAATTTCGTAGCTTATTTACTGCATGTATAGTCATGCATGATTTACCATTTCAATGTGTGGAGTGGGCAGGTTCTAGAACATTACTTCGTTACTTACGGCCCGATTTGCAGTTTGTTTCTAAAAATAGGCAAGAAATGATTTTTTGAATAAAAATGCGAAATTGCATTACTAAGAAAAAGTAAATAAAATACAAGCTAAAGAAAAATTCAACCCAACCCTAATCCATCGCATTCCTCCTTCAAAATAATAAAGAAGGAATGGGGGATTTCCACATTATTTAGTTCTTCCCAAATAAAACTTTTATTGCAACCCAAATTAGCACAAAAATCAGCTAATTTGTTACAAAATCTATTAGAATGAGAAAATAGAACCTGGTTAAAGTCTTGAATGAAAGCAAGATCCTCCTCAATTCTTCCATTATTCTTCCAACTCTTCAAATTTAATTGAAGAAATTTAATAATGTTGAGATTGTCTCCTTCTATGATTACTCCTTGTGCTTCATACATCCAATCTCTCATTATGTTCTTCAAGTAGTAAACAGCCAACAACTCCATTTGTGCTATGTCCCAATCCAAGTAACGATTACCAAAAGCTAATTAAAATCTGCCTTTATCATCCCTTACTACACCACCAATACCTGTTAAGTAGTTGCTTTTGAGCGAGGCATCAATGTTTATCTTTATCCAACCAGGTGGAGCAGGACACCAAGAAGAAGACAGCATTAGCTGATTAGTATCCCAATTTTTTGGTTGTGTATTGATAAAATTGCTTACAGTGGCTAAGGAAAAGATGTTAGCTGCGATTTGAAAATCAGAATCTTCACTCTTCCCAAGAACCAACTTGCATCTACTCTTCCATGTTAAGAATACTGCTGTGCAGTACATATTTGCCATTAATGGATTGGTAGTAGAGGCTCTTTCTAATCCATCCAAACAGGATTTAAAGTCTTCAAACATCGGATTATTGAAACCCCATTTGTTAAGCAAGATAATACATCTCTGTAATTTTATGCATTTAGCAGCTATGTGGCAGTTGTCTTCATTCTCTACACATCCTCTCGGACAGCTTGGGCAATTGGAAATTTTCCTTTTAACTAAAAAATCATAAGATGGGATAGCTTTGTTGTAGAGTCTCCACCAGAATAGTTCAATTCTGGGTCTCAACTTAATTAGTTTCATCCAATTCCAATGGCATTCTTCAGGTTTGACGTCAAAATCTGCTTCTAGACATAGAGCAGAAATGGATTTACCCGCTACTTTCAATTTCAATTCAATCTGATCTTCATTCTCGTTCTGTATTATGGGAATCTGAACAATAACGTTCATCAGTTGTCTACCAAAGTGTTCTTGTAGTAAGCTAACATTCCATTCTCCTTCATGGATGAAATAGCTGAGCTTGTAGTCTGCTGGATCCAGCATATTTACAAAAGTAGGCCATGTAGAGATGCCTTTATCTAAAATCCATGCATCATGCATCCAATTGATAGATCTCCCATTGGCAACTTTTCATCTCACTATCTTTTTGAGGTATGATGCTCCATTTGTAATAATTCTCCATGTAGGAGAGCAACCAATTCTCACTGGCTTGGTCCATATATCATTACCATACTTTCCTTTGATAATCTGATTGAGTAGAGAATTAGGCTTCATGAGAAATTCCCAAGCAAATTTAGCTTGAAGTAGACCAATTCTGGAAACTGCTGAGAATAAACCACGTCCTCCTTCATTTTTTGGTTTGCATAAAAGCTCCCAAGACACATAATGCATATCGGTCCTTCCGTTACTTTTGTTCCATAAAAAACTTCTACACATTTTGTCAAATTCTTTGAGAATTGATAATGGAACTAAAGATATCGAAGATAAAAACAGTGGAAGAGAAAGGAAAGCAGATTTTACTAGAACCAACTTCCCTTCCAAAGAAATACAGTTCTTCCCCCAAGTGTTCAACTTATTAGTGGCCATTTCCATCATATTTTGAAAATCTGAAGCTACCTTCCTTCTTAAGGTTATCTTAACACCAAGATAACTGAATTCATTCACAACCTTAAATCGAAGAATAGAGGAGATTTTGTTCTTCCTTCTCCTATTAGTGTATTTCCCAAAAATAATCATAGATTTGGATGCATTAACGCTTTGTCCAGTCCAATTACAAAAATTAGTGGCAATGGTCTTCAACTTATTAGTGGAAAGAAATGATTGCAAGAAGATATTTATTAAGGAAAAATTTCAAATCCAAGCCCTTCTATTTAGTTGTAAGGGTAGAGTATCTTTAACTTCTGATTTATAGACTTCCATCAACACAGATGGTTTTATTTGCTTGACTGAATATTTTATTGATAATAACTGAATGTTGCAGAAGAAAGTGATAAATTTTGGTTTCATGCCACCTCCACATGATGGACTAGCATTATTTGAGAAACTTCAACAATTTTTGGTTGAATGGAAACTTGATAGCAAGCTTTTTAGCATCACTTTAGATAATGCTTCTGTAAATACTATTTTCGTTGATTTTCTATGAAACATTTTGAATTTGAAAAATGGTCTTCTATGCAATGGTCATTTTTTCCATATTAGGTGTTGTGCACATGTAATAAATCTTATTGAGCAGGAAGGTTTGAAAGAAATTGATTCATCTATTATGAAGGTGCGTGAGAGCATTAAATATGTCAAGGGTTCTCAATCAAGAAAATAGAAATTTCTTGAATGTGTGAGGTAAAGTTTTCTTGAAGATAACAAAGGCCTAAGGCAAGACGTACTAACTTGATGGAATTCAACTTTTGTTATGTTGGATAGTGCAATTTACTTTAGACGTGCTTTTCTATATTTAGAGTTGGATGACTCCAACTACAAGTGTTGCCCTACAAATGTTCAGTGGGAAAAAATGGTGAACATTTACAAGTTTTTGGCACCCTTCTAATAAATCACTAATTCCTTTCTGGATCCAAGTATGGTGAGAAAGGTAACAAATATTATTTTATTGAATTTTACTATATAAATAGATGTGAAAAAGGTAACAAATTCATATTGCAGCCCTTGTAATAGATACAAAAGATCTAAAGCTTGATGCGGTGACAGATGATATAATGAGTTCGGATTTCAACGGAAACCAAATGGGAGTTATGAATGACTCAATGAATTTAGCAACTTAACCTTTTGAGACATTGGTCTAATGTTCTAATTTATGTTGAAACAATCTGGATTACTCAGTGAACATTTGATGGACTTTGGTCTTTAAAGACATTATTCTTCACTGCTCTATGTTGTTAAGCATGCTGCTGGACCATTAGTGGCTTTATCTTTCATTATTTTTATTAATTTATTCTTCTATGCTAGTCTGCTTTATGTTAATTGAAATGACAGTTGTTATGACTATTCTAATAGCTGATGTTGGTATAAGAATTTGTTTTAATGGTGTTGCTGGTGTTGGTATAATGGGGTTGCCGGTATAACTATTGGTGGTTTTTTCATTTACTTTTATTGTGCGATAACTGTTGTTGATTTAATGGTGTTTCCAGTGTTGGAGTTGGAGTCTTCCTGATAAGTTTTTTTGGTTTCTATCCTGTTGATAGTGTTGCAGATGGTATGACTATTAGTAATTTGTTTTGTTGTTATTGGTTGCTGTCGTGATGATAGTGTTGTTGTTGTTGTCGTGCTGATAGTTTTTTTGATGTTGTTTGGGCTTTGAGAACTAAGATGCATACTCCTGTCGGGTTTTAAGGTTGAATATTGAGGTTTTGAGAACTGAGATGCAAACCCTGCAATGGGCTATATGGTATTGAGTATTAAGTCATTGACTAATGACTATTGAGGTTGCTAACATACTATAGTTTGCTGTTGACTGTTATTGAGGTTTATATGGGGTTATTTTCTAATTGTTTTGGCTTTCTGAGGCTTTGAGCTACAGTCTACAGCTGTTGAAGTGTTGATAGGAAGATAGCTGTCAGATTTTAAGGTTTTTCAATACTTCTGTCTGTTGTTTCCTGTTATTGAGGTTTATATGGCGATGATAAAGAACTTGGAGAAGTTATGCATTAGATGCGACGCACAGTTAGATGCAACGAAGTTATAAATTCGTAAAAGATTAAAAGAAAATAAGAAATTTAATTTGGTTTGAGCATATACTATTTAATTGAATAGAAAATTATCAATTTGTAACTTTGGATGGCACATTTTCTGTTATTGTTGCAGATGATGTTTCTTTGCTAGGTTCACCCTAAGCCTATGACATTCGTTGCCAACCTGCTAGTAGTCAATAAATTGTTGCTTTTATTTTTTATTTCTTTTGCAACCTTGCAGGTTAAATTATGTAAAGAGTGAAAGACAAAAAGGAGCTCATCAGCTTGACACTTTTAGTTAAATTGTATTTCTATTTTTATAATATTTTTCTGTAACTTATATTCTTGTAAGTTATAACTTGCAATTTATTGTATAGTGTTTACTTGCAACAATGTAAGTATGTAACAGCCTATACTATAAGATTATATGTCATTTTGTAACTTGTAACTTGTATATTATAATCATATTAAGTATTTAAGTATATTTCTTCAATTCTTGTAAATTGTAAATGTGCATTTTTTTTCTTTAACAACAAAAAAAACATATAAAAAAATTTACTGGGTTACCGGGTCGGGTCAACCCGGCAACCCGCGGAAGGCAGAAGGATGGGAAATGTTCGGGTCAACGGGTTGTGTCGAGTCAACCCGTGACCCCATAAACCAACTCGGATCGGGTCTGGGTTGGCCAACCTGACCCGTTTATCCGAACGGATGGGGTTCGAGTCAACCCGTTTACACTCAGGTCAGTGCAAGTTGGACCTAAACTCGACCCGCTGACCCGAATTGACACCCCTACCTCGCACCAATATATCATAGATCTGGGCGAGAAGAACCGAAGACCGGTTCCTCCCAACTTTCATCACTGGGACGGGGCACTGAGAAGCTGCAAAATTTATGAACAATCAAAGAACCCCCATATAATTGATTGAAGTGATTCAATTTGAATTTGATTTAACATATGGTGCAGACAAATCTAACTTCTCATCTAGATCTTGCACTCATAGAAATAGTAAAATTATTTGTCCCTCTATATATTGAATCAAGAATGATACTCATGATTATATTACATAAGAAAATCATACACAGACTCCCGGGAAATAAATAAAAATTCTAGTGGAAAATATGTGCCCACTAATAATGCTATGATTTTGAATTATTCGAAACACGACAGTCTAAAAGATGCTGAGAAGATATTCAACCAAATGCAAGAGAGGGAGAGATCTTACCACTTTGAATCTAATACTACAAGTCTAAACTCAAAATGATTGCATTGAACGAGCTTTTACCTTGTTTCATGAACTACAAAAAGCAAGAATTTTGTATATATGGATGCATAACCAATGCGCATAAACAGTTTCAAATAATTCCAAAAATAATGGATTTGATCACATTCACTATTAAATTTGAAGGCTATGCAATCCATGGAATAGCAGAAGAGGCATTACAAACCTTTCCCCAAATGCATGAGTCTAAAATAAAGCCAAATCATATTATCCTAACTTCCCTTCTATTACGATTCATGGTGAGGTAGCGATTGTGCGCACCTTGCAACATATCACTTATTTGGTGTTGAAGGTATGAATTTTAGCAATTATGTGGTGATGTTAAATATCTACTCTGCAGATAGAAGTTGAGATGGTTTTGAGCAACTAAAAAGGATTTCTATTATCTTCATGTAGCATAGTCAAACTTATTAAACAAAGAAATCACTACAAAGAACTTGATGCATCACTAAACCAAACTTCACCAAGTTACCTTCAAAAAGTTGGATATCATGATTGATGGATTAACTTTAAAGGAATAATTATAAAAGGTTATTCAATTGATATGATCTCCTTAGTCAAGGGCGAGAATGGCTTGGAAGCAATTGTGATGTTATGGGATCAAATAAGAGAAATAAATAAGAAAATCTTAATGCATAAGTAATTCGAATGCATGCAAGAATAGGAAAATATATGCAACACTATGGTTCACCTGCAAGTAGCGACAGGGAATTTACAATGAGAACTGTAGACCACTAGGTAAACTGAAATAGTAAATTTGCAGCACTAGGTCATAACTCCAAATAAATTAGTTTACTTACAAATGATAAATGAAAGACTTCTGATGCACGATGCAGCGCATTTGCAGGAAGGAGTATAATCTTATAAGTTAAATCTGGGGGAAAAAGATCATATGCAAAAGATGAACTGAGCTCAACTACATTATTAATGTATAACAAATGAAGTCTTACGCACTACTGAAACACGCTACTAGATCCACCATAACACTTATACAAGAAGACAAAGCAATATTCTTATAATAGCCATGATATATATGCTAAAACTTATCATGCATTTTTACATTCTCCTCCTTTAAAGGAGTGTAGTCGACCTGACTTGGAAGGAGTGTGTTGATAGAAAATCTCAACCAGAGGAGATCCCATTTTCAAAATATTTAAACCCCATTGCAAAATATAGAAATTTAAAAAAACTTTAAAATCACCATGATGATGACCGTATTTATAGAAAATCTCAATCGTATGGGACCTTAAATATCTAAAATATCTCCCAAATTCTTATGAAAATATAAGTAACCTTGATGTCACCTCGATGATGGTCATGTTGATAGAAAATCTCAACCAAAGTGGACCTTAAATATCTAAAATGTCTCCAAAATTCCCATGAAAATATAAGTTACTTTTACATCACCCTGATGATGGGTGTGTTAAAAGCTAATCTAAACTGGAGAGGGTCCTAAATATTTAAAATGCATTGAAAAATTTTATGAAATATATGACTTTGATGTACACGATGATGGTCATGTTAATAGTAAATTTTAGCTTGGTGGACTAAATTATCAAAAGCCTATAAAAACTTTAAATTCTAATCACCCATCCACCTTCCACAACCATTTATCAAGGGTGATAAATTTGAAATTTATCTCAGCTCAAAAAGAGTGAATATCATGTCTGGGATATCACTAAGATTCATCGTCAAATAGTCTTCTGCCAAAAAGAATGTGGCACATGCCCTCTGATCGGGTTACTTTGTCGCAAAATGGCACCATTATTTTATGATTACGGCCAAAGCTCGTATGTTCCCTAATGGCATCAAACCATTTATGAATGAATCAAAGGATATATTCGATAGGTACAAAGCCCATCAGCCCGCCAATCTTCCTCCCTCAAAATACACCCTATCAACCACCTCCCTCAGCTGACTCATTCAACAAGCTACAAGTTCCATTTCTGCCTGATCCCCTTTAGTTAATTAGGTATACTTTTTTTCTTTTTTCTAGGTATTAATTGTATTAATTACTAATGCTATAGTTGATATTATTATTACTATACTTACTTTATGTATATATATATATATATATATATATATATATATATACACACGATGAGACAAAAAAGGGAGAAGAAGCAAAAAAAGGGAGAAAAAAAAAAGAAAAAGTAAAAAAAAAGGAGAGGAAGAGTTTCAAAGAAAAAAAAGAAAAAAAGGGGGAAAAGAAATTTTTGAGCATTTAAAATCACTGTCATCGTTAACATCAAGTAGGTATAAGTTCTAAAACTTAAAATCATGCATTCAACATTTGCGGTGACTCGAAAAATCACCCATACACACTTTTCTCTAGCATGGTCGAAATGGAATTCGGTTTGATGCTTACGATGAGGAAGGTAGCCTTATACATGCTTTTTTCAATGTGGTGTGGACGAACATAAGTACCCGTAGGTGCTTCAACTCCTACGAGGAAAAAATGTGCATTTCAAATAGGTACCCGAAGACCCATACATGTCTTTCTCTAGCGTGGTGGGAATGAAGATTTATGGTCGCTGTTTCATTTAACTTCTACCGTGCACGCTTTTTCTGGCATGGCATGAGACCCAAACTCTTGGAATTTCCCCTAACTAGGGGAGATGCCGGGAGGCTGCCAGATTTTACAATGACAAGGGACATGGACTTTAGAAACAATGATAAAATTAACTTAAATGAATTTATGCAAATTTTGATGTTTAAAACAATGACAAAGAACTCAACATTACAAAGAACTTGGTCTCAAAATAATAAATAAACAGGGGTCCATAATTTGAACTTAGTGGTACATAATCTTGAGCAACAAAATGTAAAACTTGAATCAAATGATGCTGAACGAACACATAGATCGGAAGACACTACAGCTTGCCCATAAGTGGTTGTAGAAAGATTATCATGCATATAACAGTCCACCTGTAGATAATGATGAATAATATGTAATAGGCATTGGATCATCTTGAAATCAATAATAAGCAATCATTAAGAAAATATATTGATCCACTATAAGCAAAGGCATCATGTTCGCAGCATATTCAAATTACCTACACGTAGTTGTAGCATAGAATATTGTAGTACCCCCACAATCAACAAGTATTCAATGGCAGCCAAATACACCATCCTCTTACAAGTGAAGATGTATGAAATGCAATAAATGCAGGCACCCATGGGACCTTGCAAGAGACTTATTGTGTACACAAAATATCATCTATGAATAGAATGCTATATGACTACAGTAAAAATTAATGCCTTTAGGCCACTGAAAGAGACCCGTTATACGTTCAATATGTTGTCTATGGGAAAATATGAAAGAACTATGATGGACGCAAGTATCTACAAATTCATAGAAGGAGATTTACTAGTACACAAAAATCTACTTGCAAAATGTAACATGTGGTGCACAATAGTCTACCTGTATAAAGTAATGGGTAGCATGTAGTACGTAGGTGTTATCAAATTCCCAAATGAAATTCATCCTTTGAAAAATCACCACTGAATCTGCAGCACTCATACAAGCAGATAGAAGGTGTTCATAAATATCCTAAAATGCCCCACACTTACAGTACAATATGTAAGCACAAAAATAAAAAGAAATGTATGTTCAATTGTATACCCTTATTGGCCCCGACGAGCATGTTATGGGTACACAAGTGATGTTTTGGGATGCCGCATGGGTCAATAAATGAACCAAAGTTTGAGCTCAATCCTTCTATATGAATAGATAAGAGTTGACACGGCTCAAACCATCAAATAGATATACTATCATGATGACGGCCGATATATTTATTTTATGTGTCTATATTAAGGCCTTCAAGGTCTACAACAAAAGAAATTCATCAATAAAACCACTAAGCCAACAATGAACTTGATCCTTTATTGACAAGTTGGCAGAGTCGATAAGGTGAATACAAATCTCATCCAGAGGGGTCAATTTCAAATATCCAAAATTCCACTCAAATGCCCATGAAAACTCAAAAATTAAAAAACAACCCAAAACCAAAATAGTTAAAGTTGAAACTAACCATCCACTACCTTAAAGTAAAACCCACCCATACTCCGTAGCAGTTTCTTAGGATGGACAAATTTAAATGTCATTTTAGTTCACAAAGATCTAGTATATGGTTAAGGATTTTACTAAGATTCATTCTCAAATAGTCTCTTCCCATGTAAGGACGTGGCAAGCACCCTCTAAGTATCAATTTTGCTACGAAATGGCACTGTAGGTAAATAGTGACGATTGGTGCACTTTAAACTGGGTGGTTTGCCGCAAAATGACACCACTAAATTACAATTATGGCCAAAGCCCGTATGCTCCCCAATGCCATCAAATTCTTGAGATATGAATCAATAAAATATAATCGATAAGGCATAAAGCCCTCTGTTAGCTAAGGTGAATTCAAATTTGTCTCCTTAGATAAATACTTCCCCTAGATCTACAAAGTACTCTTGGATGAAGCAACTCATGGCTACAGAACAAGGATCCTTTTGTTAGGTTCGGTCGACTACCTCCTCTGAATAAGTAGACTAGGGACCACGGTAGCCCGAGATGATAAAACCATGAAATCTTGATTAGGTCCATAATCCATTCCCCCACCATCCACTTTAAATGCAAGATGGTGAAATTTAAAATTTAAAATATTAAAATTTCCAACATTCCAAACCCATGCTGTTACAATATGCCTGATACTATGTATTTCTATATATCTGATCGGCGACTAGCCTTAATCAAAATTCTCTTTCATTATCAGGAGCGGTAATTAACTATAGGGGCTTGTGCCTATATGAAACTAGAACACATATCATAAAGTCCACACAAAAAGAGGTCAAAATCTCTGGGTGTGTCTTATCTACAAACCAAATCTATCTTCCCAAAATTTATCCTGGAACTTAATCCATTAGAACTCCTTAAAAAGCAACGGGGAGATCGGGGCCCAAATTTTTGGAGCCCACAAATACAACTCTGATGCTTCTGATGCAGCGTTTGTTTTTTTTTTTTTAAGTAATAAGAAAATAAATACACTAAGCTAACAAAGAACACAATTTGGCAGATAAAAGAAGAAAAGATTTCTATCGCTAAGCAATGATAAATTGAAAAACTAAGATTAATATATCCTACAAACTGCTCTTACATTTTAATGAAAACCCAATAAAGGAAATTTTAAGCTCGATTGTAGAAACAAAATGAAAACCTAATTTTTTTTTTGAAGCGCATCCAAGGGGACAGAGTTTTACCTAGGAAGATTACAACAATAGGCTCGTTGATTTTACTATAGAAAAGAGTGTGGAATGTGTAAATGCTATAAATTTCAGTCAAAAGAAAAAAGGAAAACATATTAATTGAGAGTTTAGCTTATTAGGGAAGTAGGGAGGTTCTTAAATGCTAAGCCAGAATTATCGCAGCCACAAGTTTGGAGAAATACAAAAACCAAAATGGTGAGCTGAGCATGGTACATTAGATCTAATTAAGAAAAACAACTTAGAGTAACCTCAATATTTATGAGATACAGGGGGAAGAATATGAAAAGTTGGAAAGGAGAGCTTTGCTAGGGTTAGGGTTTTTTTGGCAATTCGTTTCGTGCTTCTCCGATAGGACGGCTAGAGGGATCCTATGGATCCCTCCGTCTACGTGGATGCTTTTCCTCCTCTCTGTAACCCTATCATCTCTTCATCTGCTGCTGGAAACAAAATCCCACGCTCTTGGGATCGGATCCTTTCGGGTCCCCCTTCCAATGCATGTGAGTTCCTGATATCTCCCTTGCCGACTGAAGAAGAAATCATCAACTTCCCTTCGGAGGATATTGTGGAAGCGGTGGATGAATGGGATCTTACACTGGTCGGGTATTCTCTTGGTAAGAGACCGTACTATGAGGTGCTTCTTACTGTTGTGAAGAAGCTCTGGAATCTCAAAGGTAGTATGAAACTTATATCTCTTAGTGACGGTTTTTTTCTGTTTAAGTTCTCTAGTGTAGAAGATTATGACCTTGTCTGGTCTAGAGGTGCCTGGTTTATACTTGGAAAACCTTTTATCTTTCAAAAATGGACTCCTCTCTTTTCTCCTATTCGCGAAGAACTCACCTCTGTTCCGATCTGGTTTAAGATTCACGATCTTCCTTTATGTTGCTAGACCCCTGTTGGAATTTCTAAAATAGCTACTAAAGTTGGTCATCCTTTAGCTGTTGATGCCCTCACTGCTTCTAAATCTAGACTAACTTATGCTAGAGTTTGTGTCCAAGTTGATGCTACGGCGACTTTTCCTGAAATTATTCCGATCTGTGTGGATGGCAAGATTTTCAATCTTAAAATCCAATATGAATGGCGCCCTACCCTATGTGCCCACTGTAGATCATTGAACCATTTATCTTCAAACTGCTCTGCAAATCCAAACCCTGATATAAATTCTATAGCTAACCCACCCAGGGGAAGAAGCAAGAGCCGTAGACCAAGACCGCACTCTCAAAATCCGAAAGGTCTTCTTCCTCTACCTAATTCTTCTAACACGAATCCTGAACTGGCTACCGATCCGTTAGAGAAAATTGGTGATATCTCTTTGAACAAAGATGACATTAATGCTCCAAATTTAGATAATAATGTTGTTGATAATTCTAATCAAAACATTATTTTAGCTAATCATGCGGATTACGTTAAAACCAAGGGGCTTATTTCTGAGGATGGGGTTGGTATTCAATCTATTAATGAGATCATTGAGACAATGCTGAATATTGAGACTAGCACTTTATTGGGGTCTAAGGATCCCACTCCTATTCTGACAGGGACTAACATGAAGATTCCAAATCTCAATTCACCCACTTCATTGAATTCTTTGTCTAATGCTTCTACAGTTCGTTCTGAAGGACAAAATGCTTTAAGAATTCTCTCATCTAATAAATTTAGTGTCCTACAAGATGCTAATGAAGCAGAATCCTCCTCTTCTATGCTTGGTGAGAATACGGGTGATCCTGTAGGATCTACAACTAAGTATAAAAATGATAAACTTGAAGTTTCGACTTCTAATAAGTTGAATTCTTCTGATCCTTCTTCACAAAGACAAACTAGGGGAAAGGGCAACCGGAAAGGCCCTTATCAAAAATCCTAGTTACTTATGATTTGTCTATCCTTAGCAGCTTGGAATATCAGGGGTTTTAATAACCCTGAAAAAGTTCTCTGATGTAGGAATCTGGTTAATGAGCATAGGCTTGACTTAATTTGTATTCTTGAGAACCGTATCAATTCTTCTAATCTCCTGGATCCTTGGTTTTGTTCTACTCACAAGGTTTTTGATAATGAACAAAGTTTTATAACTTTGAGATGGCTTCTCCAGGTCGAATTTGGATTAAATGGAATTCGGATAAAATTTCTTTTATTCCCATTTTTTCTTCCTCGTAAATGATCTCTGGTCAATTGATGATGGGATCTCAATCTCTCATGATTCTTTCTGTTGTGTACGCGTCTAATTCCTTTGATGAGAGGAATAAGCTTTGGGCTGATTTGGGAGTTGTTAATCCTCAAGGTTCTTTGCCTTGGGTGGTGATTGGTGACTTTAATACTTGCAGATTCCAGTCAGAAAAGAAAGGAGGGAATATCTTAGCTATTGATAGGCTAAATCCAATTAACTCCTTTATTTTTGACAATAATCTATTAGAACTCCCTTCGTCCGGCAATTTCCACACTTGGTTCAACTAAAGGCTAGACAATCCTATTCATCTAAAACTGAACAGGGTATTAGTTAACGAGGCTTGGATTAATCATTATCCTAACTCTCACTATCTAGTGTTGAGTAGTGTTGTATCAGACCACACTCCTCTTATTCTTAGAGATCATCAGAACTTCAATTCTAAAAAGAGGTTTATGTATAAAAACTATTGGAGCCATATTCCGGATTTCTGGAGCATTTTATTGAATATTTTTCAAACTCCAGATTTAGGGAATCCTATTGTTAGCCTTTATAAAAAGCTGAAGCTTTTAGAAAGAGAGATAAAAGCAAGAAATTTGAGTAATTCCAATCTTATTGCTAAAAAATGTGCTTCCTTGGCTGAAACTCAAAGTAGATGTCAAAGGATGGTTGATAATGATCCGCTTAATAGAGAATTGTGTGGAGAACTTAAAAAGATCACGGCTGAAATCAATTACTACAATTCTCTACATGCTTCTTGGATTATTCAAAGATCGAAAAATTAACTGGTTAAAAAATGGAGAGGAGGATTTGAAGTTTCTGTATTCCAAGATCAGGAATAGAAAAGCTTTTAATGCAGCTCTCTTGCGGCTGCTACTCAACATAACTATGATCAAGAGAATAGTAACATTCCAAGTATCATCCAGCATTTCCAAAATCTATACAATTCTTCACCTCCTGAAATAAATGATGTTGGTATTATTCCTAAAGGTAAAACTATTTCTGAAGAGGCTATCAATTCATTAGTGAAGCCTGTCACTAATGAGGAAATCCGTTTAGCTATTAATTCTTGAAGTTCTAACTCGGTGCCAGGTCCTGATGGATATAATTTTCATTTCTATAAAAAAACTTGGAGTATCACTGGTCCTCTAGTCTTTAAGGCCATTAAATCCTTTTTGAGTAAATGCTATTTACCTATCAGTGCCAAGGCTACTGCCATTGCACTTTTCCTAAGAGATCTCATGTAGAAAATCTTCAAGACTTTCGGCCAATTTCTCTATGCAATGTCTTTCACAAAATCATTGCAAAAATTTTGGCGGCTCGTATGAAAAACATTATGCCTGATATCATTGAGATCAATCAAGCAGCTTTTATTCCAAATAGAGTTATTTCTGATAACTCCATCTTGGCTATGGAAATTATTAATCTTTTCAAAAAGAATTACAAGCTGGATCTTTTTTGTGCTAAATATGATATTAGGAAAGCATTTGATACAGTATCCAGGAAGTTTTTTTTTTGCTAGAATGGCTGATAAAGGTTTTTCCTCTATTTTTATTAATTGGATCAAAGCTTGTATAAATGATATTCATTTCTCAATTTTCCTGGATGGATCGATGGAAGGATTCTTTTCCTCTTCAACCGGACTAAGACAAGGTTGTCCTCTTAGTCCCTTTTTATTTTGTATTGTCATGGATGCACTTTCTTGTCTATTAGATCATAACTCTGATTCTATTGGTTTTGAGGGATTCAAAATGGAAAACTTTCAACTGTCTCACCTTACTTATGCGGATGATCTATTGGTATTTGGGAAGGCTGATTCAAATAATTGTGATAAGCTTATGAGAACCCTTAGCTTGTTCTCTAAACTAACTGGGCTGCAGTTGAACTTACTGAAAAGTTCTATTATTATATCCCCTAATGTTTCTAATCCAAATGACATTTCTAATGCATTGCAAATACACAATGTTTCTACTAAGTTTTCTTACTTGGGCATTCCTCTATCCTTTAGCAGAACAAAGCTTTCTGATTTTGCTCCTCTTATGGAGAAAATTACGGTGTTACTTTCTAGTTGGAAGGCTAGGGTACTCTCATTTGCTGCAGGTTGCAATTCATTAAATATACCATTATTAACACTGTGGCGTATTGGATTAGAAGCATGATTATTCCTAAGTCTATCTACAAGACCATAGGAAAGTTATGTTCTAAATTTTTATATCATGGGGATATAGATAGTAAAAAAATTCACCTCATTTCTTGGAAAAATACGTGTAAACCGTATTCTTTGGGTGATCTGGGTATTTTCTGAGTCCCAGTCAAACCACCCAGCCAGACCGCTTTTCTGAATTACAGACAATTTTCTGAGTCCATCCTAAGTAACTCTTCTCTGAACCGTTGAAGGAAAGCTGCTTCTGATAGACAAAGATTTTCTGACCGATTGGTTTTTATTCCTTTAGTATTGTAATAGTTTTATATTTCTTGTTTATTTCATTTTGGTAGCTTGTTATTAGGCTGTTTTGTTATGGTTATTTCCTTTTTGGTACTTGTAAGATGCTTTGATTTTAATAAAACGGGCTATGCCCTCAATTTTCCCAAAAAAAAAAAAGAAAAACAACTTTGTAATTTCAATTATCACTTAAATCAAGCATCATGTGAATACCTGCAAACCCGGTTGGTAAAAATGGAGAGTACTTCATTATGAATTAATGATGCATGAGTATTACTCTTTGGCAAAGGAAGGTGGAATCGTTCAAGTAAATGGTTAATTGATATCTAAGGTAATTACAAGACGACTTGAATTTATCTTCTTTTGAGTAGCTTTAATAATCAGAACATATATGGACTGTTTATTTTTTGGGGAAATTTTGGACTATGTCATTTTATTTATCAAAAAACAAAATACAATTAAAAGAGAAAAAATAGAAAACTGAAAGAGGATGTTTTAATGAAATAAATTGTAAAAGAGAACATCACTAGAAACAAAACACGAAAATAGTGTGGAGTCGAGGAATGTGCACTGAACTCAGGTAGTCAAAGAGAAAATCTGAGAAGACATGTACTCTGGTTGCCCGAAGACCTTCCAAGAGGATTCATAGTCAGGCTATCATCATCATTCATGCAATACAAGCATCCAAAGCCTGACTAAAATATAGTGTTTCCAATTCGTCAAAAAGAGGCCACAAAGCAGCCCTATTAGTGACATTAAAATATGCAGTAAAGCAGATGCCTTGAAATTCACCCAAAACCATATAAAGCGTCACAGGTTGAGTTTCTCTAACAATAGGTTCCCTTTTTTCCATTTAGTAATCTTGAATTTCACAACTTTGGCTATATTAGAAACCAATGTGGAGAAGCACTTTGCCGAAGAATTAAACCTTCGTTATTCCTTTCACATCAAATATGATAAATAATTGCATTAAACAGTAAAAGATTGCAAATTTATTGCTCTATTTTCCCCCAGTAAACCTCCAATAAACTCTAATGCCTGAGAGACATTGGGTCGTAATAGAAAATTTTGCATTTTTGGAATCAGCTGGATCAATATATTGAAGGAATATTCACATTCAAAGAATAAGTGAGATATTGTCTCTATGTTATTGCAACAGAGATAATAATGAGGCTTAGAAATAGCAATGCCTCTCCAAGATAACACTTCAGTCGTTTTTAGCCTATCCAAAAGTGTCATCCATGAGTATATAGAATACCTGGGTGAATGTTTCTTATGCCAAATAAGATATGACCATTCAACAGAGACATCATTAACAAAAAATTCCTTATAGAAATCTTTATAAGTAGCCTTCGAATTGTTATCCCAGGCTAGATAATTAACCTGATCAGTCACTAAAAGAATTTTACTAATGAATTCCCTAATTTTTGCACTAATGGTCTTTGGAAAACACCAATTACCATTATGAATCCATTCATCAATAGTGTTGTTTTCCTTACAGTGATTTAACATAGGGAAATCAAAAAATCTATTCAAACTTTTTTCACCCAAGCACCAATGGTCCCAGATAATAGATGTCGGGCTATAACTTTGACGAATAAATATGAATTTATTTCTCACCCGAATAATAGTTTCACAAATACTTTTCTAGAATTTGGTGGACTGAGCAGCATTATTCTTCCAGGGAGAAATGTAACGGGCAAGCAGGAAATATGTAAGAGGAGATCTTATATTATACATTCTACTTATAGTACATCAATTGTAAGCAAACCACATAGCCAAGATGGATGGAATACCAAACCCCCATTAAAATAAGGTTTACAGGTATTCACCAAAGAAATGAGGTGCAAATGCTTTTCTTTGATGTCCCCAAAATACATAAATTTGGACATAATTTACCAATGCCTTTAATAATGGTTTTAGGAATAGAAGCAGTTCTTACCCAATAAGACATAGTATTAGAGATAGTGTACTTAATATATTACATCATGCCCGCTAATGCGAGTGTTTTAGCTTTCCAACCCGAAAGGAGGCTTAACCTTTTCCAATAGAGGGTTGAAATCCAAAATTCCAATTTTCTTAGTCAAAATGGGGATACCCATATAAGTAAATTTGTTAGTAATATTGTTGACATTCAGAATGTGCGCAAGTTTAAGAGGGTTAGGTGTGTATTGAAAGAAAGTGCTGATACTTTTGAATGTTTAGTTGAAGACTAGTACTGTTAGAAAATTTCTTCAGGATGTTATTAAGATAGTTGCAGTTGATCTCGTTAGAATTGCCAAAAACAATAAGGTCATCAGCATACAATAAGTGCGATAGATGGTACTTACCAATAGAAATGCCATTGAACCCTCCTTTCCTGGATTGGTCTTCCAGTAAACAAGAAAAGCTATCCATTATAATAAAAAATCGATAAGGACTAAGCGGGCTTCCTTGCCTTAAGCCCGATGAATATGAAACATAGCCTTGTAAAGAACGATCCAAGCAAATAGAGAAATTGACATTATGAATGCACGCCTTCATCCAGTTAGTGAAAACGCTTGGGAAGGCCTTTTGAATCATTCTAGCAATGAGAAAATCCCTGGATACCATATCAAATGCCTTTCTAATGTCGAACTTAGCACAAAATAGATTTCTTCTACTATATTTTTTTGACATTTCACCAACTAAAAGTGGATTGTCCGTGACCAAATTATTAGAAATGAAAGCTACTTGGCTTTTGTGAATAATAAAAGGCATAATCAACTTCATACGATCAGCTAGGATCATGGCTATGATCTTGCAAAAAACATTGTAGAGAGAAATTGGTCTGAAATCCCCTTTATGATTAGCATGAGCATTTTTGGGAATTAGAGCAAGAGCAGTAGCTTTAGCACCCTTAGGAAGATAGCTCTTATAGAAAAATGATTGAATAGCCTTGAACATTTCATTCCTAATAATGTGCCAACACTTTTTATAGAATTCAAAATTGACTCTGTACGGACCAGGAGAAGAATCTGAATGCATAGAAAAAATCTCAGCCTTAACCTCTTCAAAGGTGATGGGCTTGATGAGGTGGTCAGCTAAATGAATTGGTAGGATAGTGCATTTGGGAATTTGACTAGTGTAATTAGTAGAAAAGCTTGGTTGGTTGAGTAAGTCCTTGAAATGTTGGATGATATCTTATAAATTAGAGGCATGGTCTTTAGGAGATCCAAGGAGGGAATCTGCTATAGCACTGTTGTTAACTGCTTTTCTCCTATGAATCCTACAGTATAAAAATTTTAAATCTTCTTCCCCTCGTAAGATCCATTTGGCTTTAGCTCGTTGGATCATCCAAGAGGACCAAATGGAGTTATAATGAACCATCTTGGAGTAAATACTTTTAAGTTTGGTGCAAAGCTCAGGGTTGAGAGGGTCCATATCTAATATCAACTAACAATCCAATTGTTGATTAGCAAGTAAGTCAATCATGGGAATAATGGTGTTAGAAGAATGCAAATTGCACTTCTTAATCAAAATTTTGAATCTTCTGAGCTTGTTATAAAAACAAGAAATAGGATTTCCAATAGACAGAGAGGATAAAACATTATGAGCAAGTCCCATAACTCATGATAATGAGTCCAATGGTTTTTAAACATAAAACAATGGGATTTTTTCCTTTGCTCACGAATAGAAATGATAAGGGGAGAGTGATATGAAATAGAAGCATTGAGAACTTTATACGAGGAGTTGGGGAAGGTACTAATCCATTTCTCATTGAAAAGGGCTCTGTCAAGCTTGATACTAATAGGATTGTCAATTCTCTTATTGTGTCAGGTTTAAAAGATGCCTGTAGAAGTAAGATCAATTAATTCAGTATCAAAATTAAAAAATTGAATTGACCAAGCCTAGCTCATGGAATAAAATTACCACCATCTTTCTTTGAGCTATAATGACATCAATAAAGTCCCCAATGACAATCCACGGAAGATCATTATGAGGATTAAGGGTTCTAATATCTTCCCATAAGATAGTTCTCTCATCGTGGAGTTAGAGGTGTATATAATAGTAAGAATAAAAGGTTAATGAGAGACTGTAATGAGCTTGCTAGAAATCATCTGGTTGGAGAAGAAAAGAGGATCAAACTTAATTTTATCAGGATTCCACTTGACCCAGATCCTTCCTGAACTAGTGAGATGAAAGTTATTACAGTTGTGTTCATTGGCAAAGATCTCATGACAAGAACAAAATAAAGGGTCATTTAAGTTTGGAAGGAGAATTCTACTCTCCAAAAGAGAAACTATATCCAGCATATGATCCTTAACCAATTTTTTAACACCATTGAATTTATCAGGGTTGTTAAAACCCCTGATCTTCCACACAACAAAGGGTGGAATAAACATCAGGATTTGGAGTGGGTTCTCCTTTTGGAGCTTTTCCCTCTCGTGTTAACTTGATTTTAAGATCCCTTGTCTGAGGGGCTTGAGATTTTGTTTGATTTTTAATTGTGGGAGGAGGCTAGCAGGTAGAACGAGGATCAAAGGATGAAGGACTTTGTTGAGCTATCTAAAGATGAGTAATAGGATCTTTTTCCCTTGGAAGAGGTCACTGTTTCTGGGTCAAGAATGTCTAGCAAAGCAAAGAATTTATTAGTAGCCTAGACTTCGAAGAATTTTATTTTTGAGGGAGGAGAATGAGGATTTGAGGACTCCATAGAAGAGAATTCCTCATTGGGAGAGTTGAGGCTAGGAATGTTAGGAATATTGTGTGTTGTCTTTTGGGTAGATTCAAGAGGGTTTTGCAGTTTGCTTTGAGCATCAACAAGAGTGGTTAGGATTCCCCTTTGAACCACGGGGTCCTTTCTAGGTTTGCATCTTGAGCTACACCCACGAGAAGAGTTGTGAGGAATTTGGGGTTGGGATTGGGAGTTGGGATTTTTAGGGCATTTAGAAGCTGGATGAATTAGCGAAGAATAACATTGACAAGGCGAAGGTTTCCATTCATATTGGATTCTAAGATTGAAAACTTTTCTTTCTATCAGAATAGGAACAAATTCTTAGTATGTGGCATCTGAGTCAACCTGCACACATACTCTAGCATAAGTGAGGCGAGACTTGGAAGCCGTAAAAGCTCATCAACATCTAGCAGAATTTCAATCTTGGTTGCAATTTTAGAGATTCCAATCGGAGTCCAGCAACAGAGGAATAAATCATGAATTTTGATCTAGATAGGGACCGAGGTGAACTCCTCCCGCTTAGGGCTAAACATGGGCGACCATTTTTGCAAGATGACCGGCTTACCCAAAATAAATCAAGCCCCTTTATTCCAAACATATTCAAGATCTTCAGCATAAGAAAACTTAAACATGAAGAAAAAATTGCTAAGGGATATCATTTTAAGACTACCTTTGAGATTCCATACCTTGTTTACCATAGCAAGTAAAGAACCATAATACGTTCTCTTACCGAGCGAGTATCCCACCAGTGCTTGGTTCCATTCAAGAGATGCATCAATAACTTCCTCATGCAGGAAGGGAATAATCTCCTCAGGAGTTAGTAGAGTAGAGATAGCAAACTTGCTAGGTTTAGGGTTATCAGCGATGATGCGAGTCCAAGGGAGTGGGTTTTGCGAAGGTACCACAGATGGATCAGGGTGCATGTGGTGAGAGGAGGGGTTTACAGAGGGGAGAGGCGGAAAAACAATGTTGGAGAGGGAGGGATCCATGGGATCCCTCTGCCAGCAACTAAGCGGACAAGGGGAGTAAGCGGCGTAGAATGAAAAACCCCTAGAGCATAAGAAAGATGAGTTTAAATCTTTCACATGGACTTTTTATGCTAAAGCAACCCCCTCTTACTTTGCTTGTTTGCGATGCATAGATAAATCTGTTTAAGAATGTTACTCCTAATTAAGGCTCATTTGAGATAGTTTTCTTATTGTTTTATTTTTCAGATCACAACTGCATATTTTAAAACATCAAGTATTTATCCTACTAAGTGGGTTTGGTTACATGAATCTTTTTTTTTTTCTGTGTCATGTTAAGATTCAAATTCTCATTTAAATCTAATACAGAAAGGTCATTTCTAATAATTTATATCCAAGTCTTTCTAGCTCCACCTCTATCTTTTTTAACATAGGTCAAATTTAATAAATCTATTTCCCGAACTGAGTCATCAAAAAGTCAACTTTTATGTGACCAATATCATGATATATATATATATATATATATATATATATATATATATAAAGTATTTCATGATGCCGGAGCCGTTTCATTATTATTTCTACAACTCCTTTGTGTGGCAGTAATGGATTCCCTAGACCAATTTTGCCCTCTTCTTTGTATGTCAATTTATCTATTCAATTCCTTATCCACGCAGTATTTCTATGAACTTATTTCTGAGAAGTTTCCTCCTATGTGAGCCATTAAGAAATTACCGCTTGGAATGTGGTATAGCTATTGGAGGTATTATCAATAGTTATGAAAGAGATGTTAGGAAGTTGGAGTCAATTAATGATGCTTCATAAATTTCTCTATAGGTTGTAAAATTCTGCCCGGATCTATTTGAAGAATATTAATCCATCAATTCATTATAGTTGATTTCTTCAAATTGGATAAATTGACATGGAACTTCTTCCTCTAATATTTCAAGGACTCAAATATGTCTGATACTTATACTACTACTCCTTTTCACATGGGTGTATGTACATGAAAAGATTCGATCGGCTCTAGTGGCAAATAAGATTAAAGAGAGCTGTCTTAGATGGTTTGGTTATATGAAATGTTTGTCTTTTGATGACTCGGTAAAGAGAGTATATGTCCTAGAATTGAATTATGATAATAAAGGTAGAGATAAACTTTAAAAGACTTGGTAAAAAATATTAGAAATAACCCTTTTTATTAGATTTAAATGAAAATTTGACTCTTCATAGAACACAATGAAAAAAAGAATTCATGTAGCTGACCCCACATAATAGGATAAACGCTTGATCACGTAATAGTTGGATATTTTACACATTTTTAGGATCCAATTTACCATTGATTATCTAATTTTAGTTAATGGGTTGAATGTGATAATGGTTTTTGTTAATTTTCATATAATTTACCAGTTTTCAATCGAATTTATGATATGTTTATGAACCTGTATTTATACTAGATGTTCATTAAATTTTCTTCCGAGCGAACATTACAAGTTTATTGGTTTACATCAAAAGAAATAAATATTTGTTTAAATTGTTGATTTGTGAGCCCTAAATTTTATTTTAGGCTTTATTTGGGACAGCTTTCTTATTACTTTCTAAAATAATTTTTTAGTACAAAATTTTATTATTAAAAATTTTTTAATTAAAAAACTACCTCATAAAACAGGAAGAAAGATCGAAGCCTTAGTCTACGTGATTTCGGTGATTATCTCTTAATAGTGGCATTAGGAACCCTATATCTTACAATGTCTTGCATCATTTCCCCAACAGTTGCTTCAGATACTTCGAAGCAGGATAGTAGTAATTGGACTTTCATTATATCTTTCAATTATGCTACATATAGAGGCCAAGCTAGTAAACTTTTATAAGCTCTATGGCTTCTTCACAAATATGCTGCACTTCTTCTCCTTCTAGCTATAGAATCAGATTTCTTTTCTTTCCTGTGCTTCTACTGAATCGGGACACAATTGGAAAGTTATTCACCCTATCAAAAGCAGTTGACTTTGGGTAAAAAGCGAATAATAATTCCCTTCTTAGACTTCTGTTTGTGCTTTTTAATCTTCTAATGCTAATTCACCGGCTGAAATTTTTTGTTAATGTTGCAGTTAACAAATGTTTCTTTTCCAGTGTTGCAGAAGACAAAGAACTTTGCTTTCACATTTATTGGAATAAGTAGGCATTTAAGAATATGACTGTGCTGTGTTGGCCATCTACGGTGCTAAGTTTAGTTTTAGGCCCTTCTGATCTTTTCATTAAGCATCTGATCAACAGCTCTAATGTTTTCAAGCTAGGAGTGGCAATGGCAAATAAGCCATGAAGAGTTATACTGAATATAATTGGGATTTTCATGATGATTTTGGGGCAGTTTGGTTGGTTGAAAACTGTGCAAGTAAAATGGTTTATTACAAGAAGAATGCGGTGTATTTGAAATACTTAGAATTGTTTGGATGTTTGTCGAAAAAATGTAGATGAATATACTTTTTTTTTTAGCTTAGAATTAAAATGAATGCTGTGTAAAGCCCAGCAGTAATAGTGGAGTGACTGAGACTGTGTCAGGCTATGGCGACAATGGGGGAGGTGGATGGTGGACATCGTGGTAGACAACGACGGTCAACAGGTGGTGGTGGTGGCAGGAGGTGGTGGCTTGCGGTTGCAATCGTAGAGAATTTACAATGTATTTAAAAATTTGTCGAATATAACCTTTTCAAATACATCAAAATTGAACTAGATGCGTGATGAATTTCTAATATTTTATTTTTTCATTTATTTTATTTCATATCAAAGATCAATATTTTCAAAACCTCTGCAATTGCAATGCTTTGCATCCTATTTAGTTCAAACCAAATAGTCGAGATATGGTAATTTTATAATTTTATACTTGAATTTGTTGGAAGAATACACGTTTATATAGCTAATATGTATTGCTTCATGAGGTGTCAACTTATGAAACTAATTGGGCCATTTTCACTTTGATCTGAGAGCAATGCTCCTAAATCGCACAACGCCTATCAGTTCTCTTTTTTATAGGGGCCTGCATGTAGCTATATTGTATAGAATTTGTGTATATTGATCTTGTTGAAGAATATTAAAAAAAATGTCATTTTCGTATTGAGTGAGTTGCTATAATAGGGAGATGCGCATGCAGATAGTAATTTTAGAAATCCAATGTTCAAGAAAAAAAGATATGAATTCATACAAAATTAGAGTTAATATTTTAACTTGAAAATAAAAAAAAAATCATTTAATGAATGAATCGACTTTTGCATTTGGTCAAGCTTTAATTGGATCAAAATGAGTCATGTTATGAGTCAAAATTTTGACTCGATCCTATTTTCACTCAATTTCGAGCATACATTTTAATGGTTTAAAATGACGTTTTTTGTTTGGTACGGTGCTACGCAACATAGCATGCATTTATTTACGCCATGCATAAGCAATGGTTTAGTTTTTCTTGTCGCTATTTTGTCAATGCTGGTTGCACTTTGTGTTGTGTGAAGTACAGTTTTGGAAGAGTCTCTCCAAAGGGCAAATTATTACGTCCGGTCACCGGACCTAGAAATAGGTCCGGATATCCTCTAAAAATTCGACGCGTTGAATGTACACGTGTCCGCAGAATTTTAAGTCAAGCGCGCCAAAAGCGTAAGTAAAGCGCAGTCAAAGCACACCCAAAGCGCACCTAAAGTACAGTCAAAGCGCACAGTCAAAATGCGGTCCACATGGCAACTTTTTAGTGGATGTTTGGACCTATTTTCTAGGTCCGGTGACTAGACGTAATAATTTCTCAGCTAAATTTTTTCAACTTGGTTTCTAGGTCTGGTGACTGGACATAATAATCTCTCCAAGAAGGTTTTTCGCCTCTTCGATGATGATAAAACATGGTTTTTTTTTTTCTCGGGGAGGGGGATTTTTCTTGCTTCACATAATTCTCGGCTAAATTTTTTCAACTAGGCTCTAAGTCGATTCAGTTTGAAATTGGGCTTATCTGAGTTAAGTCATTTGAAATTGAATTAGTTTGATTTATGAGTGAGTAAAGTTATATATATGTTTGATTCTATTTTGAACTGAGATTGGATTGTGCGGGGATTTAGAACATTCTCACAGGTTGACATGTAATTTATATCCTAAGAATTGGAATGAAATTTATAAAAGAGATGTAATATTTTAAAAGAAGACCTTGAAGAAAAAAAAAAAACTTGGCTATTTGAATTATTGCTTAAGTCTTGCTAAAAATGTTGAATACTTCAACATGTTGAGTTATGATGTCAGTCTTTAGAATTAATGATGGATGGGTTTCTTAGTTAGTGGAGGATGGAATTGTTAAATGGTTACATAATTTCGAAGGCGACCTGTCACAACCCGGCCCAATATGACTCGATAATATAAAGGGACCCATCGTGTCTGATTGTGGTAAGACACATACCCCAACATCCAATTGAAGTATTAAAACAAAACATCTAATTTATATACTACCAGAGCCACTACTTAATACAACATGAAGCGGGAGACTGTTGAATCTAAAAATGATTATATATATATATATATATAATCTGAGGTATATCTATAACAAAGCTTGACAATAGAGGAAATAATAAAATAAAAGTCAAGCGTGTAAAAATGAACTAACCAAACCAAAATGCATACCTACAATATAGATTGGAGCCTACTATTCAAAACTACTTAGCTCACTCCTTACCCTTTCCCTGGCCTACAAAATAGAAGCAAAAGAAGGAATGAGCTAACATGGTTCACTAGGCTATTGTAGCCTAAAATAGAAATTAATAATTTAAACCAAAAGATGGAATATACTCTGTTGTAAAAATAAACTAAAACAGAAATAAAAGTTGAAACTGATCTTCATATAAGTATTTAAGAGCATTTGAATTATAAAAAAAAAATTAATAATAATTATCATATTGGCTTTCAAGCCTAAATTTCATATATCTTCGTTAACAAAATCTTGCCTAGGTAGCCCACTGGCTTCGGCATTATAGAATCCCACATCGGTCTCCCACTAGCTCCGACATAATAGAATCCCATCTCGGTCATCCACTTATGTTAGCATAATAAAATCCCACATCGATCGTCCACATGCGTGGATATAACAGAATCCAACCTCAGTCGTCCATTGGTGGCAGCATAATAAAATCCCACCTCAGACGTCCATGGGCGTCAGCATAACTATATATATGTTGCTTTTCTTTTTTTTATTATCTTTTGGGAAAATTTGAAGGTAAAATTTTAAATATTTAATCCTAAAATCAAACACATCGTTATAGATGATATATCATATTGGGAGGTGAAAAAACATTCCTTAATGGGTTCAGTTTATCGAATTATAAATTTCATCCCGACTATCGTAATCAAATTCAAGAAGAACTATATATGAACCCAAGTGGTCAAAATATTTTTTACTCATGTATTTATCTATGATACTTAAGATGTTTTATAATTAATCTCATAATCAAAGTCGTAATAATAGTTGATTTATCTTTCCAAAGAAAGAAAATATCATTTATTACTAACCATTTGAATATGACGATGATGATCATCTATGATTTTAATTTTTCCAAAAAGAAATAATTTTCCCCATTCTATTTAGGATCTAAATGGGATGAGGTTTATTTTATCTACGAGGCTTAAATCTCCTATGAAGGAAAGCCTCTCTAGTAAATTACATTGTAGGAAGTTTAGGCTTCCTACAAATACTCATGATTAAAATAATGATAAAAATTTTATTTTAGATTTTTTGAGGAGTGATATGAAATGAATGATGTTGAATTTCAATTAAGATTGGATCAAATTTTACGTAATTATTTTGAAGGTCAAAGGATGAGAAGTAGAAGGCATTTTGGGATTTTGACATAATTCAGAAATGTCTGAATCTATCCTATTTTGGGCTTTAAATTTCAGGGGAGAGAAAATTTTAAGTTTGCATTGATAATTTATTAAAAATTTGGGATAAAATTTCTAATGTTGGGGAATTAAGATTTTAAGTCTGCCCGAAACCTAAATCTAAGTTGGACACTAAACAATAGTGACCAAAATTTAGCTAATAAAATACAATTCTGGGCTTACATTGACCTGGATTGAAAAGCCAGTTAAACCACCTAGGCACTTTAAAATCATGAATGTGGTCTTATGAAAGATAGGTAAGGCTTGTTATTCAAGTTTTTTGATGGGGCCGATATCTAAAGACTTTCCTATTTTCCTCCTTTACTTATGTATGGTGGTTAAGTTCAATGCAATTAAATTTTTATTAGCTTTTATTTTTATTATACTTGAGTCTTATATTGAAGTGGAGTACAGAAAGAAGGGAGCAAAAGATTATAGCATTTCTTTCAAGTCATTTCTAAACTTTACTTGTTATGTTTTGATTTGTACTTTAAGTTTGTACTTGAGAAAAAAATTAGTATAAAATTTTTTTTTGTGATTTTTATTATGTTTATATTGAGTTTCAACGCCTCTATATACAACTATTATGAATCTTTGATGAACTAAAAAACATGCATTTCCTAGAGTAGGATTTTGTATTGATTTTTCCATGTTATTTTTATTTTCTTCAAACTTAGATTGATTTATGTATAATCCTTGCTAAAATTCAAAACATAGTGTGATCTTGAGCCTCGATAGATGATCTAAAAGAATAATTAAAGAACTTAGAATTTAATACTACCATGCATAGACAGATAGTGGTTAGCACTACAGGAAAAATGGCTAGTACCGGCGGTTCATGGACTGCCGGTGTTACCGGCGGTTACCGATTGTATTTTTAATTTATGGTTCTGATGAATATAGCGGCGTGTTGCCCAACATATCTTGCATTTTCTGCAGGTTTAGACTTTAGGGTGAACCTCCCTCAAATAGAGGGGATACTGTCAATTTTTTTTTTTGCAGGTGCTACAGGTTTCCGGCGGCTAACCGGCGGTTTGGCCGCCGGAAACGACGATACCGGACGGCCAATGAGAAGCCGCCGGTAATGTTATAAACCGGCGGATATCGACGGCCACCAGCAGTTATACGGTGAACATCTGGCGGTTTTGATCATCGGTAGTACCGACGGCTAGACCGCTGGCTAGCGCCGGTGAAGGAACCGGCGGTCTACCGGCAGTTTTAAAAACAAACGACGACCGACTAAATCGCCGGAGGACCGTCGGTAAATGGACCGCCGGTAAGCCGTCAGTCAAATAACCGGCGGTCTAAGCCGCCGGAAAACCGCCGGCAATATAAACAGCCGGTACAAAACCGCCGGTGAAAGTTTCCTACGCGATTTTTTCCGGCGGCCAAAAAACCGTCGTAAAGCTGCCGGTAGTCCAAAAAAACCGCCGGTTAATATAGCCTAACCGCCGGAAAAAACCGCCGGATTTCGACGTTTTTCCTGTAGTGTAGGATTATGGGATCTTAAGGAGATGTTTAACTGAAGTTTATGATGATCCTAGCTAATGTTGTGACAAGCTTGACCGAGATGAGCAATATAATTTCACTGATCCACAACCTTCATAAGAATTAACTCTCTCTAATACAATCATGTCATTTTAAGGATTCATATTTTTAGAACTTTATAAAAAGTATAAAACTCTTGTTCTTACATTTTGAAGCTCATATTTTTACAACTGTAACACCTTCTCTATTAGCTCACTAGATAAAAATAATAGTCCAGTAAGAAATAATAAATGATCATAGGATATTCATAGTGTTTCCTCGTGGGATCAACACCTTATTCATCACTATATTACTTGATGCAATAATGTGCACATTGGTTTTAAATAGGATTTACAAATTAGAAAACCAGAACTTTTTGTGAAATCTAATTAGTGACTATAAACATAAGTAAATGCTAGAGTTTCCGAATCAAGCATCACATATTAGCATTAAAAAATTGATTATGCTATAACCAAGGGTCATCACACAATGCCTTCAAGGTAGTATCCCCTATCAAGTTTCAGTGCCTCATTTTGTGTAGAAGGAGACCTGATGAGAGATTATATTCTTCTTTAAACTATTCATAATAGAAGAAGACCAGTCATCTCCTATATGAGAGGATGGTCTGAAAAGATCTGGTGGTGTTAACATCTATGAAGAAAACTATATATTGTCAACACACAGGAGGAATTTTGATGACGATTGAACAAAAGTCTTGCAGCGATCGATTGTGATCAAGTAGAAGTCTTGTGGCGATTAATAATAGAGTAGAAGTTTGATGGTGATTGACCATTGGGTGGAAGTGTGATAGTGATAAATGGTCAAGTGGAAGTCTGGTAGTGATCAAAGATCGGACAAAAGTCTGACAGCGATCGACGATTGGGTGGAAGTCTGACAGCGATCGATGTTTGGATGGAAGTTTAATGGTGATCGAAGGTCATGCAAAAGTCCTGGTGGAAGTACAATGGTGATCGATGGTTGGGTGGAATTTTAATGGAGACTAATGGTCGGGTGGGGAGCTGATGCCAACCATTGGATGGTATGCTCCTAATAGTAATCAAGAGAGGAACCAATGATGGCTCATTTCTTGATGGAGGGGATCGAACACTGTGTTGACTGCAATAGTCTAACGACAAATTCATGTTCCAATTAAGTGGAGGCTAGTGGTTTGTAAAGAGTTCTTTTTTATCAACTTAATTTATTACAGTGCACAAGATTATGTGATGTAATTTTAATTTCATCTTCTTATTAAATTGAATGTTTACTCAAACTTGATGTAGAATTTTTCTATCTAAATCCAGTTACATTGTATATGGCTTTGTTGTTTGCTTTCAATGTAATAAAGGCTCCACATTCATGTAAGAATATTTTTTGTATGTGAATTCTCTCCCCTCATCCCAATTAGAGCAAATAAAATAGAGAAGTTTCTCCCTTTTACAACTTTTTGTCTTTAAAGAAATGTGTATTTTTTTAAGCTTTTTTCTTTCTAAGATTTTGATATACCTGTACTCTAGGTATTTTTTATACCTATGACTTTTAAAGTTTTTAACCTCCTACGGTTACTTAATGAGTGATGACCCTGTCAACCACTTTCTCTTATGGAGTCTTTCTAGTGAGGACCATATCCACTACTAGCTTCCCTTCAAGGCTACCTCATGGGTGAGCCTTCCTAGGGTAGACATTTAGAGCATTGCTCAATGACATTAAGAGGTTGAGAGAAATCTAAAAAGGATGTTTGACATATCTAAAGTTGTTTGCCAAATCATTATTTGATGATATGAACTAGTATAGAAGAGGTCGAGAGAATCCATCAAGGATGTTTGACCTATTCAAGTAATTTTTTAAAGCATTATTTGATAATGTTACCTCTATGGAAGAGGCTAAAAGAGCCCAAAAAGGATGTATGATCTATCCAAGATTATTTGTGAGAGCATTACTCGATGATGTTAACCTATATGAAAGAGGTTAAGAGAATCCATCAATGATATATGAGCTATATGATATTATTTATAAGAGTATTATATGATGATGTTAACTAGTGTGAAAGGGCTCGAGAGAATATACCAAGGATGTATGACCTATCCAAGATTACTTATCGGAGCATTGCACGATAATGTTAACCTGTGTGGAAGAGGTCTAGAGAATCCACCAATGATGTATGGCCTATCAGAAGTTATTTATCAGAGTGTTGCTCGATGATGTTAACTTGTATGGAAAAGGTCAAATCAAATCCCATGGGATCGATTATGCCTTGACTAGGATGGGACAAATGCCATTTGTATCCTAAATCAAAGGAAAAAATTGAACTATCTTTAGACCATTAGTGCCAAAGGAGTAGAAGTCCAATAATAATATATAACTTATTAGAATTTATTGGAAGCATCCTTGCATTTGTTAGAAGCATTATGAAAAATAGTTTCTTAATATATTACCTTAGATGTTGAAACTCTTGGATGAATTTTCTTAGCCATAATTTTAGTTAAGGTTGCCCCCCAGTCCACATCTGGTTCCCATAAAATTGATGTAGCAATGACTGATATCAGGATGTTGACATGAATAATCTTTCAAGATTTGAGCAAAAGTTATCCTCCAGACAAGAATGACATTCCCACAGACAGCATCAAACTGTTGTATCCTAGAATATTCATGACGAAAGAGAACTATAAATTTTAATGTTGTACCTTTGTATGAAGATCCATCACACATATAAATAAACAATAAGGTTGTAGCATTCATAAGAGATACCAGAGTTATTATGTAGAAATCTTTGAAAAGGTTAAAAACCATGGGGCATTATCCAGTTTAAATGAATTCACTAATGTTTGCTGTCGATTACAAATGAGGCCCTCTCTTAGGGGGGGGGGTGGTTGGAAGACCTTGTCATGATGTAGCAAATATACATTTATATATAGTGCATTACATGGTGGAAATGGCAATAATCAATAAAAACATATTTTGTTTGGTCGTCTTGACCATAGTTGACGACCGATGTCAGTTGGAAAGATCGTAGTCAGGCGACGGTGGTCAAAAGGATTATAGTCAGGAGGTAAAGGTCTGAAAGATCATTGCGTGACGGTGGTCAAAAGAACTTTTGTTTGCGGACGACAAAGGTTGAAAAGATCATAGTCGAGTGATGGAGGTCAGAAAGACTAAAGTCAGGGCACGATGGTCGAATAACCATAGTCAATGAGGTGATGGAGGCCGAAAAGATCATAATCGGCAACGGTGGTCAAGAGATCATAGTTTATGAATGACACAGGTCAGAAAGACCATGGTCGGCGGGCATTAAGGTAAAACTGATTGTAGTCGATGGACGGTGAAGGTCAGAAAAATCGTAGTTAGGTGACTGTGGTCGGAAGGATAATAGTTGGTGGGCGATGGAGGTCAAAAAGACCATAGTCAAAAGGGTCCAAGTTCGACAATAATCGATGGTCAGGCATAAGTGTGGAGATAGTTGGTAGCCGGGCGAAAATTTGACGAAAGTCCGCCAACAATAGATAGTCGGGCGGTGGTCGAGGAGAAAATTGGTGGTAAGAGAATTATCATATTTCTTTTCCTCTCAACTCTTTTTTCCCTTCCTTCCCCCTCAGTGAAGAATGAGAGGTCTTCTTAAAGTTTTCTAGGAGTGGCATGACCGGTAAATAGGGTGAAGATCATGTTGGGAGTGTTTCGAATGGACGACCAATATCAAACCCTTTCATCATGGACAATTAATCAAATATTTAAATGCCTTATTGATGTCAAAATTTGATGATCTTAGGCTCCATGGATTTGTCTCGTCGAGCCGCATGATTCGACTATAAGCTTGACACATTCGGAGATCATTTGGTCATCCAATTTTTTGTTTGAATTTTTCAAATATGCTTCAGGTCATTGATTTGGACCCATTTGGGCTCGGATTGGGTCTAATTTGGTGTGGTTGAGTTCATCTTTTCAAGACGTTCAATTTGACTATAAGTTTGTTTAAATTAGACTTGATATGATCTTGAATTTAATTCTAAAAGTTTTCCATTTAAAATTTCGTTGAGATTTGTGTCCGGTCATAAAATTGAGATTTGTGTAAATGAACCATATTTGAAATGATGTATCTCTACCCGACCTGTCCGCATAGGACTTTATATCATCAAACACTTTTTTTTTTGGGAAATTTTGGGGCATAGCCCATTTTATTAAATAAAATGTAAATACAAAGTTTATCAAATTAAAACAACAATATAAAGGGAAAAAAGAAATAAGCCAGAGCTACAACCAACATTCTATAGAAAGTATAGAATGTGGAAAACATAACCAGTAAACTCAAATCTAACAATAAACTAACAAACTCAGAATGAATAAAAATAGGCTTCAAGCTTCAGGCGACATATCCGAGCAGAGGATAGGAAAACCAGTTCCAAGCTTCCAAAGAAACTCCAAAAAAGATATCAGTGACTAATATAGACGGTGAGAGAGCTTCTTCTACCTAGTTTTGAGAAGAGATAGTTGAAAAATCTCTCCTCAAAAATGGTTCCAGAGCCATGACAGATAGAGAGTGCTTCAAAACAGAGTCAAACGGTAGAGTGATAGTGTTAAATTTCAGCATCCTTGATCCATAGAAGCTCCAGGTGCTGAATTCTTGAAAATTTACTCGGTCTCAAACCAGCAGAGAAAACAGCCCAAACATGAAAGAAGAAAAAAATAAAGTTAGATAAGAATATATGGAAATTTATTTTGCAACTCCTCAAAATTTTTCCATTTAGAGACTTTCAATTTTATAGCATTCTTGATGGAATATCTAAGGGTCAAGGGAGAGACCCATTTCCCAGATTAACATCTTTTATTTCTTTCAATCCAGATAAAATAAACCAGCGAGGAGATGACAAGAAAAATAAAAATTTTCTCCTTGCCAGAGAGATTATAATTTTGGTAAAAATGATCCAGTAGCTGTATCAGTGTCGGCCTCATGTAAAAATTGTCCATATGAGGAAGAAAATAAGATATGACCTGAAAGGAAAAATCACATCCAAAGAAAAGGTGTTTATGATTCTCCATCTCATTCTGACAGAAAAAGTAAGAAGGATTAATACCAATATTTCTATTGAATAATAAATCAGCAGTTTTTAGTTTCTACAAAATAGCCATTCAAGTATAAACCGAGAAACTAATACATGCCTTTTATACCAAATATATTTATACCAAGAAACCTCATTAGAACTTTTATAATAATTTGCCTTAAAAAGACGATGAGTCGGATTAGGTAAGCTATCCAAGAGCAGCACCGGTTGCTTACCAATCGAAACTTTAAGGATTTCATCCCTCACAATTCTAGGGGTATCTAAATGTAGGCTCCACATATTCTGAGAAATAAACTTTTTAACCGAAACATAGGAATCAATAGGAGGATTTATAATATCTGCGATAGCTTTACCATTACACCAGGGATCCCAATAAAAAGGGAAATTGCTATTATAAGTAACATGTAAAGAAATTTGCTCCTTAATATTACCAACAACCTCACAGACAAGTTTCCACATTTTGGAAACATCCGCTGGAGGAGGCTTCCAAGGAGAAGAGAATTTACTTTATACCAAAGAGCAAGCCCACTGTCTCTGGACAGGATCCTCCAAATAAGAAAGCATGTGAAACTATGATAAAGAGCTTTAATAGAGGGTAAACCCAACCCACCAGCTTTCTTAGGCATACAAACAGTTGTCCAAGCAATAGTATGCATCTTATTGCCATTAATCTTACCATGAAATAAAAATCTGGAACAAATCCTCTCAATAATTTTACAAGTATTCTTGGGTATAATAACACCTCTAATCCAATAAGCAATGGCATTACCGATAGAGAATTTAAGAAATTGAATTCTCCCCACAAGAGATAAAAATTTCATTTTCTAACCATCAAGCGTACCAGAAATTTTATTAATCAGTGGTTGAAAATAAGAAGCATTAAATTTATTAGGAGATATAGGCAAGCCTAGATAATTGATGCAATGAACCTTGTTATCAATACCCAAAATGTTACAGATCTCCTCATGCTGGCTCGACCGGACCGAGAAAATAATAGAGCTCTTAAGCGGGTTATTATGAAGAGCAGATGCATTACCAAAATCATCAAGAATTAACTTGAGATTGTTAACGTTGTTAATAGAATTCTCCCCAAAGATAAGAACATCATCCGCATAAAGTAAGTGATTGTAATCATGACCATTAGACAAGATACCTTTAAAATGATAATTATTATTGTTGCGTCCTAGAATATTCGCGGCGGTAGAGAAATATATGGTTTAACATCTTAGCATTGTACGAAGATCCAGCACACAAGCAGATAAGAGAGGGGGTGAAACATTCATAAGAGACACCAAAGTTTTTACGTGGAAAACCCCTGAAAAGGGGGAAAAACCACGGGGCCTGGCCCAGTTTGAATGAATCCACTAGTCTTTGTAGTCGATTACAAATGAGGCCCTTCCTTAGGAGAAGGCCTTGGATTGATGTAGCAAATGTACATCATATATATTGCATTACATGGTAGGAGTTACATATACATGTTTGTTTGGACGGAAGGACCGTAGTCGGCAGGAGACCGAGGTTAGAAAGACCGTTGTTTGTTAATGGAGGTCGGAAGGACCATAGTAGGCGACGGAGGTCGGAAGAACCGTAGTCGGCAGGATACCGGGGTGAGAAAGACCGTTGTCTGTTGATGGAGGTCGGACGGACCATAGTAGGCGACGGAGGTCGGAAGGACCGTAGTCGGCAGGAGACCGGGGTTAGAAAGACCGTTGTTTGTTGATGGAGGTCGGACGGACCATAATAGGCGACGGAGGTCGGATGGACCGTAGTCAGTAGGAGACCAGGGTCTGAAAGACCGATGTTGGTAGGAGACCGGGATCTGAAAGATCGTTGTTGGCAGGAGACCAGGGTCTGAAAGATCGTTGTTGGCAGGAGACCTGGATCTGAAAGACCATTGTCTTGTGATGGAGGTCGGAGTGACCGTAATAGGTGACGGAGGTCGGAGGACCGTAGTCGGCAGGAGACTGGGGTCAGAAAGACCGTTGTTTGTTGGTGGAGGTCGGAGGGACCATAGTAGGCGACGGAGGTCGGATGGACCGTAGTCGGCAGTATTCTGGGAGAAATATGGACATCAGATGGTGGCCTGGTGGAGCTCAAGGCCTCAAGTAGGTCAGAAAGACCGTTGTTTATTGATGGAGGTCGGGAGGACCATAGTAGGTGACGGAGGTCGGAAGGACCATAGTCGGCAGCATTCTGGGAGAACTGTGGGCATCATGTAGTGGTACGGCGGAAGTCTGGGCCTCATGTGATGTTCTGGTGGAGCACACAGCCTTTGATGATGATCTGGCGAAGACAAGTGCCTCTGGCAAAGGTAAGGGCCTCTGGCGAAGGTGAAGGCCGTTGGTAAAAGTGAGGACCTCTGGCGAAGGTGAGGGCCTTTGGCAAAGGTGAGAGCCTCAGATGAAGACGTCAGGCCTGAACGTCGGGCCTTGAGAAAAATGTTGGGCCTTCAGCAGAACGTCGGGACTTGAGAAGAATGTCGGGCCTGAACGTCGGGACTTTAGAAGAGTGTCGGGCCTGAACGTCGGGCCTTCAGTAGAACGTCGGGCCTTGAGGTGGTGGTCCGGCGAGGCTCCGGGGGTGGTCTGGCGAGGCTTCGGCGGTGGTTCGGCGAGGCTCCGGCAGTGGTCCGGCGAGGTTCCGGCGGTGGTCGAGGAGGAGCTTCTTCCTTCTCTTCCTTCTTCTCTTCTCTTCTTGCTTCTTGCTTGGCCCCTCTCTTGTGAAGAATGAGGGCTCTATTTATAGATTTTCTGGAGTGGCATAGCTCGTAAATAGCCGCGAGATCATGGGCGAATAGGGAGTGGTTGGATGGACGGCCGATATCGAACCCCTTGATCATGGACCGTTCGTCAGGCATTTGGAAGCCTTAATGATTTCGGAATTCGGTGATCTTGAAATTGTTGGATTCGTCTCGTCGAGCCGTTCGATTCGAGTATAAGCTCGTTAAAATCAGAGACCGTTTGGTATCTCAAATTGCGGTTTGAACCTTCCAACAGCGCTTCGGGTCCATGATTCGGACCCATTTGGGCTCGGATTGAGTTGAATTTGGTGTCGTTGGGTTCGTATTTCCGAGACGCTCAGTTTGACTGTAAGTTTACTGAAATAGGAGTTCGGATGGTCTCTGAATTAATTTTTGATGTTTCCAATTTGATTTTGCATCGAGATTCACGCCCGATTAAGATAATTTTTTGAGGACGTATCAATTATGATCATGAAGCATATTAGATAAGGCATCCATCACAATGCTAAAGAGGAGAGGAGAGAGCGGACAGCCTTGTCTAAGACCAGAAGTAGATTTAAAAAACCCTTCCAAAGAGCCGTTCAAACAAATGGAGAAATGCACATTATAAATGCAGCCTTTGATCCATTGTAAAAATTTCTTAGGAAAGCCTTTAGTTCTCATACGATTAATAATAAAATCTCTAGAAACGATATCAAACACTTTACGAATATCAAGCTTAGCACAAAAAAGATCCTTCTTGTAATTAAATTCTTTCAAGATCTCATTAGCAAGAATAATTATATCATCAAACACTGATTGTCTGATCACTAATGCATTTAATGCAAGAATATCATTTCCAAATATGGTTCATTTACCTTAGAAATTTTTTAATTTTTTTCCATTTTTATTCCTTTCATATCAGATTGAAAGGTGTTGCCACTTAGCACTCGAAGATTCTTCACCATATTTTTAATGCTCTCTAAATAAATAACCGACACGGATAGATAGCTATATTATTATTCGTTTAGGCTCATGCTGAAAGCTTTACGTTTATTTCACCATTTTGAGCTCAATCATGGCTTATTTATCTTTTATTTCAGAGTTGTTTTCTGAAAAAAGATTGCAACATAAAAAGAATGTAGTGTAAATAAAATATATAATAAAATAAATATACTAGAGTTATCTGGATAAGTTTAAAATGAATTATTAAGTTTTTTTTTAGAAAAATGAGTGCAATATAAAGTTCAAAGAGGGTGGTGATTAGTTGTGGTCGGCAGAGTTAGGTGGTAACGATGGTGGTGGGAGGCAAGGGCTGACAATGGTAGTCTATGGTGTCGGTCATGGTCAACGCCAACGAAAGATGGGTGGTGGCCGGTGACGTCGGCAGTAGTCTGTGGCCAGCGATAGCGATGGCTGGCCGACTATGGTTGGTGGTGGCAGTGGCGATTGGAGGCCAGCAGTTGGTGGTGGCAACCAGTAGGGGGCGGCGATAGCGGATGCGGTGACCAATGGTGACGACCATGGCCAGTGGCCAGTGATGGCGATAGCTGTCGACGATGGTTGTCAACAATTGCAATGGAGGTGGTGGCAGGAGGCGGCAGCGGCGGTTGATAGCAATGGCGGTCGACAGCGGTGGTGGTTGCTAGTGTATAACAACAAAGGCAATAAATTTATGAAGTATTTGAAACTCGTCCAAAATTTAGAAATTCTAAATACAACAAAAATGAGCTTGACTATGAATTCCAAATGCTCCAAAATTTTATAATGTACTTGTCTTACTTCAAGCCAAACATCAATATTCTCAAAACCTCTATATTTGAAATACTTTGCACATTTTACTTAAAATCAAACAGCCACTCAATTAAAAATCTCTTGAGAAAATCTTTGCAATAGAGGATAACTATCAAATTTCCAACATTTGATTATTATTTAAGTTTGAAAATATATTTATCTTTCTCCATTATTTCATTAGTTCTTCTGAATAATCGGTATTCTCATTCTTTGCGGTTGTCCTATCCATAAAAATTCTTAAGAAATTTTTATAGTTGTTAAATTTGATGAACAAATTAAGGTTTCATTTGGGACGGTTTTTTTACTGCTTCTTAAAGCATCTTTTTAGTACAAAATTTTAATTTTTGTACAAAAAGATTGCTTTATGAATCAATAAAAAAGTCTTCCCAAACAAAATCTAAATTTCCGGCCATTATCAAAAAAGAATGTTGAAGAAGAAAGCCATAGCCCTTTTCAAACCTTCCATTCCTAAGGGGGTGATCAAGTGGAACCCTACACAACAAATTAAAAAACTAATACAATTTTGTAATGGATTCTCCTTTCACCTAAGAATATAGGAGTGGCTTGAATCCAATTGAGTTTGTCCACCCTTTCTCAAACACAAAGAATCCTGTCATGGGATTAGTTATTCTTCTATTCTATTAGCTATGCAAAGCTGATGGCTCCTAATTTTTTAAAAATTCTTTGTACTTGTATTTTATACTTAATGATTTGATAAACAACTTGGCATCTGACATGCTTTCTGCTTTTTATCATTATCTCTTTGGTACTTCTGCACTAATAAATTATATTCATCAATCATTAGACTCTTAACACTCAAATATTCTGATAGTATGTCCAATATAAAAGGGTTTTAGGCCTAAGAACCTTCTAGACTAAGAAGATTCTCTTAACTTGTAATATATATATATATATATATATATATATTATGTGTGTGTATATGTCTAAAAGAAAAATGGATAATGATATGAGGTTGATTTTCTCATATAAAAAAATTCATAGGAAGAGATAAGTGAAGAGGTCCTATGTGGTAAGACAAACAAATCCTATTTCACGGAACATAAAATACTCACAAGAAGTTATATCATCTAAGTCAAAGTCAAGTAGACAATTTATGAATGATCAGTCATCCAAACGGAATGGATTTCATAATGTTAATCATAATTAAGAACACCTCCAAGAGATGCTCTCCACAAAATAAACTTGCCTTTGATTTGTCCAAATTAACATCAAAAGTAGAATGATTCAGGGACTATCATCCAAATTGGTCTGTCTATGCTTTGAATATAGTTATTCTATAATGTAAATGGTAAATCCATATAACCAATCTTCAGGTATTTCTCTCCGCATAAAAAAAATATGATCAATCACAAAAAATGAAAGGAAATGTGATAGTGCTCAAAGGGGTGATAGATAGAGGTAAATAGTTTAGGAAAATAGTATAAATAGCCTAATCATGATTACATGGAACAGTTATCCAAGATTATCAAGCTTAACACCACGTAACTATGAAGGTTGTTGTTGTACCAATACAAAAATGAGAAACTCTAATCATAACCTTGAATTACAACATCCATAGATAGCCTAATTATAATCACAAACTAAGTAATAATGAATTCGAAGAGGTGGGCATATAAAAATGTCTACCAACAAATAGAAAGAAAAGATATAGTCTAACTATATGCAATCAAAATTACTCAACTGGACTTACATTCATGTCTGGAACAATACAACCACAACCTAGTGCACTAAGACAATGTAAGTGATCATACTTATAAATTAATACTCTGTCCTAAGTTGTTAAGCTGAGCATGAATTGTTGCATCTTATTTTATTTTGGTTCCAAAATCTAATTAATGTGGTTTCATATATCCAATTGATTATTTATTGCAGCATGCGTGTAAATATCATTTTTCGATTCACACAACCATGATATAGAGCCTTTTAAGAAGAAAATGATAGCTAAAGTTGAGTAATAAACTTAATGATAATATTAATATTTATTTTGTATTAATTGGTAAAAAATTATTTTATTGTTTAATTCTAAATTTGAATTTTTTGAGAATAAATTAATGTCATTAGATTTTCCAATCCTTTGATGTTAAATGGAGAGAATATGAGATAAAAAAAAAAGTCCATATGAGCCCTTTTCAAAGGTAGCAATAGACGATAGGAGATTATTTTATAAAACTTATTATTGATAATAAAAATAATAATTTTTATTTTATTTATTTGTATTGCATCAATAATTGATTATAAATATGGAGTGTTGCGTCCTGGAGTATTCGCGGCGGTAGAGAAATATTTAGTTTAACGTCTTAGCATTGTACGAAGATCCAGCACACAAGCAGATAAGTGAGAGGGTGTAGCATTCATAAGAGACACCAGAGTTTTTACGTGGAAAACCCTTAAAAAGGGGGGAAAACCACGGGGCCTGGCCCAGTTTGAATGAATCCACTAGTATTTGCAGTCGATTACAAATGAGGCCCTTCCTTTGAAGAAGGCCTTGTATTGATGTAGCAACTATACATCATATAGATTGCATTACATGTTAGGAGTTACATATACATGTTTGTTCAGTCGGAAGGACCGTAGTCGGCAGGAGACCGGGGTCAGAAAGACCGTTGTCTGTTGATGGAGGTCGAACGGACCGTAGTAGGCGACGGAGGTCAAAAGGACCGTAAAGACCGTTGTCTGTTGATGGAGGTCGGACGGACCGTAGTAGGCGACAGAGGTCAGAAGGACCGTAGGCGGTAGGAGACAAGGAGTCAGGTGTTAGACCCAGTGTCACTTGGAAGATCGGGTGTTGATGGTCTGGCCTTGAGTAGGACGTCGGGTCTGAACGTCGGGCCTTAAGCAGGATGTCAGGCCTTCAGCGGTACGTAGAGACTGAACGTCGAGCCTTAAGCGGGATGTCGAGTCTTCAGCGGTATGTAGAGACTGAACGTCGGGTCTTAAGCGGGACGTCGAGTCTCAGCAGAACGTAGGGACTAAACGTCGGGCCTTAAGCAGGACGTCGGGTCTTCAACCGGACGTAGGGATTGAACGTCGAACCTTAAGGCAGTGGTGCAATGAAACTCTGGCGAGGCTTCGGTGGTGGTCCGGCGAGGTTCCTGCGGTGGTCCGGCGAGGTTCCGGCGGTGGTCCGGCGGGACTTCTGCGGTGGTCCGGCGGTGGCCCGGCGAGGTTCCAACGGTGGTCGAGGAGGAGCTTCTTCCTTCTCTTCCTTCTCTTCTTGCTTCTGTCCCCTTCTCATGAGAAATGAGGGCTCTATTTATAGATTTTCTGGAGTGGCCTGACCCGTAAATAGGCGTGAGATCAGGGGCGAATAGGGAGTGGTCGAATGGACGGCCGATATTGAATCCTACAATGGTGCACCGTTCGTTGGACATTTGATGGCCTTAGTGATGTCGTAATTCTGTGATCTTGGGCTCGTTGGACTCATCTCGTCGAGCCGTTCGATTCGAGTATAAGCTCATTAAAATCGGAGACCGTTTGATAACTCAAATTGCGGTTTGAACCTTCCAACAGCGCTTCGGGTCCATGATTCGGACCCATTTGGGCTCGGATTGGGTCGAATTTGGTGTCGTTGAGTTCGTATTTTCGAGACGCTCAGTTCGGGTATAAGCTTGCTGAAATCAGATTTCAGATGCTCCCGGAATTAATTTTTGAAGTTTCCAACTGGCTTTTGCCTCGAGATTCGTGCCCGATCAAGATAATTTTTGCGTGATGTATCATTGAGAATTAATAACTTGCATAAATATTACTCTAGGCCATTTGAGAATATTAGAATAAGATGTGTAATAATAGCCTAAAATTTCTTTTGTTAGTAACAAAAATAACTTAATTTAATATTAATTATAATATTAATTATATTCAAATTTGTCTAAGTGTGAGCTTGTGAAATTCTACCTAAGGAAGATTTGACTCCAAAGGATAATTTGAGGGGGGGGGGGGGGGGGGGGGGGTTTGGAGTCAGTCCCACGTAATATTTTTCTCGAGTAACCCAAATTTAAGTAACAATAGCAGTGGCGGTGGCTTTGCTCAATTTGCAATGCATGAATAGTTGGTTCTAACATGAAAATCTTCGATGATAGAATTCACACTATAATATCATATTTCCCACCCCTTGGAAGCTCACATATGGCATGCAAAATTTTAGGCTACTTATTCACATTTAGGCTTTCTTAGAGACAGCTATCTTATTGCTTTCTATAATGAATTTCTAGTAAAAAAATTTTAATTCAAAATTTTTTTGTACTAAATAGTTGTTTTAGAAAGCAGCAAAATAATTATCCCAAGTGAAACTTTAAACATTAGTAATTTTTGTATCACAATTATTTCAGAAAAAAAAAATCATATTACTAATGAATGAATTTTTATATCACAGTTATTTCAATGAATCAATTTTTATATCACAATTATTTCAAAAATAATAATAATAATAATAATAATAAATTCAATAATTTCAATTTTAGATCAGATATGCTGACCTAAGCTTCTGCTTATTCTATTGCAAGACATTTATTCACTGCAATTGATAAATGAAGTCAATTTGAGTGCCCACTTAGTGCAAAAGTTAGGTCTGTCGCACTCAAACAAGAATTTGAATCTCATAAAGGATTAAAATGACGTAACGTGAAAATAATGCTAGAAGTATTTTTTTTTTTTAATAGAATTTTTTCTGACTTTCTAAAATAAATAAAATTCTCTGCTAACTCTTCAAAATTATAAAACATGTAATTCTCTTTAATGAGCTTTTTCGTTGGAGGGCATTCGTTGGTGGAATTTCATGTAAAAGGAATACTTTAGTGTTATTTGGATGAGTATAAAATACATGCTTGTAACTATTTTTTTTATTTGGTTTGAAGTAAAATGAATGTAGTGTAAAGTCCAAAGATGACGCAGATGGTGATCAAACGTGGCTGTGGCGGGTGGTGGCTTCTACCAGTGGCTAGCTGGCAGTGGCTTTGGTGGTCAAGGGCGGGTGGCAGTGGTGGTGGCCATCGACGGTAGTGACAAGTGGTTGGAGGTAGTCAACGGTGGCAGAGGCTGCTGACAATCGTTGTAGCAAGCCATGGGTGGCTGACAGATGTAGTCGGTGACTGGCGGTGGGGGCTAGCAGTGGTGGCTGATGCTCGGTAAGGGGGGCGGCAAGAGAGGCTTTTTGCAAGGAAAATTATTTTCACTAAAAATTAGAAGAGTTTACTTGACATCCACTTTACTTCAAACCAAACAATCCATCAACTTGAATAAGATGGAAGAAAGAGAGAGAGAGATCAGTACGTAAATATAGCATAAAAATAATATCAATTAGTACTCTCGGATTACTTTTATTTAAATTATTACTTGCATTGTAATTTGTATTTTATTTAAACTATTACTTAAATTATAAATTGTATTTTTCGCTTTCTTCATATTCTCAATTATTTGATTGTGACAAATAGAGAAGGCACTCCATAAATAAATAAAAAAATATAATTTTGATGATTTATTTGCATTTTTTCCTAAATAAAACTCACATAATTGCTAACAACTAAGAATTTTCTACTCAATGGAATTTATTTTGAAATGAATATCATAAATAAAAATAAATAAATCAATTTTTATATCAGATAATTCAAAAAATATATAAAAAAAAAGAAAAAACACAAGCCGTCATTAAATTGATTCTCTATAACTTATGAATGAGGTCATTTTGAATGCAACATAATGCAAAAGTTCGGTCTGTCGCACTCAAACAAGAATTTAAATCTCATAAAGCAGAAGTAAAATGAACTAACCAGAAAAATACATTTCAAAGTTTTTTTTTTCAGGATTTTTCTAAACTGGAATAAATTTTTAAAATTATAAAAGGATGTAATTATTTTTCATTCAATAGCATGAATAGGATGTAATAAATATCTTTTAAAAGTTTTTAATTTCATTTGGAACAATTTTTTTACTGCTTTTTAAATAACTTTTTAGAACAAAAATTTTTTGTTCAATAGTTTTTTTACTAAAAAGTTATTTTAAAAAGTAATAAAAAGCTTTATGCTTCGTTTGGGACGACTTTCTTATTGCTTTTTAAAGCAGCTTTTTAGTATAAAAATTTAAATTTTTGTGCTAAAATGCTACTTTAAAAAGTAGTACAAAAGCCATCCTAAACGAAGCCTTAGCCTTCATTTAAGACAGCTTTCTCAGTACTTTAAAAAGTTATTTTAGATAAAGTAATTTATTAAAATTTAACTAGAAATGAGCTTTCTAATACAAATTTAAAAACAACAAAAAAAATAGTTGTCATAAAGAAATTATAGTTGTGGACTGAAAACATAGTAAGAAACTATCCCAAATAAAATCTTATTATCAAAATATTATATATTTACAAAAGGTATTACCGAACTATTTTCTTTAATATAATAACCAAAAATCTATTAAATTTTTTTTAATCTTAATAATTTGGCATTTATTTGTAATTTTTCTCTTAGATGCAACAAATGGTCAACCAAAACTCTAACATTAAAGCATAACATTTTACTGAAGATCGTTTCATTAATAGTATCACCCATCAATACAACAAAACAAAGAATTTTAGAGAGGAAAAATCTCCATAAATTATATAAATGAATGGAGAAAGCCATTCAATGCGCCAAGGAATACATAGCACAAAGTTAACCACAAAGATAATAGCATGCATCATAGTTCATTAAAGATATTCTATAAATAACTCTTAAAGATAATCATCACAAAAGGTTAGCTTATAAGATAAGCTAGTTTTGATTGATGTCATAGTGAGGTTGTGTGAATAGCACTTCAAGAACTTTAAATGGATAGTTTAAAAAAAAGTAAAGGTTAAGATTTCGTTTGGGACAGCTTTCTTACTGCTTCTTAAAGAGGCTTTCTAGTTTAAATTTTGTACTAGAAAGCTGCTTTAAGAAGCAGTAAGAAAGCCGTCCAAAACGAAGCCTAAAATAGTTTTTTAATACTTAAATTCTTTGAAAGCTACGGAAAATAGTGGCCAAAAGCTCTAACAAGTGAAGCCAAAGCTCTTTTTCTATAATCATTTTAAAAGTCTTAACTTTGTTATTTAACATGTTAAATTTTTTTAATATAATAACAAAAGAAATAAAAGTATTCTTTTTGGAAATAGCAACTTGTTATTAAAAGGAAGAAGTTTCCCTATCATGTTCCTTAAATTATGTTTTGAAGGCATTGATGAGTATGGTTGGTTCAAGGAAGGGGTTCATTCATTTTCTTATTGGGAATACTAGATTGACTTTGATTAATTGTTTAGGCTTTTGAAAACAACAATCACTTGTAAAAGAACATAAAGAGATAGAGGAAAGAATCCTATGAATTTTATATAAGGCAAATGACTCAAAGAAGCTTATTCTTTTGTGAATCATAACATAAATCAACTTGATAAAAAATTTCATATGCTTCAACTAAGAAAATAAAAAATTAGTTGTTCTTTGTTGACTGATTGCATAAATGAAGACACTAATGACTATTATAAATATTAAACTTTCAAGAGTTTCATATTTATATGTGGTAGTCATTTGTGTGGAGTGAGAGTTCCTTTTTTTCTCTCTCTCTTTCCTTTCTAGCAAGATGCTTTCAAGATCAAATTTAAGAGGAATGCATCAGAGAGCAAGTGCAAGTGTCCCCCTAAAATTCTAATATATCTTTATATACAATAATTCTATAATACTGAACATTTTCTATCTGTTTTTCATTTTTTTTAATAATCTTCTACAAAACTTATGGCTTCCAAGTACAAATGAACTCTAACCTTCTATGCTAAATATATAATTACTTGGAGAAATAATAGATATATTGAAATGAATACTTTGTCATAAAATTTGATGAGAATGTCATATAATTTAAACTTAGATCGGTTTGCATGTCTTCTCAGAGACATCATGACTAACGGGAAGCAAATATATAGAACTTTTGATGTAGCACATCAATTATATTATCGTGATGCTACATTTAGATCAAGATTGAGAATCCAAGATGGGACCAAAGGTTATGATAGCCCCATCATAAGATCAAGATCAAAGGTTCAAATCAAGGGATGAAAGAGCATCATCAAAACATGATTAAAAAAAATCTTTTTATAAAATAAATAAAATTGTATTGATGATCAAAGTTTGAAAATTCAAAAATTTTAATTTAAAAATAGAATTTTTGAGCTTTTAGGGAGGACTTTTAATCTTATTTCTATTTTTTTTTTTTAATTAGCAATTGGCCCAGTTTGGAAGGGGAGGGCGTGACCACTCCATCAAGGGCACTAAAATTGAAGTAGGTTCACTCTATTTCCTAATTTGGTTCTCTATTTTTTTATTTTTCCCTCATACCATTTTTAAAATTTTGAAGTGTAGAACCTAATCAAATAGTCTAAATATTGCCATAATGAATGTGAAAAGAAGGGGTGGAGTGAATTTGTTATTTAAAATTTTCTTTAGGATAAAAATATTTTTGAAATTTTTTAAAACTAAAAAAAATAATTTGATCAACCGATGCAAAAGATAATAAACTTAACAACAATTATAATAACGGTGATGATAATTTAATCAACTCAATATAACATCAACCATAGATTTTTCAAAATGCAATTTTTAGGAAAATAAATCACATAAATGTAAAATGCAGAAAATAAAAATTAGAATGAGAACACATGAATTTTATAGTCATTTATTCAAATAATGACTTATGTTCACTCCTCGGAGTACTCCTCTCCAGGTATTGCACTAAACCTTTAGTGACTCTCCTTTAACCCCCACAGCTAAGCGGAGAAGCTTTTACAAAATTTATTCAACCAACCTAGTGCTGCAGAAGATCGTAATCTTTTCACCATCCTTATGAGATAGAGAACTTGGAATCCTTTTTCACCATCCTGGTGAAGGAAGATAACATGAAATTCTTTGTTACCATCCTGGTGAAAACAGAGCACCTCAAATCACTTTCACCTTCCCCAATGGCGAAGTAGCCTAATTCTTTTACAACAAAGAAGTCTTCTTCCCAAAGCTTCCCTCAAGTTAAACCTTGACGCATGGAGGAACTCAAGGGCAAGTTCACTGGAGAAACTGTGTATAGCTCCCTCTCACACTCCTTGAATCACACAAGGATCTTCTCCCTCCTCACAAACTCCACCATTTCTTTCTTAATTTTAAGCTCTCATTTCAAGCTTTCTTTAGAAGAAAGCAACTCAATGAATGTTAAAAAAGACTATTATAAAGTTTTATGAGAAACATTAAATAGAGGGCTTCAAAAAGCTTAAAAATTCAATTCAGTTATCACTGTTTGTATAATATTATTGCAGGATCTTACAGTACAATACCCAAAAGTTGACCTGTTAGTAATATATGATCACCAATTAGTACAATACGATTAGTTCAAATTTTTACTATTTGTTCTATATGATGTATAGTTAGTAGATTACGATCAGTTTAATTTATTCCATTAGTACTATATGATTAATATTTAGTACAGTATGATCAATTCATATTATATTGTATAAATAAATAGTAGTACAATATGATTAGTTTAGCTGAATTGTAGTTCATCCAAGATGATTCTTGGGTTGACCACCTTTCATCTATATCGATCATATGGTATGATCCAATTTGTACAAAATGATCAAAAAATAAAATTTAAGTAGATTCAATTGATTAATCCATATTTAAATTATATAATATTTTAAACATCATACAATATGATTAAGTCATATATTATGAATAAAATAATATTTAAATTCAAATCTTTGCCTAATTTAATGAACGATAAGGCTTCTGACTGTAACATATCATCCAAAATGATCTGGTATTCATACTATATGATTAGTTATATTTTAAAATTATTTTTTCAAATAAATAAAATATTTAATTAATTTTAATAATAATATATTAAAGAGTATGATATATATCATACAGTATAATATACAAAAAATATATTAAAAATGTTTTTTGCTCCCTTTTATCTGTGTACGATCACTAGACTAGTATACACCATAACAAGACTTAACTTAAGAAATAAAAATAAATAAATGAATATTATAGACTCTTTTAACACATCCTATTCTACCTAATCTTGAGCTCTGAATATTCATTAATTGATGTATAATGTACTTGAAATGTTAGTACACACATAAATAAATATACACTACCAATATTAGGAGAAATAAAGAGGAAATCAATAACATTTGTTATCATTAAAATCATAAACTTGAGAGCATGAGTTACAACATTATCCAATGATAAAACTTCAAAAATATTATTTTTTTTATATTAAGATGACTTATGCAGTTAGAGAAATCAGTAGAAGTTTTGTTGCAAGTAAGCATAACACTTCCTTATAAGTTTTTCACTCTACTTGATTATTTTATTATTTAATTTGACATGTATACTTATGTACATTTATGTGGGCTTCCATTATTGACATATTAAAAAAAACTTAACTGTTACTCTACATTATTAGAATAAGCATTTATTACACAGTCTATTGTAAAGCCTTACTTGCCTACATGCACAAATCCATCAAATTTTTGGCGTCATTGTCGGGGAAGTGATTTCCTTATTATAAATTTTAACTATATTATTGAAATAATAAGTACATGTTTGGGCTAAATTATATCTTATAATCCTATTTTTCACATTATTATTTGTATTTATTTGTTGTTGCATATCCACTATTGTATACTTTGTAGATCTAGAAAAGAACCTTTATTATTTGATTTTGAGATAGAAAGGACCCTTTAAAAAATTAACAAAACTAGAAAGTTTTTAAAAATGTATGAATCAATACCAGTAGGGGTGTCAATTTCGGGTCACGGGTCGGGTTCGTGTCTAACCCGAAATGACCCGAAGCTAAACGGGTTGACCCGAACCCGACCCGGTTTTGGATACGGGTTACTATTCAAGACCCGAACCCGACCCGAGTCGGGTTCGGGTCAACCCGGATTGACCCGCTAACCCGGGTAATTTTCATTAATATCTCAAAAAAAATAAAGCATCACACAGTTAAACAAAAAATTGCATGAAAAAATTTTTTATTTATGAATTAGAAGCAATTTGCTAATTACAATATACAAATTATACAAAATATTAAACTAACAAATAAATTAAACAAATAATTACAATTTACAGATAATTCAAACGAATATTACAATTTAAAAAAATTTTGAACTCCTTGACTAGTTGAAGTCTTGTGATTTGTGAAGTTGTGCCTGCCTGCCTGCACTCATGAAGTCCTGGAGATATAAGCTAACTGCAAAAAAGATAAACAATTAAATAGATATAATTTTAAATCCATAAATTAGTTGAAAGCTTGAGTTATTAGCTCAGATTAACCCTTCAAATAATTCATCATTCAATGAAATGTGAGTCAACAATATAATTTTATACGGACTTGCGAATTGAGATATTGCCATCCAAGGCGGCAATTTGTATTTTATACTTAGTATCTGTTTGATTAGCCCTCCAAATGCCACCTGGTTGCAATAACTTTTTTCCCACAAATGACATCACAATAAGTTTAGAAGGGTACTCATCATTGCTACTCAACTTTCAATCATTTCGGAACCAACCAGCAACAACACAGCCAACCAACATCCCTGGGCTTCTTGAAGCACCCAGCAACAACACAGCACCCAGCAACAACACAGCCAACCAAGTAACCAACATCCCTGGGCTTCTTGAAGCACCCAGCAACAACACAGCACCCAGCAACAACACAGCCAACCAAGTTAACAACATCCCTGGGCTTCTTGAAGCACCCAGCAACAACACAGCAAACCCAGCAACCAAAGTATCACAGTTACCCAGCAACCAAAACAACAACACCCTTAACACAAAAAACTCAACAAACTAAATGTTTAAAGATAACCAACACAGCATTTCAAGACATCTGCCCAGAAAAAACAAGACAGAAACCAACCCAGCAAACTTGCAAGGAAGAAAGAACACAGCCAAGTAGCTAACCATCCAGTCTCCTGAACTGTCACAGCCAACCGATCTCCCTGCAAACACAGCCACACAGAAATAACAGCAAACCAAGCTACCCAGGCAATAGGCCTATCAGCCAACCATCCCGAAAATCCACAAAATTTTGAAAGGCAGCAATAACATCAAGACAGCAACCAATCCAACAACAACACCCTAAACACAGCAAACTTAACACCCTAAATGTTTCAAGACAGCAACAACACCAAGACAGCAACAACACAGCAAACCCAACAACCAGAGTATCACAGCTACCCAACAACCAAAACAACAACACCCTAAACTCAAAAAATCAACAACCTAAATGTTTAAAGATAACCAACACAGCATTTCAAGACATCTGCCCAGAAAAAATAAGACAGAAACCAACCCAGCAAACTAGCAAGGAAGCAACAACACAGCCGACCATCTCCCTCTCAAACACAGCCGACCATCTCCCAGTTTCTGCTGTTATTTCTTTGCAGTTTTTACTATTTTTTCAGTTCAGCAAACCATCCCAGCAAACCAAGCATAGAAATAGTTCATTACATCAAATTAAAGAAAAATTAAACAGCAAATTAACTGATGTTCATCCAACTACTGAACTGTCACCAACATCTCCTTCATTGTTGTTCACATCTAAATTTAGGATATCATCAGTTATTGCGTCAATTTCGGGGTCTTTTACTGCTGCAATAATACATGTATTAAAAAATAAATTAGCATATTGAGATCTTAAACAAAAAAACAATAAAATATAAGATGAATGAATAATCACCATGCTCTCCGTATAACCAATCCTTAGCACAAATTAGTGCCTCGACAATATCATGTTTTAATGCACTTCGGTATTGATCTAAAATTCTACCACTATTGCTGAATGCACTTTCAGATGCTACTGTTGTTATTGGAATGCATAGTATATCACGAGCCATTGCTGAAAGACTAGGAAATCTATATTGGTTCCCTTGCCAAAACTTTAAAATGTCTAAATCAATACTGCTATCAATCTTAGGTTCCTCTAGGTAGATGTCTAATTCCGATTTCCTAGGTGTAAAGGCATCCTTCTGGAATGAAGCAAAATCCTGTATATTTTGGATGGGTATTAGAAATAAAAAATGGAAAATAAATGAAATGATAAATATACATATAAAGATCAACAATGAACCTGCAAAAATTTAGACTTAATCTTTGTAGGACACCCTTGTGCAACTGCATTCATTCTTGTACTTTCTCCTATTGGAGGATTCATTCGTGAATTGTAGTTAGCACACAATGAAATTAACTTGAGTTTCAGCTTCCTAAGTTCGGAGTTGGAGTTGCCAGCATACAATTTTTGATAACACCACTCAACAAATGCCATTTTATATCTTGGATCTAGAATCACTGCCACTGCCAAAATATCACTGAATTCTGACCAGTATTTTTCAAATTTGACAATCATTCCAGCAGCCATTTTCTTTAGAGACTGATGGCTACTAAACATAACATTTTTAAGTTCCGCATAAGCTGTTGAAATACAAGGGAAGTATAAATTTGCTGTAGGATATTTAGACCCAGAAATGAGACAAGTTATTTCATAGAAAGGTTCCAAGAACTTGCAAATCTCTTCAGCTTTTTCCCATTCCATAGATGTTGGACAAGTCTTGTAGTTAGAATCAACCAATTCTAAATGTTGAAAAGCACGTTTAAAATAAATAGCACTGTCAAGCATTAAGAAGGTGGAATTCCATCGGGTTGGTACATCCTGACGTAAACCTCGTCTCCCATCCAAGCAACTTTGTGAAGCACAATCAAGAAATTTTTGTTTTCTAGCTTGAGATCCCTTAACATACTTGATGCTCTCTCTTATTTTCCCAGTTGCACTATCAATGTCTTTCAAACCTTCTTGAACTACAAGATTAATGATATGTGCTGTGCAACGTATATGAAAAAAAGCACCCTCCATTATCAAGGCATCACGCAAATTCAAATGATTTTTTAGATAATCTACACAACTATTATTTGCAGAAGCATTATCCAAAGTAATACTAAATAGCTTGTTCTCTATTTTCCATTCAACAAGAAGTAACTGTAACTGCTCAAACAATGAAATTCCATCATGGGGAGGTGGCATGAATGAAAAAGTAATAATTTTCTTTTGCAAATGCCAATCATTATCAATATAATGAGCAGTCAAACAAATAAAACCATCAGTATTTATAGATGTCCAAAGGTCGGATGTTAAACAAATTCTGCTAGTGACTTTAGATAACTGTTCCATTAAATTACACTTCTCCTTAAGGAATAATTTTTTGCAATCATTCCTAGCAGTGTTTCTAGAAATTAATTGCAAGTCACGGCGAAGATATAATAGAACTGCTCGAAGCCCAACCCATTCCACACATTGAAAAGGTAAATCATGCATGATGATAGAAGCAGTAAACAAGTCACGAAATTCAGCATGATCAAACTTGTCATCACACATAGATACTGAAGATTCAGTGTTGGTTTGTAAGATCAACTGTCCTATATCACGCATATTTCTTTTCTTACAATTTTCAAGGTGGCGTCTAAGATTACCGGTTCCATTTTTGCTATCACATAGATAAGTAGTACCACATTTCTTGCATTTACATTTTTGTTTTCCATCACTCGTATTAGGTAACATCTCATAATGGCCCCAAACCACTGAGGTCATTCTTCGTCGTTTCTTAGTAATTGTCGCATCATTACATTGCTCGTTAGTGGGTTCTACAGGTATTTCACAAGTCTGTACTGCTTCATTTTCAGCAAAAGAAGAATTCCCTTGATTGGTATTGGAATTCTCCATCTAACAAAAAAAATTACAAAACATAACTTCAATGCTTAATGGGTTGAAGCTGCACTGAAATTACAGCAGTTACTGCACTAAAATTACAGAAGAAACTACACTGAAATAACAGTAGAAACTGCACAGAAATAACAGTAGAAACTGCACAGAAAAACCGAAACATAGAGCAGGGCTAGTTTGCATAGAACTAACAGGCTAACAGCAGAACTGCATAGAAATAACTGCGAACACAGCCACCAGAAATAACAGCAGAACTTGCACAAAAATACCAGCACATAGAGCTCGACATGGCTCAATCTCATTTGCACAGAATTAACAGCAGTTAGTGAACAGAAATAAACAGCCGAAACTAAACAGAAATGAGATAGCATAGATGATAGAGCTCGACTTGGCTCGTTTCAACCACTTAAGTGCATCACTGAAATAACCTAACAGAAAAACCAGCAGAAACTGAACAAAGAAAACTAGAAAAAGGAACTCAACTTTGCTCGTTTGCACCAAAAATAACAGCAGAAATTGCACAAAAATACCACAACATAGAGCACGACATGGCTCGATCTCGATTGCACAGAATTAACAGCAGTAAGTGAACAGAAAAAAACCGTCGAAACTTAACAGAAATACGATAGCATAGAGCTCGACTTGGCTCGTTTCAACCACATAATGACATAAATGCATCACTGCAATAACCTAACAAAAAAACCAGCAGAAACTGAACAAAGAAAACTACAAAATCGAGCTCGACTTGGCTCATTTGCACCAGAATACGAAAAAACCCTAACCCCAAAAGGAACTTCGCATTTCACAACATGTAGATCAAAGGAAAAGGAGAAGAAAGGAAAGAATATGAGAGATACAAACAGCGAGAGAGGTAAGTGTTCTTGTTGATCCAAAGCAGATGTGCACGATGAACACCACGAAACCAAGGACCAAGATTCTGCCATAGAAGGAGAAGAGAGTAAACCGTCGACAGATCGAGGAGATCTGTAAGAAGAAAACGATATTCGGAAACGATAAACCCTAGACGAAGCAGCGAAGCAGCGAAGCAGCGAAGGAGAGGAGAGCTCGACTTTACGGCGCGTGAATGACGAAACCCTAACTTAAGGCCTTAAGTCGTAATGAATCCCGCGTACGCACGCGTTCCGGCACACGTGTACGCCGCGTAAAATATACCGCGGGTCATTTCGGCGGGTCAAAACGGGTCGTTAGCGGGTTACCGGGTTAACCCGGACCCGACCCGAAATTCCATCCGGGTCACTTTTATGAACCCGAACCCGACCCGTTTTTTGAACGGGTCGTGTCAAACCCAAAAATTCCGGGTCGTGTTCGAGTCGGGTTTTCGGGTCGTGTCAATTATTGACAGCCCTAAATACCAGATTAAGATAAATCTTGATATCTTATGGATTATCCTAACCCTATAGCAGCTGGATTATCAATGTATTAATAGCCATACTATCCAAGCTAATAAAGTTGAATTTAAACATGCTATAATTTAGATGGTTCAAGATTTTTAATTTGGAAAAACTCTTGTTGAATATCCCAATTTACACTTAGTTTCCTAAAAATCATTGTAATATTTAAAAATAATAGTATCAATACTAATGTTATTAGGTTGGAGGATCCATCCTTATTTTAATTGATCAAATAATATTTGGGGTAATAATCAATAGAAATTAGGTTAAATTAATCAAGGAGGAATTTGGTGTAATCCTCAGCAACATATTATTAATCATATACCTTCTTATCCTCTAGGATTTAATAAAAAATAATTAGTTTAGAAATATAAATCACTTTTAGAAGAGATAGTGATGTAGTCAAGTACTCAATTGTACAGTCAAGCTGCTTCTATTAAAAATTTAGAAACTTAATTAGGCTAATGTACAATTTTAGTTAGTAGTATGCCTCTTGGATCATTACCTAGTAATATTGAAGTTAATCCAAATGACAATGGCTGAATGTAATAAATTTAGCACTTACGGGAGATAACACACTTATGTCCATATTTATTTTTATTGTGATGTTAAAGTGGTGCATTAAGCACAAGTTAACCATATCATTCGCTTAATTTCATATATATCACATGTTTTTTTAGCATTCATATGAAAAAGCATGTGTTATTAACTATAGTTCTAAATTGCTTAAATTTACATTTGATTTAATTCCCCTTAAGCTTACATTGCTACATTATCTTCCATTAACATCTATACTTTTTTATTATTTATTTAAAAAAATGATAATTAAAAATTATATAAAATTTGGATAATAATAAAACCCTATATTATAGTTAAAATGAACAATGCATTATAATTTATAGATTGGAAAAATTAATTATTAACTAACTTAGATCATTTAAGCTATTGATATAACTTGAGTTTATAAGTTTTGCTATTATACATTGACCTTAGAATTAAAATATTAATAATTAAGGTTAAAAGAATAGATATGTGTAGCTTAAAATTGGAAATCATAGTAACTTGAATTTGGAACTAGTAATCTTAATAAATTCTTATATTAAAATAAATAAGATTGCAAGAGGATATAGGCAAAACTAATATTTAAAATTATTAATTATGTACTCCACAAAAAAAGAGAAAAGAAAAGAAATAGGAAAAGAGTTCTAAAATGAAAGAAAAGAAGATGAGTGCATTCAAAAATTGGCATTAAATAAAAGCTTAAATTCTCAATTCAACAGTATACTTAAATTTATAAAGGATAAGATTTGAAAACTAGTATAAATGATGGCAAACTATTGAAATTTTATTTTTAGACAAACACTTCTAATCTTTAAGCTACCTTATTCATTTTAATGTTTAATAGTCAATACTTATATTTATAACATATAAATTCAAAATGAGTAATAATAAGGGTGATAGATTAGGATAGTTATTAAGAACTTTTTAAAATAGAATTATAACTTTGTTCAATTTGATTACTTATAAACAATGATGTAATATCCTACATTTAAACTATCAAATTTTACTTTGATTATCAAATTAATAAAAAATATGCATATTTATTTATTTGCATGAGGACAAATAAGAGTTTAAATTTGGAAGAATTTCATAAATGTAATTTATGTATTATTTATTATGTTTGAAGTTTAGGAAAAATGTGTTATTTTATCTATATTTATAAAGGAAAAATTCAAAAAGAAGAAAAATATAAAGGAACAAGCATCTTCATAGGAAACACCGCTATCACACTCCATTCAACACCATCGAAGTGACATTTTTTGGACATTTCAGCATTGTACTCTCTATTTGCATGTGTTGTAGTGGTATCATAGTTAGCACCCCAGCGGTTGAGGTGCCACTATGTTAAAAAATCATCTTGGCGGTGCTAGTTCTCGAGAAAATGAATGCCCTAACACCACAAATTTCAATAACTCAACGCCATTTTGTCTACTCGGGCACCGTAGCACTCCAATTTCTACAACATTAGGGCACGACAGTTATAACTTTCAGGGGACATGTCACTAAAGTGAAATGATAGATATGTTCACTTGCTAACTATTCCGCATCATCAAGAACCGTGATAGAGCAAACTTTTTAGCTCTAAGGCTCTAGTTCACTTTCGAGCACCATAGCACCACACTTTATGCATTGTAGTGCTAAACATCTTTTTTGTATTTTCTATAAATAAATGTTTTATTTTATTTATGAGAGAGTTTCGTCACTAGTGTAAAACTTAGTACTTTTCAATGTGCTTCTCTAGTACCCTCTTAGAGTAAAATCTAAAGAAGGCTACAGAAGTACGTACAAGATTTAATCTATTAGAGTGTTTAGCCTATTTTTATTGAAGTAAATTTATCAGTGAAGGAAGGTGTGTTGAGGAGATACTTTGATCATATCTATTGGTAAAGTTCTACTATTTTTCTTATATTTTAATTCTTTTATGAATACAATGAAAATGAGTTGACTTGTCATTTATTCTATGTATGGCTAGATCTCATATTTTGGATTAATGATGTAAATAACATAGTAAGTACTAATGAAGACCCTTATTTAAAATTTTTATGTTCTCAACTATCCACTAATTTTCTTTTAATGTACATAGTGTCCATGCATATAGCTTAAATCTAGTATGATATATAGCCTTGATAAAAAAATGTAATAAAAATAAATAATATTGAGATAGAATGTTGGCATACCAAGATATATGATATTTGAATATTCTCAATTCTAAAGGAGATGTTATAACTATAGGAGGTTTGTAGATATCCTTTTCACCCTTATAAGCTCGATAGAGATCTAGGGATACACATACTCTGAAGCACATCTATAATTAATAATCTCATTAGGAAAAATATGATATTTGCAATCATCAATCCAAAACATTTTATTAAATATGGTATGAACTATTCTATTATTTGGTGGGAACTCCAAAAATATATATTTTTTATTTTACTAGGATAACTTATGCATTTAGAATAAGCAGTAGTAGTTTTGTTGCAAGTAAGCATAACACTTCCTCATGCATTTTACACTCTACATTATCACTTTATTACTTTAATCAGGATGTATATTTACGCACATTTTAGTGAGATTCCATTATTGACCTATCAAGAAAAACATAAGCATTACTCAATATTTATAGAATAAGCATTTATTGCACATTCTATAACAATGCCTTGATTGCCTACATGCCTAAGTCCACCTCATCAGGTTAGTGCAATAAATACATCTTGTTATATTTTGAATGGAGTGAACATAAAACCCTAACTAAATAAAACCACCTACAAGTTTTTGAAAAGAAAAAATACATAATATGTTACATTTATATTTTTTTAGGTGTATGTGCATTTCATTAAAATTAAAAAAAAAAACTAATCTAGGAAATTTAATGTTAAATATAATGAATTATATCCTTGGGTTGTACCTCCATTAAAAATTTATAGGATATTTAATAAAAAAATCACAAACACTCAATACATATTACCATTAATGAGTTTGATATTGTTATCTTGATAAAAAAATTAAAAGGTGCTTAAATAATTAAAAGGAGAATAAGATGGCATGCTTAGCATTAAAATTTAGGCTTTTAGGATAGATACATCACCCACGGGACAATGCCTAAGTTTTGACCTCATTTTTATGTGAGGTCAAAACATCAAATGAAATTCAATCATAATTATAAATCACATTCAAAATCCAAAACCCTAATATTCAAAACCAATTTTTTGGAAAAATTCAAATCCTTCAAAATCCTATCAAATAACCTTGAATTTATGATCATTCAGTTGCATATTTATTAGGCATGTCCCTAGGGTCAACCATATCAATTTTGAAGCATTTCAAGCCTCCTAGAATGCAAAACTAAATGCATTTTCAAAGCCTATAAAACCTTTAAATATTTACAACCTATATCATTGAACCTTGCATCTTATAGAAATCACCTTGAAGAACTCCCCAAAATCATTGGTCATGGATGTAATCATTGTCATTATGCATTCAACCAGCATTGACCATTGGTGGACTATGGTTGATTAAGATTGACCATGAATCCCCAAAAGTCCAAAACTTCTAAAAAAGTTGAATTTTCCTTAAAATTTCACATAGCCCGGTCAAACCAAGAAACGAAATCTCTTCCAACACATCTTATATATGAAATGGAGTGGATTGAATCAAGCCCCAAGCCATGGTTAACTTAGGTTGACCAAAATGCCCCAAAAGCCTTTGAAGTTGCATTTCATGCATGACAACCCTAACAAACCTTGGAAACTATCCCAATATGTTCTAAATTCTATTTGGAATGAGTTGGACCTCACTTTGATTAGTGGTCAAACTTGCTTGACCAAGTCATTCATAATATACCTAACAAGCCTTGAAACTTCAAAAAATTAAATTTAAATTATTGTGATCAAATAAACCATTCTAATCACCCAAAATTTACTCCATTGGATGCCTTGAATGAGTCCAAGACATGGGTGAGCCAATTCATGGTGAGTTAACTTGCTCAGCTCACCTAAATTGGTTAAATTTATCACATTCACACATTAAAAATACAAATTTTACATCCATGAAAACAAATCCTCATAAATTCATGAAAATAGCCTCTTGAAGTTCTCTTTGACCCATCTTAGGTGGCTTGACCAATTTTGACCAGTCAACATGTTCAATTCCTCAAAAATTGCTTAAAATGGTAAAATTTACCAAAATTTAAAATATCACCACACCAACCTATGTGGCCTGATTAAATGGGTTCTAGAAGCTTCCCAATAACCTCTTAATTTAATTTTAAGCTTTGGTTTAATCCATATCAACCTCATGTTGTCACATGTGCATAAACGGCCAAAAATCACTTTCACATCATTTTATCCTTTGCCCAACCACTCTCTTGTCGAGTGGACTATCCTCCAACTACTCCCTAGTTAATGATAACCCTTGGTTTCAAAGGAGGACTTAGAATAGTGTCAAAGGAGATAAAACCCTCATTCCACACTTTTTCACTCACAACTCTCAATCCACAACCTTCCAAGCCCTCATTCTTCTTTCTCTAAGCTTCAAACAAATACATAAGCTTCTCTATAGGCATTCCAAACCTTTCATAGCTCAAAAATATGCATTTGAGAGGAGAGAGATAATAAAGAGAGAAAGTAATAATTCTCAAACAACTTTCAATCCCTTAGTCTTCATGTCTTAGAGCCTATAAAAAAGTTGTACAGGACATCTGCAGGAGTCCATAGAGCCCAAAATACAAGGATTTCACAATCTGGATTAAGGTATTTTCCTAAATATGTTTTAAACTTATCTCTAAAAGTGCTTTCTAAAAAGTACTTTTCAATGCAATCAAACACTTCCTTACACTTCATCTTAGTATAAGGAAGTTCCTTTTATAATTTTATTGAATTTGGATGAGTATTTAAGAAGTTATAAGCAAAGTTTTAGTTAAAAAGTTTAAATACCTTAAATAATTTCAAAAAGTGCTCAAAACTTCAAAAAATCACCAGAAATCTTCTTTTTTTTTCAAATATGACATTTTTTAGCTTAAATGGAACCATCTTGAGCACATTTTTTATTTTAAAATTAATTTCAAATGGTTTGTACTTGTGGGGTGTGAGTAATTCATGTTTGAATAAAAATTTATTTGTCTTAATCACTCATTATTTCCAATTGAGCTCAAAATTGGGCAGGGTATACTAGGGTGTGTTTGCTATATACCATAATTTTCCTGGGCCTTCTTGAGCACTGAATTTTGGTGAATTAAAATTTTAATGTTTTGCATCATATTTTAACTCAAAACTTTGGAAATTTATAAGGCACACATCGCTTAAAATGTGGTCTTAATTTTTGCGTCGTTTGTGTGTATTAGTGTAAGGGTTAGAATGCTTGTAATTCCACCCCAATTGAACTAGTAAAAAACCAAAATTAAATCCCTAAAGCTGGAGATGTATTTACCTTTAGAGATTAATTTTCAAACCTAGGGAGATCTTGATGAGTTCAAATTTGGTGGGTTTGAAGTACATGTTCTAGTAAACATGTGTTTTATATTTTATTGGAGTTTATTTGGTTAGCAAATTAGTGAACCCAAGATTGACATATATAATTGACCTAAAAATTTTTAAAATTCAAAATAAATCCAAATTAAATCTAGAAATATAAATTAAGTGATAAGTTTTTAAAATTATGGGATTAACAAGTGAAAATTAAAAGACTCTTGATATTCAATCAAAATAAAAAATAATTTAAATATAAACAGAGAAATAATTAATTAAATTAAATGATTAAAAATACTAAATTTTCAGAATAATTATAAACACTTTTAATCCTCCCTAGGAGTCAACTCTGACATTTGGGGAAGAGTTCATCATGTTCAGAGTTGATTTGGTAAAAAAAAAAAAAAAAAAAACCCTCTCTAATTAAACAATTGAATAATTCATTAAAAATCATAAATAATTGTAAAAAACTCCAAATTACACAAACTCAAAGGCATTGGACCCATGCTTTAATCTATTATTTATAAACATATAAAAATCTGAAAAGTTATTGTAAATAAAAAAAATATATATTTGATTAAATTTAATTTATTAAAATGTGTTGAACTTGTAAAAATCATAACTAATTGTAGAAAACTCTAAATTTTACAAACTAAAAAGCGTTGGTCTCCTTTCTAAGTGTAATATTTATGAAAAATATAAATCTCTAAAATTTAAAGTAAATAAAATATTTAAGATTTAGTTAAACACCCTTTTTATTAAATAATTAAAAAATTATAAATTCTATAAAATTTAAAAAAATTATAATTTAATAAACTTAATGAATTAAGGTAGATAAATAATAATCACACTTCACACTCTATCAATAAAGTTTTTAGACTAAACAACCTCACATTACGAGGCTATGTGACTTAAGGACTTGGTTCTCATGCTTTTTATGACAAATCCATAAATGAGTTATAAATATTTTAAATCAGTAATATATAAATTAAATTACTTAAAAATCATCAACCACCCATCAAACTTAAATAAATAGATAATTTTTGAATATGTTGGGCTTATGAGGCTATTAACTTAGCCTAACCAATAAAATACATAGACATTAAAGGTTTTCATACACCTTACTTGACTCCTTTTAGGAAAGCAACTATGTGTAGGATTGAAAGCTCCAAATGGCTAACCAAAATATCTTAAACAACCAATCAACAATCAACTTCAATAATTAAAATATATCTAAAATAAATCTCAAAACATTTAAAAACTTTAAAACTAAAACTAAATTTTTCTTAGTCAACAAATAAATTCAACCCTTAGAAAATTTCAAATAATAATAAATACAAGAACATATCCAAATGACAAGGCCTATCACAAACACTATAGATTTCTTACTAGGATAACAAATTCTAGTTCAAGGGTAGGCCATTGTTCTTCTACATAAGCTTTTCTCTGTTATGTGGATTGATGTGGATTTGTATGTGAATGAGAGCTAGTAGTTATGATTTAATATAACGAATTTTGTTATGCTTATGCTGTAATCTTCATGCCATGTTGCTTATGATGTGATCTGTGCTGGGCATTTAGATTTTCTTAGTATATGAAAAATCTAAATATTTATTGCTAATCAGATGTTCTGTAGGTGGTCATACTTATGCAGGGCCATAAAAAAGTGCTAAAATTAATCATAATTTAAAAAAAAAATTAATGCAAGAGTTTTTTATAGCTTAGTCCCATAATAATTAAAAGCATAGCCAAGCTACAAGTTGCTCAAAAATGAGCAAAGTGAATGTGATTGTGATTATATTTTCTTTACTATTTGCATATTCAAATGCTTCATTATTATATAGGGAGTTTAAGTTATTTTAATTTTTAAAAAAATGTATTTTTCTTTTAATAAGAGTTGTGAAAGTCTATAAAATAAGGTATTTTTTCAAAAGATTAGAGGTCTAAAGAGGACATAACATTATTTAATGGAGAGTTTTTTTCATTTAAAAACTCTAAGGGGTGAACGCACAATGAGCCCAAGAAAAAAACCAAGTTGAAGAAAAAGAAATGAAGACTGAAATAAAAATAACTTATTTTAAAAGACTTACAACACTTTATAGGTGTAGAATCCATGTTATTGTTAGTGGAGCATGACCACCTTTACTTTTAACAGACCCTTAGTTATATATTAAGTGATACTTACCACATGGACTTTTGATACTCATATTATTTTAAATTGATATGTTTATATTATTTGTGTAGTAGAAATAACATTTTTTTCATAAGTTTCTTTTTGCATGTGCTTGTACTTGGATTTTGATCAGGCTCCTATTGACCTTATTTTAATGTGAGGTTGATTGTCCAAAACTAAGACCAAAATTTAAAATCTCTCATCCTTATCTCAATCATTGAAATCTAAGGAAATACTTGTCAGTTGGAAGATTCATCATTTCTAGGATGTAATTAACCATAGAGGCTTGCCTTTAAGGGATATATGTAATTCCAGATTAAAATATTCACATATGGTAGGGAAAAAATCACTAGGAAAGTAGCCAATTTTTCAAAACCCATTTTTATATTTGAATACTTTTGCAGAAAATTAGTATCACCTTTTAAGGTGATATGACATAATCATTATTTTATTTTATAATAAAAATAAAAAAAATTTCAAACTGCACTTTTTTCTTTCAAATTTTAAATTTCAAACTGCACTTTTATCCTATAATAATATTTATATCCTTCGAGATAGTATGTTATTATTCTATCTATATTTGGTCATAAATGTGAACAATTTTCAAAATCTTATTTTAAATCTTAATCCGTATTGGATATTAATTTTATCTCTTGAGATAGTATGCTATTTTGAATATTGTATTCGATCACAAAAATAAAGACACCTCGAATCTATGTGGGCATTTTTAAATTTTATTTTTCCACAGGAATTTTCTAGTGACTGCACTAGGGATTTAACTCTCTCTCCATCTTTAAAAATGGTAGAAATTTTATTACATCTATAATTAAAACTACCTTCCTTCTATTGGTCCCTCTATCTATTTCATTCTTGGGTGAGCAAGACCAACATCCAAAAGAAAAGAAAAATAATAATTAAGAGAGGCTAGTTAGAGAATATTCATTAGAAATGAGGCTTTAACATCTCACCCCAAGTTAATTGGTGGAATAAGAGAGTTAAGCCAATTCCCCTATTCCATGTCAATTTCATAAACCTTGTGTTGGGTGAAGGTCCAACATATTGAGTTCTAAAATTTGAAGGAAAATCATTAAAATCCAAAAATTTAAATTCTATTACAAAATAATAAAGAAGATGAAATAGCTCTTAGACTTTATTGTTAAATGTTATGCCACATGTTCTTGTAGCTTAACATACACAATAAAATCCTAAGTTCACAAAATTACAAATGGTTTTCATACCTTATCACTAAATGTTAAGTAATGTTTTGCATGACTTAACAAATATGATAATGATCAAAATCATTAATAGCTTCAAAATTCTTTTTCAAGATTCAACTAATTCAAATAATCTCTCTTTTAATTATAAAAAATAAATAAATGGTTGGAAAACTCATCTTCTCACTAGATAGAGATATGATTGTGTTGACCACATTTATGTATGAGGTCGCTAGAACCTACTTAGGTTTGTTCATAGTGACTTAATGATTGGAAGATGTTCACTTGTTAATCATGTAGGTCCCAGTCAAAATCAAATCCAACTCCAATTTTAAATTCAATCCCCTGTCCCATTTTCAACCAACTTTGAATCAATCTTCAAATCATATCCAATTAATCTCAATCATTCATTTAATTTTAACTGATGTGGATATATAATTCAAACTCAACCATTCAAGTCAAAAATCTAAAACCAAATCCAAGATTCCAAACCATGTCCCAAGGTTAAGGACCCAACTCTTGAAACCCTTTATGGGTGGTTTTTGTACCACCTTTAAACCTAGTCAAAAGACCCCTAATTTAGGGTCTATAAATTATAATTTTTTAGATATGTATTTAAGATCAACTCACCAAATTTGAGCTCACTCTTAGATCCCTAGCCCCAGAAACATAATTAGTTTCCAAAGGTTATAGAACCTTCAAATATTTATAGCCTATGCCACTCGACTAGCCACATTGTCAAATTTGATCTTTGAACTCTCTCTAAAGCTTATAACCATATCCATGACATTTTTTATGACTTGTTGATCAATAATCCACACTTTGTTGGACCCATCTTGGCCCAGAGTTGACTAGGGGTCAAAATGACCAAAATATCCTTTAAGGGGATTTTTTTGTCTTTTCCCCAAAATTCAATATGGCCTAGTAATATCAAACCTAAACACCTATTCCAATGAATCCTAAACATCATTGGGAATACATTGTACCTAAACCCACCCTTTGGTTTGATATGGTTGACTAAGTCAACCATGGTTGATCAAAGTGCCCCTTAAGGGTTTAAATACCCATTTCAAACTAAATGAACTCCCTTTGACTTGAGACCACTTCCAGGAGTTCATATGATCAATTTGAACTCAATGAGCCTAACCCTTGACTTTATGTCAACTTGGTTGACCAAGTCAACCAAATTTGACCAAACATGTATATACCTTCATCTCTTTTAAACCTCTTGACCAAGGCTTTTCATAACCAACTCCAACCTATGGGATGACCCATTAGGTCCTTAGGGAAGCCCCCTTGAGATCCTAAGGCTTTAGGTCCACTTGGTTTATCCATTTGGCTTAACCCAAGTGTCCAAAGAGGGTCTCTTATGAGCCAAATCTCAACTCTAGTCAAATAAAATCAAACCAATGGTTGCATTGGGTCCTCCATAACCCCATACTTCTACCCTAGTTATCCCACCCCTTGGGTCGACTCAGGTTGGGAATTTGGCTAACCCAAAGTGGTAAAAACCACTATGGGTTGAGCCATTTCTCAACCTAGGCTCTACCAAGCCAAGCCAACACTCCCATTGGTTAGCCCTAGGGTTAACACACCTACTCTAGCTAGCCAAACCCTTAGTTTGACTTGTGTCAACCCTTAAGCTAGCTCAAAGTGTCCAAAGCCACTTTAAACTGTGCCATCTTCCACATCAAACCCAACTAGACCCAATTAACACTTACATTAAATTCCCCATGACCTAATGTATCTTCCCCATTAACCGCACCACCTGGTTTGACCCAAGTCACACCCAAGTTGACCCAAACTATATAAGTTTGTGTCAACCTGAGCCATTTCTAGTAATTGGGCTCCCCCTCCCCAACTTGCTCTCCCATTGAGTTCATCAAACCTCCAGTAAGCTTTCCACAGATGCCTGACCAAGTTTGCAGCTTTCAGTAGTAGGAGTAAGCAGATTGGAGCTATGGTGGTCCCCTTCATCTTGGGGCTTATCCAAATCCTTCTAAAGCCTGGGTTCTCTTGCCTTGAGCTCACAAGATCTTGGGGATGTCTCCCCTTATAGTTGGCAGCCATCCAATGGCCTTCTCGATTTATCCCGGCCATCTAAGGCCGCAGGGGTCATTTGAATAGGGCAGCTCAATCTAGCTAGCCTCATTCATTCCTTGTGTTTCAAAATCAATCCCTAGAGCTCTCTTAGAAATTCTATAGCATTCCCTAGCATCCTAGCCATCTCCAACTATCATCTTGAGCAAACTTTGGTGAGAGCTCTTCGCCCTTCACTTGAACTCCTGCCTCTAGTCGGGACGTCTGAAGGAGAAGTCTTTCTCTTCATCCCCTCAATCTTCCTGATAGAAAAAACCATTCATTGGGGCTTTCTATACGGTGAGATTGTCTTCCCGTGCTCTTAGTTAGGTAGTGTCATTCAAGCATGAAGCAGACCATCAACTCATCAAAATATGACCATTAGATTTACAGTTTGTGGTGTCCTGATCCTTCCCATAAAGTTTGATGCTAGCATGATTGCTTAAATAACACATGTGAAGCTCAACTGCTTCAGGAAATAGTGGGAGGTTGAAGATGTAATCGTGACCATTGATCAGGATCATTATCCCTTATTTGATCCCATAGTTTTGAAACCAACTTAATTGCATCTATCTGATTGATAATCCAATGGATGAGATTAATCCCATGGTTACACAGTCAGCGCCTGGTTGCCCAATTAGAGTGTGCCAGCGTGTAAAAGTGCTGCTGACTATGTAATTTTAGGTTTAAAATTTCCATAACTCATGATAAACTTTAAAAATTAATATCTCCTCACACACTTTGCTGATTTTAGAGTTTTTAGGTTCATTGGAAAGGTCATGAGGAGACCTATCAAAGCCTTATGTTTCTATGTCCTAATTCTACATGTTTGTTGCTTATTTTAGTAATGGTACTTATAATATTTTTTGCATCTATATTTAATTGTGTATCCAATTGGCTTGGAACTTTGGGAGATCAATTTTGGGCATGTCTATAACATGTCTTAAATTTCTCCCACCTTTTTGAATTGACTAAGGGATATGTTGAGTTAATTCGAGCTTAAGGGCCATGGTTTGACCCTTATTTTCAAATCAATAAATACACCTATCTAATTAGATATAGGAATTTGTTGTTTTTGTATTGATTATGCTTAGAATAGGGAGTTTAGATCTAGTGATTGTACCCCCCTTCCTTGCCTTAAGAAGTGAGCTAGGATTTCTTTAAGGCAACATAGTGGTTACCTTTGATGGTTTGGTTAAGCACCTTAGGGATTTAAATTAGGCCCAAATTTTATGGCCTTGGGCCTTGCAGTTAGGTGAACTCATGGCCCAAGTTTCACTGGAATTGGTGCCCATTTGGTCCACCAATAGGGAACCCAAATTTAGCCCATAGATTCGATGTAGAACCTTAATTGATTCATAATTAATTCATATAAAATCATAAAAATTCATATAATGTCTCTAATTTCTTATTATTAAACCCTTAATCCATGAAAAAACAAAACCCTATGATAAGGCCTTTAATTTAATATTAATTTAATTTATTCAAAAAATAAATAATTAATTAGATTAATTAACTAAAAAATTTTTAAAATTCCAAAAAAGTTCCAAAACACTTGAAAACATTCACTTAGGTCATTTTTTACCTTAGGGGGTGATTTTAAGTAGTTTGGGAATGATTTGGATTAAAATCAAAAAATCCCTTTTAATTAAGAAATTTTAAAAATCCTAAAAATATCCCAACTTTAAAAAATCACCATTAATTCTAGAAATATCCACTTAATAAAACTTAATGTTAATCAATTCCAATTAAAATCTAGTATTTTTTAAAATGTCAAACCTCCAAAATTAAATCAAAGTCAAAAGGTCAACTTTCTGGTCAACCCCTAGTTCAAAATGAGGTCAAAACTTTGAACTTAATGTAGAAAATTCTAAATTCAGCAAACTTAGAGTCTAATTACACATCTTAAGTTCTAATATTTAGAAAAATTATTCAAATTCCCAAAATCATTTCAATTCTAAAAGCTAAATTTTATCTCTTAAATTAATGTAATTCCATGAATTCTAAAATTTCTAAAATTCTAGAAAATTTTAATTTAATCATCCAAATTAGTAATTAATAGACTTAACCAAAATTTATCAACCTTTAATCCTCAATCAATTAAATGAACTTAATTAAAACTGATTACTACTAATTAACTCGGGTTTACGAGATTATTAGCTTAGCCCTAAGAAATATGAAATAAACTTCATGGCCCAGGTGAGCAACAAAGGCAATAACAATTAAAAATTAAAACATACCTAAAGAAATCTTTAATGCACAAATATTTACACTCCAACATAAATTTCCCTTTTGACCTTTAATAAACTGAAACACTATATAACATGAACAAATTGCCCAGTTTATGACATACCCAAGCCACACAACCTACCTCACACACTTTAGATGGTTTGATATGACAACAAACTCTAGTCTAAGCTAGGCTAATGTTTACTTTTTACTATTGTGTGCTAGGTTTTTCAAGTTTTCATTGAATGTTACGTTTAATTGATGTGAGTGTTTACCTACTTTAACTGTAATCTTCAAATTGATGTGATGGAAAATATTTTATCCTTAGGTTAGGAATGATCTAGTTGTCACTAAGCATTCTATAGGTGGCCATGCTCGTACAGGGCTAAAATCAAGGAAGCAAAGTTTATGATTTAAATGACATATCTTTATGCAGGTGCTAAATAATTCCTAAGTCCATCTTGAAATCAAAAGAGCATGGCCAAGTGTGACTGCTCAATGCATATATATATATATATATATATATATATATATATATATATATATATATATATATTATATATATATATATATATATATATATATATATATATATATATATATATATATATATATATATATATATAACTGCTTGGGATGTATTTTAATTTATATTGCTTATGATAACTTTACAGGGAGTCTAGATTTTTATTTTAAATTTTAATGTAATTTGATTAAGTCTTGAGTTGTGAAAGTGAGTCTTTGAGTTGGGATACAAATATCTAACTTGGAGTCCGAAGAAAAGGAAACAACCCCTTAGGGGAAGGTTTCCCTCCATTTAGACATCTAAACTTAGGATGATTTTCAATATCTTATGGGAAAAGAAAACATCCCTATAAGGGAGAGCTTTTTTTTATTTGGATATCTAGACATGGAGGATTCAAGGAGTTCAAAGAAGGATGAAGATGTGAAGATTTGAAGTATCACACTCAAAGTCACTTATGCCCATCCTTGGATTAGAATCTGGGTTGATTGTTAGTGGTACCCATCCACTTTTAATTTCTATAAATTTTGGGTTATAATAAATAGATAATTTGTCTATGGACATTTAATTAATTAATTAATTTGATTTATTGATTTGATTGATTTACTTTGCTTGCGCATATGATTGTCTATTTTTCTTAATATTTTTGGAGATTTGTATGTCATCTTTTATTTTTAGCCTGGACATACGGAGGCAGTTGAGGACACTTATAAAAACTTTTTATACTCAAATTTAAATAAAATTTTGTTAAGATAATATAAAAACTCTAATGATCTAAGAAGTAAGCCCGGGACAACCGAAAGTCAGCATAAGCATATTTTTACTTCTCTTCCTTATTAGGCACCTCCCCACCTATAATTTCTAGTAGGCCACCTGACCTATTAGGATGCAGTCTTATTAAGGGGATGTTGCACAATATCTAAGAAAAGAAAAACTATTTTTAAGTCCTTTTATAATTATTACATATCATTTTATATATTTCATCAAGTCAATCAGCATGCATTACATTAAAAACTAATTAAATGTATCTAAAATTTTAATTATATTTGATTCAAGCATTCTCAACCGGCATAAGCCAAAGGACTAATTAGGATCTACTCTAGACATCAGTCCCAACTCTAAAAAACCATAACAATAATATCCTTACCACTCCTTCATAAAAATGATCATGGATTTTAATCGACTAGGTGGTTAGCTGGCTCCCCAATCCAAACCAGGATAAGTCCAGATTTTACATTGCATTAGCTAGGTTCGGATCACTAATGCCCAGTACCCAATTTAGATTTAGGTTATAGGGTAGGTTTAGACCATAAGACCTCACTTTTTAGAAATATAATCTCAATTTTCTAATAAAATAATCAACTCAAATTAAAGATCCTCTCAATCTAAAACTTATATTTTGAAATATGCATGATACTAGTGATTATGCTACGTGAATTATTTTAGGGCAAATAATTGATAAAAAGTTTCATGTTATATATTATGCTAGAAAAACATTAAATGCAATCCAAATTAATTATGACATAACTAAAAATATAATTATTATCCATAATATTTACCTTTGAAAAGTTTAAAACTTATTTAATTGGCATTAAAGTTATTATATATATTTACCAATCTACTATCAAATATATGGTAACAAATAAAGATGCAAAGCCTATATTGGTGAGGTGGATTCTCTTGGTATAAGAGTTTGATATATAAATCTTAGATAGTAAAGGAATATAAAATCAGGTTGGTGGTCACTTTTTTAGACTAGAACAAAAAAAGCCCTACAAATAATGAGTGTAACATTAATGAGTTTTGTTTATATTAAAAGTTGTTTGAATTGCATTCATTATGTTTGCCTTAGTATGTTAACATTATGAACTACATTATGAGTGGAGTTATTCCCATTGACATGGCATACACCCAAAGACATAAATTTATATATGATTACAAATTGTACATTTGGGATGAGCCATATTTATTTAGAAATCTACAAAAAAACAAACCATCAGAGTTGTATCCTTGAAAATGAGATTGAACCTATTATTAGACATTGTCATTATTCAAATATGGTAGAAATTTTTGAGGATTTAGAACTACTTCTATGATCATACAATCTATATTCTATTAGGTCACTTTGTTTAAGATTGTAAATAATTATGTTAATAAATCTAATAAGTATTAAAGGGTAGGGAATATTTCAAAAACATATAAAATTCTTTTGAACTATATATTAGAAGTTGAGATATTTAAAGTTTGGGGACAAATCTTAATGGGCTTTTTCATTCATTCATTTTGCAACCAATATATTTTGATAGAAATTGATTATGTCTTCAAATGGATTCAAGGAGTAGTAACACTCAAAACTGATGCCCAGGTTGTGATAAAATTTTAAAGAAAAAATATATTTTCTAGATTTAGGGTACCTAGGATAAATTTTATTGATGTGGGGAGTCACTTTTGTAATATGAGAGTGATATTTTTAAACTTGAAATATTTAATTAAACACAGGGCATCAACTCCTTATCATCCCTAGACTATTGGTCAAGCCGAAATTAGCAATATGGAGATAAAGAGGATTTTTAAAAAATTGTAATTATAAATAGGAAGGATTGGGCATTGAGATTGGATGATGCACTTTGGATTTATAGGACTGCATTAAAGACCCCAATTAGAATGTCACCTTTCAGGTTGATCTTTAGAAAAGCTTATCATTTACCCTTAGAGTTAGAATATAAGCCTTATTGGGTCGTAAAAGAATTAAACTACAATATTAAAAATGCTGAGAAGAAAAAGTTGATACAATTGAATGAGTTGGAGAAATTTAGAATTGATAATTATGAAAATGACAAGTTATGTAAAGAGAAAATAAAAAATGGCATGAACATAAGCTCATTATGAAGGAATTTGAGCTCAAATAGGAAGGAATTCTATATAATTCAAGAATAAAATTATTTCTTGGGAAGTTAAAGTCCAGGTAGTTAGGACCATTCACTACTGTAGATTATTAAAAATAAAGTAGAATCTTAAAGGTGTTGGACAAGTAAGCCATTTGTCTCATGTGTACACTCTTAATCATAAGGTCAGGATTATTCAACATGTCTTGAGAACCTCAATCATTCCCAAAGCTTGTGATCATATAAATTTGACTCCTCTTTTGTCCACTGTTACATACTTGATAATGTTTAAAACTCCTTTTGATGAAGCCCAACTTATCATGGATGACATTTTCAAACTTTCTGATATTGAACTTCCTCAAAATATGAGGAAGAAAAATATAGCCTTAGAATACTTAGTTGCCTATGTTTTAGAGAAAAAACTACAACTTAATCCATCCTGATCCACCCACTGAACTTTCTATTTTCTTTATTAATGTCTCTTTTGAGACACTTTTTGGTTGGGATCAAAGTTCTGAGAGAGAAGATTCAGAGGGAGAATTAGCTCCAGCTCCAGCACCTGTATCTGTACCAAGACCCAACCAGAATTTCAATCAAAAAATGGTTCATCATTTTGAAAAACTGGAAACTCATTTTGATCAATGTTTTGATCAAATTTAGAATTACCTGAACCAGCAAGATGCTAGATACACCGAGGACATGGGTTGGATTTGAGGGCAATTCGACTCAGTAAACACTAAAGTAGCTACGATCAGTAATTACTTTACAATGTTCAACCCTCAACCATCTCCAGACAAAGGCCCCTCTAGTTTTCAATATTACTTCTATGTTGTACCTGCTAATGAGACTTTTTGTACTAGTTTTTGAGATGTTTTATTTATTTGTGATTTCATGTGTTTCTTCATGTTGTGATTGGTTCAGTTTTTAGCAATTTGTATTTGTGATATGTGTTTTGAATGAAATGATGGAATATTGTTTTGACATGTACTGCAATTACTCTTCTTGAAATGTTTATGTTTTTAGAGAAAAATCATTTATGGTTGATCTCTAGAATGAATTTTTGAATTATTTTACTCTACAAATTAATTTTCTTATAAAATTTAATCATTCAAAATTTAAATTAAAATTATGAATGGGTATAGATTAGGAGATCAATTTCATGTTTTTATAAATAAGTATTACTTAGCTATAATTGTTGCAAAATAGATATCTTATTTTTTTATTTCTTTTTCAATGCGTTTATTTTTGTTAATTATTGGAATTTGAATTAAGATTTATTTATATTGGAAAGACTAAAAAAGTAAAAAGATGCACAAAGCGTGCCAAATTAAAAAGATGTGCAATGTTCACCAAAGTAAATAAGAGGCACAAAATTAGTTCAAATAGAAAAGATTCTTAAATGTGCAACAAACAATTGAAAAGATGTGCAATGTCATCAATTAAAAAACTCATACTATCATTTCCTGTATCATTCTATCTCTTATACAAATTCATATAATCGACAATAATCTTCACTATTAAATTTGAAACAAATTAATCTTTATTTTGTCATTTTTGTAATAATTATTTTTATTTAATTTGTCTAGAATGAACATGAACATGTTTAACTTTTCATATCTTAGTTGTTCTTTGATTTAAAATTTAAAATTTTCTTGTTAGCATTAGGAAGTTAATGTTATATTTACAATTACTTTAAAATCTTCTTCTTCATCAACTTCTTTGATTTATTCATAGAAACTCTTCATTTCAAGATGTACTTACTTCTTTATTATTGTTAAAAAGGGGAGTCATTAGTTATTGTTTGATGTTTTGATTATTGATGCATTGGTTGTTTAATGCATGTTATTTGATTTTTATAGTTGTATATGTTTGTTCATGATATTTTTGTATTTGTGTATGTTTTGTTCGTTCATGTTATCGTGTTATTTTTGTTGTGTGTTATGTCTATATGTTTGTTTCTGATATTTTTATTTAAGTTTTTTTTTTTTTTTTTTGAACCCCTTATTTTAAATTGGGCATTCATTTAGAGGGAGCTTAGGAGAAAATTTTCCTTAAGTGTTAACTCAAACAATAATTATTTTATCATCATTAAAAAAGGGGGAGATTGTTACAATTTTTTTTCAAAACTATGTTTTTATATCATGCGAGTTTTTATGATACCAAAATATTATTGTGTTGATTACTGTTTCTTCTAACACATATTGGAAAAATCTTATTTGTGTTGTTTGTCTGTACTAATATTTCAAGAAAATCATATTCCAGACTGATGAAGACTTCAAGACAGATTAGATTATGGTTTCTTATAATTGAAGTCTATATTTTTCTAATTTTTTAGTCTGAGAAAGTGTTATTGTAATTGGGTAATCGTGCTTGCACACACTAGGGGAGTAAGTTAAAACTTTTATTTTTAGAACTAATTATATTGTATGATTCTTGAATTATACTAGACGATTTGACCTTAGTATTCCTCTTGAAAGAAGTCAATCGAATCATACCTTGGAAATTTTGTTTGTATTGTTCGTATTATACAAAGTTGGATTCGTACAGATGACGTCCATAGTACGGAATAGATATATACCAGTTCATGCCAAACAAACTCATCATTTTTTGAACTGATCGTACTGTATGAAATTAGTTTCATATAGACGACGTCCAGAGTATAAAATTGATGCGTACTAGTTTGTCCCATAAGAATAGGTAAATTTTTTGAATTATTCATATTGTATAAAATTATATTCATACAGACAACATCCAGTGTACAAAATGGGCTTGTCAATATTCGCACCATACAAAGCATGATTTATTTTAACTAGTTTGTACTGTATGATATAGGGTTCATACAGATGACGCTAGAGTACGAAATGGGTTCGTACATTATCGTACCAGATGAACTTTTTCATTTTTTTAATTATTTATGAAGTATAATGTCAGTTCATACATATGAATGATAGAGTACAAAATCAATTCATACAGGATCATATAAGGATTTTTTGAACTGTTCGTACATACGAAGTACGATCCAAGTACATCCAACTTGAAAATTTCAATTTTCTACACAATTTTTTCTTATCCTTTCTTTATAAGGGTCCTAAAAACTAACTTTCCATGAGCTTTCTACAAATTTTTATTTTAGAGTAAGAGTGAAAGTGTTTTAGGAGAGTGATTCGAAGTGAGGATAGAGAAATCTTGTAAGTAGAATTTGTGAAGAGTTCACAAGGTTGCCCAAAGATGAGGGTCTATTTATAGTTTCATCAAATCTCTGTCCTACTTCTTTGAAGACTCTTGAGAGAAGATATTTGGAGAAGATCTAGTACTTTGCCATCACTAGGAGGGTGTGAAAGGATGTCGATACTATGCTGTCACCAGGAGATTGTGAAAGGACACCGATACGCTGCCATCACCAAGTGGATGAGAAAGGAAGTCAGTTCTCTTCCATCACTAGGAGGGTGAGAAAGGACAACGATATGCCACACCAAGGTTTGGTGGAAGAGAGGTTATTATAAGGGCTTCTCTGCTTTGCTATGGGAGCAAAATGAGAGTCACTTTGGTATAGTGCAATACCTAAAGTGAGAGTTTTCAAGGAGTGGACGTAGGTCTAGTTAGACCAAACCACTGTAAAATTTAGTATTTCTTTATCTTTACTTTGTACCACTTTTTTCTGCACATTTACTTTTTGTGGTTAAAAAAATTATTTTGAGAAAATGTATCATTGTGCATAAAATCATAAATCAGTTTTCTAAATTACCAAGAATTTTTAAATTACCAATTCACCCCCCCCACCCCCTCTTTGTTAGCCTTGGGATAAATTTGTAGGTCTAACAACCTATTTAAATGATCTAAGGAATAACATATGTAGGTTATGCCACCCCGATCTTATTTACACTCTATGCATGCAAGTTGGAGTCTTAACAAATCCAGGGGAGAAGCAACTTTTTTCTATTGCTACTCTCACCAAGAATAAAATCCAATCATTTAAGATTTCTTCTATGGAATCTCGGGAGAGTTCAATCCTGCCAACCTAGCCCAACCAACCTAAAGTGAGAGCTCTTTTAGTTTCAAGAGATTAACTTAATCTCAATACCCAAATGCAATAAGTCTTTAAGAGATTGAAATATAGAATAGGTGGCTTAGTGTAGGGGGTCTACCATATGATGGATTATTCAATGGATCAATAAGGCAGATAGTTCCAATAAATGGTTTATTTTAACCCGTCATTTGGTTGGAATGTTTGGGAATTGCCAACTAAACTCTGGCTCTAATAGGACATTTTGCTCAGAGGCACCTACCTATTAATCCTACTATATGGCAGTAGCAATGGAAGCAATAACTGAAGTAGTAGAGGTGGTACGTAGGAGAAGAGGAAGTGGAGGATGAGGAGTAAAAGATCATGTGTGTGTGTGTGTGTGTGTGTGTGTGTGTGTGTGTGTGTAAAAGATCATGTGTGAGCATAGAATGAGAGGCTTCTATCAATGTTCTACTCTTTTAAGTTTATATTTGTTGTGTATATAATAAGAGGCTTCAATCAATATTATTTTCCTTTTTTCTATCACTCCATTCTATTAAGGTATTTTGTTGTAAAGAAGTTGTGCCCTATTCCTAACCCTTACAAATATTTTTAAATTTCTCATTCTTAGTTTTGTCTCCATAATCATTGTGGATTGTAAATAGTAGACAATTAGTTTATTTTATTCCATATAGAAAATATTTTAAACTCAGTGAAGGGGTTACTCTTATATGATAAGAATCTTACTCATGTACAATTATAATACCATAAGATTCACCTCTTACTTATTATACTAATAAGGGAAAAATAAATTCATGTGTAAGATTTCTAATGGTCTACATGAGACTTTTTTTAATCAATTAAAATGATGTCCAAACCTATTTTCCAAGCTAACAAACATCATATAAATGATCATTAGTGAATTATAGATTAGGTATACCTCTAACTTAATCTAAGAGATAATTCCTAAGTTTTCTCATCTTAATGTGACATAATCTCCTATACCATAACTAAGACTCATATAGATTTTTTTTCAAACAACAAACTTCCATAAACTCACTTAAACTATCAATGTTTAAGCATATAAATATTATTCATCCTAAAACCTTCCAATATAGTTTTCATATTAAAAAACATTGAGCATGTGTTTGAGAGAAATTTTATATCAAACACTTTATCATTTAGTAGATAAACTTATAAATAAGACCATCAACTTATTTTTCAGTAATAATGAAATCAATCTTATTAAACTTACGAATCCAAATTATCTTCCTCACCACATTGTCAGTAAGAGTTACTTTACCGCCACTTTGGGGCTCGAGTGCTATAAATTTTGATTTAATTACAATCATGTTAAGTTTTTTTTTTTTTTTGGGTATTTAGAAGTGACTGGGTACAAAAACAAATCATGGTCTATCTAATTTTTTAAGGTTAGAGTTTATACAATGTAAACACAATAAAGATTGATGAAAATTTAGGTGATACATGGATTTGTTAAGAACAACTATAAATTTTTCCAATATTCTTGGTAAGGTTTAAGGTCACCAAACAACAACCTCAATAATTCTAGGTCTAGTTCCAACCCAAGCATGGATAACCACTCAAGATGGGATTCTTCATGGGAATTGTTGGGGAAAAATGCAATTATGATTTTTCATGAAAAAAACAACATAAACTATCACATTCAAAATAGAAAAAAAAAAATACACAAAATAAATGAACATTTAGTCACCAGTGTTAATGCTTAGAAAGATCACCAAATCTTTTCCTTGATCGACAACCAGGCCTAAGTCACTTCAAAATTCAATCTAATACCACTCTTCAATCGTTCTAACTTTTCAGTCATAGAGAATAACATCTTTTATAATTGTTTATGAAGAACACTATTCAAAACATAAAGAGGGGGAGTAATTAAGGTGGTTAGCCCCATGGTAACTAATGTAGCTAACTACCATGGTCAGGCTCTCCTTTATGGAATATTAGATTGACCAGCTCCCTCCCTCATTGGACTTCAAGCTTTGGCCTCAACTTTTTAATCTTATCCTCCAGTTATTTATCCATATTATTGCTAGTGTCATCTTGATTATAGGTTCATACACTCCTTTTCAATTTATTCATTATCTGCAATTGTATGTGTTAGTTCTAATTTCTATAGCAAGTATATTAGTTCAAAAATTAATATATTAATGACTGAATCAAGTCATCAAAACATCTTAAATGAGTTAAAGCTCATGGGACCAACAATGGTTAACAATCCAATATCACTATTAATGATCGCTAAATGAAAAAAAAAAGGGTTATTCATGGAATGCTTCGCATCAAGTCCCCATATGAAATGGTGGATATTAAGTATTACTTGTTTACCTCTATTAATGTATTCAATAAAAGATAGTTTATTCTCATTCATGCTCGTATAATGTTTATTTTAGAATTATGTATTTATGCATTATTTGTACCATATACTTAGTTGATGTAATCGCTAATTGTAGCCCATATAGATTCAAAAATATTATGCACAAAACTTTCCCAATTTAGCCCCCGCAAGCACATATGTACCAATTTTATTGGATAAATCATGTAAGGGTTTTAAGTGTGTTGTTGTTTTGTGCTCTCTTTATTTCAATGCTCGTGGATTGACTCCATATCACTATGAATCAACGCCCTCTAGTTATGTTGTATTATTTATGGGATTGGAATCTCGATAGGAGTTGCATTTGTTATATCTCTATAAAAGTTGATTTACATGTTTATGATGATTTTGCTGCCTTAACTTAGCTCGACTTATTGACTATGGGTTTTTAATAAAATTGAATATTTTGTTTAGAAGATCATTTAATTTTATATTTATGAATGTTATATTCAAATCTTTATTTCATAAATTTTATCATTTTAAATATAACATATATAAATGATTTATTAAAAAGGATTCTGCACTAGTCGTTCTAAAATAGACTGGACTATAACGCACGGACTGTGAAGAGCTGAGGTTCGCTAGGCCAATTCAGAGCGCACGTACGAGCAGTGCGATCTCATCGCCGGAGCTCAAGATAGAACATTCGCCACCAGCAATCGGAAATGCGACCGGCAACCACTGAGCTCAATTGTCCAATGGCAAGTTTCTGTTCTACAGATCTGAACTCTCCATTACATTACTAATATCTCGGCCTTAGGGAAACCCCTAACGCTGAAAATGTCAATAAAGGGTGAATCTTTCATGGTTCACCGTTAAAAATATTCTAGGTCTTTGTCTATTTGTTCCTTCTCCACTGCCAAAAAGCATTGATTCCTGTATGTAAACTCCAGCATAAGCGCACCATCTCGCCTTTCCCTCAGTTCTCCCTTTTCTGTTTTATTAGCAGCTACATGGCTCATGCATGGTTGCGTCTCTGTAATGCTGATAGATTCCCTGATCGAAAAAATAAAGCTCCTTTGCTTTCCTCCCATCTTTGTCTTACCTTATTGGGGTTGTCCCTTTCTCCTTTTTACCCCGTTGTTTATATTACCAAGCCTTTTCTAGCTACAGCCTGTACGTGGTGAGTGCTGGTAGGATTCGAATTCATGAGTTTTTATTCGTATTCCAGCATCCATGTTTTTGTATAAATGGAGGCCTCTTGGTTGCTGTTTGTTGCAGGAGAGCCAGCGGCTGAACAAGGTGAGGTTTTGAGATATAGCTGCTGCTATTAACAGTTGAAGATGAGTTATGGAAGCAGCTCACTTGGTTCTGGTTTGCATCATTTGATACCTTCTTGTGTTTCATAAGTTGTGTCAATTTATTAATATTCTTGTAATGGTTTATAGTTCCTGTTAATGTTCTGTTGTTGAAGTTATTGAGTGGGAATGCAGGGAGTAGGACTAATAGGAGGGCTTTTGAATTCGGGAGGACACATGTTGTCAAACCCAAGGGGAGACACCAGGCCACTATTGTCTGGCTCCATGGTCTTGGGGATAACGGGGGAAGGTATAGTTTATTACACTTAATGGTTGTTTAATTGGTTGGAATTTCCTAAAGTAGTAGTCTTAGGCTTCATTTGGGACGGCTTTTTTGCTGCTTCTTGAAGCAGCTTTCAAGTACAAAAATTTCAAACTTTTGTACTAAAAATTTGTTTTAAGAAGCAGTAAAAAAGCCGTCCCAAATGATGCCTTACTCTCTTTGTTGTCTTGATTGCTGATAATTATAGATGAGTTTGAGAAACATTTAAATCTGTTCTTCACGAAGGTCTCTCTTCTTGATTTTGAAGTGGAGTGCATACTTTATATTTCATTTTGCAGGAATTTTAAGCTTGCTTATTCTTAGAAATATTAGTGATTGTACTTCATACTTCATAAGATGAAAAAAAAATTATTACAGGAGTGCTTGTTGTCTTTATTAACGTTCCAAACTATTAACTATTTAAAATGGCTAATGGCATGAGTTTTGTCATCACATGCATGTAAAAAACGTAGTCACCATATGGTGTCTATGAGAGTATAGGAGATTTTCTTTTATATGACTGTGCTTACTACTTTATTCTCTACTTTTTCCAAAATGATTGCCATGTTTTTGTTCTTTTAGGTATTCCTAGTATTACTTTTCTTAAATTGATTAAGAGCTTATTATATTTGTTTTTCCTTAGCTTGTTTGTTTGCATGTTAATAGGGGAAGATTCTTTTCTATTGTAAAACAGTGAATGGAATAACTGAATAAGGTGGGGAATGGCAGTGCTATTGTATAAGTTGATGATTAGCCATGTTATTCTATTTACGGATCATTTTTCTGTCCATTAGACATTTCATTCTTCTTGATGTTATTTGAGAGAACTTCCTAACCGCCGAACATAATAGAATAAAGTTAATGTTGCTTTCACTCGGCCTTGTTCTTTACTTGATGGCTTTGTCTAGGACATTCAAGAATAATGAGCAGGCCTAAAGTCTTATTTGGGACCACTGCTTACTATGTTGGTATGGCAATATATTCATTTTACTTTCTTTGTACTTTTCCTAGGTTTTTACAACAGAGTAAGAGTAGTAATCAACATAAAATAATTTCTAGTTGTCTACTATTGTCTTTTGTCCAATTATTTTTAGCTTTGTTGATATAATCAAACATGATTCCCTACATCAATAAGTTTAACATTCTGCATTTTTTGGTTGTTTGCTCGAGGCATATATTTATATATAATGTACATTTAGATCTTAAAGAACTTTTCTTTTATGTTCACGATGAAGTCATTTGTTTTTCGTAACCATGCAGACTATTAGATAATACTACGTACGGTGTCATCATTTGTCATGCAAAATTTGGTTATGGTGGTTAGTTTTTTCTTCAAAAGAAACCCTTACTATTCACTTTGTTTATTTTCATCAACTATAATAAAAATATTTATATACAATGTTTTCCCTTTTGTGATAGAAGTTTTACATTTCTGATTGAACTAGTGTGATTGATAGTCAGTAATCTATATGCCTTTGAATTTTGATAAATTTGATGGATATTTAACCTTTTTCCATGTTTTAATTGCTTTGTCTTTAACATGAGCATAGCAGGACTACTATTCTGTAGTACCAAGAACATGAAAAGAGGACCAACCATAGTTGCTTGCAGTGTAGTTGCCATATTTCGAAGTGTGAACTAATTTGATACTTCTTTCGTAAGCTTGTCAAAATTATTACTAGATTACTTGAAATGAAATAAAACATTCTCATACTATTTTATAAAGAGCTAATTGTGTTTCTTAACTTTTAGTGGTAAATTTAATGTTGCCTTCAGCCATTTTGGTTTGTAACCATTCTTAGAATATACTAACACCCTGTTTTTAGGCTCTTTATGAAAAAATTTCAACTCTATCTTTGTAATACTTCATATATGTCTCTGTTGACTGCTCTTAATGATTTTGAAGTAACAATAAGCTGACATTCTTCTTGTTGTATTTTCTTTCCAGCTGGTCCCAGCTCTTGGAAACACTTCCTCTTCCTAATGTAAGCGATATTGCTGTAAATTGAATTTGCATTCATTTTTTGAATTGTCTAGGAAACTATTTTTCGTCTTATTTGTATGTATGTGCAGATTAAATGGATATGTCCAACAGCACCTACCCGACCTGTTGCAGCTTTTGGAGGATTCCCTTGCACTGCGTGTGAGCACGCTTATTAATGCCTCTACCTCATGTTTTTTGCTTCTGAACAACTTATTTGAACGCTTGTATTAGAAATGCATTAGCTATTTTTGAGTTCAGCCCTATTTTTTAGCTAGTCTAGTGCTTTTTTGGATGTTGAGCATAATTCATATTTTGTTGTATCCATTATTAGGGTTTGATGTTGGAGAATTTTCGGAGAATGGTCCTGATGATATAGAGGGAATGGATGCTTCAGCAACACATGTTGCAAACCTTCTGTCAGCTGAGCCAGCCGGCAGTAAGTTTCAAACAGAAGCAAATAATGCTTGTTGGTTACTTTTGATCTTTTAAATTAGATATTTAAGGTTTGTTTTGGTTGGGTTCCGTGCGTTAGGATTATTTGTTGGATGCTTAACTTCAAGCTAAGCTATAGCTTAATTTGGTTAAGCTCATCAAATTGTATGCACATTAGATAAGCCTGGTTAACTTTTGTCTGGCTTATCTCAGCTTTGAGCGTAGGCTAGGACAAGCTTATTAGCTACCACAAAGAAGGTTATTTATATTTGTTAATCTATGGTGAATTAAACTAATTTATTATCTTTTTCATTTTAATCCTTAATTAGCTTAATTATCCGTTACAAAAACCTAATTAATATTCCTGATTAATATCATGATCAATTATTAACACCTAATTAGTTAACTTAATTAATCTATTAGTTGTTAAATTAGTTTTAATCATCATTATTTTTAGCTAATTTCCATTATTATTTCCCGATTAACTTAATTAGTTAGGATAATTTAATTTTGTAATCATTCATTCCTACTTTGTAAGTTAAATTAATATCCAATTTATTGACTAATTAGTACAACAAATTAAGGTAGTACCACAGATTATTTTTGTGGCATACAAAATGGGTACATATCCTTGATTAATTAAAGCTCTTAAGCTTTTAGCTTTCCAAGCCAAGTTAATATGTTTTGGGCCTAAATCAAACAACTCTGTCAGAGTAACTTAAGAGGCAATTCTCTGAGGAAGAAAAAATTATGAAAGCATTGATTTTTTCCTAAAATATATTACCTTTACGATGCATTTTGTGATTTCTCCGACATTCAGAATGATAACTAATTTCTGGATTTATTTTGTCATTCATGTAGTTCAACTTGGTATTGGTGGTTTCAGTATGGGAGCTTCAACTGCCCTTTACTCTGCAGTCTGCTGTGCTCACGGGAGATTTGGAAGTGGAAATCCATACCCAATTAACCTCAGTGTAGTGGTTGGTCTAAGTGGTTGGCTTCCATGCTCCAGGTCTGCCTAATAGAATTATTAATGCCATGGATTTTCTTCCTTCTCCTAATGCATCTAAGAGCTCATTTAGTTGCTTCCAGATGGAAAATATATTTTAGAAAGTTGTGATGTTTTTCACACATTTTTAGTGTAAATTTAAAATTCATACTTTTAAGAGATTTTGAAGGTGTTTGACAACTTTAAAATTCATATTGATTACTAATTACGTCCAATCAAATGATCAAATCTAAAAAATATATAATTTAAATATATTTTCTAGCTTCAAGCAATCAGTTGTGCTCTAAATCAAGTTTGCACCTCTACATTTTCTTAGGAACTTGAAGAATAAAGTTGAAAGTTCTCAAGATTCTACTAGAAGGGCTGCGTCCTTGCCACTTTTGCTTTGCCATGGAAAAGGTATCGTTTTATCTGAAGCATAATATTTTTGTTTTGATATATTTGTTAAAACTGGAGATAGGAAATAGGAGAGAAGAATTTATTTGATTCAAATTATAAGAGAACTACATATTTATATGTGCTAAATAATTTTAATTACTGGTCCTAAAGTTAAAGAAGAATTATTGCAAAATTAATGGGAGATAAATAAGGAAGATGAGAACTACTGGATTATTGAGATAAACAATTATCTTGCAATTGATTTAATTAGAGCATACGGATTGTGTGAACTGCAAATGATGGTATTTTTATAAAATTTTCACTATCTCAAGTTGGGAATAAATGTTGTTCATTTCTAATTGAGAATAAATGTTGATCATTCATAGCTTGGAGGTTAGATTATCAGATTATGATTGATCAAGAGCTTTGATCACAATATTTTATATCTGAAGTCTTGTTGGAGTGTACCGTATCTGAATAATCCCTTGTTCATTTTTTTCTTTTATGAAATATCTGTTAATTTCCATATGATTAGTTCTATCATAGGGGACTAGATCTTTGGCAATGTCGATTGTAGCTTGGTTGTCACATCATAACCATTGGTTCGATAATGTGGATTCTTAGGATTTCCAATAATCCTATAAGCCACACTTATTTAGAAATTTCAGGAGTCATTACCCTAAATTCAGCTTCAGATCACTTCTAGCAATCACTGCCAATTTTTTACTACAATTGACAAGATTTTCCATACGAATGAACAATGGCCAGATGTGAATATTCGACCAGTTGATCCCAGCCGAATTAGCATCAATAAATATTTTTATTATCCTATATGTTTTCTTTTTGAAAAATAGACCTTAGTTATGATTTTTAAATACCTTAATATCTAGTGAACAGCAAGTTTTTTTCTTAATAGGTGTATTCATAAATTAGCTAATCAGATTGAGAGAGTAACAAATGTCAAGATGAGTATGATAGAGATAAATAAACTATCTAACTAGATGTTGATATCTTGTTAACTTGGAGAGCCACCATTTGATCCTATTTTGTTGATAGGTGTTAGACCGGTCCAGTGGACCGGTCCAGCCGGTCCAGGCGGGACCGACCGAGTCGCGAAACAGGCGATTTGTTCGCCTGGGCGGAGGCCGCGCGCACCGCTTGCCTTGCGGGAGCCGAATAGGAAGCTTTTTTGGGAAATTAAGAGGGGAATTTGAATGTAGGGACTGTTTAGGGATTTCCTTTTGATTTGTATGCATTAAATAGCTGTTTTTCCTAGGGTTTCGGCATCTTGAATTTGGCTGAAATTTGAGATCTCTTAGATTTAGGTTTTCTTTGGGCTCTAGCGGCGTCTAGAGATTTGGGAGAGTTCGATCCTCCTCTCGAATTGAGGATCAATTGTATCTTTTCTATTCTGTTGCATCTATTAGTAAAATACAAGTCTTTTCTCCACGGTTTTCTCTCCGATTTGCTATTTTTCCACTGTTTTGTGGCTGATTTCTGCTGTGGACAGCACTAAAACTGCAGCAGTTTACTGATTTTGGCTAGGAACACTTATGAATACAAGTGTTTCTTATCAAATTGGTATCAGAGCATCGTTCTGGGACCATCGACGGCTGAAATCCTGAAATTTCAGTGGGTTTTTTGGCATTCGGAGGAAGATTTCCTGTAACTCGTAGAAAGAAATGGCCGGAAAGAAGATCGAAGTCCTAGAAGGCGAATTTGGCCAATTAAAATCAGATTTGGAGGAAAAATTCCTTGAAATCACCGCAAATAATGAAAGGTTAGATGGGAAGTTCACGGCCATGGAAGAGATGATGAAGAAATTACTGGAGATGAAGACTAATCCGACGGCGTCGGAAGCAAGAGAGACTATTGGCGACCATGGCGTAGGAGGAAATCCGAACCCGCTTCGGGGGAGGAGGAATCCGGCAGTAGAGATCCTTGAGGGAGAGGACGACATGCCACCTCTAGAGCCACTTTCTAAAGAGGAGATGAGCATGGGAAATGATCGAAGAGGTGCTGATTTTGGCGGTAGAAGAGAGGAATTCCAGCGTCGAGGTGTGGAATTTGAAGGTAGGAGAGGGGAATACGACGAAAGTGCTGATTTTGGCGGTAGAAGAGAGGAATTCCAGCGTCGAGGTGCTGAATTTCAGCGTCGAGGTGCGGAATTTGAAGGTAGGAGAGGGGAATACGACGAAAGTGCAGATTTTGGCGGAAGAAGAGAGGAATTTCAGCGTCGAGGTGCTGATTTTGAAAGGGGAAGAGGGGAATATGACGACGGATTCAGATAACATCATCGGAGGGAGGACCGGGACACTTGGGGAGCACTTCCTCTTCGAGGAATGGGAGGTTATGGAGAGTACCGGGGTAACGGAAGGGATCCGAAGGTGAGGAAGTTGAAGATGCCCATCTTTGAGGGTGAAGATGGCCATGGTTGGATATACAAGATGGAGCGTTACTTTGCAGTCAACGGGTTGACAGATGATGAGAAGCTGACGGCGGCAGGATTGTGTCTGGAAGGGAAGGCGTTGGCATGGTATCAGTGGCGTGACAGGAGGGAGCCCATCCGGAACTGGAGAGAGTTCAAGGATTGCTTATTAGAGCGTTTCCAATCCGACGGGGAAGGAGACTTCTATGAGCAATTCTTTGCCTTGACTCAAGAAGGGACTGTGGCAGATTATCGGGATCGGCTTGAGTACTTGGCTAGCAGATTGGATCACATTTCAGAGTCAGCCTTAGAAGGGAACTTCATGAAGGGGCTGAAACTAGAGATCCGAACAGCAGTCAGGGTACTGGAGCCGAGGAACCTGGGAAAGGCTATGGAGCTGGCGCAGTTGGTAGAAGATCAGAAGAAAGCAGAAAGAGGGGCTCGAGGAAACTGCTCAGGAGGCTCTTACAGGACGACGACCACTCTTCTAGCACCTAAGGTGTCTGCATCAGGCAACAGTAATGAGACCACCCGGGAGAAGCCAGTAGGAGGGAGTGGGGAAAATTTCAAGAGGCTGACAGAGAAGGAGATGCAGGATAAGAGGACAAAGGGGTTGTGCTTCAGATGTGATGAGAAGTACATGCCAGGGCATAGGTGCAAGGACCGAACTCTTCAGGTTCTCCTTATCTGTGAAGATGAGGAAGACGAGGAAGACGAGGAGGGAGGTGGGAGCATATTTGGAGAGGAGGAGAAGTTGCACCTGGATGTGGCAGAAGTCTCTCTGAACTCTGTAGTGGGATTCACTCCGAGTCACACTATGAAAGTGAAAGGGGAGATAGCTGACCGTGAGGTGGTGGTGCTAATTGATAGTGGGGCTACCCACAATTTCATTTCCACTCAGGTTGTTGACCAATTGGGAGTGAAGTTGGTGGACACTGGTTGCTATGGAGTGATGATAGGTACAGGGAAGGTGGAGAAAGGCCAGGGGATCTGTAAAGGAGTGGTGTTGACCATCCAAGGGATTCAAGTAAGAGAGGACTTTCTTCCACTAGAGTTAGGAAGCACTGATGTCATCCTGGGGATGAAGTGGTTGCAAACCTTGGGGGAAACCAAGGACAATTGGGGAGCACTCACAATGGAATTAATGGTGGATGAGAGAAGGGTGGTCATAAGGGGAGATGCAGGGCTATCCAAAGCCATCACATCACTTAAGACCATGGTTAGGGACATACAAGTGGTGGGGGAAGATTATGTGGTGGGACTACACAGGTTGGAGGCGATCAGTTTGGAGGAGGGAGGGAATGTTTCTCGTTCCGTGCAGCCCTTGGTTCCGCAATACAGTAAGGATTTTCAGTCACCTCAAGGATGGCCACCTCCCCGGAACACGAATATCTCCACCTTGAGGACAAGGTGGATTTTCGGGAGGGGAGTATTGTTAGACCGGTCCAGCCGGTCCAGGCGGGACCGACCGAGTCGAGAAACAGGCGATTTGTTCGCCTGGGCGGAGGCCGCGCGCACCGCTTGCCTTGCGGGAGCCGAATAGGAAGCTTTTTTTTGGGGAAATTAAGAGGGGAATTTGAATGTAGGGACTGTTTAGGGATTTCCTTTTGATTTGTATGCATTAAATAGTTGTTTTTCCTAGGGTTTCGGCATCTTGAATTTGGCTGAAATTTGAGATCTCTTAGATTTAGGTTTTCTTTGGGCTCTAGCGGCGTCTAGAGATTTGGGAGAGTTCGATCCTCCTCTCGAATTGAGGATCAATTGTATCTTTTCTATTCTGTTGCATCTATTAGTAAAATACAAGTCTTTTCTCTACGGTTTTCTCTCCGATTTGCTATTTTTCCACTGTTTTGTGGCTGATTTCTGCTGTGGACAGCACTAAAACTGCAGCAGTTTACTGATTTTGGCTAGGAACACTTGTGAATACAAGTGTTTCCTATCAATAGGATTCATAGGAATATTGGTTGGTTTGTATTCCATCGTTCTAATTATTTTTAAAATATCTACAGTATATTTTTATTGAGAAGGGTATATTTTTCATTGGTATTGTGATTTCCATACTCAAATTTATAAGGACTCTTATATCTTTAATTTCAATTCTTTTTGCTAAGATTCCTTTTGTCTTCCTCATCCTTGCCAGTTATGATAATATTATTAACATAAATAATCATTATAGTGATTTGACCGGCAAGTGATTTCCTTAAAAATAAGGTGTGATTAACCTGCCCTTGAGTGTTTCTTTACAATCAATACCATAAGTATGGGTAAATCCTTTTTACATCTAATTTAGTTTTATACCTTTCAGTCCTGATAGATATAATATTTGAAATTAGTGCAAAAGTTACTTGTTAGTCAATCAATATTTAATGTCAATGTATCTATAGTTTTATAATTTTGTATCCTTTTATCAATCAATATTTAGAGCTAAACAGAGGATGCCTAGACAGAGTTAATGATCGCTATTAGTGCAACGGTTTCTTGATATTCAATGTCAATGTCATAAGTTTGAACTTAAGCATGGACTTAAAAATATTGCAAAATAAGCATGCTTTGATTAATGGAATGATAAAAGTGAAAAAATATTTTTCTCGGCCATTGCAGAAGAAAATAATGTTAAATTCACCCTTTTTTTTTTACTTTTTATTTGGAAAAAAATTTGATTGTAAAGCACGTAAAATAGTGCTGTATGAACTCTGATTAAAATTTAAAAAGCTACCCAACTCAAAAGAAAATAATGTTATAGTCACCATTTTATTTCTATTTTTTATTTGGAAAAGAATTGAATGTAAAGGACATAAAATAGTGCTGCATGAACTCTTATTAAAAGGCTACCCAACCCGAAAGAAAATACATGATAATTGATAAATAAAAATTCGTCTTCCAAGCAATATAAAAAACCATCCATAAGAGTATTGTTCACAGCGGGAACTCTAAACTAGATTAGAGAAATACTAATAAAAGAGAGGAACTATCATTGAAATAATCAAGTTTTTCAGTTAAAGAACATGAGACATCCATTCAACCACGATTCTGACTTCTGAGACTAACATGTAAATTATCATCCATAAAATGAGATCAATTCGTGTACTTATTTTGGAACTTATTTTGATATTTTTGGATCAAATGCTGCCTACATTAAATTTATGCTTAGGCCTTCAATATTTCCAAAAGAAAAACAAAGAAACAATTTCGCTGATAAGTCTACTGATGGGTTGACAATAAATTCTTGTTTTGCTTCAGTGGTTGATAGAATATGTTGTTCTAATATTCGGGTGATGTTCCTTACTGATACAATTAGCTTGTTTCTGTCTTTTTTTTAATTTATCCACACATAACAAATTCTACTTATCCTCGAGCAAGAAATGCAATTTGATATAGCAACATAGAAGCTGAAACTCTGCCTATTTTGATACTGGAGAATATGGCATGAATTTCATTTTAAGAAAGAGGCAAATGATGTTAATTCATAGTTTTTCATCTTCTATGTGACTCTCTTATGTGACAAGTAAAACTATTTCAATAAAATTTTGGTAGATTTACATACATACCACCTAATATTATTCTATTTACATATTTAACATTTAAAACTTTAATCTTACATACATATCACCCATAGTTCATTTTCATATCAAATAGGAGTGGTAGAAATGAAATATATCAGTGATAGGAAAGAAATATAAGTGATAATTTTTATATTAAAATAATATTGGGTGGTATGCATGTAATATTAAAATTTTGTGTGTTAGATATGTAAATAGGATGTTATAAAGTGGTATGCATGTAAATTTCCCTGTAAAATGTTTCATCTAATGAGAATGTTAGTGTTCATCTTGACTAAAATCTTTGTTGCAGCTGATGATGTTGTGCTCTACAAGCATGGGGAGAAGTCTGCTGAAGTTTTAAGATCATCTGCTTTCCGAAACGTTACATTTAAAACTTATAATGGGTATTCAAACTTCACCTGCATTTCCTGTTTCAAGCTAAGACTGGAAAAATATTTGAATGAATTGTTACTTGCAGGCTTGGCCACTACACTGTCCCAGAAGAAATGGATGAAGTTTGCAAGTGGCTTACTGCAAGGTTGGGACTCGATGGGACCCGTTAATAGCTTTAAAGGAAGCCTTTAGCTTTTATAATAGCTGGGGTGGGAATGGAAAGCTATTTTTATGACTAAAATATACGGCTATGATTAGATCTAGCTTTGAGTAATAATGTTTTCTAGTGTAGTATTTCGATTTACTGGCTTTGTTTAAGCTTCATCTCCTTGTTTAATAGTTTTTGCTATCTGTAACGTACCAGGTATTGATGTATATTTCTAATAAACTTATGGAGGTATGTTGTTTGCTTTAATGTAGTGGTAATATTTTGATATGAGTAAGTGGTCCAACTTAATTTGAATCTAGCCATCCCCTTGTACATGTTTGTCTATGTTGCAAAACCCTACATAGGGTCTTGGTTGGGTACCCAAGCTCTACGCAAGCGGGCTTTGCCCACATACGCTCACTCATGGTGACATTTGGGATGTCTTATCCACCCATACCCACCACCCATTTTCAACTCTTTTTGAATGTAGTCCGTCACGAACTGATGGCCTTGAGGGTTGTTGTCTGACTGCAAACTTTCAAGAAGCAAATCAGAATTTACTGTGGTCATAATGCGGTTCAATGATGTACATTGTATAGTGAGGGTTGCGGTTATACACGTCATGCGGTGATTAACAATGTAAATCAATTTATCCCCCCCATGTTGAGTACCCACCCTTACTCACCCAAGAGATCATGGACGTACCCATACCCATTAGGTATGGGTGGGTATATGGGTGAGTGTGGGTATGGGTACCAATGCAGGGTTTTGCTATGCTGGTTTCTTTGTGCTTACAATGCTTAAAAAGCTGCAGTTAGTGTATGTGTGCCTGTATGTGGACAGTAGCAGGTAGTAGAATGCATTGGAAGAATGTTGCCATCCTTCTCAAAGAACTTTCAAGACTAGGGAAAGGCCAAAGGTATATTACAGCAATTCTGATAATTTGAAGTAGAGCTTTGATCTCACTGTGAACTAGGGGCAATAAAGAGTTAAAATTCAAGGGAATATCCTCATTCAAATTTGAAGATTTAAGAGTTTGTTTGGGATAGTTTGTGTTGTTTTATTTTTCAAACATCAAACTTGAGACATCAATACTACCCCATTGGATTTAGTTGGGTTGGTGGGCAAGCATGGTTATGAACCCCCAACTCATATTCTATTCTCCTCTCATGTGGAATGATCTCTGAAGTAGGGAGAAAATAACTGTGGATCTTATGCCTGTAGGGTTGGTTGCTAGTAGGCTCACTGAGGGATTATTTATGCCGCTAAATACCTTCTAAGAGGGGCGAAAGTCGGTAGATACTAGAGTTCAAAAAAAAAAAAAACGATAGCAATACTAATTTCATTTGTCAATTATTTTCTTTTTATTTTTTCACTCTTTTGAAAAAATTTATGGTGAAAATTTTTTAAACAATCATAATAATGAAATTTTTTCTCCATAGTAATGTCACAGCCAACTTTCTAAAACACTACAATCGTCTCAAATATACCATTAGATTTTAGTTGTAGCTAATTTTGAGCCAATTTCAAAGGGACTTGCAGCACATTTTGAGTTCATTATATTATTTATTTTGTGAGATCATATTACCTATGTATTTCCACACACGAAATATAAATTATATATTGAGTTAAATTCAAGATAAATTAACTTTGAGTGTGTCTTTTCTCACTTGCAGGCTAAATTTTTATTTTTAATTGATTAAATTTTACCGTTAAGTTCAAAAATATTTGAATAGAATGCAGAACAATTGAAAGGCAGAAATTTGTCTTTCCCTTTCTGTTTGGAGATCAAATCTAGGTGTGTCAATATTTGACACGACACGGCAACCCGACCCGGACCCGACCAAAAAAATCCATGTTGAACTCGACCCGTTAATAAACGGGTCGGGGTCGGGTTCGCAGATTCGACCCGTTTGATAAAACGGGTCGGGTTGACCCGGCGGGTTGCCGGGTCAACCCGACAACCCGTTTAATTTCAAAAAAAATTGAATTTCCCGCTGCCCCAGCCCGCGCTGCCCGCCTACCCCGCGCGCTGCAGCCCACGCTGTACCGCTGCCCCGCATGTCGCGCTGCCGCACGCCCGCGCAGCCGCGCGCCCGCGCCGTCGCCGCTATCGAACTCGCCTGCCCCGCGCGCCATAGCCCGCGCTGTCCCGCGAGCCCATGCCAAACCTGCGTGCCGCGTTGCCGCCGCGCCCGCGCCGTCGCCGCTTCTGAACCCGCGTGCCTCGCGTGATACTACCGGGTCGCGGGTCGGGTCGGGTCAACCCAGCCGAGTCGGGTCCAGGTTAAAATGTCCTACCCGTTTGTAAAAACGGGTCGGGTTCGGGTTGACCCGTTTAGATCCAGGTTTGATCGGGTTTGACCCGAACCCGACGGGTTGACCCGAATTGACACCCCTAATCAAATCTTCACATCGAATGTTAGCAGGAAGAAGCAATACTGGAGGAGCTTTAGAGCTCAACATGCTCAATTAAATATATCCAAGTTCTCATCCTTCGACTTGCAGCTTTTTTGCTACATAAAATTGTTTTTTAACAAAAAAATTTGTAATTCAAAAAATTCTTATACTAAAAAAACTGTTCTAAAAAATAGCAAAGAAACTGTACCAACCAAAGCCTTACAGAAATACTTCAATAATAATCTAAGCCCCAAACTATTAAGCTAAATTGGCAGGAATCTACAAAGCCAACCTGCTATTATCTTCATCAGTGAAAGAACTAAAAGAAAAGTTAGTATTACCAATTGACAGCTTGGTCCGAATGAATTCTCATTTCTGCTGAAGACTAATCATGTGCACTGATATGAGATGATATCAGTTAGTTATTGACCACTGAGGCTGCATTATTATATATGATAACAATGAGCAAATAATACACTCATAGGCATACTTGGGCTTCATTTACAACAGCTTTCTTACTATTTTTTAAAACAGATTTCTAATACAAATTTTTTTTGAACTAAAATTTTTTTACTAAAAAAACAGTTTTAAAAAGCAGCAAGAAAGACGTCTTAAAAGAAGTCTTAGGCTTCATTTCGTCTTTACTGCTTCTTAAAACAATTTTTTAGTTCAAAAATTTTAATTATTGTACTAGAAAGCGGCTTTAAAAAGCAGTCAGAAAATCGTCCCAAATGAAACCTTAATCTCAGTTTTTCAACAACAATCTAGTCTGGGAAAAAAAAATGATACACGTGGCATAATTTCATTAGATTGAATGCAAATAGATTACCATATCATATTATGGAAGTATAGCAAAGATTACATGCTAATATTAACCAAAAACTCCATGTGTAATATATTTCCATAAACAAAAACTTATCAGGGCTTTATCTCAAAATCCAGCACGAAGAAAAAACTAATTATTCACCCGAGGGCTTAGAATCGTCACCGTTGATATCCGAAAGTAACTCTTTTAGCTGACCGTTCTGCAACAAGAATCAGAAAGATTACCATACTGATAAGCCACATTATAGTAGGAAAGATTAAATGATCCAATCATATAAAATTAGAACCTGGTGCATGCTAAGAACAATATCTGATCCCCCAATGAACTCTCCTTTCACGAAAATTTGTGGAAAAGTTGGCCAATTGCTATAGGGAAAGCAAATTTAAAACGAAGATTACAATTTAGCCAGCATAGCATAATAGTGCCATGCAAAAGCATAGCAAGTTAGCTTCTAATAATAGCGAAGGAAGCAGCTTAACTGCCGCAAATGCTTTACAAAGGAAGTGACAATAGCGAGAGCACCCACAGAGACGTGTAAATCAAGAATAGAGAGGTGAATAGGTTGTCAATGATGAAGATGGACAATTGCATGAATCAAATTTTGGAGAAGCAGAAACAAAGATATAACTGTAGCTAAAAGTATTGATGTTGGAATAGATCAAGCATATGAATAGTATGCTGCACCTACTGCTGAAGAAATTGAGATTAATAGAGATCAAAAGGAAGTTTGTGAGTATAGTTGTTTTCAGCGTTAGGCAGCATTGATTCTATGAAAGAGTTAAATGTTAGTGTTGAAGGGTCCCAAATGCCACTATGGAAGAGTTCTAAAGATAGGTACATTGATTCTTTAAGATGTCGATGGTCATCCATTGGAGGGGAGGGCTACACTACTGTAGGAATGGTGCAAGCGTAAGCGAAGAGAAGTGATGTGAGTAGAAATGGGGAGCTTGTTTGAGTACCAAATGTACAGTAAGAGAGACCTTCATAGATTTTTATGAGTTTGGCATAGGAGAAGAAGCGGAGGAAATAAAAAAAGAATACAAATATCCTTAATAATAAAAATATTACAATAATAAATAGTAAAAATCATAACTAAACATGATAACGAGGAACATGAAGAGTAGTTTATCCATGAATCAATGTGTGACCTCCGGTTAACAATAGAGGCACTCCAATCACTGCTTGGAACATATTCTCCATCAAAAAAGAAAAAGCAAACTTAAACAATCAGATTAGCTGTTCAATTGAAAATAATTATCCGCAATCTGATAGCAATAGCATCATCTAACTATATGTGGGCTTCGAAAATTCACACCCAGGCCTCTCCATAGACCTCTTTCTTTCATCTTCAGGTTGTCGAAGAGAGTTTTAACATTTAAATTTCAAGGCAATTTTTCTAAAGGCAGATTGTATTGTGAATAAGACACTAACAAGAGATTTTACCCACATTTTGCGAGGACTTGATGATCTAAGTTCTAATTTCCTATAGGCGTAAGCCCCTATAGTTAATTACCTCTCTCGATAATGAGAGAACTTTCGATTAAGGCTATTCATCAAACAGATACATAATATATGACATATAGTATGGTTTGGGTATTTGAAAATTTAATATTTAAAATTGAAAATTTTATCACCTTGTATTTAAAACGGATGGTGGGGAGAATGGTGATAGACCCGATCAAGATCTCATTGTTCTATCATCCCGGATCATCATGGTCCCTACTCTACTTAGTCAAAGGAGGTAGTTGACCCAACCATAACAGATATATCCTTGTATGCAGTTATGAGATGCTTCGTCCATGGATATATTGTAGACCTGGGGTGAGTATTTGTCTAAGGGTACAAATCTATCCACCTTAGCTACAGAGCCCCATCTTTCAAGGATTTGAAGCTATTAGGAACATGCGAGCTATGATCATGGCTATAATTTAGTTGTGCCATTTGGCGGCAAAATCAACCAGTTCAGAGGGTCCCAGTCATAATCGTTTACCTGCGATGTCATTTAGCAACGAAACTATCAGTTAGATGACACATGTCACGTCCTTACTGACAAGAGATGGTTTGAGAACAAATCTTAGTCATATTCTTAATCGGACACTTGCTCTCTATGAGCAGAAGTATTTTTTGGATTTATCCACCACGGCAAACTGTTGTAGAGGGTGGATAGGTGTTTTTCTTTAAGTGTTTGATGGTTAATTTCAATTTTAAATATCTTAAGATTTTGTTGATTTTTAAGTTTTGTATTTTCATGAGAATTTGGGAGGCTTTTACAAATATATAGAATCCCCTCCGGTTGAAATTTTCTATCAACATTGACATCATCAGAATATTTATGGGCAATTTTATTTTAATAGTTAAATATTGTCGACTCTGTCTACTTGCCGATAGAGGATCGGGTTTGTTATTGGCTTTATGCCTTTAATTAGTGAATTTTTCTTATTATAGACCTTGAAATATCCTGATCGATGTAACAATGGTATATTTATTTGATAGTTCAAACAGTGTCAACTCCTATTCGTTCATGTAAAAGGATCGGGTTTGAACTTGAATTCATATTTGACCCATGCAGCATCCTCAAACATTACATGTATACATATACACTCGTCGAGGTCCATGCGGGTGTATGCATTTGCATGTATTTTATATGATACATTTTGTATATTACAACATGTATATGCATAATGTAAATGCATCATTGCACATTTCAATGTGTTTGTGTGTGTGTGTTAGGGGGGGGGGGGGGGGGGGGGGGGGGGGGGGGTATTTTTGTGATTATCAGCTGCGCAAATGATCATTGCTGACGACAAAGTCTCATTTTAGATTCTAATACTGCCTTCTATCCACTTGTACAAATGTTGTAGATCCGGTGGCATTGCTCAACTCATTTCATCTTCTGCGAGCTAGCATGTTCTTCAGTATTCAACTTGCAGGAGTTTATTTCAGCCTGTAGCGCACTGTGTGATGCGTCAAGGGTATTTTACCTTTTGCTTATAAGTAATATAATATATGATGTGACAACCTGGTTCTGCAAGTTTATTGACTCCATTTATCAAATGGCCTACAGTTTTTACTATGAATTTCCTTATTCTACTTATAGGTGAATTGTAACATCACGTTATGGGTTGCTCATTGCCTCTTGCGAGTGAGCTTTCGCGCATTACAAGCTTTGTTTAATACTATTTGTGATTCAGCGTGTATTCAGCAGCTAATAGCTGTTATATCATGTTCAACACGAATATTCCACCATTACTTTTAGGTGCTCGCATTCATCACAGCTCTTCTGTATATGCTTGTAGATAACATATTATGTGTATGACGAATCTCCTACAATGACTCATAGGTACCTGCATTTACTTAAGCTCTTTATTTTCTTGTAGATGACATGTTGTGTATGTAATAGGTCTCTAATTGCCACCTGTAAGCGAGTTGTTACGTGCACGATGAGCTTCCTACAGTTAATAGTATGAGCTCATATTTGCCATGAATTTGCTATTTCTGACGATGGGCAGCATGTTGCCTTACTACAATCCTCTCATTTATGTTTACAGAAGCTCCGTTGTGTTGGTTGCCTGTTGCTTGTTATCATCCATAGAAGGGCTATTGTACTAATGCTAATTTCATTAACACTATTTGCGGACAAGTTTTATGTCTTGCTTGTACATCCACCATGATCTTCTCGGATACACTTATAGGAAATGTTATTTCTTGCATGTGAGCTTGCATTCATCTATAAACTTCTTCATGCATGTTGACTGTCACCATTTGCAGGAGTTTGATATATTTTCTGCGACTGCTCGATATACTATATTCATCATTCATCTCCCTATGCATGTTGGTTGGCAAGTTGCTACCTTCGTTGTATACCAACCTTTAATGTTCCTTGCATGTCAATGTGAGCATCACTGACTTCTTGTGGGCTCCGAAAATTCGGCCCCGGCCTCCCCGCCGCTGATTGTTTTGCTTTTTCTTCGGCGAGGGAGTTTTAACGGATTAAGTTCCGAGGTAAATTTTGGAAGGCAGATGGGTTTGTAGCTAAGACACTACCCACAGATTTCACCCTCATTTTGCGGGACTTTATGATCTAAGTTCTGGTTTTCTATAGGCGCAAGCCCCTATAGTTAATTACCTCTCTCGATCATGAGAGAGAACTTTCGATTAAGGCTAGTCGTCAATCAGATATGTATAAAGATACGTGTTATCTGGCATATAGTAGCAGCATGGAAATAGGTATTTGAAAATTGGGTTCGGATTTGAGAATTTGAAAAAATTAATATTTAAAATAGAAATTTCAACATCTTTCACTTAAAGCGGATGGTGGGGGAATGGATAATGGAACCGATCAAGATCTCATGGTTCCGTCGTCCCGGACCATCATGGTCCCTGGTCTACTTAGTCAAAGGAGGTAGTTAACCCAACCTGACAGAACAATCCTTGTCGGCAGCCATGGCTTGCTTCGTCCAGTCGGAATGTTTGTCTAAGGAGACAAATTTGAATCCACCTTAGCTAACAGAGGGATTTGTGCCCTATCGATTATATCCTATTGATTCATATCTCAAGGATTTGATGTCACTAAGAAACGTATTGGCTCTGGCCATAACCGATATTTCGTGGTGCCATTTGGCGGCAAAACCACTCGGAGGGCCCCGGGTCATAACCGTTTATCCTGCGGTGCCATTTGGCAGCAAAACCGCCGGTCAAAGGACACGTACCACGTCCTTATTGGCAGAAGATTGTTTGAGAATAGATCCTAGTGATATTTTCGACTAGGCATTTGGCTCTTTGTGAGCTGAAGTAAATTTTAATTTGTCTACCCAAGCAAACTGTTGCGGAAGGTGGATGGATTTTTGCTTTAAGTGTTTAATGGATTTTATTTCAATTTTAAATATGTTGGAATTTGTGATTTGTGGGGATATTTGGGATGGCATTTTGAAGATATTTGAAATGTTTGTAAACCCCTCCGGCTGAGATTTGCATTCAACACGGCCATCATCGGGGTGTGGGTTCATTCATTGACTAAACCTTGTCGACCCTATCAACCTGTCAATAAGGGATCGGGTTTCGTAAACTTCATTCCTTTGTTAGTGGATTCATATTGATTATAGGCCTTGAAGGTCTAATATGAATGTATTAAGACAAATATAACAGTTGTCACAATCGTATATTTGTTTGATGGTTCGAACCCTATCGACTTTTATTGATCTGTATAAAAGGATTGGGTTCGAACTTGAATTCACTTATTGACTCGCGCAGCCTCCCTAGGCGTCACGTGTATATCAATAGCACGCTCACCAAAGCTCATGCGGGTGTTTGGGGGCATTTATAATTATACCCTGTCGACTCCTTTTTAAATTGCTTAGGAGGATCGGGTTTAAATTTGTTGACCCGCGTAGCATCCCTAGGCGTCACGTGTGTACCAATAACACACTCGTCGGGGCCCATACGGGTTTTGAGATTACATTTACCCCTTATGTACCTATGTGTATACAAACTTCGGTGCGAGTATATGGGTATGCTTGGAATATTTAGAGACGCCTTTTGTCCGCTTGCATAGATGTTGCGGATTAGGTGGTGTGGCGTAGCAGCTTCTGAATAGACTTGTATGCTGCTTTATACAGGTAAACTATCGTGCACTACTTACATGATTTACGCATGTAGATTATGGTGTACAAACAAATCTTCTGTTTTGCCAATAGATGTTGCTATATACTGTAGTTTCCTCGCATCATTCTTGTAAACAACATATTAAGTGTATAATAGGTTTCCTATAGCAGTTCGTAGGAACCTGTATTTGTCGCATTCTTCATACATTTTGTTGTGGTCTTTGGTCTTTTCAGTACATCTGCTACTGCTGCATGTAGTTAGGTGGATGTATTCCTTCACAGACTGAAATTGACTTCAGGATACTGCATTTACTAAAGTCTTTCTGCATCTACCCATAAGTGACATGTGACACGTACATCTGTCTTTGTAGAGAGCTTGTATGTACTGCAGATCTTTATCCTTGCTTGTATCCTTCTTGTAAATGTCATATCATGTGCATGAAGGAGCTCATACTGCTACTAACAGGAACTTACATTCGTTTTGTACTATCCTTCTTTGCTTGCATAAGACTAGTGCGCTTGCTTGATAATGAGTGGTGATTGATTGCAAAATATTGTTGCATTCATTCTTGGTCTTCCATATGTGTGTTGATCAGAGAATTATCACATTATATTATATGCATTTCAATATATGTGGGGATCGTTGCAAGTGCTAGGAATCTATCGTATGCAACATTGCATGTGCACCATACTTACAACTTTCTTACCATCATTGTTTGAATGTGGGTTATAGTGAGCATCTTTGAAAATGGATTGCAGTTTGCATGGTGAGTTTGTATCATTGTCATTCATTTGCAATTACCTCTATTATGATCACCTCCACTATTGCCACTTGCAAGTATTTGATGTATTTACTTAACACTGAATTTTCATTGATTGCTAGAATGCCACAACATTCATTACTCATCTCTTCATGCATAAGTTGTTTCATTTGACTGCTAACATTTGCTTGAAGGATTTGCATCATTATCTTGCAAACAATTTGTATTCATGACTTTGCTTTTATCACAAGTCCTTGTGCACTTAGTACAAACCTGAGTTTGAGTTTCTTGCACATGACTCAAGTTTGATTCCTTCAATTTTATTCATTATATCCAATCTCAAGTTCAATTTCAAATCTTTATGTATTCAAGTTCTACTTGATGTTGCTCAACTCAAATTCAATGTTCACAAGTTCTTGCTTTGAGTTCAAGTTCAAATCATCGTCGTCATTTGTAAATGTTCTTTGCGGTCCAACTCAAGTCTTCGCTTGAGTTCAAATATGATTTGACGTGTCCCAATCAAGTTTAAATACAGTCCTCGAATTCATCAAGTCCCTTGTTGTCTTTTGAGTTCAAGATCATGTTCTGACTCAAGTCTTCATTGTAGTTCATTTGCAAGTTCAAGTCATATAATTTTTAAATTTATTTGAGTTTAAGTTCATTTAGGTTTGAATTAGCTTAGGTCAATTGCATAAGTTCACAAGTCCTCTGCGAATGTTCAATCAAGTTCAAAGGTTCACAAGTTTGAGTCTGAGTTCAATTGTCCTTTGAATTAAATCAAGTCCAGTGTAGCATTGCGTTCACCTGAAATTTCAACAGCCTCCCGGCGTCTCCCCCGTTTAGGGGCAAACTACGGGAAACTGGGTCTTTCCCACCACGCTAAGAAAAGGGGGTATGGTAGGTATCCTCGGACGAGGACACCGCGGCCATATTATTTTTGATCCCCCACCATGCTAAGAAAAGCGTATATGGGTCTTCGGTACTTGTTGCAAAGAAAAAACAGTCCTTTCCCCGCAAGCGGATATTTATGGGTATCCCCGCTTCGTCGTACGCATCGCACCGGGTTCCCATCCCACCACGCTAAGAAAAGTGTGTATAGGCAGTTTTCCGATGCGCTACGAATTCTGAAGAAGGGACTTTAGGTGATCACCCAATTCGTCGAGAGCACCGCGATGAACTTCCTCCCACCACGCTAAGAAAAGCGTGTATAGGTGGTCGTTTCTGGACAGCACACTTTTCAGGAGGTGTAAGGTGAACTTAAGATGTTTTATGCTCTTAAAATGACACAAAATGATTTGGTAGCAACCTAGGGATAAAATGAAAAGCTTTCTAAATGAAATTAATGCAAAATGAAAGCACAAAAAGGAAAACAACCAGGAATCCTAAAACATGCAAGAGCATACCATGCTCTGATACCAGATGATGCAGGACTACTTAGATGAGATGCTTATGGATTTATTTAGGCATTGCACGACTCTTAGATTAGAATAATTTTGAAATAAAAATTACTAGCAATTCTCAACGACGAGTAAAACAATTAAGGGGTTATTTTGCAAAGGCTAAATCACATGTTCCAAGCTTTGAACATTCAAGATAATTAAGAAAATAAAAACGACGCAGAATAGTAGTTTTCAAGTTAATCGCTAATCTAACAACGAAATTTAGGATGCAAAGAAAGTACGCTCAATTCCTATGAATTACTAAGCTTAGCAAGAGCACTTGGAGGAGACTTTCGCGATTACAATCAAACCAATGAGAATTTCGATTTAGAAGAAATAGAATGCAAGTGAAAAGGAAACCTTTGCTAAGGAGACGTGGAGATCCTCCACTCGAGGCCTTCAAAATGCTCGTCAATGGCTTCCGTCAACGCGAACAAAATACGCTCCACGTATTCTTCGATTGTGTGGTCAATCTCCGGATTCACGTCGAAGAATGTGGAACGGAGGATGTCGGTGAAGCCGTCGTCGTCCCAAGTGAGGCTGTACTCAGTCTCCGGATCAGCCATTCATGAATGCTCTAGGGTGATTTCTTTCAAAATGATGTCAGCAATCTCGAACTTTGTTGGAGAGAAAGAAGTTTCTCTAATAATGGGTTGGGGGTCTACTTCCAAGTGTTGATCTCAAAACCTGAAATTGTGTTCAGGTTTTGCTCCAGAATTCTGAAGTATTTCAGGTTTTTCCTCTCAGAAAACCGGGAAGAAAATTAGCTTTCAATGTTGGGAGGAAAGGGTTAGTAGGAACAAGAGTTATGGAAGTGAATTCACGGGTAACTAAAGGTGGAGAGGAGTTATGAGAGGGAGGGAAGAAACGGGTGACAGAGGAGAAGGTCGGTGGGATTGAGGGCTGGGATTTGATTTTCCCAAATCAATGCGTAGAATTAGGAAGTTAATTGAGGAAATCAGGGAGAAGGGAATTTCAGCCAATTAAATGAGAAGAAGATTTAGAAGTATTTCCTTGGGGAGGTTTGGAGGATTAGGAAACTAATCCTAATTGACTCCTTAAGGGGGTCGTCGGCAATAGGATCCAGAGATGGGATTGAGAGCAATTAATTGGGGTTCCTATTTTGAATTTAGGAATTAGGAAAGTTTAATGCTTCATCCAATTTAAATTTTAAATTCAAATAAGATGAATTAAGAAACTTTCCTAAAATAGAGAAGTTAAATTAGGAAAGATTTTGAATTCAAATTTCAAATTTCAATGAATTTTAAATTTCAGAATTATCCTAAAGTAGTCCTCAACCCAATTTGGAAACTCACAGGAGAAGAGAGGTGGAGTATGGCCGGTGGCTATGTAGTTATGGCCGACGGCTATGAGGGTAGGGGCTTCGGTCAAGGTGAGGCTGTAGGGTTTGGGATGGAGGTGGGGTCGAGTGAAGAGGCCGGCGGCTTGAAGTGAAAGGTGGGAAAGTTCGACGAGGAAAAGATGAAAAGATAACGAAGAAAACCACGAACCCGGCCGTCTCCAAGGTTGGTGGGTGATGCGCAAATCTCCCTCTCCTACTCCACCCAAACACTCAAGCTCTCACAAGAACTCATGCAAGAAGAAAATTCATAATCAATCATTCATTCATTAACTTGAAATAGAACAAAGTGGGGCTTTAAATAGCCTCATACAGATGACTCAAAATCAAAAAGACACAAATGCCCTTTGGGCTTACATACGAAAACTCCCATAAGAGGGGTACAACGGGAAATAATAAAACCACATAAGCAAATAACAAAATACATGAAAATAAAAAATACATCAATGACTCAAAAATATAAAGACTTGATCATGGCCGTAGATCGACGGTCACGTTTTTGATAAACTTTCCATGATGATCTGATGTCCCCATCAAAGAGACTAGAGCGGCTGTGGCTTGGAGTCGAGAGAGGAAGCAACGTGAAGGCTCTCACCTCTACCTCCTTTTAAAGATGCAAATAAGGCGACGATCGAGGCAATGCGAGAATAGCGGAGGATTTCGTGGGATATGACTGTTTTGGCGCCGCTTCCAGCGGGATTTGAGCGAGATTTCAGTAGAAACCGTGGATCCGATGGGTATGTAAGATTTCTGCATTCCTCTCTTTTGTTCTTTGTACATAGGTCAACACTTCTTTATACGTGCCTATAGGCAGCTCATCGAACACTAACTTTCAGTGTTCAAAAGAGGCTAGTATGTTATCTTGCAAAACAAATTTGTTAATATTCTTGAGGACGATTGTTTGTCTAGTTTAGATCATTCATAGGCGCCTTTATTGGCTGAATTTTGTTTTGTTTCTTGATTGTTGTAACATTCATTTGTTGATAGCAATGAAGCAGAATGTTCAAGTATACATAAAATACGACCACCTATAGTAACTAATAAAAGTTGTATATCCTAAAATTTAAGTTCTCCGCTTCTAACAAAACAGAATCTCTTAAGAAATGCTTAAATTTGATTTATTATTACTTTTAGTTTCTATTGGCTACCCAACAAAGAGCAAATGTTTAGAAAGCACATTGAGAAGAAAATATGTACTTTTCCTAACGCTCCGAAGGGCGAATAGCAAAGCAAAGCATTCGATATTTCAGTGAAACTCATCCATTTCTTAACTTTTTTTATTTTTTTTCGGTTTACCCTTGTGAGTAAATCATTTCTTAACTTCATAAAATATCAAGATAAATTTTTTAGCCATACCAAATAAAGCAACGATAAGAAACAATGAACATAAACTCCATAAAATAGTGCTCCAATTTATTAACGTGTATGTATATGCCTGCATTTTTTTCATAATGGCTTGTTGAGGGCTTTACCTAGAGTTGGTTGTTGAGACCTAGCAATAAATCTGTAAGTTATATTGCCTAGATTATCAAGCACAGATGGTGTGTTGTTGGCAATTAAACTCGATAAAATACTGGAATTAAATTGTGATTAAACAATTTTTTGTTGGTTCTTAAGCTTTTTATCTGATATAAATGCTATTATATTTTATTTTATAATATTTTTTGATAGAAAATATAGACATTGTGATGAGGGCATCAGATTTCGACATGTGTACCATCGCCGGGGACGACGATCGACGGCCCTGATTCAGAGCCTTTATCTGTGATGCTTTAGTTCTTTTTTTTTTCATTAGTTTATTTCATGTTTCCGTTTGTACCCCTATGAGGGATGTAGCACTTATTGTAGCCCAAGGGCATTTTCGACTTTATGCTTTTATTTTTCTGTCAGCCTATATATAAGGCTTGTATCATTGTATTTGAGATTATTGTTGAATGAATGAAAAATTTTCTATGTTCTCTTTGCGAGTGCAATGAGGATCTCTTGGTGAGTTCTTCTTCGAGATCTCTTAGTGAGTTCTCTAGGTAATTGTAACCCTAACAATTTCTCTCCTCCATTTCCCCTTCATTTTCCCCTCAAGAAATTCCACACAAAGTTTCCCCTAGCCCTTGCCGCCGGCCTCCCCAAGGCTTCCCCACCGCCGGCCAAACCCACCTCCACCAGCCGCCCCTCGCCGAGGATTACTCCTCACCGGCCGAACCCCTTTTCCCCCTCACCGAATTCCCATTCAAAATCTGAGAATTCAAGTTTGAGTTGTTTCCTAATTTGGAAATCCCAATTAGGAAAGTATTCATCATTACCCAATTTCAAATTAATTTAATTTGGAATTTCAAATACGTCGCCACGTCATCAAAACCCTTTTGGAAATCTATTTCCCCTCTCCTCAATCTTCTCTCTCCCTCCCAGCTATCCCGCCGGCCTCCCCCTCTTAATTGCCATTAAGGAGTTAATTACTCCTTTTCCCCCCAATTTGAAATTTGAAAAGATTTTGAATCCCCAAATCCTCTCCCCACTAATGATAAAACTGAAATTAACTTCAGTTTTTTTATTTCTCTCACCCCTCCACCTCTCTCCCGCCGGCCTCATTGGCCCCCATTAAGGGAGCATTAATTCCCTCCCTTAATTTGGGGTTTCAAATCAAAATCCCAAATAAACTTCCCTCCCAAATTTCTAAAACTGAAATCAATTTCAGTTTTGGCTTCAACCCCTCTCTCCCTCCTCCTTTGCTCCACCGCCGGCATCCCCCTACTCCCCTACATCCCGCCGGTTCACCTCTCCCCTTCCTTGGAGAATTGTGCCGTTAACCACCCATCCTCCTCTCAAATAATGCATGGAGGTTCCCGAATGGAATTTCGGGTTTGAATATGACGACCACGGACGAGTAGACATCCTCCGATCTCCTTTCTTTGACGTCGGATTCGACTTTGACGACACCGTCGAGGAGTATTTGGCCCGGATCGTACCCATTCTAATAGAGACCGTTGACAATCACTTTTCATATTACACTTGGAGCATTGAAGGGTGTCGTCTTCCACCACCTCCACAACCGGCACCGACCTCTTCCTCCCTACGGATCTACGGCACCCTCGCCCTAAGAGTGGCCTCATCCATCGTGTGGTTCTTCTTCTCCCAACAAGCCTAGGCGTAGGTAAATGAGAGCGGCCTCAAGGTGAGACAATCGCTTTGTTAACCTTGGGATTCTAGTTGGCCTCTTCATTCGCTTTACGTTTATTAAAGTTGATATTTTCTTGGTCTTGCTAATTTAGGTGCAAGTGCTTGCCTAATCATAGCTAACAACTAAGATTTCCGAAAGCTTGACTTGAGAATAAGATTGAATTTGCAATTGTCATTACTTGAATAATCTTTTTTTTGTTAAATCTCTAAATACAATACCTGGATTCACATCACATTGGGTGTTTTTATTGTACATTTTATATAAAAAATTTATTAAAAGAAACATGTCCATAGCATATCATTTCGTAGCTTTAAAATTATATATTGTTCATGCATCTATGTCTCGTGTTGGTGTCTCTGCTTCATGGCCATTTGAGCTTTTGAGTATTTGAGGCATTGACCCTAGAGGTGGCCGTCAGAATGTTCTGGCAATGAATCTCCAAGATGGCATTAACTGTGGAACTTTTACTTTTCAAGGCATTGAGCTTGGAGTTTGCCTGTTGGGATGTTTTAGCGAAAGACCGCTGGGAATTCCATTGCCCAAATATCACGCCTTAGTGCTCACCTATAGGTTTGGATAAGTCTTGACCTTGAAGTTGGCTATTGAGGGCCTATGATAGCAAATCTTTAATAAGAACTATAAAGCCCAGAGGTTACGCCTTAGTATTTGTTGAACAACTTTTAATATTTGGGACCTTAACCTCAATGTTGGGAGCTTCCAGTGGAGAATCTTTGGTAATTTCATTGCCTAGATGCCAAGTCACAATGCTCATAACAACATCACATTTTTTTTACTAGACTCAAATCTTTTAAATACGGGTAATATTCTGAAGCATGTTAATTGATAAGCAATTCCAAGTTTTAACTCTGAGGTTATTCATTCATCTTTGAGTATGCTCTGGTAGAAGGTTTGTGGAAACTAGCAACCCTCTTTTAATGATGCAGAGGCCCTTATATATGAAGTATTTGCCTCTTCAAGATACCACCAACATCTTTCACCAACATATCAGATGTATGTCCCATCTGGCAATCCTATTTTTCTGTCGATTGAGCCTTATATTGAAGCAGCTTCTCTAGGCAGCCACTCGTCATCTTTTATCTCTGAGGCCTCTGGTATCTTTTGAGTACAATCAATTGGAAAATTTGTGGTCAGCGTTCCAATCATTTTTTTTAGTCCTTTCTTCCTTACTAATTGTGAATGACTTTGTAGCCGGTACTCTTAACCTCTAATCTTGCTATGGGGAGCTTCCAACAATGGATCTTTTAATGATGTAATACCCAAACGTCACAACCGACTGTTCACCTAATGGCATTTTCTACAAGACCCGAATCTTCCGGGGCGCAACTCTTATCTTAAAGTAGCTTTTTCAAAAAGCCACTCACTATGTTCACCTTAAGGCTACACCTTTGTACATTTGAGGACAACTTAATGAGGGATAGGTAATTGGCTTGACAACGTTCTTTATAACCCTTCCTCTTTAAGGTTCTATAACAACCACATTTTGCCTTTCATGAAGTGAAATGCTAAAATAATATATATTCTAAGTAAATACTTTTAGATAAATTTATGTGTACGCGTTAGGACCGACATGCATCTGTACATTCTCTTGTATGATGTATCTAACGTAAAATGCCAGCTTAAGAGATTATCCTATAACCCATCAATAGCAGTGACAATCTGAAAAAAAACTATTACAAACGTGTTCAAGGATGAAAAGGAAGTCCCAATTAAGTATTAGAAGAACTTCAAGAAGTTTACAGTAACTTGACATGTTTTTTTCATCAATCAATTTAATCCATAATTTTGAGGAATGTAGACAGCCAGATATAAGGATAGTTTGTTTTAATGGGTCTTTAAACATATAAACCCTATCTGTTAGTCAATTACCAATATACTTGTCATGTCATAAAAACAGAGATATGTATCTTCACCATTTTCATATGAAAAGCTCTTTATCATGGAGGTTAGTTAGATAAGTGAAGGTCTGTTCAATTTTCTGTCAACAAAACAAAGTTACATTTATCTCAGAGAGGATAGAGGAGCAAATAAAGAAAAATGGCAACACAAGAACTACAATGTGGAGTAGATTGCACAAAGAAATAGTCTATATCACCTCTCAAACTTTGAATTGATAAGATTAGTTCGGATTGATGAATTTAAATGTTCAAATTAATGTAGATTGATAATTACTAACCTAAAAGCTTTTACACCCTCTTTGAGAACAGGATCTTCCAGAATATTTCTAGAACTTATGGGAACTCCTGCAATAACATGCAAAAAGACAGAATATAACTCCCAAATATATGCAACTGAGCTAGAAATTAATTGTTACTCATATATGGGTTCAGTCGCTCAAAGTAAATTGAAATTAATTAAATGCAGGTTTACTGTATTGCTGCAGAACTTTGATAGCCAATGCACTGAATCCACAGCGAGGAGCATCAGGAACACCCTTCATATAAATCATCACTGGGTTTACCTTAACATCCTATTAAAAACACTTATTCAATAGCCATTGGCAGAAAGTAGGAGAGTTAAAAGGATCATGCCTAAACATGAATACTTAAAATTGCTTAATATACAATCACCTGTTGAACAACATCCTGCACAGAGATTCCAGAGCCTTCCAGTTTATTGGTCGAACGAAAATCTTCATGTGTATCTGAATCTCCACTTATTTTTGTTGAATACATTAAACTTTGCCCAAAAAGTTGCATTGATACCACCTATTAAAATATTTTATCATCATCATTAGCATTATCTAGACTATTTTGAATAAACTTATAAATCTTTCACCTCCATCAATTCTTTTAATTGCTACATTAGGTGTCATGATTTTTTTTTTGTACAGGAATTGAACTCCAAACCTCCTCTTTGAAGGTAATGGACAATATCACCGAACTTATCACCTAGTTGTCTTTGGCAAGCTATACTTCATTCTAAATGTTTGAAAATTAGTTCAACTTGCCATCTAATTTAGAGTATATTTTACCCTGCAGAGTAAATGCCTGAATCACCTACAAGCTACTTTTCATTGTATTATCTTCAATAGATAATTCTCCAACCATCTCAATAATATAATTATATCTGCCTTCCAGAGTTTTATCACACATGATCTTAACATTATAAATTCTTCAAACTCAACTTGGTTTTCACTTTTAAGTCTCTAGGTTCCATATAAAATAATGAATTAGATGATATTTTTAAAAATTTAAATTAGATCACCATAATATACTCTTATCATCGAATAAACCATCCAACTTTTAAAAATAAAAGATATATTCAAATTTATAGCCTTATAATTACATATAATAGATCAAACCTATTTAGTCAATTGATATTTACATCTAATGAACGAGAAGGAAATATTTAAAATTTGAATATTAATGTGGCTTCTTAGGTGTAGCAGAAAAATGAAGAAAGTAGAAAATTACATGAGAATTAACAGCTCGACTATAAAATGAATCAATTACTAAACTTCCTTTGATAAAAAAAAAGGTCCATGATAGGCTTGTTGTTCTTGTTATAGTCTTTTGAAAGATGCATCAGTTTAAAATAAAATCCAGGTTGAAATATATGTAGTTTCTGTTAAGACATGCATGAAGCACTGTAATACTGGTGGATTAACAAATACAGCTAGAAAATAAAAATTGTAGACTACTTGCAAGCAAGACATGCTGTTCAAACATCCAATTTAAGAAAAAAAAAACATACAGACACAAAGCAAAAAGAAGAAACCTAGGACCCAAAGAAATGGGTAGGGCATTTTAAGAATAGAATTTATCCTCTTTTAATGCTAAAAATCCAAAAACCTGTTATGTAGTATTAAGTATGAACTTATTTAAATGTAACAAGCAACTAACAACCAACATAAATCTCTTGTTCCTCAGGAGTATAGTCCAAGAAGAACTAGAACAATGGATTTATACAGCCAGATTGCATTTAAAAAGACAAAGTGTCTCTATTACAAAAGTTCTTTGTAAAAAAAAAAACAAGAGAAAGCAGTACAAAAACAATGATTGGGAGATTCTTACCCTTGACTCAAAGGAATAAGCAATGCCTCGGGAAACCAGGTTGGATAGCGTCCTCTTTGCCATTTTCTAGAGTGATATTTTCAAGGGTCGAGCTAGCAATTAATAGACAAAAGATTAATGTGATCAATAGTAAGGAAGAAACTAGAGTTTTAATAAGACACAAAAAGAATTAGAGAGTACATCAAACGAGCAAAGAGGTTGAACATGCATGGTTGTTTACAGGAATCAAACTTTAGTACTAATTAATTCGATATTATAACACCCACAGAGATTGATGGGGACATCAGATTTCGACACGTATACCATCATCGGAGACGCCGATCGACGGCCATGATTCAGAGTCTTTATTTTTGATGTTTTATTTTATCTATGTCATTTATATTTCATGTTTTTCCATTTGTACCCCTATGAGGGAATTAGTGTTGGTTGTAGCCCAAGGGCAAGGTTGTCTTTATGTTTCTTTTTATTTCTGGTTAGCCTATATAAAGGCGTTGTCATTGTATTTTGGAATTATTGATTGGATGAATAAAATTTCTTTTCTATGTTCTCTTTGTGAGTGCATGAAGATCTCTTGGTGAGTTCTTCTTCAAAGATCTCTTAGTGAGTTCTTCGCATGAGATCTCTTTGTGAGTTCTCCTAGTAGTAGTTTCCATTGATCTACTCCTCATCCACAAGCGCCACCATCCACACCATCAAGTTGGAAGAAGCCGATCCCTCCCCACTCTTGCCGCCGCTTGAGACCCCCACCCGCCGGCACCTTGATCCCCACCGGCCGGCCACCTTGCCGCCGGCTCCTCCCCACCCCCTTGCTCCCACCATCTCCTCCCCTCATGACCTCGCTTGGAATTTGATCTTCAAACTTCAAATTATTTCCAAATTTAGAAAATCTATTTTAGGAAAGTTTTCGAATTTTGAATTTAATTTCACATCAAATGAAATTGGGTTCATGATACAAGATTTTCCTAGTCATCATCCTAATTTGGAATCAATTCCCCTCTCTCCCAACTCCTCTCTCCCTCATTGATGCCGCCGGCCCCCTTCAAGGAGCTCCCCATTAATTGCATAATTAACCCCCTCCCCTATTTTGAAATTCAAACTCTAATTTCAAAATAAACCCCTCCAATTTCACTTAAAACTGAAATTATTTCAGTTTTCCCCAACCCTAGCTTCCCCCATTGATGTCGCCGGCCCCCCCCTTGGCTCTCTCTATTGATTGAGTCATTACTCCCCTCCTTAATTGGGGTTTTCAAAATTTAAATCCCAAAGTTTCTCCCTCCCAAATCCCTAAACTGAAATCAATCTCAGTTTTTCCAACATCTAATCCTTCCTCTCTCCCTAGTTCCACCGCCGGCCTCCCCTTCTCTCTACAACCCGCCGACCTCTCCACCTTCCCCATTGGAGAACACCTTGTGGCGACCACCTATCTCCATCTCCATGTCGCATGGCGGATCCCGAGCTAGAATGGGGGCTTGTGTTTGATGCCCAAGGAAATCTCGACGTCCTCCGCTCGCCGTTCTTCGACGCGGGATTTGAATCCGACGAAGACACCGTGGGAGATTACTTGGATCGGATCCTCCCATCCCTCATCAAAGTCATCGATAGACAACGTCCGGACTACGAGTGGACCATCGACGGCCGACCTCCCGTGCCACCTCCACATCCTACGCCTTCCTCTCTTTCACTACGGATCTCCGGCGCCGTCTACCTCGGAGTAGTTTCATCGCTTGTGTGGTTCTTCTTCTCCCGACAACCCTAGAAGTAGGCAATTGAGTGTAGCCTCAAGGTGAGACAATCGCTTTGTTAACCGCCGGATTCGAGTTGGCTTTTCATTGGTTTTACTATTTATTATCGTTGTTATTTTATAGATCTTGCTAACTTAGCGGTAATACTTGCCTAGATTTGGTTAAATTCTAAGATCTTTCTTGAAGTATCAATTGAGAAAATCATTAAGATTGTGCTTTCGCTACTTTAACAAACTTTCATTAATTTTCTGAGATTCAAATTCCTGGTTTCACATCAGAGATTCACCATTAAAACCAACTAAAATAGAGTTTGGCAGCCTTATGGAACCTGATTTATTGACAATGATACAAAGTGAACTCCTATGAATATTAATTAGATTTGCACAAATCTTAGTGAAACAGACAAACAATTAGGAACTAATCAATGCAAAACATGGAGCTAAAAATCTGGCAGCTATGCATTGACTTGCATATTTATAAAGCAATCAATTTATCATTCATGCCTTTTGTAGCCACATTCACCGCCTGATTTTATATTTACAGGACATCAGCTTGATATTATTGCCTGGTCAAAAACAATATGCGCATACTGGGATTTGCAGAAAGATAGTAATAAGTACATACTGGGATTTGCAAAATCAAACCTGGCATGCTTTTAATAATAAATTACATTTCTACTTTATGATAGAAACAAAAACTGATTAATACAACTTAGATTTCATATAAAAAAATAATTATAAGATTAAATTCAACATAATCAATTTTTTTTTAAAGAAAAAAAAAACGCAAAAGGAAAAAAAGGCATATCTAAATTATTAATAATAGAATCAGAATGCATACATCAATTTATCAGTTTATAAATGAAAAGGCTATCTTCTAGTTGATGGCTGAAACCTCCAACTTATCATTGTCTGCCAGGCTTGGAATTGGTCAACCCTTAAAAGTACCAAGTCCCTTATTATAATTGCACAAAAAAAAATACAACGACAACATCAAGCCATTATCCCACTACGTAGGATCGGCTACATGAATCTTTTTTTCTTCCTTGTCGTGTTAATAGTCAAAATCTCATTTAAATCTATAAAAAAGACATTTCTAGTATTTTCTAATCAAATCCTATTAGGTATACCGCTATTTCTCTTAACATAGGGCAAATCTAATGCATCTACTCTCCTAACAGGGTCATCAGAAGACCGATGTTTTATATGACCAAACCATCTAAGGCGACTGTCTAATCTTATCTACACAAAAATTTGCACAAAAAAGAAATAAAAGATTATTGTTGAGGCCTTATCCATAGAGTAATTATAAGTGATAAAAAGCTAAGGGCAAAAATATTCCAAACAAGCATTGCATATAACTCAATTATAAAACATGATAAGAAATAAACTAATTTTACCCTCACATACAAAAGAAAATAATGCAGGTGGTTGCTAATATCTAAGAAAAAATAGATATAAAAGAAATATCGCTAAGAAATTAATTAAAAATGTTTACAATATATTGAACTAAACACAGTAAAAGCGTCATCTCCACGAACATCAAATGAAAACTCCAAAAGAAATAATTAAATAAAAAAGAATCGATGTTAAGCATAAAACAAGGTTCGATAACAAATAAAGGAGAATAAAAGTTCAAATACAAACTTCCATGCAGTTGACTTATCAACTCAATCAGTACCCTTGATAAAGCTACAGGAAAGGCGGGCAAGGGATTAATTGAGATGAAAGAAAAAAGAGAAAAAAAAAGGCAATGGAACAGCAGAAGATTATTAATTTATGTCCCTCACAGGAAATTTAGAAACAACTTAAAATATAAAACCATGGACAGGGCCTCAAAGGAACAACGAGCCAACTGCTGTTTGGTCTTCATCAATGTCCTCATTCCTCAATCCATATAAAGAGAGAAAGAGAAAGGAAAAATTGCTAAATTTCAGGATTAGTGGCAACAGAACCAGAAGAGAGGTCATCTTGGAAAGGATGACTAGTGCAGATCCTTAAGCTTGCCGGGAGTGTATGATGGTTTTAATGATATGGATCGGGCTCTGAAAGTTTTTGAAAATAAAGGGGCAGCTAATGGCTAAAACTGTCTCTTAGTGCCAAGTGAATTCAATCTTCTTAAACAAGAGCACAAAAAAATCATAAAATATCTTAAAACTTCGTATTAAAGACGGGCACTTTGATAAAAACTTTTAAGGCACGAATGCAAAAAAACATGTAAAAAATTGGGTATGTTACATTTGGCGCATAATTAAATAAGGGCATAGCGCCCAATATGGTATTGTGTAACAAACAAAATCTTGCATATTTACAGAATAATATTCAAGTGCATAAATTTGCAATAAATTGCCACAATCTTGAAGAACATAACAAAACTATAAATTTTCAATTTCATTGACTTATTCACTTGTATAACACCAGATTAAGCAAATTTGCTAAATAATTTTAAAATTTTTGGTGTTAATTTTATAGCCAACAATGATTTCAATGTTATACTCGCAGAAAAAAAAAAAGAAAGATTCAAACTTATGTGCAAAGCAGACATGTTGGACTTGGCAGGGAGACGAAAATGATCTTCATTTTAGCATAGTTCAAAGGTAAATTAGATGAAATTTAACTTCTCTCCTTGCTTAGGATTCTAAATTTCAAATGAAGATTGCATAAAAGAATATAAAAGAATATATATATATATATATATATATATAGAGAGAGAGAGAGAGAGAGAGAGAGAGAGAGTGAGGAGACTACTATTCATCTAGAATGATAGAACCACTTATTCTTACGCATCATTATCTTACGTCAAAAAAATTTTGGATGGTTAAAATTTAAGAAACTAAAAAGATAACTTTTAGCTAGTTTAAATGCTAACCACCCAAAATTTTGAATGGATGGTGAAATATGTGCAAGAAAAAGCGGCTCCATCCTTTAAAATGGATGGAGTCTAACTCAAAGTGTGAGTGCATATGAGATGGACTTTTATTCTCCTAACTTGGTTTTTGTATAAATCACTTAATATAATCTTCAAACACTTGATTGAGATATATAGTATAAGACTTGCATGGGGATAGAGTTTCAGCAATTTTCATGATAATTTATCGACTGATCAAGTATGTGAAAAAGCAAGCATGACCCAACAATATATAGAAGTTGCTTTAAAAGCATAATTTTACCGGTGCATTTCAATAAACATAACCATCCAATAACCAATAAATAAAAGATATCATTGATAAGACATTGATTTAATCACAAACCATTTGAAAGTATCTGCACATTGAAATCCCAATTATCTTACCAGGCAATCGAAGCAATCCATTGTTAATGTTTTATCGAATTTATCATCAAACAGTCCTAAAAGGCTAAAATCTTGAAATAGTGCATGTCGCTAGTTTTAATGCTATCAAAGAGAATGGTTGGTTTGATCTTGTATTTAAAGGAGATAACATAAAAATTTCATAGGGTGCAAAATGATAATTCTCCTCTTAGGAGTAAAGCCCGTCCTTATATATTTGTGTATAAATTTAATTTTCTTTTAATGAACCTATGCATTATTATTATATATGGTTACCTACATATGGATGTTTCTTTGTAAGTTAGACAAAGAATTTATCATAGAAGATTAAATATCGATTGAAATTGAATATATTATTGGTTTAAATCGAGCTTGTATAAAAGCAATGAGCAAATTTTGGGTGCAATGAAAATTGGATTAAGCAAACCTATAACTAGTCTTGATTTTACTTGAGATCAGTTCAAATGACTAAGAATAGATAATGAGCTGAGATTAGATTAACACATAATTAGATCAATCACAACCCTACCTTTCCTTTGAAAAGTAAAAGATGATAACATATATACTACTTATTGACATTTTTCAAATTCCTTTAAAAAGTAAGCAAGAATATTTTGTATCCTATATTTATATTATTATCATAAAAGGTTTGATATTCCGTCAAAGGAGTCGGACGTTTCATTTCAAAAAAAAAAAAAGTATACATTTCTTTTAGGTCGTCATGAAAACATTTATGGTAGGAGTTTTTTATATAAATACAAACAAAAGCACATCAATTATCTAAATCATGAGACTGATTAGTTAATTTCTGATTAAAAAAATAATAAAGACATTTACAAAAAATATGAACAAAAAAAATAAAAAATACAAATGAAATATATAGGCACAAAACTGAAATGTTCCTCAGCCTTTTTTTTTTTTTTTCCTTTCAAAAACAAGCTTAATGCCACATGTCACAATAAGAATTTGCTCTTGTCTGATGGTTTTCCTTCAAAGATCCTAGTGTTCAATATTGATTTTTCATTTATAAGATTTCAAATATTCGCTAATGCATAAATTTAAGGGATGAGATTTGTGAGCCATAACAAACTTATCTATAAAGTTTCATAAAACAACACTCAAATGTTTACAATTGGAAATCAACTTTAAATTGGAAAAAGATGCATACAATTTTTATGTTATGTATAAAGCCATCTACAATAAATCCTAGAGTTCAAATCGCCCACCATCCATCATATATCCCATGATACTATAAGAAAATATCATTCTATCAGATCTTTTTTAAATATAATGGATAACATTTTTGTAATCTCTACTTGCCTTTTATTCATTGGAATTAGATATATATATTTTGGAGTAAGGGCCAATGCCGCTAAACACCCAGTGATTTGTAAATTCTAAAAGTTTCTTGGAAAATTCTTCAGCACCAAAAATTATTTATTCAAAATTAATCATTGCACAACTTATCAGTCATCTTAATAGTTTGATTGTACGAGTTGGTTGTTATTAAAACTTAAAACTTATACTTCGGGATAATTAGAACAAGTTGCAAATTTGGAGCTATTATTTTGTCGACTATTTGAATGTGTAATTAACAAACATTTATATTTTTAAAAGATATTTTAAAATAATCACAAAATATCTTTGATTTAATAATTTAATAGCTCATTGTTTAGAAAGAATAATCATAAAATATCTTACTGAAATTTGTGTTTATTATGAGATCCCCATATGTTCAAAAAAGTAATACTTATTTACTTAGGGCACGAAATATTTTAATCATAAACTTGATCGTTTTACTCATAATGCGGATATAAGATTAGACGACATGATTATCAAAATTGATTAGATACAACATATATATACTTTATCTCGCTCATAACTTACTTACTTGGGGCATATTTCTGCAAATAAATGTATAACTAAGATGTTCAATCAATTGCGAATGAGGCAAATAATGAAAATTTTAGGGGCTGTTTGGATGCAGGATTTAGGCCGGATTTGAGCTAAATCCAGCCAAACGGCCAAAAATGCAAAACCAAATCTCACGGTAAATTAAAGCCGCGGTTGACGGAAAATTCCCTCTTTTCGTGGCAAATCCCGGATTTACGAAATCCTTTGGTTCGGCGGATTTACGGGATTTGGTCGAAGAAGCGCGCGAAAGTGAGAAAGTTACCTTCACAGCAAGCGAGCTCCCGTTGTTGCTTCCGATCAAAAAATTACGTAACTTCCGATCCAACAGGATGGGAACGTCGTCGAATGAGCAAAGCCGAACAGCAACGAAGAACTCGTGCAAACTCTACACTGGTGCGAAAGAACGAAGCCTAACGAAACAGAGAAGGGAAAAATAAAACCTAGACTCCTCTAATTGTTGGATAATTTATTTAATATAATTTAAAATATTGATAATTAAGTAAAACTAATTAAATAACATTTAAATTATTAATAAAAAATTTAGTTAAATACTTAGTTATTTCAAAATAACTAATAGGATTAAATATGACTTTAAATAAAAATAATTATTATAAAATATTATAAATAATAATTAAATAATTAACTAGTATTAGAATATTAATTAGTATTAATAAAATTTTGTTATGCTTTATTTAAACTTCTCTTGTCGTACTTTAATTATCATAACAACGTATGTCAACTCTTTTAATCACCTTAAATTTTAAATTGAACAGTCACAAAGGCTTTAACAGAATTGATCATGAATATTACCCCCCTTAAGATTCATAAATCCGGATTTGAAGGATTTATGAAATCTTACTTAAATAAAATTCTGAGTGCTACCAAACAGACCCTTATATTCCGAAACTTAAAATATAATTTTATATTTCATTTCTAGACAATATAGGCTTTGTTTGGGACGACTTTTTCATTGCTTCTTAAAGCAACTTTTTAGTACAAAATTTTTAATTTTTATATTAGAAAGCTGATTTAAGAAGCAATAAAAAAGCCGTCCCAAACGAAACCTAAATGAGATTATCATAAGCAGTTTTAAAATAATTTAACGACCGATTTGACCCAACTTTTTAGCTGCTTTGTGGTGTAAAAGACAATAAATTTTTATTTAAGTATTTGGCTATATGCATTTTAAATAATTTTTTTTAAGAATGTAAATCAAACGCTGCCTTAAGAATGTAAATAATTGCAAAAATAATTATATAGTAAGTAATTAAATATTAAATAATAATTAAAGGAATAACTAATTAAGTATTATTTAATTAATTACTGATAAAATACATAAATAATTAATTAGATATTTAAAAATTATTTCAATTATACTTAAATAATTTATTAAATTGGTTAATAATTCATTAGTTTTTAATTAATAAATAACTAATATTTAAAATGTAAATTAAATATTAAATATAAACTATATTTGAATATTTAATGAACTAATCGTCTAAAATCTTAAATTACTTTGATAAATAGTTTAAGAGGATTTAATAAAATTTAACACTTATTTTACCAAATTATTTTCAAAATGTTACGCATTCAGAATTTACTAAATCTCAAATTATAAGATTTATAATATCCTTCTAAAGTTTTTTTTTAATTAAAGGGCCTAAGCCTAATTTCATTAACTATGATGGGTAATTACAGCATAAAAAAGGAAATTACAACCTAGATCTATAAGCGATATAGTAAGAGATGTAAACAAAAACAATGACCTAACTCAAAACTTGAATTACATGCAAGGGTGTCAATATTTGACACGACATGAAAACTCGAATCTGACCCAAAAATTTCGGGTTACACCCGACCCGATTTCAAAACGGGTCGGGTCCAAGTTCCGAGCGGCTGTCTGCGCCTGCTCGCGCGCCTGCCCATGCCTGCGCACGCCTGCCCGTACGCCCGCCCGGGCACGCTTGAGGTTGATCTTAACTACCCGCTCGCTCACGGCACTCGCCCTCGGCACTCGCTTTCGTTCTTGCCCACCGTCCTCAGGTTAAATGTGTCAGGTCGGATCAACCCGGTAAACCTAACGAGTCGGGTTCGGGCCTGAATTTCCGACCTATTTACATGACTGGGTCAAGTTAGGACAAATCCGTTTGAACTCAGATCAATTCCGGATTTGACCCGAACCCAACCCGAAACTCGATTTTGACACCCATAATTACATGTATATCAAAAATCAAAAATTACTAGACTTCAGAAAAATTGAAAGGGCTATTGGTAAGCCAAATACAGTAATTTTGTGGTTGTCGAAATTACACACAAGGGAGGAATCAAAGTAGAAGCTTGAGTTAAGCAATTAAGTTCATAAACATCATCCTTATACTTAATAGTTGATAAGTTTAAGACGGATGGCACTTTTTATGTTATGAAAAAAGGTAGGTAGTATTTTTATTTCCCCAAATCTTTTACCATTTCTTTGTCTCTAAATATGCATGGTAAATAGTGCAACAAATAACCATTTACTAAAAGTTTTTTTTTTAATTGCATTGATATGAATTAAAGACGAAATCAAAAGCTTGCAATAAGTTAGACCATGATGGGGGTTGTGGAGTGAACTTTGCAATTATATAAAAATGTAGAGCTCTATCACCCCTAAATAATGCTTAGATTTTCTTTGATATAAAAATAACAAAACCCCACTTAATATACGGAAGTATACTTATCGAATCAAGTAATAAAGTAATAGAGCAGAGTGTCGAACCCATGAGGAAGTATTTTTATTTGCAACAAACACTCTAAGGTGAGTGTAATCAAGAGGTTTATTATAAAGAAGCTGATATGGAGGTAGATTGAAGGTGGTAGGATATGGTAGTAGGTTAATTAAGTGGGTGGTAATAAGCCCAGCTTCAACCCAAAATTGGGGCAAAAGCTAAGCTTCAATTAGTAGAGCAAGAATAATTCCAAGTAAATGACGGATTTTTACGTTTGGCTATGCCATTCTCATGCAGCGTATATGGACAAGAGAATTGATGAAGTATGTCGTGAGTGGTTAGAAAATGTTTGAGAGAGTATAAGAAAAAAAAAAGTAATAGATTCAGCAAAAGATAAAAGGTGGCTCTTGGCTAGAGCACAAGAGTTACATTTTATAGTAGTAGAAGAAGAAGAGATACAAAATTGACAAAAATGCTTTAATATAGTTATAAGGGTAGTAGAACTAGGGTGACCCAATCTTCGTTTGCACAAGGAAGAGGATGTAGCTGAGAGAGCTAGAATAGGGGCGAAGCTTGACAGAGTTCAAAGATCCACAGGGTAAAGGCTATCACAACAGGGACCATAGAGAAGTGTGTGAAGATTCTTCCAATCATTGATGGTTTAACCATTGCCATCAAAAGAAACAATGTAATTGTTATCAGTTGTTAGCTTTGAAATAGAAATGAGTTGATGAAAAAGTTTAGGAACATGAAGAACAATGGTGAGAGATAGGCTACGAGAAGGCATAGGAAGAAGATCATTCCCAAAATGGAAAATAGGTAGTGAATTTCCATTTCCCATGAGACTTGGTCTGATCCATTGTAGGTAGATGGATGTTGAACATATTGAAGGTCTGGTGTTAGATGTGTTGTGACACCACTATCCACGTACTAAGGGGATGGATGAGCACCTTTATTTGTAAGGAGGGCATGCAATTTAGAGGAAGCAGGAGGAAGATAATTTATATTTGCTTGATGCCAGCAATTTAAGGCTGAATGTCCATAGTTGCCACATACTTATATTTCAATTAGAGTTTTGTTGCTTGCATTTTAAATAGTAGAAGATTAGAGAATGGATCTGCCTTGTCCATGAATGGGAGAAAAGCAACCATGCTCACGATGGTTGAATGAAGCAAGAGTAAGGTGAGAGTCGATGGGAAATGAATGCTCTATTAGCACTAGATCCTTGGCAGCTTCAGTGGCTAAGTTTACTTTCTCACAACACAAGAGAGAGTAGAGATCCTCAAGGTTAATCGGTGTGAATTTGGTCTAAATTGCTATTTTGAAATATTGATAATTGGACAATAATCCATTAAAAATGTAAAGTATGATATCTTATGTGTCTATAGAGCCTTTCGCAGCCACAATGTTGTCCACTAAATGATTAACGGTTTAGAGATAATATGCCATGACTTGATTTTTCATGGTGATAGTATGGAGCTCATTATTGAGCTAAATGACACACAAGTGATTTATGGACAGAAGTCAGCATTCGAGCGCCACCCAAATTAGATGGCAGGTCTCTAAATTCAGAATATAAGGTTGTATGGAGGGAGAAATTGTAGAGTGCATTGTAGATACTAAGTTTTGATCTATAAGTATCCATAGGGTATATTGTGGGTTTAGGGATTTTTGACCTATATCAGAGACATGGTCACCATCTGGGCAAGATGTCGAGCCATCTTGGTATCCATCAAATCCAATTGCTATAAAAAGTTTGAGAATCTGAGACTACCACAGTGGATGGTTGTCAACAAGGAGTTGGGTATGCATGATACTTTTAATATTTGACAACAGGAATTTCAACTGAGGAGGGGTGAGAACACTGGGCTTTATGATGAAAGAATCTATAGAGTTCATATGCAAGGACGAAGCTGTTAGGCAGAAAACTCTGATACCATGTTCAATTCTATGATGAGTAAAATGAACAAGAGGTACAAGATAATAGATAACAGTGAAACAGAGTATGGAAAAATGTGATTTATATCATTTCTGATACATGTATAGTAAAATGAATATATATGTAATGAAAATGAAGTTCATGTAATGCCCTTCAGTAATTCTACTCCATATGCTATGATTGGCTGCAAGAGAATACAAATGGCTATAGTAGGCGTAATGGTTGACATAGCCGAATATGAAATGATTTACTGTAGTGGAGAAATGACTTAGCTCCTTGCTCTTTCAATTATCAGTAGAGTTGTACTTTATTTGGATCCTTATTAGGTCAAGGAAATAATGAATTGGCTAAGGCCAAGCACTATTACTTAGTTTCATATTTTCCATGGTCTAGCTGGCTATTATGAACATTTTATAGAAGACATTTCAAGTATCACTTCATCTCTAGCTAGATTGACTCAAAATAAATAAATAAATAAATTCATATTGTTTTATGTTTGGGAGTAAAGTTTCATATGCTTGAGAAATGCTTAATGTCAGCTCCTATCCCTACAATCCACTCTATTGATGTTTCACATCAATGTATAATTTGCATTTTAATGCAACATGTCAGGGTGGTCAATTGGAACCCAATATTCATATATTAGAAAATGCACTAAGAACCTAAATTCTTAATTTAGAAGTAGATAGGAATATTAGAAGATGATATTCAACTAAGATGGATGAGATATTTTGCTAAACTTTTTAATGAAGATTGTGAAAATAAGATTGATTATAATGACATTAGCACCCTAAATGAAAATAAAGATTTCTATTTTTATTGGCGTATTAGTAAAACTGAAGTTAGAGAGGCTTTAAAGAAAATGAAGGGTGGAAAAGCTGTTGGACCTGATGATATTCCAATAGAGGTGTGAAAATGCTTAGGAGATGAAGGAATTTCTTGGCTTACTAAACTTTTTAATACTATTTTGAAGACTAAAAAGATGCCAGATGAGTGGAGAATGAGCGTGTTAATTCCTATTTTTAAGAATAAAGGTGATGCACAAGATTGCGCGAATTATAGAGGTATTAAGTTAATGTGTCATACTTTAAAACTTTGGGAGCGAGTTATGGAGCATAGGTTGCGGCGTGATACTAATGTTTCTCAAAATCAATTTGGATTCATGCCGGGTAGGTCGACTATGGAAGCCATACATTTATTAAGAGGTTTGATGGAGAAATATAGAGAAAATAAGAAGGATCTACATATGATATTTATTGATTTAGAAAAAGCATATGATAAAGTTCCAAGAGAAGTGCTATGGAGAGTTCTTGAAAAGAAAGGAGTCAATAATGCTTATATTCAAATCATTAAAGATATGTATGCAGGAGCTATTACTTGTGTTCAAACACAAGGTGGATTGACCAAGTATTTCCCTATTTCGGTTGGGTTACATCAAGGATCAGCCTTAAGCCCATATCTTTTTGCTTTAGTCATGGATGTTCTCACTAGACATTTGCAAGAGGATGTACCTTGGTGTATGCTTTTTGCTGATGATATTCTTCTTGTTGATAAGACTAGAGAGGGAGTTGAAAGTAAACTTGAATTATGGAGGTCAACCTTAGAGTCTAAAGGTTTTCGCTTGAGTAGATCTAAAACGGAATATATTGAGTGTAAATTTAGTAGTAATAGACCTAGTGAGGGGATTGTGACTTTGGGCTATCAAGTCATTAATAAGAGTACACGTTTTAGATATCTTGGATCTATTGTTCAGAGTGATGGTGAAATAGATGGGGATATTATCAACAGAATTCAAGTTGGATGGTTGAAGTGGAGGAATGCATCGGGCTTGTTATGTGATAGAAATGTACCCCTCAAACTTAAGGGAAAATTCTATAAGATGGTAGTGAGGTCTGCAATGCTTTATGGTGCCGAATGTTGGCCATTAAAAGAGAAGCATAATACTAAGTTAAGTGTGGCAGAGATGAGGATGCTCAGGTGGATGAGTGGCTTTACCCTTAGAGATAGGATACGAAATGAGCATATACGTGAAAAGGTTGGAGTAGCTCCAATAGAAAATAAGATTAGAGAGAGTCGCCTTAGATGGTTTGGTCACATAAAACGGCGGCATTCCGATGACCCGGTTAGGAGAGTAGAGGTATTAGATTTGACTTATGTTAAGAAAGGTAGGGGTAGACCTAAAAAGACTTGGTTAGAAAATATTAGGAATGACCTTTCTTTATTAGATTTAAACGAGAATTTGACTTTTAATATGACATAATGGAGAAAAAGGATTCATGTAGCCGACCCCACGTAGTGGGATAAAGGCTTGATGTTGTTGTTGTTGTTGTAGAAGTAGATAGGAATATTACATTCCACTTATAAAGTTCACTTTATTAGTCTTTAAACTAGCATCAACATGATACAATATGAAGCTCTTTATTACAAGAAATGTTGTTCTCCTTTGAATTGGTTGGTTTAAGGTGGGCGAGTTAACACACTTATTATTATTGAAGATTGCAAATTGCAAATTGCATTAAACGCAAACTTATTACAAGCTACTTAAAAGGAAAATAAACATCATATTCCTTCTTTAACAACGAGAAAAAAAAAAGGAACGTCAAAAGGAGTAAACAATCCCAACAAAAAGAACTACACAAAGTAAAAGTAGCACAAAGATGAGCAACTTTATTACAAGATCTAGAAGTTTAATGAAAAACTACATTATAAAAACTATGCAAAAACAAAAATCCATTTGAAAGAACAAAAATCCATGCATTTATATGCCAATTGATGTAAGCCTACTAATACTTGTATAAAAAAGGCCAATCAAAATAGCTATGATAAAATGAAAATAATACTTTATCATTTCTGAAGTAAAGGTTTATTGATATAATCCTATAATCCTAGTTTCATATTTAACCTGAAAAAAATCATTAAATCAGAATTAAATTAAAAATCATTGGAGCTCTAATTTAAATAATTTTATAGTCAAAATATTTTAGAAAATATAGGATGAGAAAATTGCACAGATAGAAGTTGGAAATCTTCTTACTTAATTTGAAAAATGAACTTGATTGTTAAATAGCCTCAAAGTGATCTGAAATAGAATTGAAAGAAATGCTAACACAGGAAAATAAATATATAGTAATAACTAACCACTTAAGCAATACACAAAGTATAAACTCACTACAGCTTATTTTTTACTGATAATGAAATTCCCTTGAATAATAAAACATAACCGGATGTGATATTTTGATCTTCTAAATCCTGAGCACAATCACAGGAGAGATTATTAGGTGCGGAGTGCGGACCGGAAGAACCGTCCGCACAAGTATTGGGTACCTAGTGGTACCCGCACTCGATACCACGCTAGGTACGTATCCAGTGCTTGTGCTGACGGTGTGCACTCCGCACCTAATAATTTTTCCAATCACAGATGGTATGAGCAATAAGTTATCATCTCCTCCCTTTAGAAAATCCCAAACTCACAAGTTCCTTTTAATTATGGCATCCCTCTTTTTGCTACTTGCATGTGTAATTCTGTAGGATTCTCCAAATACCTAGTAATTATATTTACTAAAATCATAAGGTATGTCCACACAACATTGAGATGCATAAAGCCCCGTGCTTATAGCATATTTTATTAGCTTTGGTTCTGCTTGGGACAACTGCAACATTTTATAAAGCTGATTATGAAATTACTGTGGGGAAAATAACTTAGCTAACATAGTGTAAAAACACAGCTTTCCATTACAAAAAATTCTAAAAAATAATAAGAAAGCAGCAAGAAAGTACGTGATAGCAAAATGAAATTTTTGTTGATGCTTAAAAAGCAAAGCAACAAGAAAGTTATCCCAAATAGACCCTTTAACTTCATCTTTCCCAATTTTACAACAATGAACAATAGGATTGAAAATATAGTTGCTCTTATTCATTCTATGTTCATGTAATACCTCCAAAGCACATTTCTTTTGACTAATAAATGCATCAGACCTTTCCTAAACACTGAGGAAATACCTCATATATGTATATATAGACAGGTTAAGCGACTCGAATGCAGGACAAATTTATTTGACATATATGAAGAAGTGCTATATTTTTTGAACCAGATATAATAAAGTCATCCATTTCAAAAAAAAAAAAATGGCCAAAATAATATTACAAGAAGATATTATTGTGTAATTTCACCCTTGTATAACAATTGAGAAAAATATTGTCCAAATATCTCTGAGATGGATATTTGGGCAAGTTGGCTCGTTTTCACATGCAATTATTTGATCAAGTGAGAATTAAGTGGTATGCAAGTAATTTATAGATGCAAAAAAATAAAAATAAAATCATTTTTAGTTTAATGTTAACACTAGTCTCAGGTTAATGAATAAAATACATAAGCTATTTATATTCATGCCAAGGCAACGTGGAGGTATTAGCTCGTCTAGCAATTTCTCTAGCAATTTCTCTACGATCAGCTTTTCTTTTATGTTTGGTTCTAAGCTATGCTTAGCGAAGTATAACTGATGAGGACATCGTCAGCATTTTCGACGCCGGAGATCGATGGTTACGAGCATGAATTGTATTTTCATTATTTTATGTAGTAGTTTATTTTTATTTTATGTTTTTCCGTTTTTGCCCTTATGGGTATTTGGTCGCTATTGTAGCCCAAGGGGCATTTTAGTCTTTTGCTTTTTATTTGTCATTGTGAGGCCTATTTATATGGTCCTTCTCTTGTAATAGATAGTTGTTAATGAAATGAAAATTTATCCTTGTTCTCTTAGTGAGTTCATCTTCTCCCACAATCTCTTAGTGAGTTCGCCGGAGGAAACTAGATCTCTTAGTGAGTTCTAGTTCGCCGGAGAAGACTAGATCTCTTTGTGAGTTCTAGTTTTCAAATTATCTCATCTTGTGGAAAATCAACGTGGAGACAATCGAGGTTAGTAAATTCGTAGTCGTCGAAGCCTTGAAATCTCCATTTTCTTCCTCTTCCCCTTGCCCTTGCCGCCGTCCAATCCAAGATGCAAAGCCACCGGCCACCTGTATTTTCCCCCCCTGTTTTCGCCGGCCATAAATTCTGCGGCCACCGGCCAGCCTCCCACCGGCCCAGCAGCCGGCCGCCCGCCGGCCAGCCACCCGCCGGCCTGCCCAGCAGCCTATTCCCGCCGCCTCTCCCACTTGAAGCCTCCCACCATTTGAATTTCAAATCTCTTGAGTTATTAACCTCCTTAATTGGTGCTTATGCAATTAAGCCACCCATTAAAGAGATTAAATCTAAATTCGAAATTCAAATTTGATCTCCCTCTCATTTTAAATTTTGGGAAGTTACTTAAGCTTTAATTAAATCTGAAATTAAAATTCAGATTTAATTGAATTTCTTACTTAAACTTGGGCCCCACCCTCATGACTCCTAAATCTCTCTCTCTCCTCCTTATTGGGCCGGCCACTCTTAGTGGGCCTCTTTCTCCTCCCAAATGACATATGAAAACCACAAATTCAGCCCAATTTCTTCCCCCTTCACCGCCCCATTAAACCCATTTGGATTAATTTGAATCCATCAAGTTAATTCCCTCCCATCTCTATCAAAACTGAAATTCCTGCAGGAATTTTCAGTTTTTGTCTTTGGAACCTCCCCCAAGCAACCACAGCAAGCACTCAGGATAATTCTCCTCCACCACTCCGGTCACCTATCCGAGAACGACGATCTTATACTCCTTCTTCCTTGGAGTGACCTCGCTTCTACTGTGGAGACTCTCCTTCCGCTAAAGCCTAGACTAGTTGAGCGTATGGGCTCCAAAGGTGAAAATTCTCATTATTAAATTGTGGATTCTTGTGGCCATTGTAGTTTTACAATTATTCTTTGTGCTTCTTGAATTGTTTGGTTGATTGATCTTGCTCCACTTTGCTTAAGCAAGTTAAAAATTAAGAGTTCTAAGGATCACTCTTTTATGACAATGATAATTTTATCTTGGGTTATTATGCTACAATTGCTCTCTTTAATTTCTTAAAGTAACTCCTCCATCGCATATACGTTTCACATCAATAACTTTAAATTAGATATTTAAGAACACTAGCTCCACTTTGAGCTCTCTCCAAAATTCTCATTTTTTCGATAGAATTCATATCTTCTAAAGTACAGCTATAGTCATTATTTTATCATAAAATCATTAAGATAATTAAATTGCTCTAATCTTCATCCCATTTTTTTGATATAAAATTACAAGATGTTTTCCAGATATTAAGATACCTTGTACTGTATAACCAAATGATTCACTAAGAATTTGTGTCAAATTTTAGTAATTATGGATGTTCAAAAAGTGTAGAAATGTTCAGTGCTCTATATATTCTTGAATTATCATTAAATTTGTGAAACTCAAATAAAGTAACTTCAAATGCACAAGATCTCCTATTAAGTAAAGGAATATTTGAATCTGTCTTAGCAAAATCCAAGGCTCGTAAATGTAAAAACCATCTCAATCTTTGATCATCTAGAAGTAAATTAGAACCTAAAAGAAACAAGGTTTTATGAGCAAGGAGTCCTAAGAACCTTGTTTGCTTCATATTCTAATCTATTTTTTTAGATGAAAATAAAAGTTTAATATGATTTTTTTAATTCTATGTGTCTTAGACATTACCGATACACATATTGAAATATTTTCTGACAACATAGGAAATCTAATGCATTTTGAGGCATCTTAATTTAAGTTTCATAAATATAAGGACAATTCTCTAATCCATGGATCACTTAGCATACCCAAAGTTCTTAAACATCCATAATTATAAGAATTTACCATGAATTTCTAATGGAATCACTCAGTTATACAATCTAATATAGCTAAATTTGTGGAACACACCTTTTAGTTTTCTACCAAAGAAAATAGGGGAATAAGAACATCATAATCATCTGAATGACTTTATAGTGTCCACAATGATTATAACAGGAAAATTTAAGGAGTTGTATTCTTTAAAATAAAAAATGCTCAGTATTTATAATTTCGATAGAACTCAAAGTAAACCTAATATTGTCAAAGAACTATCTTATCTTTTTAATTAAAAATTGCACTTCTTTGAGTACAACCCGAAATCAAATATGAAAGAGAAGTTTGCAGTAGAGAAGTTGTTAGTCAAGCTAACACCTCCATGAAGCCTGAGTAAACTCAAGATAGCTGATTACTTTGACATCTGTATTCCAAAATAAATGACATTATCATCTTTTGAAAAATATATTTCCTTTTTTATTAGGCCTAAATTGGCAAACATAGCATTATAGCTTCTACCAATTGGCCAAATACTTAAACTTAAAGAGGCTACAATGCAATCTACAACAAAAGTAAAGAAATTTGTACTAGAATTTCTTGGTGGTGGTGTAAATTCATCAATCAATTCAGCAACTAAGATTGCTTCCCCAAGTTTGAACTGCATAGAATCGTTGACATAATGTATTAAAAGAGTGGTCTTTTGAAACACTAGTCAAGCTAAATACATCTCTAAAACTTAAATTGCTACAATGTTTATAGGAACTAAACATCTATGATTTGTCCATTATTGAAAAGACTATTAAAAGGTCTAAAACACTCATTTATATAATCACTCCATATATAAGAAGCTGATAACCTATCATCAGTGGAAGATCTCCCCCTCCCCAAACTAAGGTACTCAAAATAGCTAATAATAAAATTTTGAAAAAAAAAAATATTTTCAACCTGCATTAAAGCATCTCAAGATCGAGTTCTACAAAGCCTTATCTTTCATGTTGAAGCTTAATGCAATGCAGGGACTGACGCTCCGTTTTTATTAAAAAAAGCCTTGCACATATAGTAACTATTGATGCTGCTGCAATATGAAATTAATGATAGTTTCCGTCTTAAGTTAGTTGTTATGTGAAGACACTTTGAAGACGTGTAAAATGAGTGTATCATTGGGACACAATTCAATATATTCTGAAAAAAATTGTCTATGGAATATATAGAAGTTATATTTGCTATATTAGATGATTTGTAAGTATGTTATTTTTTATATTATAATGAAAATATGTCACCAAACATCTCTGGTCTTTGAAAGAGACTGATGTGGTAGACATAGACACAAAGGATTGGTTAGTACTTTCTTGAAAGATGAAAATTGTCTTCCGTATTTATGCTTCGGGATGAAAATAAAAAAAAAGGTTAAAATAGTCACACACATATTTATCTTTTGAGTACTCTATAGAGAAGAGTATGTTTTACCCTAAGAAATAACAGATAACTTCATGTATAGACACGATAGACAAAAATATATATATAATTTGAATGTACTTGAGATTTTCCCTAATGAACACATAAAATTGAATATAATTTATTTTATTTTGAGTAATCAATTTTCTCATGGTTGTATATCCGAATGATTAATTACATCTTGATCAAAGAATTCATGAATACTCTCAATTAAAGATGTTCATTTATTTTTCTTTGGGATTTAGTATATAAATGGTCTTCTAAAGTTTCATATTCCAAAAGAAAAGAAAAGCTCAAAGTGGCTACTCACTATGCAAAGTATGAGACACAAAGCTTATGACTCATGACCTAATCTAATATAGAAAAAAAAAATTATCAGACTTACAATCGTGACAGAAAAGATTGGCCAATTAAACCGACCTAATCTCATAAAATCATGAGACCCAACTTCTATACAGATGCAAAGCTAAAGTCCAAAAGGATTAAAGTGCTCCAAATGATTAAGCCAAATGTCTTTTTAGAATTTAGGATTTTATGAATTTTTAACAATTTAATCTCGTGAGCTTTATGAATCATTTGTTATATATTTCAATATTCTTTATAATTTTTAAGAACTCGTACATTCTCCCAAATATCCAAAGTCTACAATAAAACAAACAGGTTATATGGTATGCTACAAATAGGATGCCCATAAGTGGGGCTATGACCGGACCCAAGCGATCTATGGCTCACAATATATTCAGATCGATGAGAACCAAATCACGTAAGTGCGAAGTTTAGGCTATCAAAAGGGACGCTCTCACTTATGAGGTGATAGAAGAACACCTGATGTCATGTAAACGTAAGATAGGATATGCTATTGCTTTAATTAGAAATTTAGTACAGACATCTAAGAAGTTCTAAATGACCCTAGAATATGAATGATAGATCATATTTTCAAAACTAAATGTAAGTTAATTTTAATTGGCCTCTAATACAATATATGCTAATTGACTCTATGTAATTATCAAAATGTGAAATTTTAAAAAAAGCTTAAAAATATATTTTATTCTAAAAGATTAGAACTGGACCCTCATATGTTGGGTAGTCTGCTACTACTAGCAGATAGGCAGATGCCTAAAGAAGGAGATAAAGAGTTCAATATGCTTTATGAGATCTCAGGTGAATCCTGACTTACTTTCTAAACTTATTCTTTTGCTATATTATTTAATCCTATATATTATTGGTTATGAATTAATTTTTTTTCCTAAAAATAAACTAACATGGCTCCATTTTAAGGCTACCCTAAGCAAGCATGCAAGTATTTGTAACACACCAGTTTGGTTTTGTGCAAAATCAAGATGTTTTAATGTGTGTAAATTACAGGGTTTGTAATGTTAGTCGATATTCTGGTGTCGATTGTTTTATTCCCTAGCTAAGAGTTTTAGTTTTGATTTTTGGTCAAAATTATAATCAGGTGTCATTTATTCTTAACTTTGGGATTTCCGTTTATAATTAATAGCTTAATGTTTATTTAAAAGTAAGACAATAAACCCATAGTTAAAAATTGCATAATAAGAGGTGCGCCTCAAGGTGCTCCTCTGCGCAATTTAACACCCAAGAGCCTCATTGCTTAAGCAATTTTGAGTCTAGGTGAGGCCTACGCCTCAGGATCTATGAGACGTGGCTCAGAGGCCCAATTATGCAATAATGGGTGAGGTGTAAGTCTCATAGAGCCGGGTCCCACGCACTTAATTTCCTAATAAAAAAACCCTATTTCCTCACTTCATTCATCCGGCCTACCCGAACCGAACAGAGTTCTCCGCAACCCCAGATCCGCGACCTAGATCCCTTGGCTGGCCTTCCCGCCGGCAACGTCTCACGACGGTGAGCTTCTGGTGTCCAACCGCCCTCTATGACAGCTCTACTACTGATTTTAGTTATTTTTTTAAATTCAAAATTGTGTAGCATTGATACTCCTATTTACGAGGAATGATGTATAAGACACACTACAGGAAAAACATCAATTTCCGATGCCTATTTTTCAACGGAAAGTGGCCAAAATCCGCCGGAAATTAGCATTTCCGGTGGAATTATTTACGCCGCAAAAACGTGCGTCGGAAAAGCGCTATCGGCGTAAAAATATCCGCCGAAAAAATTTCCGGCGGAAATCCGATGAAATTTCCGTCGAAAATATTTCCGGCGGATGTAAATTACTCCGGAAACGTGGAAAACTTGAAAAAAAAAACCTATTCCCGTAGAAGCCTTGGCCCCCCCAATTGTTACCCGCTGAAGCCAGTCCAACCCCACGCCCAGCCAGCTGAGCGCACATTCCTTGGCGCCCGTGACCCAATCCAGCCTACAACCCCGCCTGACCAGCAAGCAAACAGCCCTGGGCGGGATTCGATCCCGCGCCATCTAAAAGAGCAGAACATAAGAAACTGACCACAAGGCCACCACGGGAAATGTGTATAAGTTAGTTTGTTATATTTTATTTAAACTAAAACAGTATATCAATTTAATCCAATTACTCAATGTAATTTTTATTTAATAAATTTATTTTTACAATGATTTATTAATTAATTTAACAATTAATTATTAAGTTAATTTATTTAACTAATGTTATTTAATAATATTTAATTTATTTTTTAAATAATGAATTAATAATTATTTATTAATTAATTTAATTTAATAATATCTAATTTAAATAATTTAATTTGATAATAAGTTATTAAATTATTTAACTTAATTTATTAAAAAAATTAATTATAAATATCTATTATAGTCATTTTTAAAAAAAAATTTATTTTCGTCGGAAATTCCGTCGGAAACAAATCTGATGGAAACTTAATCAAAAATTCTGTCGGAAATCCGCCGGAATATTTCCGTCGGTAATACGCCGGAAAAGCCGCCGGAATTTGTGACGAATTTATTTCCGCCGGAAATTCTGTCGGAAATGAGCAGTTTTCCCGTAGTGACATGTGTCGGATATAAATACGCGTTCGATACGGCACAGATACATGTCGGATACGCGTGTCCTATTAAAAAATGAAAAAAATGGGACCGAAACTCAGTACCGCTTGATACTGCTCGGTACTGCTCAATACTGCTTGGTACCGGAACTCAGTACCACTCAGCACCTCTCCGCAATGCTCGATACCATGCTCAGTATCAATGCTCGGTACCGAGGGGTACCGAATGGTACTAAGCGGCACCAAGAAGCTAGAGAAAGCTTTAAAACAACTCTTACAATAAAAATTTGTATAGGGGGTAGTGCCCCCTTGGACCCCCGGCATATCTGTGACATATATTCAAGGTATGATTTTTCAAGTTATAGAAAATCTAGGGTTTATATTTTTTTGATATTTTTTATTTGATTTTGCATTTGTGTATTAGGAAACATGGTTAGGGGCAAAAAAGATTCAAATACATCATTGCAGTGGGATCCTTCTTGGAAGTACAGTGTACAGGTTGATATAGGAGGCAGCGAGAAGACATATGTGTATTTGAAATGTATTTTTTGTGATAAGGTGGTGAAGGGATGAGTTACCCATATGAATGAACACTTATCCGGCTCACATAAAAATGTAGAACCTTGTGCGAATGTGCTGGATAAGGTGAAGGAGGAAATTACTACTTATATAAAGAAGAATACCACAGCAAAACATTTGACATTTATAGATGCAATTGGAGATGAAAATGCCTCCCTTGAAGACCCATTTAGTTGTGGGACATGATTGGATTTTAGATGTTCTTTCTTATTTGTATTTTTGGAGTTTTGATAGACTTATATTTGTGATTTTATACTTTGATTTATGCTATGAGATGCATATATTGCATCTATTTTATTGTTTTCCATTAATTTCACTTCACATTTAGAAGTTTTTATTATATGATACTCTTACTGTTATTTACCTGCTAGATTTTTTTTTTACTCTTAGAATATTTAAATTCTCATTTAAGCAAATCTTCGTCCGTGAGGCTTACGCCTCACACCGCCTCGAGGCTTACGCCTCGCCTCATGGACGAAAAATGCATCGAGGCTTATTTACGCAATTTTAAACCTTGAATAAACCATAACATAAAATTTAAAAATTAAAGAAAATTTAAGTAAACAAAACATGTAAGAATATAAGCATCTTAACCTTAAGGATTTAAGAATGGTGACTTATATGATATCTAGTGTGTGCTAGATTGTACAGTGATCAACCTTATTATTAATTTGTCATTTCAATTTTTAACACTACTGGAAAACCCGTTATTATCGGCGGACATAAATCGCCGGAAAACATAGATAATCCGACGGAACCATACGTCTCCGTCGGACTTTTCGACGAAAATTCATACGCCGGTTTCGGCCGCGTCGATAAATTATTTCCGGCGCGAAATTTGCGTCGAAAATTTCTCCGACGCATGATCCGACGCATTACCGGCGAAAAAATGGATCGTTTTCGACGTTGAAAAATGTTTTAATTCCGGTGCCAGTTCCGCCGGTAATTAGCGTCGCATTATGCGCCGGCCATTACCGGCGGATATGACGCCGCAAAGAGCATGTCGGAAACCCACGAACTCTCTTGCGACGCAAAGTATACGCCGGTAATTACCGGCGGACTATGCGCCGGTAGTTTCCGTCCGAACAAAGGCGCCGGAACACACGAAACGATTCATTGTATCGTCATTGCTGGCGCACTTCCGGCGCAAAATCCGTCGGAAACCTGTAGCATTGACAAAAAAAAATTCCTTCTCAGCCAACAATCAAATTTCCACACCTGCAAACAAATACAAATAATAATTCCACCACAATTCAATTGTAACATTACAACATATCAACAATTTCACCACAGTTTCACAACAGTTTATAACATTAAAAGAAACAGTTCAGTACTAACAATCAACTAAACACATCACATTAAAAGAAACTGTTCAATAAAACATGTTCACAGAAATAAACAAGTTCATATAAACTAAATTAAACTACTCTGACTCCGTGGACTCCTCCTCAGGTGGAGCTACATCTTTTCCACTCAGCTGCTCCCTCATCTTGCGCATTTCATCCAACAACTGATTGTGTTGCTGAATACTTATTTGAACCTGTGCTTGCAGCTGAGCTTGAACCTGTGCTTGTAGCTGAGCCTGCCAATCAGCTTGTGATTTCCTTACTTGTTCTAGCTCAGCTTGAAGGGCACTTATTTGTTCAGCTTGTAAGGACTCATGCGAACTGGATGCGAAGCTGGATGCAGTAGAGGATGTCATCCCCTCGTATGCCTGAGCTTGCGCACCTAAGCCATATACTCTACCAGGCTGCATTCCTCCGACGGCCTGCGACCAGATGCGATACTCAGAATACTCCACAGAGCCGCCAGAAGAGCCCTCACCTGATGCGGCATGAGTCTCTCGAAGCCGTGTATAATCCTCCTGTAAAAGTATAATATAAATATATATAGTTAAACTAAAACTTAGAAAATATTAAACATATATAAAAATATACTTACATAGGCTTTTCTTGATCTCTCATCAATCCACTGTTGATCCTCCTGTCGCTTATGAGTGCGACTATGCAATTCAACAGGAGTTGGTTCTCTACCAAGCGTCGCTTTCTGTTTGAATTAAGAAAATTTTATTAATATAGATTAAAGAATAATTTTAAAAAACATTTAAAATTCATTTCCAAATGACGCCTGTGCTCAGTATGTGGAACAGAGCCGCCTGTATGAAGTGAACTTCCCAACCTACCAACATCAGAAGCTCTGTTCTGTCGATTCTGATCCCTCTTCCTACTGTACTCTTCGCTGCCCCAAGCTGCATTTAACTCAGCCCATATTACCTCTCCAATCCACAGTGGTCGTTTCTTAGACTTTCTAATATCAGTGAACATGTCGCGCATCTGAGTAGACCCACGCTTCTCAAAATTCTTTCTAATCCTGTCATTGTGTTGGGGCAGCCAACAAAACTCTTTCTGCAATCAAATACATATGATATATAATATATAAGAGTATTAGCTAAAGTAAAAAAGAATAAATCATTTAACATAAAAATTAAAACTCAAAAATACCTCAAACTCTTTGAACCACATCTCCCGGACTTCTTTCGGGACTTTCTTCCAAGAAACATAAGGAGCGTCAAACCTGCTCCGTATGATGTCCCGTATTTTATGTGTCGGTTGTTTTGATGGGTAGAACCTACAAAAATAAAGTTATATAAAACAAATATAAAATATAAAATAAAAATTTTTGTTAGTTTAAAAAAATAAAAGAGAATGTACGTACGTGTCACTCTCAGGTGTTATCAACATTCTACCATCTGTCTCCTTCTCTACTGCAGCTGCTGTCGAAGGTCCCGCTCCTGTCGAAGGTCCAACTGCTGTCGAAGGTCCAGCTGCTGTCGAAGGTCCAGCTGTAGCGGGCTGATGGGGTGGTGGGGGATAGTATGGTGGAGCATATGGTGGAAATAGATAAGTAGGAGGGGCACCAGCATACGGTGGGGGTGTGTAGTATGGGTAGAAAGGAGTACTCTGCCCAGAATCTGGTGAAGGAAAACGGGGGTCTAGTGAGTAAAACTGTGGGCTACCGCTTCCATGAGTGGGTAAAGGCTGTGTATCAGGATGAGGCTGTGTAGTAGGCTGAGGCTGTGTAGTAGGCTGAGGCTCTGTTGCAGGCTGTGTAGTAGTCTCGGAATTATTGGAAAGTAGAACATCCTACTAACAGGCACATCTTTTTGCTTCCTTCTATTTCTAGATTTGGGTTTAAATCTTGGTGCATTGCAATGACGGCATACAATTTCTGCGATATCTTCTTTAAAGTATAACATGCATCCATTCATACAACAATCTATCTTTATGTATGTCAAACCAAGTTTGGAAACTAACTTCTTTGTCCGATATAGATCTGTAGGAATTAAATTATCTGTCGGATTAGTTTCCTTAAGCAGCCCAATGAATTGATTAAAGCATACACGAGCAACGTTATATTCAGCCTTGATGCTTAACATCTTCACAGCAACAGATAATTCTGAGTGAGTCGTGCACCCTTTCCAGATTGGTTGCTGGGCAGCATGCAATAAATCATAAAAGTTTTGTGCCTCCGTATTCGGTAACTCTTCTGTATTTTGTTCAGTTTGAATTCCAGTTGCATCATGAACTAATTCCTCAAGATTTGGACGGATGTTTTCAGCCTCAGCAACATTACTACTTGTAGAAGGACCGCATTGATAATCAAATAGTGGCTCATACTCACCATGAGAAGTCCAATACCAATACCGTGGCATGAATCCTCTGCGATACAGATCAACAGTTACATCATCTGGTTCTAGGTGCACTAGATTTTTGTGTTTAGAACATGGACATCGAAACTTTCCTTCTGATATAAAGCTGGACAACTGTTTCGCTTGCTGAATGAAAAAGTTCACCCCATTGATGAATTCATCTGTTAATGTCTTCCGACCTTGAGATAATCGGTTATAAATCCAACTTCTTTGATTTCTAATATCCATAACCTATATATAAGAGTTAAAAATTAATGAATTTATATATATATATATATATATATATATATATATATATATATATATATATATATATATATATATATATATATATATATATATATATATATATATATATATATATCTAATTAGTATATCCAAGATGAACACTCACAAACTCGGCTCGGCTCGATTCATTTGCATTTGAACACAAGTAAAAACTTCTACATACATAACCTTAAAAACTTAAATATAGGTATTATTAACGCTTCTCTTTCCTAAAACTCGGTATGTTTTTTTTTTCAAAATTTATTTTGTTAAATTTGTGTAAATTTGAATTTTATTTCCATTAGATGTGATTTTCCTTCGATAGTAGACTTTATTTATGTTATATTAAATATTTTATATAATATAGGAAATTTTAAATTTTTTTTTCTATAATTCAGTTTTAATATTTATTGTAGAAAATTTAGCATTTCCATTATGAACATATTTACTCAACTAAGTTTGTGCCTAGCTATAGAAAACAAAAATGTATATTAATATGGACATTTACTCTCAAAGGTCGCTGGTGTATAATTGACTATTACCAGTATGAAATGGTTTTATAGATGTATTTCTTAATGGAGTTAAATGTTTAGCATAGATTCAATATCCACTGCCTTAGTTATTCTTAAAGGAAATTATAGGTTGTCTTTCTCTACGTATAAAAAAGAAGCCTACCACAGGCCATATGAAGTTAGCCTTGATTTATACCATAAAGGCTTCACTTGATGCTTAATAACATTTTGTTGCATAATTTTAATGATGTGTGGTGCATGTGTGCGAAAATAAAATGTTGAACAAAATGCACTCTTTTTTGAGATATCGATTGGTTTCGCAGTGATTGACAAAAAAAAATTATCAAAATTGTATTATCGATGAAAAAATTCCAAAAAGGTTATCAAAAGTAAAAACTTCTACATACATAGCATGCACCAAACTACATCCTCTAGCAAATGTCTAGTGATAACAACCATGACTATAGCAAAAAGATATGGACTAAAGCCTAATCTATATGTAATCCAACCGAAATCGCAAAAAAATTTGAAAACATATACCTTCGGTTATCCTCGGCGGCGCGCGACTAGGAAGCACAGAGGCGGGACGTGACTAGGAAGGAGGCTCGGCGAAGTTCGGTGATCGTCGACGGCGAAGTCCGGTGATCGTCGGCGACGTCTAACCACGGCGAGCGACGAACGGCGCGGAGGGCGACGAGCGAAGCAATCGAAGTGAGAGAATGGAAGGAAAAGAATGACGGCCAGAGGGGTTCGGGTTCGCGAAATAGGGCTTCTACCGACGGAACTTCCGCCGGTAAGGGCAATAATGACGTCGGTACAATTTCCGACGTATAATCCGTCGGATATATTTCGTTGAGTTTAAATAAGCCGGCGCACTATCCGCCGGAATAGTTCCGCCGTAACATGCGACGGAAATGGTTCAGGTATCCATATACCGTCGGTTTTTCCGGCGGACAAGGCGTCGGTGAATTTCCGACGTATGTTGCGCCGGAAAAGTTGACGCAAACCTTACGTCGAACAAATCCGCCGGTGATTGCGCCGTTTATTACCGTCCAAAAGTTTCCGCCGGTATTCGCGTGTTTTCCCGTAGTGTAACTTTAACTATGTTTAATTTTTATCATGTGGTGATTTCAATTAAAATATTAGCCTTCTATTTTTTTATTCAACTTTAAATAGTTTATAAGAAAAATTTTACTTCTTAACTTAATATTACTTTAATTTATGTAAACTATTATTTGTTATGATTTTATGAGTTTATAAAAATTTGTTTAGTATTTTTCTAATTTTTATTTGAATTTTAATGAACTTTCTGAATTTCAGCTAAATTATGTGACTTATTTAATTTGGAGGCGAACATATATTTTTAATTAAAATATTTGTTTAGTTTATAGTTCCATATGATTTTATGAGTTTAGAAAATTTATTTTATATTTTTTTCATAATTTTCATTATATTTTTTAAGAGTAGAAAATTTTTCCTAAAAAGACTAACCTAAAAAGACTAACCTTACTCCATGTTCAGGCAGCCTTAAGAAAGCATGCAAGTGTGATATGTAGCATACCAGTTTGGTTTTGTGCAAAAAAAAAAAAAAAGAGTTTTAATGTGTGTAAATCACGGGGATTGAAATGTCGGTCGATGTTTTAGTGTCGATTTTTTATTTTGTAGATAAGGATTTTAGTTTAAAGTTCAAGTCAAAATTGTAATAAGGTGTACTTTATTATTTAAGAAAAGTGTCTTTTATTATTAAATTTAGGATTTATGTTTGCAATTAATGACTTAACATCATAGCATAAAATACAGAAAGTAAAGAAAAATATAAGTAAACAATACATGCAAGCATATAAATGTTCTAACCTAAAAGGTCTAAGATTGGTGGTCTATTCGACATCTAGTGTGTTTTAGGTCGTGCAAGTGGTCAACCATGTTCCTAATTTGTGATTTCAATTTTAACTTTTACTATGTTTAGTTTTTATCTTGTGGTGGTTTCAATTCAAATATTTAGTATTTTACCTTTTTTTTATTCAGGTTTTAAATAGATTGTAAAGAAAATTTTACTTTTTGACTTAATATTACTCCAATTTATCTAGACTATTATTATTACATGTTTCAGAAGAAACTAAATTAACCAGCAAAAGGGAGTCATATTATTTAGTCTCTATTACATGTTTAGTTAAATTATGTGCCGTTTGAATCATATTGAATATAAGATTTCTCATATTTGGAGAGAATGCAATATTTTTTTTTCCAACAGAACAAAAAAATTATTAAAAGTAAATGATACACCGCAAGACCACCATAGGGCCCACATCATGGGGGTTACAATCAAAGAAGCACAGACCAAATCAGAGACAAATCAAAATCAAAAGCGGATCCAAAAGGACTCAGACCGACACCCAGTTGTCAGGGAGGGGCCATCCAGGGAGGTTCAAATTTGCCAAGAAACCAAGCCAACAAGCACCAAACACACCGGACCACCAAGGTTTCCCAACCCTGGCCATCAAAGGTTGCTTCCTCATAGTCATGATCCAAAACAACCTGGTAGTAGTGGACCAGTTACTACCGCCTTTGGAGATAGAGAGGTCACTGTCTTATGACTGCAGTTTCCTTGGATAGTTGTATTGAGAGTTTTTTGCTCCTGGAGGCATATGTATTGTTGGTTGCTCAGCCCCATGATCCCTTTGGCACAGATCTTCAGTATAGCGAGCAGGCTTCAATTGAGTTTTTTGAGCCTGGTTCAGCAGCAGCAGTTCGACTGACTACCACTAGGAGGATTTCAGAGGAGATGTCCTTAGTGGCTTTTGTAGCCACTTAGTTATGCAATTTTATCTTTTCGAGTCAGGATAGATCCTTTCATCCTAGTACATTTCTGATGGCCAGCCTGATTGCTAGTGGGAGACAGGTTTCTTTAACCCCGATGGCACTTGCACAGATATACTACAGTTTTGGACAGATTTCTACCTCTTATGGTCGTCGACAGCGTGTGGTTGAGGTACCGTGGCATATGTCCATGGATGGGTGCATATACACGTAGAAGGAGCTATCAATTTCACTGAGTCACCGGGTAACTATTTAGATAACTTCTTCCCCCTATTGATCTAGTTAGCTAGGGGGATCTCAGCTATAGATAGGGCTCAAATCATTTTTTTTTTGCACCCTTACATATGGCTAGCCGTTTTAGACTAGTTTACAGATCTCCAGATTGAGATTTACCCTCCCGGATTTTAGGAGTTTCACTGTTAGATTTTTTAATAGATAGGGGTAGACCTACTTTGCTTTCCAGGAGCGGTTTTGCACCTATTGCTTCTTACTTTGTCAGCATGAGACCTGAATGAGTTTGCTACATGAGAGATTACTTTATAGTCTTAGAGGGATATAACCCCAATAGTGCAGCACGACAGTTTGACTTTGTTTAGGCCACTCCCTTGGATAGACTTCCAGCACTTCCCGGGGTGACAGATCATCGCCATTTAAGCTCTCTTTAATTTAAAAAGATTTTTTTTTTCGGGACAGGAGTTTTTTTTTTTTATTGTTCGCCTTGATTGTAGAGCAATATGCAGTCTCATGAGGAAAGAGAGCTCAAATGGCGATGATCTGTCAACCCAGGAAGTGCTGGAATTCCATCCAAGGGAGCGGCCTGAACAAAGTCAAACTGTTGTGCTACTTTATTGGAGTTATACCCCTCCAAGGAAGTGCTGGAAGTCCATCCAAGTGAGTAGCCTGAACAAAGTCAAACTATTGTGCTGCTTTATTGGAGTTATACCCCTCCAAGACCATAGAACAATCTCTTCTGTAACAAAGTCATCCAGGTCTTATGCTAACAAAGTAAGAAGCAATAGGTGCAAAGCCGCTCCTGAAAAGAAAAGTAGGCTTGCCCCTATCTGTCAAAGAATCTAACAGTGAAACTCCTAAACTCCGGGAGGGTAAATCTCAAACTAGAGATCTGTAAACTAGTATAAAAAGGTTGGCCAAATGTAAGGGTGCAAAGAAAAACAATTTGATTTGGGCCCTATCTGTAGCTGAGATACCCCTAGCTAACTAGATCAATAGGGGGAAGAAGTGATCTAAATAGTGGCCCGGTAACTCAATGCAATTGAAAGCTCCCTCAACGTGCCTATGCACATATCCATGGACATAATGTCATGGCACCTCAACCACACGCTGTCGACGACCATAGAGACAGAAATCTGTCCAAAACTGTAGTATATATGTGCAAGTGCGACCGGGGTTAAAGAAACCTGTTTCCCACAAGCAATCAAGCTGGCCATCAAAAGTGTACTAGGACAAAAAGATCTATCCTGACTCGGAAAGACAAAACTGCACAACCAAGTGGCTACAAAAGCCACTAAGGACATCCCCTCTGAATTCCGCCTAACGGTAACCTGCCGAACTCCTACTGTTGAACCAGGCTCAAAAAACTCAACTGAAGTCTGCTCGCTATACTAAAGATCTGTGTCAAAGGGATTATGGGGCTGAGAAACCAACAATACCTATGCCTCCTGAAGCAAAGAAACTCTCAATCCAACTATCCAAGGTAACTGCAGTCACACGACAGTGACCTCTATCTCCGAAGGCAGTAGTAACTAGTCCACTACTACCATGATTGAATTGTTGCCTCGTTTCGTTCGGGGTAAGCCCAACACAAATTCCAAACTCAAGTCTCCCCAAATGGAGTCCGGTACCGACAAGGGCTGATATAACCAAGTGTTTTGACCACCTCCCTTATAACTCTAACAAATTGAGCATCTCTCAAACACGTGCTCTCCAAAAGCTCTCTGAAAACTCTCCAAAAGCTCTTCAAAAGCTCTCTAAAAAGCTTTCCACCTCAACAAAGAACTCTGAAGCTCTCAAAACAAAACTCAAACTCTCCAAGACTCTCAACAATGGCTCATGCACCTAACTAAGAGCTCTATAATTTGCTGGCTATGAACACCTGCAATCAAATAGACAAAAGCCAGCACATCAATAAATAAGATTAAATTAATGCTAAAAGTAGTAAACTAACTAACTGAATGCAAAACAAAGTGCTTAAAATAGAGCACAAACTGTTATAGTAAAAACAAACTACAAGCACAAAACAAGACACTAATGTCGAGGGAACAAAAGCGTCTAAAGCTATGCCCCAGCTAATTTGAGTCCTATAGGTTACTTCTAATAGGAGTAATAAATCATATCGGCAATTCTTTCACTTATAATTTTTTTGCTGTTTTACATTATAATTTTATATTGGATTAGCATTTCGTGGCTTAGTCCTTTGTCCAACTGACAACCTGAACTAATGATAACAAGGCATCACAAACTCCAATCGGTGAGCCACCCGAATAAGTCGTAGCAACAGAAACAGGGATAGCAGGAGAATGAACTTGGCATGACGAAAAGGCCTTGTCATCCAAACTAGGAATTAAACCAACACCAACATCACCAATAACATCACCACCCATAGAATTGATGGGCAAAACAATGGGAGACAGCCACATAACTCTCCTGGTTACCAACAGGATTCGCAGATGGTAAAACATTAGGAGACGAAACAGCTACATTAGGACTAGGATTGAAAAGAACAGTATCCCCAACATCCCCATCACCCACTAGAATGAAAATATCATCAGTAACCCATAAATTCGGTTTAGATAAAAGAGTAGCAGGCAAGCTAGCATCAAGAGGTCGCCAATCACCAAACGAATGTCCAAAATGCTTACATTTGGCACAAAAGAGAGGAAAATAAAATCCTCCATAGTAACTTGTTGAAAATAACCTACTTTCTCTGATCCTATCCAAATTTTGTCTGAAAATTTTTGTGTTATATCACTTTCCACAAGCACACGGGCAACAGAAGGGCGAGACCCCAACGTAGTGGCATTATCCACCTTCAGCGGATTATCAAAGAGAAGCCCCAAACCATGTAAGATATGAGGAGAGAAAAAATGGAGACGCAAATTAGGAAAATAAATCCAGATCGGGACAATGGGAGACTCATCCCCAATGTTATCGAAAGGAGACCATTTAGACACCTTCATGAAGCAATTGAAAACCAGATATGACCTATGAAAACAAAACCCTACTATAGTCAAGATCATTCTCCAGCTTAATGAGAACATGGGATGGATCCAATAAGGTAATAAAGAAAACGACATGTAACTGAAGGTTGAAAAAAAATTTCGTATCGACGCGAGAGGTCGCCGCGAAGGGAGGTAAGAGCAAAAAACTCCTCTTTCGAAACCAAAAGAGCAAGTACGCCATGAAAAGAAGACCGTTTAAGGTCAGGAAAATGACCAGGAGAAGACCCCGCTAAAGCTTCCAAAAAAGAGGGGGACCTAGCCGATCCATCCAAAAAACTAGGATCGGCCAAAAGACAAACCGCCATACCGTTAAAAGAACAATAGAAAATGAAAGGGGAGAAAAACTTCCTTGGCGCGCGGAGGAAGAAGCCAAGCACCGTCGGCTGAGAGCGGCTTGAGCAAAGCCCTAGCCCACCACAGACAACTCCAGGATTCCAGACATGTGCGCATTACTCACTCATCTTTAGTAGAGAGTAAATTCAAAGGCCACACCCATGATGCCACCGATATGAACAACACAAGCCAACCCCTTACATGCAAGATTAGAGCTATCCAACCAATAGCCTTGCAAAAAGATTAAGAAGGTCATCTTCACAATAGAACTATCTAACTTCTACTGATGTGAAACAACATCATGCGAAAGTGATTTGCTTAAGGAAGTTTGCACTTGTAAATTTTTAGAGAGCTATGTTAAGCAAAATCCTCTATTGATGTAAACGATAAGATAACATTAAGGTGATAAAATAGCTTAGGTCTAAACACATGCGAGAGGTTGAGATCATTAAATAGTCAACTAAGTCTTACTTTGCATACATGAGTGGTTTCAACGAGAAATTCCTATACTAACAATAAGATTAGTTGCTATGAGAAGATCCCTCACACAACTCATCCAGTTACTAGGTTTTAGCGGAGAAAATGGCATGAACCTTCATGAATCACTTATAAACCTCAATTGAGTAGCGACTAAGAGATTAAAGATTTGGAGGAGAGTTTACCCAAATAATCGGAATATACAAAGTTCCGGAGGCTGTAGGGAGGCTTGGAAGGAAGTAGGTGGCATCCCATGAACCTTCTTGAAAGCGTGGTCAACAATTTGAAACGTCCGAATAACATTTGAAGACCTTCCAATTGACTGGACAGCAAGATACATGTGTAGATTTTCCCTGGACAGCAAACTGCACTGTTGGAAATAACTTGGACAGCATTAGGGAGTTGCCGAAACTGTTGGGCAGCGAGGGAAGTTGGCTGGAATTTCTTCTGGACAGAAAAATATTGTAATCCTGGATGTTGGGACATCAAAACAACTTGTTGTAGCTCTCTGGACAACCACCAGGAATCTCCCAAACAGAAGGGAGGTGGGGGTTCGGGAGGGAGGAGGTGAAGAAGGGGACGGCTAGGGCTAGGTTAGGATTTGGCGCAATTATTTGAAATCTGAAATTAATTTCATATTAAGTAAAATTGGCGGGATGAATTTGAATTTGAATTCAAGTTCTAATTGTGAGAATTAAAGCGAATGAGAGGGAATTTAGGAGAATTAAATGGGGAGAAATTAATGCACTAGGAGAGAGAAAAACTCAATGAAGGGGCCGACCATATAGAGAGAGGAGGGAGGGGATTTGTTTTAATTAGGTGGGGACCACAATCTTAATTTCAGTTTTAACAAAAATCTGAAATTAACTTTCAGTTTTCTAAAGAGGAGGAGTTTCCTAATAGGAAGACAATCAATTGGATTAATTTGAATTTCAAATTCGAAATTGAAATTCAAATAAATTGATTGCATGAATTAGGGAGAAAAATTAGGAAACATTTAATGCTCATAAAACTTTGGGAATTTCAAATTTGAAATTCAAAGGAAGGCGGCCGGCGGCTAGAGGAGGGTGGCAAGGGGCGGCCACGGTATGGAGGTTGGCTGGTCGGCGGGAGGCGGCGGCCTGGTGGCCGGTGGTCTGGGCGGATTAGAGTGGAGGCGGCGTCAATGAGCAAGGGAGGGGAGATTGTGGGGGAAAATTCTCGGGACCCAAAGCATGAAACTCCAATCTCCCACTAGCGGCTTCAATCCAAATCTTCACAACAACGAATTGATCAAGAGAACTAAAAGAAAATGAAAGAACAAGAAAAACCTAAAAGTCACAAAGAGATCTAGCTTCTCCTACGAACTCACTAAGAGATCGTGGAGGTTTGCACTCACAAAGAGAACATGAAGTGTAGAACTCACAAAGAGATCAAAGTAGAAAAATTTCATTTGCTAATAATCATCATCCCATAATACAAAACAACTAGCCTATAAATAGGCTCAAGAAGAGAAAATAAATAAAAGACTAAAATGCCCTTCGGGCTACAATACTACATGACCACCCGTAAGGGTATAAATGGAAAAACAACTATATAAAATAAACTAGTACATGAATCATATAAATAAATAACTTAAAATCGTAACTATTGATCTCCGATGTCCTCATCATCTACTCTCTTGCAAGTATCACTCATCAAAATCATTGATGAAATCTATGTAAGAAATATTTTCTCCGACCTCCACTGTCAAGGTTGACAAGCCTCCACAGACTTAGACAATCACCCCAACCTAAGACTCATCTTAAAAATACAATATTTGTGCCGATTAGCTTGAAAAAAAAGGGATTGACATATCATCCACTAATTTTTAATGTGCTTCATGAGTTGAAGGGCATGATGAGGCATGATAAGCTGGGGATTTCGTATCTCAGGAAAAAGGTAATTATATTTGGGTTTTTTCCAATTACTATGGTGTCATTCTTATGATGATCTATTAAATTTTTGGTTACTGTATCATTTGTTGCTGATTGATTGTTGTTATCCTTGGTCTTCCATTTATTGGATCAGGCTAATGTGTTGTTGTGGCTCCTTAGATGATTTTTTGAGATGTATTCTCAATAGTTTGAATTCTTTGTGGTTATTTTTTCTGTTTGGAGTTTATTGTCCTTTTAGTCTTCTGATTTAGTTGATATGCTGGATGTTCCTTTTTATTTCTTGCTCTCTTATCCGCTTTGGTTGTATCGTGCGATGGTTTTCTAAATTGGCTATCTTAGAGGTATTATTACGTGATTAATTTCTAGTGGCTTTTCTTTGGGTAACTAGGGACCTAATATCTTTGGCTTAGGGTAGTTCATTTTTCTTCTTGTTGTTCCTTCCATGTTTATAGGGGTTTATTGGTGGGGTGTGAGAGCTTTTGAATAGCTAGTCGTGTGTTTTGATGCTGTCCTTGTGGTTCCTCCTTTGATTTGGAGGCACGTTTACTTAGAAATGTGGAGTTCACTTGATTTTTTCTTCTATATAAATTTTGATATATGCATGATGCATTTTTTTGGTCTTATTGGATCTTGGCATTTTTGTTATGCTTTTGTAGCTCCTGATAGAGTTTTTGGGTCAGGCCACTAACCAACCTTTCACTTTTTTTGATTGTAACTAGATATGGATCGATGGCTCTATAGATTTTCTTTTACTTTCAACTATTGCTCTTTGACCATTTAGCGAACTATTGAACCCTCTAAGGACTGTTTGGTGATGAAATTTTATTTGTTTAAACTTAATTTCCTCTTTTTTATTATATTTTAATGTGTATGTTTGACTTAGATTTCTTTAATTTTATGATTGATTTTATTTTAATAATTATTTTAAATGTTTATATTAAATTAATTATATATTAGGGGTTATTTTGAATATGATTTTGAATGATTATAGTTCAGACATAAAGTAAAATTCAATTTGCTTATTTTTATTATTTAAAAATGTTTCATTGATACCAAACATTTATTAACTAATAAATTTGAGTTCGTCACCAAATAATTCAAAAAAAAGAAAATAATGAGGATACTATAGACACGTTGCCACATGAAATAACTCGAGGCTAAAAAAATGCAACACAAAGGCGGGACAAATTTATTTGATAACTATGAATAAAATAATCCATTTCACAAAAAAAGAAGTCCAAAATATTATTACAAGAAGATGTTACTGTGTAATTTCATGATTGTATGGTAATTGAGAAAAAGATTGCCTGCTATCTCTGAGATGGATATTTGGGCAAGTTGGCTCGTTTACATATGCAAGTATTTGATCAAGTGATAATTAAGTGGTCGGCAAGTATTTTATAGATGCAAAAAAATCATTTTTATTTTAATGTTAACACTACTCTCAGGTTAATGAATAAAATACATAAGCCATATATATATATTCATCGTGGAGGTGTTAGCTCGTCTAGCAATTTCTCTACAATCAGCTTTTCTTCCATGTTTGGTTCTAAGCTATGCTTAGTGAAGAATAACTTTAAATTAGAATTTTAAGAATACAAGCTCCACTTTGAGCTCTCTCCAAATTACAAAAGTTGATCATTCTCATTTGTTCGAAAAAATTCAAATCTTCTAAATATTAGCTATAGTCATTAATTATCATAAAATCATTCAAATGATTAAATTGCTCTCTTTCATCCTATTTTCTGATACAAAACTATCGGATGTTTTCCAGATATTAAGATACCTTGTACTGCATAACCAAATGATTCACTAAGAATTTGTGTCAAAATTTAGTAATTATGGAAGTTCAAAAAGTGTAGAAATGTTCAGTGCTCCATATATTCTTGAATTATCATTAAATTTGTGAAACTCAAATAAAGTTACTTCAAATGCACAAGATCTCCTATTGAGCAAAGAAATATTTGAATGTCTTAGCAATATCCAAGACACGAAAATGTAAAAACCACCTCAATCTTTGATCATCTAGAAGTAAATTAGAACCTAAAGGAAACAAGGTTTTATGAGCAAGGAGTCCTAAGAACCTTGTTTGCTTTATATTCTGATCTATTTTTTAGATGAAAATAAAAGTTTAAGATGATTTTTACTTTTATGTGTCTTAGACATTACCAATACATAGATTGAAATATTTTCTGACAACTTAGGAAATATAATGCTTTTGAGGCATCTTAATTTAAGTTTCATAAATATAAGGACAATTCTCTAATCCATGGATCACTTAGTATACCCAAAGTTCTTAAACATTTATAATTATAAAAAATTTCGATGAATTTCTATTGGAATCACTAAGTTATACAATCTGATATAGCTAAATTTGTGGAACACACCTTTTAGTTTTCTAACAAAGGAAATAGGGGAAGTAGAACATCATTATCATCTGAATCACTATATAGTGTCAACAATGACTATAACAGGCAAATTTAAGGAGTTGTATTCTTTAAAATAAAAAATGCTAAGCATTTGCAATTTGGATAGAGCTCAAAATAAATCTAATATTGTCAAAGAACTATCTTATCTTTTTAATTTGAAATTGCACTTCTTTGATTATAACCCGAAATCAAATATGAAAGAGATATTTGCAATAGAGAAGTTGTTAGTCAAGTTAACACATCCACGAAGCCTGAGTAAACTCAAGACAGATGATTACTTTGACAGATGTATTCCAAAATAGATGACCTTGTCATCTTTTGAAAAATATATTTCATTTTTTATTAGGCCTAAATGGGCAAACATAACATTATAGCTCCTATCAATTGGCCAAATACTTAAACTTAAAGAGGCTACAATGCAATCTACAATAAAAGTAAATAAATTTGTACTACAATTTCTTGGTGTTGGTGTTAATTCATCAATCAATCCAGAAACTAAGATTGTTTCTCCAAGTTTGAACGACTTAGAATAGACGACTTTATTAAAAGAGTGGTCTTTTGAAACACTAGTCAAGCTGAATGAATCTCCAAAACTTAAATTGCTACGATGTTTATAGGAACTAAACATCAGTGATTGCTCATTATTGAAAAGACTATCAAAAGCTCTAAAGTACTTAGCTATGTAATCACTCCGTATATAAGAAGATGATAACCCTATCATCCGTGGAAGATCTACCCCTCCCCAAACTAAGGTACTCAAAATAGCTAATAATAAAATTTTGAAAAAAAAATATTTTCAACCTGCATTAAAGCATCTCAAGATCGAGTTCAACAAAGCCTTGTCATACATGTAGAAGCTTAATGCAATGCAGGGACTGACGCTCCATTTTTATTAAAAAAAAGCCTTGCATTGATGCTGCTGTAAAATGAAATTAATGTTAGTTTTTGTCTTAAGTTAGTTGTTATGTGAAGACACTCTGAGGACGTGTGCAATGAGTATATCATTGGAACACAATTCAACATATTCTGAAAAAAATTGTCTATGGAATATATAGAAGTTATATTTGCTACATTAGAGGACCTTATGTTTATGATACCTATCACTGAGCAATTCAAACGTGAGTGCTTTGTTGATGATTTGTAAGTAAGTATGCTATTTTTTATATTACAATGAAAATATGTCACCGAACATCTCTGGTCTTTGAGAGAGACTAATGTGGTAGACATAGCCACAAAGGATTGGTTAGTACTATATTGAAAAATCAAAACTGTCATACGCATTTATACTTCAGGATGAAAAAAAAAAAAAAAGGTTAAACTAGTCACACACATATTTATCTTTTTTTTTTTATAATTTGGAAATAGCATTAAAGCAAGAAAAGTAAACAAATACAACGAACCTAAGTGATAGCTAATCTATCACAATCCTTCCTTATCAAGCAACAAACACTTGAAGGAAGATAAGAAAGACAATTTCTCATCTTTCAATGCTTGAAAATCCCATAATGCTGGCCATCTTTTAAGACTTCTGTCAAGCAGCCAAATATCACTTAAGATATCAATTTTCTCTCCATTTAATACCTTATATTTAGTGATAGGCTTTAGAAATTGAGCTCCATCCATTATTATACGCGGAGAAGAATGTCTTATCACCTCACAATTTCATATATCCTCACCATACGTATTCGTCAAGATTCTACTAAGAAGGGTCTTCTTATTACTGACAAAATTCCAAGCTATACATGCTCTAACTGGTCCTTATCTTTCAGATGCTCCTTGAATGCCAAATCCACCATGACTTACCGAAGTGCACATGCATCACTTCCCAAGAGATATAATGCAAACCTTTTTTCCCGTTTTCTTTATGCCATAAGAAGCTCCTGCAATATTTATCTAAATCCTTAAGAATGCTTCTTGGAACCAATGAGTGAGTCATTCTATATAGTGGAATAGAAGAAAAAATTGAATTGATTAAAACTAATCTCCCAGCCAGTTAAAGATTTCGGGATCCCCATGAATTCAGTTTATCCATTGCTTTATCCAAAATGAAATTAAAGTCTTCAACTTTGAGCCTCCTTAATGCCATCTTCACATCAAGGTAGTTGAATTCATCCTCCATTCTATAGCCAAGATACTTATTCAGCTTCCTTCTTCTTTGGCGGGTCACATATTTACTGAACATGATTGAGGATTTATTATTGTTAATGCACTGTCCAGACCAACAATAATCTCTTAGGATAGATGCAACAACTTTTGCATTTCGTTTCAAAGCTTTAGCTCCAATCAAAACATCGTCAGCAAATAACAAGTGCAAAATTTTTGGAGTTAATTTTATCCCAAGTTCACTGCCTCTCTCCAGCATAGCTTTTAAAAGAAGTTCAAAACAAATAATAAAAAGACTAGGGGATAACGGACACCCTTGTCCGAAACCACACTTTGCCTTAATCCATCTGCTCATCTTTCCATTAATAATAATGGAAAATTTCGGGTTGCTGACACACTGCAAAATAAGTTTAATGAACATCTGAGGAAAACCCATTTCAACCATGATTTAATAAACTGTCTCCTAACACATGCTTTCATAAGCTTGCTCCATATCAAGCTTGAGTAACATGAACCCAGATTTTGACTTCGAAAATCTGAGCTTATTTACCAATTCATGTGCCAACAAACGGTTATCAGATATAGTTCTCCCAGGGACAAAAGCCACTTGCTGCTCTGAGACTAGAGTAGGAAGAGTATTCTTCAATCTATTTAGCAATACCCCAACAACCATTTTGTAGATGGTTTAACATAAGCTAATAGGTCTGAATTTGGTAAGTTCAACAGCATTTGGAACTTTCGGTATTAACACGACAAGTGTTTCTTTCCACTTGTCATTCATAGCTCCTGTCACGAGGAATTCCTCCAATGCATTCCTTAAATCCATGTTAACAATGTTCCAAAAATGTTTGAAAAAGAATGCATTTATTCCATCATTGCCCGACGATTTATTATTACTCATCTTCATCAACACAGAAAACAATTCCTGCTTCTCAAAACCAGCAGCTAGGTGAATTCTCTGCTCTTCATTTAAAATTACATCAGAGGCAAAAACAGGCCAATCAGATGTAGAACAATCCCTTTTCCTCCATTTTTTAATAAAAAAGTTTTCAAACAGATCATGTATTTCATCTTGATCAGCTACAATGTTACCTTCTAAATCTTTAATTTGATTTATCATATTATCATTCCTCCTTGCCGAAGCATAAGCATGAAAAAAGCATGAATTACGATCTCCCTTTTCCAACCAATGAGTTTTTGAACGTTGCCTCCACCATGTAGCAAGTCTAGCAAGAGTGGTGTTGAGTTCACTTATCTTATTCCTCAGCTCAAGCAATTTCGATGCATCAAGACCGCCCAAGCTTTCCTCTTCTTGTAAAGAACTGATATTTGTTTGCAATTCATTCTTAGACACATTCAATTCCTTAAACTTCTTTTTCTTCCAATAAAATAAACTTTTAAGAGACCGTTTTAATTTTCTATTAAGAATATCTACTGCATTACCAAAATCATTCTTCCTCCAAGCATTCATCACCACTCCCTTTGAGGCTTCATAAGAACACCATACATTCTCAAATTTCGTAGAACTATGTTTGTAAGCAGTCGAGTTGAAGAGATCAAGTAGGAGTGGACAATGATCAGAAGCCATTCTAGGAAAATGTTTGACAACTACAAATGGAATATTATATAAAGCTTTTGAATTGAGACAAATTCTATAAAGCCTTTCCTAAATCCGAGCAAGTCTATCCTTGTTATTACACAATATAAATTTGGGACCAACAGTTCCAATATCATGATAATCATTTTTTAAAAGAAACTCTTTCATTTCTTGCGGACCTTGAGTGAACATAAATCTTTTCCTCCCATCTTCTCCCATTTTGTAAGGATAAAATTAAAGTCTCCCCATTGATACAAGGAATATCATTAGATGTATAAGCTTCAATCAACTCCCATAACTTCCTCCTTTCATACTTGTCCTTGCTGCCATATACAATGAACACGTTCCAAACAATGCCATTTGGAGCTTTTAAACAACAAATAATACAATGGGAAGAAGAGAATAGCATTTTAAAAGAAGCAACATTATTTCTCCACATCACAAGAATACCTCTTGCATTCTCATGAACAAAATCCCAATCATTCCCCATAATTCTTCTGACTTCATTACTATCCATAGAATTAAGCTTTGTTTCCAAAAGACCAATAAAAAAAACTCCATAATCACCCACCATACTCTTTAAGTAATGGGAAGTTTCTTTTTTCTTTGCTCCCCTACAATTCCAAATTAACAAGGAAGACATTTAAGAAACCAATGGGGATAAGCCCCCAACACTTTCCAACTTGCTTTCACCCTTCTTCCCTCTAAGGTTCTCCTTGATAGGGCCAAAATATAAGCCATGTTTTTTTAATTTCTTCTTGGAATTATTTGAATGAGAATTGGTCTTCACAACAATTTTAGATTTGTTCAACACATTAACAGCAGCAAATGTAGGATGATTAAACTTCTCCCCCTCTTCTCTAGAAGAAAGAGTTCTAACCACCTCATTTTAGTAAGGATCGACATAAACTTTAGGATCATTAACAGATTCAATAAATACTTGGCCAATATCTTCACCAGCATCCACAGTATTCACTTCAGTCGCTGCATCATCCAGAGCTTCCCTTGAATGATGTAACCTGGCATTCTCTTCAGCATCAATCATACCACTTTTAACAATACTATTTCCAGATTCAGTATGTTTCTTCACTTCATTCATCACCATAACAGTATCCACCACATCATGAGACTTATTAGTTGTTGAATTCTTGTCTCCAACATCCACAATGTTCTGAATAGCTCACACAGACTTATAGAAACTTATTTTTGTTTTACCAGCAGCATTTTGATAAACCTCCCTCCTTTGTTTGAAACCATTAAAAGACTTTCTCCTTCCATAACTTACATGTATCCATGGGCCATAATCATCATTCTTCACTTTGTTAGAGTCATTACTTGCATCTTGTTTAGTCATCTCAGCAGCCTTCTCAACATTCTTTCATGAAAATAATTTTCCCTCCTTTCCTACCCCATCACCTCCTACTGCACCACCGCATTCTCCAACACAAACACCTCTCACTCTCATTCCTATATCAACAATCACCAACCCACATCCTACATTCCCCCCCACATCTCTGCCTTCCACAACCACATACCCTACATCTTCACTTACAGAGACTGGATCTTTCTCTCCCCCTCACACTACTCTACCCATTCCACCACCCCCCCAAACACATTCCCAACACCCAATGTTAACCAGATATAAAACCGGCTCCTTAAAACCCAAGCAGAAATTCAATCTTCTAGCCGTTACCTGTCCTTCATCAACCCCGTCCTGTTACACCCAAGCCTCCAAACTACTGGAATGGAGGACAGCAATGTCGATTGAATTCGATGCCATACAGCAACAGGGGACTTGGTCTCTTGTGCCCCCTCCCCCGAATCATACCATTTTAGGCTGCAGATGGACATATCGAACCAAGCTAAAACCTTATGGCACAATAGAGAGATGCAAGGCACGTCTCGTAGCCCAAGGATTCAAGCAACAATACGGGATCGACTACAAAGAGACTTTCAGCCCAGTAGCGAAGATGCTCACGATTCGCATTTTACTCACTGTCGCCCTCACGAGACATTGGCCGGTCCTTCAACTAGACGTATCCAATGCCTTTCTTCACGGCACTCTTGATGACGAAGTCTACATGAAACAGCCACCTGGCTTTGTAGACACAAATCATCCCGACTACGTCTGCAGACTTCATAAGACCATTTACGGTCTCAAATAGGCTCCGAGACTTTGGTTCCAAACTCTCACAAACTTCTTTCTCATGGCCAATTTTCGGTTCAGCAAGTCTGACCCCTCACTTCTCCTCTATACCGACCGAGACACCCATATCTACGTTCTTATTTACGTAGACGATCTCCTAATCTCCGGCAACAATCAACAGAAGATCCATTCTCTGATCAGCAAGCTGCAGTTGCAATTTTCCATCAAGGACCTTGGACCGATCTCCTTCTTCCTCGGCATTCAGGTCCTACAGACTTCTAATGGCTACTTCTTAAGCCAAACTCAATACGCCCAGGACATACTTCAAGCAGCTGGATTATCTCAATGCAAACCCGCTCCAACTCTGATTGCGGTCAAGACGTCCTCGACTTCCTCTGCTATGTCCAACTTTGACGCAGCCACATATCGCAAGATAGCGGGATCTCTCCAATACTTAACTATAACAAGACCAGATATTGCCTTTGCCACAAATCTAGTTTGCCAGAATATGCATCAACCAACCGATCATTCTCAAGCAATTCTCAAGCGCCTCCTTCGTTACATCAACAGAACGACCCATTTTGGTCTTCCCATTACAAAAGGAAATCTGCAACTCACATCCTTTTCCGACTCCGATTGGGCATCCGACACATCCGATCCAAAGTCTATCACTGGTTACTGTACGTTTCTGGGAAACACACTCGTTTCATGGTGTGTGAAGAAACAACCAACAGTTGCGAAATCCTCCACAGAGGCAGAGTATCGCTCACTCGCCTCCGCCACATCATATATCATATGGCTGCGCCGCTTGCTTGCTGACTTTCACGTCTCGGTCTCATCCCCGACCCAAATCTCCTGCGATAATACTTCTGCGCTCGCACTGGCAAACAACCCAGTGTTTCATGCCCGTACGAAACACATTGAAATCGATTATTACTTCATCCGGGATCGCATTCTTTCAAATGAAATATCTGTTCATCACATCAGCTCACTGGATCAACCAGCTGATCTTCTTACAAAGCCATTAGCTACAGGCAGATTTCAACTGCTCTGTAACAAACTCACGATCCGCCCTCAGGAATCATGAATTTGCGGGGGACTGTTAGAACAACAGATAATCCATGTGATAAGCAAGCCCACGTATCTCCCTCTGCTCCACTACTTACCGCAGAACATCATTTCAGCACATGGTCACGTTCATAAATTGACCGTTTAGCCAATTGCCTGCTCTGGCACCTAACGGCTTGCTCTATATGTATTGCATCCGCTGTTCCTCTAAGATTAATGGAATAGCAGCTCTAAGTAGCTTCATCTCCTTTCCTTTCTTCAGTTACTTGCTTTCTCTGTTTTATACTAATCTGCAGGTTGCTTCAGTTAACACCCATAATAACTTTGCTTAGATCCTTATCAATTATTCCCTTTGAAATAGACGAATAATTTTTAACAGAAAAATCACTCTTCTCACATAACTCATTCTTATCACATTTATCCATCTCATTCTTATCACATTTATCCATCTCATGCACAATTTTATCACATTTGTAACAAAAGGAAGATATTTTTTCATATCAAATTTTCTGAAAAAACCTTCCTGAACTTCCTTCCACCCAAATATCTTAAGGCATGGTCTCATCCAACTTCATACAAACACATACCCTTGCAAATTCTCTTCTCCCCCATTTAAACATGTTGCCATCCAAGTACAAATGAGTACCCACCCTTGAGGCAATTCTAGAAATATTTGTTTCATCCAAACAAAACAACGGGAGATTAGGAAGCCTAATCCAAATTGGAGAAAATAAGTTCTTCATGGTAATAGGTGAAAAATCTGGACTCCAGCTTTCCATCCCAATGATATGTCCTCCTACATACCACGATCCCCCACTAAGGACCCCTTCTTTACCTTCATCAGAATGAAATGAACACAGTATCAAATAAATACCCATATTCGTGATATGGAAGGCTCCGAAAATGCTCCATTGCCTTCTCAATTCACTGCTTATCACAGATAATGGAACAGACTTTCCGAAAACTTTCACCATCACTGAATTACGAAGTCTCTGAATATTCCATTTCTCATTTTCCACATTTAGCTTAACGACTATTCCATCATCAGACAATTCCACATTTTTGAACGAATCACTTATCTTAATGTTAGGAGCTTTATTCCACACATTTACTTCTTCTTGAGGTTGCGCAGCATTAAGCAGGTCTGAATTTTTCGAATTAATAACATGCCCTTGATTCGAAACTCCATTATTTGAAAACTTTGTAAATCTATTTACAATCAATTTAGGACCAGCTGATGAAGATGCTTCAAGGTCCTTATTAGAGATAATATCCTCAGAATTAAATTCCAGAACATTGTCTTCATTGAACATAAGGAATTTACCTTTTCCAATCACATCCTTCGATTGAAGAATAGACGACGAAACAGGATGATCAACAACATCTTTAATGATTAGAGACAGTCCACCTTTCGGAAAAAAGCCTGGAGATAGGTTCAGCGGTGGAAGGATCGGCAAGGGCCGCCGATCAACTCCTGCCATAAACGGAAATGGAGAAAATTCAAAACGATCAGGTTTCACTCACTAGAAACGGGGACTTTCTCTCACTAGAAATGAATGTAATCACATATTTATCTTTTGAGTACTCTATAGAGAAGAGTTTGCTTTACTCTAAAAAATAACATACAACTTCATGTATAGACACGAAAGAAAAATATATATATAATTTGAATGTACTTGAGATTTTCCCTAATGAACACATAATATTGAATATAATTTAATTTATTTTAAGTAATCAGTTTTCTCATGGGCGCATATCCGAATGATTAATTACATCTTGATCAAAGAATCCATAAATACTCTCAATTAAGGATGTTCATTTATTTTCCTTTGGGATTTAGTATATAAATGGCCTTCTAAAATTTCATATTCCAAACGAAAAGAAAGGCTCAAAGTGGCTAAGAACACCTTTTTTCGCAACGTCTCTCTGCTCTCGGAGGCGATTTCTGGGCGATTTAGGGTTTCTCCCGTCCGAGCGTTGTTCTGGCCCTCATGGCTGGAATTTCTTGGTGGTTTCGGTTTGGCTTTCCATCTCTTTGCTCCCACTCCTTTTTAATATCTTGATTTTGTTGTTTTCTAGATTTTCTATTGTGGGGAGATGACGACCCCGTCATCATCTAACCCTGTTTCTTCGTCTTTAGATGGGAAATCTCGGTCTTTTAGAGATGTTCTTGCTGGATCTTCTTCCTCTAGTCCGAAATTGAATTTTGTACAGTCGTCTTTTAAGGGCTGTCCGACCCTTCTTTTTGAGGATTCGGTGGTGGATTTGTTAGCTGGTCCTTATGCTTTAACGTTAGTTGGTAAAATTTTTTTAAGGAGGCCTAATCTGGATGTTATCCAAAATTTTTTTGTTAATCTTAAGCTCTCGGGCTCCTTCCATGTGGGATTATTGGATCAGAGGCATATTGCGATCCAGTTAGCTAACGATCTCGATTATAGCCAGATTTTTGCTAGGCGCTCTTATTACATTCAAGCTTGTCAATTACGTATTTTGAAATGGACTCCTGACTTTGATGTTAGAGAAGAATCGCCTATAGCTCCGGTTTGGATTTCTTTTCCTAATTTGCGCTTACATTTTTTTAATCATCAAATCTTATTTGGTTTAGCTTCTATCTTTGGTCGTCCCTTACAGACTGATCAAGCCACAGCTTCTGTTTCCCGTCCTTCTGTGGCAAGGGTTTTGGTTGAGTTGGATGTTTCTAAGAATCATCCTATTGAAATTTGGAATGGTTCGGATGAAAGGTTATTTTCAAAAAGTAGATTTTGGAAACTTACATATTTTCTGTTCTTTTTGTAAGATGCATGGGCATGGAGTGAATCAATGCTTCCAAAAAACCCTCATTTACGGCCTGATAAAAACAATGTGAAGCAGTCGTCTATTACCAGTACTATAGGTAAAACTGTTTCTGAGAACATTTTGGGCTAGTCGCAGAATGAGATAAATGAGGAGTTTATTGCTACTAATCCTCTTGCACAGGAAGTTGTATCTGTTGATATTCCGCCTATAAACTTAATTAACATTGAATCTATTAACTGTGAGGGTAATCTTGCTATTGTTTGTGCATAATGTAGACCCGTCCACTTCTAGTAGTTTACAAAACAAGCTTAATGAAGATATGGTTGCTGACCAGCATGGGCATAAGCTTACGAAAATGGTTTCTAATGATGGTTTACAATTGGTTGATATTGTTCAGGAAAAAATTGCTCCTTGCTTGGAGGAGGGTGAAATTGTGGCCTTGGAGCATAATCTGTTACCTACATCTGTCCTTATTAATGTGGAGAGAAAGAATTATGAATCTGGGGAGGAGGATGGTAGGTTTATGGTTGATGATGAACCTCATCTTCGTGGTGATGGTAAGGCTTTGTCCTCTTCTAATTACAATAGTGATTATCTCTCTGACACTGATGAAATCATGACGGCTTCTAAATGCTTTGCTTTTGATGATAATGATACTAGTTTCCTTAAAATTCAGAATAAAAGGGACCAGAAGCCCAAGCATGTTACAATACAACCACCTAGAAACACCCCTAGAAATACTCACTCAAATGCTTCTCATTAATTTATTTTTTATGCTTAGTACTATTATTTGGAATGTTAGGTGGGTCATTGGCTGTCCTTCTTCTAAGATTCGTGTTAAAAATTTATGTCGTATTTACAATATTTCTATTTTGGTTTTGCTTGAGCCTCTTATTCCGGCTACTAGATTATCTAGTACCTCTCGATTTCTTTGATTTAACAATGTTGTGTCTCATACTTCTAATAAAATTTGGGTCTTTTGGAAACTGCCGTTTAAAGTGGAGGTTGTTGGTGATTTTAATTAGGTGCTGCATTGTAAGATTGAAGCCTTTAATTTTCAGTGTTTTGCCTCTTTTGTTTATGCTGCCTCTTCTCTTTATATAAGGAAAATTTTATGGGATCAGCTTATTAATTTTAATAGTCTATGTCACTTACCTTGGATGGTTGGTGGTGATTTTAATGCCATTACTTCTCCTTCTGAGAGATCTGGTGGTTCGGCCCCCTCTCATTGCTCTATGGTTGATTTTAATAACATGATCCTTTCTTGCAACTTGATTGATATTGGGTATACTGGTAATAATTTTACTTGGAATAGGGGTCATCTGTGGCAAAGATTTGATTGTGTTCTTTTCAATGATTCATGGATTAATGCTTTTGGTTCTACTAAGGCTTTGCATCAAAGTAGAACCTTGTCGGGTCACTCTCCTTTACTTTTGAACATTAGCAATAATCTTACTAATACTTCTTCTCAATTTAGATTTCAGAATATGTGGCTCCTTAACAATTATTTCTTTGAGGTTGTTAAGGATAATTGGCTGGCTCCCCTCTATCCTGACAACTCCTTTGTTGGTATGAAAAGGCTCTGGCTCAAGTTTAAGAGATTGAAACATGTTCTCAATTGGTGGAATCGTAATACTTTTATAAATATTTTTACTAACGTTTTGCGAGATGAGCAATGTGTTGCTTCTAATGAGGTTGCTTATCAAGTTGACCCTTCCTTTGATAATATGTCTTTGCTTAAGAGGTTTGATGGAGAAATATAGAGAAAATAAGGAGGATCTACATATGATATTTATTGATTTAGAAAAAGCATGTGATAAAGTTCCAAGAGAAGTGCTTTGGAGAGTTCTTGAAAAGAAAGGAGTTAATAATGCTTATATTCAAATCATTAAAGATATGTATGCATGAGCTATTACTTGTGTTCAAACACAAGGTGGTTTGACCAAGTATTTCCCTATTTCAGTTGGGTTACATCAAGGATCAGCCTTAAGCCCATATCTTTATGCTTTAGTCATGGATGTTCTCACTAGACATTTGCAAGAGGATGTACCTTGGTGTATGCTTTTTTGCTGATGATATTCTTCTTGTTGATAAGACTAGAGAGGGAGTTGAAAGTAAACTTGAATTATGGAGCTCACATTAGAGACTAAAAGTTTTCGCTTGAGTAGATCTAAAATGGAATATATGGATTGTAATTTTAATAGTAATAGACCTAGTGAGGGGATTGTGACCTTGGGCGATCAAGTTATTAATAAGAGTACACGTTTTAGATATCTTGGATCTATTGTTCAAAATGATGGTGAAATAGATGGAGATATTATCAGTAGAATTCAAGTTGTATGGTTGAAGTGGAGAAATGCATCGGGCTTGTTGTGTGATAGAAAGTACCCCTCAAACTTAAGGAAAAATTCTATAAGATGGTAGTGAGGCCTACAATGCTTTATGGTGTTGAATGTTAGCCATTAAAAGAGAAGCATAATACTAAGTTAAGTGTGCATAGATGAGGATGCTCAGGTGGATCCGTGGATGAGTGGCTTTACCCTTAGAGATAGGATATGAAATGAGCATATACGTGAAAAGGTTGGAGTAGCTCCAGTAGAAGATAAGATTAGAGAGAGTCGCCTTAGATGGTTTGGTCACATAAAACAGCGGTGTTTCAATGACCCAGTTAGGAGAGTAGAGGTATTAGATTTGACTTATGTTAAGAAAGGTAGAGGCAGACCTAAAAAGACTTGGTTAGAAAATATTAGGAATGATCTTTCTTTATTAGATTTAAACGAGAATTTGACCTTTAATAGGACACAATGGGGAAAAAAGATTCATGTAGCCGACCCCACGTTGTGGGATAAAGGCTTATTGTTGTTGTTGTTGTTGTATATTAAGAAAAATGTTATTTTTTGTTTAGGAGCATCTTAATATAATTTTGTATCCAACTTTTCGAGCTATCTTCTATTTTTTTGCATATATATTTTTTTTCTTTTGTGTTTAGTCAAACTAATATAGACACTTTGCTTCATCTTGTTTTGTGTTGGTGTTAGTAATTGTATTACATCATGTTTATTTAGTAATCACTGGTCAAAAATTGATTGATACATCTTTTAAAATCTAAGATGACTTCGATGTTTTAGAGTTACAATTTATAATAATTAAATTATGTAATATTCTAGGGCTGCATTCTCTCATAATTTAAAGATCTTATTGATACCCTTCTGCTACCCTATTTTTTATGCTAAATTCTTCTAAATTGAAATGAATGAAATGCATGTTGTTAAGTATGGATTCAATTTTGATTTTCCTATGATATAATAAATTATTTCACAAATTTTTTAGAAGATTAAAGTAATATTTATTGCTTAGATGATTAGCTATGTAGCTAAGTTTTGTTGAAGTTTTATCATCCTTGTAAATTTTGAGCAAATGTCAAGATCATTTAACTATTTTGTAGACTACAAAAAAATTTATACCAATTGAGTGTTTCCTAAGATTTCGGTAGACTTTAGTACTTGTTTGATTACTACTTAAGGTGAAATGTTGGTATTTTTTCCTCAAGAAAATGATTTAGACCAGTTTGATCTTTTTTGTTACTTCTATGAGCATTTTTGCTCTTGTTTCCCAAAATGAGCTTTATGGTACTCATTATCTTGGTCAACCATATAAATTATCCTAGTCCAAATATACTGTCATTCTTTTTTTTTTTTTTAAATGCTTTGTGTGTTTAGGAAAAGTTGGATTCATTCATAACTTCCCTTTATCCTAAACCATCTCATCTATTTTAGGCTTTTGAATTCCTAATAATTCTTGAGGATTTTTTTCTCTATTTTAGTGGAGAGTGGTAAGAAAAAAACAAGCCAATGGAATTTGGAGATTTCTTGTATCAACCTCCTTGAGGTGCGACTTAGGCTTCGTTTGGGACAACTTTCTTACTTCTTCTTACAGATGCTTTTTAGTACGACAATTTTAATTTTTATACTAAAAAATTACTTTAAGAAGTAGTAAGAAAGTCGTCCCAAACAATGCCTTAGGTGATTGATTTTGGCTGTTGAAAAAGCATGTAAAGAAGTTTTAAGGAATATAATACTGGATTTCAAGTCAAATGTGGAATAGAATAAAATATTTAAATTCTTCTTAAAGCTTGGAATTTTGGTGTAATTTTTATGGCCACTTTAAAATTTTGAATAGGCTCAAATACTCAACCATGGTTGTATTCTATGTATTTCTAGTTTAACTGTTTTCATACTTTTTTTTCATGCTGTGTTGTTTTGCTCAAGGATTTACAAATGTTAAGTTTGGGGGTATTTGATTTTCCCCTAATGATTTTAATATATTATCACTTAATATTTGGTATGTTCCAAGATGATTGGTGATTTTTACATATTTTAGTTGTGCTTGAATCTTTACTAGGTGAGAACATGATCATCAATATATGGGCTGATTTGGGGCTATTTGGATTTAAAATTTGAGTGCATGAATGGAAAAGTTGAAAAGAACTCAACATGTAGGAAATAGACCTAATGCTTGGCTCCTTTTTTGTCAGGATTGAGACAATAAAGTTAGCACTTGGGCATTGCTCTTAGATTATTATGCTGTGATCTAGGATTTGAAGTTAAAAAAATGCACAAATATAGGGAGCTAGGCTTGTCTATCTTGACGGTTTTATGCGGATATTATAATAAAAAACTATATATTTATGGTTTCAAAGGACTAATTGGTAATCTTTTGGAAAAAAGAAAATCTTAGAAGAGAAAAGTGAAAAAATCAAGGAAAGACAAATGTCTCAATCTAAAAAGGGTGATGAAGACATACATAATTGGTTTCTTCTTACTTTTTTCCTTCTATTATTGAATATAATCAAGATGATTTCAATTTCTTTAGTCACGAATTACCTTTTCTTTTTAGGTTTGTAGTGGAACTCCAATATGAAACTTCAACGATGTCCTCTTCTTATATTTCATTATTTGGTCTATACATGTGATTGCCTAATTTTTCTATCATGTGCCTAATCCATATTAGTTAACTTCTCAAATTGTTTTGATAAATCATAAGCTTATTCATCATTAGCATAATCAACTTACAAATAGTGTTTAGTTAGTTTGTTTGATTTTTAATCTTTGCTTCATTAACTTTTATTTTCTTAGACATTTGCAGCAATTTGTAGTTAACAAATTAGGAAGTGTTTAATCTCTATGGGAATGTATTTTCTCATTATTATATAAATTATGTTGGTGCATGCACTTACGTGTTAAATTCCACAAATTGTTTCAAAAGATATATTATCTTTACAAGCAACCAAATGGGCCCTTGTAGAATACCAATAGCAACCAAAGCAATCTTAGCAAAATGTTGCTCAGAAGCAGCTCATATTGGTTTGTTGGTTAGAAGCTTTGGCTACTCATCAAGAGGTCTTGGGATTGAAGCTTGCATATGTGATGTGTATGTTAGTTTTCCTTAGTTGCTCAAACATCATAAAAATAAATGTTGCTCAAGACTTATGATGACTATGAATATCTTGTACGATGTTCGTTACATTTTTTTTCCCTTTATCTAGTATTGTATCTGCAAGCATATTAATTTGTCTTTCAATATTCCACGTTGCATCATTTTATCTTTTTTGAGACATTTAGGTCAATTAAGACAAACTCATATACGCATCATATATGTAGTAGTCGAACATAAGACCTCTTAATTGATAGTCAAATCTCTCAACTAACAGACCAATATGAGTTTCCTCCACATTGCATCATTTAATTGATGTTTTTAGATCACTAAAATTCAAAGGCGTGATTCCTAAACCAAAAGGTTTCAAGGATTTAGTCAGCATAAAAGAATTAGGCTTTCAAGTCTTAAGAAAAATAAAAAAAATAAAAAGGACACTTTCAATGTACAAAACTATTTAAAAATATCTTAAAATAATTGGTCTTATCAATCGCTTGTTCAAATAAAATGTATTTATATTGTGTGTTAAATAAAATGGATTTATATGATTTATATTTCATATTGACTTTTAACCATATCCATTGAAACAATGGATGTTACAAATTTTATTTATTTTTTAAATATAAAATTTTCATTTCAAGCAAACAAATATTTCCTTTAAAAAAATTTATGTTAAGGTCCTTTCTATTACCGAGTATTAGAAATTTATGTTAATTCAATTTAACTAAGCACTATCAGATGAAATTTGTAGATTCTTTTTACCCATGGTTTCTGCAAAATTAAATTTTTAATAATTTACATTTTTTTTTTCCAGAAAAATGTGGAATTGAGGGCAAAGAAACTAATTGAGGGTTATGATGTTGAGGCAGTTAAGGTTTTCATACATGGCTTCAATAAAAGCAAGTACCAACCATCATTTTCAAATTTTTATACTAAAAACTTCTTTTGAAAACAGTAAGAAAACAGTTCCAAACGAAGCCTTGAGGCGTCTTTCTTACTATTTCTTAAAGTAATTTTTTAGTAAAAAAATTAAAATATTTATACTAAAAAACTGCTTTAAAAAGCAGTTTAGACATCGTTTGTGGCAATTTTTTTTACTGTTTTTTAAAGTAACTTTTTAATTTAAAAATTTATTTGAAAATAGAAAAAAAATAGTGCCCAAAAGATCTCCCAAATGAAACCTAAGTCCACCTTTGTGCCATATACTTATTTATTTCTTGGCTTAAAAAAACCAAGTAATTTTTAAAATTGGTTGCATCTGCTTTGCAAATTTCACCATATGGTCCACTGAATGCATTATTTAAAGGAGAAAAAAACTAAACCCAAATTAGCCATATTCAACCAATGATTTTCATTATATAATTAGTCAAACAATTAAATTAGCTATATAAGAGGATTCTTATCCTATTTTGAAGTAGCCACATAGCCTTGAGGCCCCTCACAAATGATGGATATGTTATGATTGGGAAAGGGCGAATTATTGCGTCCGGTCACTGGATGTCCGGACATCCAATCCGGTGATGCCACATCACTCAAATACATTGGGTCCCGGTGTATTTTGGTGACGTGGCGACATCGGATTGTTGTCTGGACGAATCCGGACACCGGACGCAATAATTTGCCCTGGGAAAGAGACAATATATAACAAGTATTTAGGATAAAAAAAATGGAGAGACACTTTCTTAAGATTACATAACTTAATTAACACATGAAGATTTCATACTGACGCATTCAATATATGGAATGAAGAACCAGTTTGTATATTATTGTATATACTTAGGCATAGTGTTTGTAACCGAATCATTTGATCTAACTTTAATGATCTAGGGAAACTATAAGTAGGTACTTTAATGATAGATTATTTGTTGTAGGATACTTATACCATTACTAAGCCTACACTACTCCAAACTTCATATAAGATTCAATGAAATAATAGGTTCATTCATTTTTTTTACATATAACTTATTTTTTATGTCAAAATACTCTCTTTTTTAATGTTCTTGTTACTATAATTTACATAAAAATAGGATTATATTGGTGTTATAAATGAAACACAAATCAAAGTTAGGGTACATAAAGGAGAATGCATTCACATTAAGAGTAAGACAACCATATCTAGCTCAATGTGTTAGCAACAGTAGATATTGACTTATGGTTCAAGTATGTTGTAGCAGGTTAGGAAGTTTCAACATATAATGTAATCTTTCTATGAAATGCTTTAGAAAGAACTGATAGTTTACACGTTCTAAAATGCCAAAAGACTTACTCTTACTTTGAGTTTTGTAATCAGTTATGATACTTCATAATAAGGGAAATTGAAATTAATATTGTTTTAAAGATTATTTAGCTTATGATAGTTAATGTACTTGAAAAGGATTGTATCTCTAAATCATGACACTGTGTATCACTCGGAGGATTTTAGTCATGTTCAACCATTAAATTACAAGGAGCTATTTAATCTTGGGCATTCATCATTAGCCACCACCATGGAGCATGATTTTGGTTCTTAAAAGAATCATTTTGCAATCATAAAATGTGTTCCATAAGTCCCATTAAAACCAAATTTGACATTGTGTTTAATTGTTATATGTTATATAATTAGATAGTTACAAAATGTGATGATGATAAGATGGTAGGTTAGAAGAAATCACTATAGTTGGAGAGTTCAAATAACATTTTCAATGACTCTTGAGATAGGTTTGATGAAAGAAATAAAATCGTAAATTGCATAAGGAATCTCCTAATGATTACTCATTGTTATTAACATATTTTTTGACATACTTCTACTCTTGCACTTTTTAGGAGAATTGTTGGACCAAAGTATTCATAATAGCAACACCGTTTTTGCATGTTTTTGGGTATGCACAAATGTTTTGGGAGGAACATTACAAAATGTTTTTTTCATTATAATTAAAATGTTACATTTACTTTGATAAGAATTGTTACATACTTGAAAATTTGAGTTTGCAGAGTATGTGTTCTATATCTCAATTTGTTAAAAAATTCATCACACAAAGAAAAGTAATACTTAAAAAAATTACATCGAAAATCAAAAAAGGAAAAAAACCATGGGACCTTGACAAGTTGAAAAAATTCACTATAAGTAGGTGATACAAGAATTCATTCTTCATCATAGGCTAAAGAAGATGTGAATATTTGAAAATAAATGTCTAATTTTTTTAGTGGGATTACAAAAATATAACATCCCCACCCAACAATAAGGCTTGCTTTTCTTTATAGAGATTAGAAAAGTATGGTATTAAAAAGTGCACAATTGAAACCCAACAATAGAGTTAAAATCTTTACAAGAGTCTGAAGATGACTGGGATTACAAATGGTGATCACCGGTTGCGACGGTGGTTGTCGATCGAAATAGGTGGTTGTGGTCGTCAGCGGCGATGGCTGGAAAATGCAAGAGAGCTATTTCGTTCTCTCTATCCTTCCTCCAATTTCATGTGGAGAATGAAGCTCTATTTATATATTTTTTGTATGGTATTTTGGTAATTTAAACTATTATTATTATTTTGAAGAAAAGTTCTCATTTTCTTCTATTTTTTTTAAATTTTTGTATTAGAGAAATTGTTTTTTGTAAAGTTTTTTTTAAAGAGAGTATTTAAGAAAAAATTAAGAGATTTTTTTTTCTTACAAAGCTTTTTTTTTTTGATATATTTTAAGAGAAGTTTTTCAATTTTATTTTTCTATTTTCTATTATTTTTGGAGATTTGTTTTACAATTATTTTTTTTTTCATTTTTTAGATTTCTATCATTTTTTTAAATTTTTTTTTCTATTTTATGTGGTTTATTTTTTTAATCATTTTTTCAATTTTTTTGCATCATCATTTTTTTTTAAGATTTTTTTTCAAAAAAATATTTCTTTTTCCTTTTTTTAACCAAGATATTTATTATTGTTATTATTATATTATTATTTTTATTAGTTATTTTTTCCATAAATCTTTTACTTAATGTTATGTAACTCTCTTCCGTAATGTTACATAACTATCTTCTTTAAAATCATGTAACTCTCCTTATTAAAGTCATGTAACTCTTCATTAAATTCAGGTAACTCCCTTATATAAAGTCATGTAACACTCATCCCTCTTTTCAACTATAACTTTCCCTTCATGGAATGAGAAGTTTGTACCATTTCTCTTCTCCAATTTTCTATTGTCTCATTTTCTTCTCTATTTCTTCTTATACAAGAGAAATATTCTACTATCTTGAATAAGTGGTATCCCCTTTCAAGCTCAAAAGCCCCTCTTTGTTGAGAATGAGTTGCTCTTACCCCATTCTCTTCTCTATTTCTTCTCAAAATAGAGGCATTTCACTATCATGAATAGGTAGTATCCCCTTTCAAGCTTTAGTGTCCCTCTCTATAAACATAAAATTACTCTTGTCCCCTTCTCTTCTTCACTTGTTCTCTCAAAAGAGGCATTCCACTATCTTTAATAGGCGGTATCCTCTTTCAAGCTCTAGTGCCTATAGAGAACGAATTGCTCTTGCCCGATTCTCATCTCCATTTTTTCTCATAAGAGATGCATTTCATTATCTTGAATAAGCAGTATCCCCGTTTGAGCTCAATGCCCGTCTATATAGAGAATTAGTTGCTCTTGTCCACTTCTTCTCTCAAAAGAGAAATTCTACTATCTTGAATAAGAGGTATCCTCTTTTAAGCTCTAATGCTCCTCTCTATAGAGAATAAGTTGCTCTTGTCCCCTTTTCCTTTCATTTTCTTCTCACAATAGAGGAATTTCAATGTCTTGAGTAAGCAATATCCTCATTCAAGCTCCAGTGTCCCTCTATGTAGAGAATAAGTTGCATGCACTTACCCATTTCTTTTCTCTACTTCTTCTCTAGAAAGAGATATTTCACTATCTTGAATAGTTGGTATCCTCTTTTAAACTCCAATACCTCTCTCTATAGAGAACGAGTTTCTTTTGCATTCTCCTCTCCATTTCTTCTCTCAAGAGAGGCATTCCTCTATCTTGAATTGATGGTATTCCCTTAGAAGCTCCAATTCCCCTCTCTATAGGGAATGAGTTCTTCTTCATGTGAAGTTGTCAGTGATATTAATAATTTTTATCCTGACTAAATAGCTTTAATCTTTATCTTGAAAGAAAGTTGATTGAATCCATTTTAAGAAACTTTTTATCATATTTTGAAGCTCCAAATTTTCTCTTTATAGGGAGGTAATCATTGCAAAATATTTTTCCAGTTCTAGATGTAGAAATGAAGTTGATGAAAGCGCTTCAATTAATAGAGTTTTATCTTCAGCTCATTGCATTAATCTTTTAAATGAAAATGACTGTTTGTTTGAATATGAAGTAGAATTTTAAAATTTAGTAGGTTGATATCATGTAAATCAATCAATCTTACATATGGCTTTGAAAAATTTATATTAGTTTGGCTGATATTTATTTTCAATTTATTTGATGTAATGAATGCTCCATCTTTATGCAAGAATAATTTTGATTTGTGACCTTGCCCCCCAGAGGAAGCCTTTAATCTTTGAGATATTCTGTGAGATATATATTATCCCCTAGTTGGAGAACCTTTTTTTTTTTTTAAAGAAAATTAAGAACTCTTAATTACCAGTTGGAGAACCTAGATTAGAAAAAATTATTCTTCCTTTAGTTTTTAACCTTTTGAAGTTTTTGATGAATTGAAGAAAATATAACTTATGATGCTTTTAGCCTTATGAGATTTTTATGTACGTATACCTTTAGAGACTTTTAGCCTTCTAAGATTTTTTTATTTATCTATACCTTTTGAGATTGATGCCTTCTACGATTTTTGGATAACCCTATCGTTTATGAGGCTTATGCCTTTTGAGATTTTAAATGCATAAACCTTTTGAGCCTTTTTCCTTTTGAGATTGATATGATATATGGTAACTTTATTTTACTTTGTATATACCTAATCAAGAAGAAACAATAATTCACTTGATTTTGCATTATAGACAACCAAACAAATTCTATGTATTTATAATGCACTACATATATGTATATTACACTATATTTAATGTACTATGTATTCAGCTTTCAGACAATCAAATGACCCTATAGAGGCTGTGATTTTAGATGAATGTTGAAAGCACACGCAAATTTATATTATATGATTAATAAAGGTCATAATACTCAAAATAGTATTGTCATATCAATAAAAGTATTTTTCTATAATAGTTTTTGAATAAAATTTTAATTAAATGACAAATAGTAGATGAAATAATGTTTGGCCAGAGAAATAAGATTTTGAATAAAAATTTAAAATTAATTAAATGTTAAATAGTGGATGAAATATTGGGATGAGAGAAAAAAGTCAATAGATTAGTTGAATTTCTAATTTACATAGAATTCATTGCTGAATATATAATATTGATAATGATATTCTAAAATAAAAAGTTTTATGAATTTATTGGCATCAATATTTGACATGACCTGAAAATTCAACTTAAACCTAACCAAAAAATTTCAGGTTCGGCACAACCCTTGGGAAAACAGGTCGGGGACGAGTTCAAATATTGATCCGATTGCAAATTCGCGTGGGGTTCAGTCAATTTGAAATCCAAAAATCAAATCAGAACTGACTCGTTCGTCGCATAGTCCCGCTCGACCATAATGATCATCCTCGGGTCACAGTCTGTCCATTGTCGCACGTCTATTGGTCCACTTGTCGCGGTCGTACTCCCATTCGATTGCTCGCCTACTCATGCCCCCTCACCCACACCTGCTTGCTAGCCCCCTCATACCCGCTGACCCGCACGCGCTAGCTTGCTTGCTTGCTCAAGCAGCAGCGCTTACTCTCTCGCTCATAGTTTCACACTCACCCGTGCAACCACACTCAATGGTGTCAGCAGGTCAAGTCAGTTCAACTCCTTTTAGGGGCGGGTCGGGTCCCGTCTGAACTTATAATATGTTTATCTAATTGGATTGGGTTCGGGGCGAATTAGTTGAAGGAAGAACAATTTTGAATTGGACCCGAATTTGATCCGAAAATTTATTTTGACACCCTATTTGAATTTTTTGCAACTGGAAAGCAGAAGATAAATAAAATAATAATAGCGAGAAAATAAAGATCGAAAAAGAAAAATACATATTTTCGCCAATTATTATGTGTTTGTGTTGTCTTGGGATACATATCTCCGATGGTGACAAATATGCATATTTGTATTGAGAAAGAAATAATTGATTGTATTCATAATGAAATAATTATTTTTTCTTTTCAGAAAATATACGGTAGGTGTTATGAATTGTAAGTTTTATATTTATCGTATATTTTATCTTTTTAAAATAAGAATTATCATTTTCTTTTAAACAATTAATGTTGGCCTCAAATTTTATATTTATCGTATATTTTATCGTTTGAGACGACTTTTTTATTGTTTCTTAAAACATCTTTCTAGTTTAAAAATTAAAATTTTTATACGAGAATGATGCTTTAAGAAGCAGTAAGAAAACCGTCACAAACGAAGCCTTATTCAAGAGAGATTAAAAGCATAACTGACCCAAACAGATTAACTTAAGGTTGGTTGATAGATATTATTTGAATGCTCGATGAAACACCGTTGCTATAAATATCAGTTAACTTTGTTTAGAATGCTTAAAAATTTATGAGCAAGATTGATATAATTAAAAATAATGTGGGAATTTGTTTTACATAAAAGATTACTGCAATTACAAAAATACTAATAACTCTTTGGCATTCAAATAAAACAATATAATTATTTAGAGAAATAACCACTGGTGGTACAAAGGTATCCACAAACATTACGTAGAGAACTAATATTTATTTGCATTATTACTATAATCTTTGATTCACAACAACTCAGAAAGCAGTAAGAATATTTTTGCACTAAATTTTTTTTAGAAAGTAATAAGAAAACTGTTCTAAATAAAATTTTATGCTTTAATTGGGCAGTTTTTTTACTATTTTTTAAAGCAGTTTTTTTAGTTCAAATTTAAAAAAAAAATAACAAAAAAAAGTGTGCAAAAAGATCTCCCAAATGAAACCTAAGTCCACATTTGTGCAATATATTTATTTATTTCTTGGCTTTAAAAAAAAAACGTTATTTTTGTTTTTGTTGCATCTGCTTTGCAAATTTCACCGTATGGGCCATTGAATGCATTATTTAAAGGAAAAAAATTAAATCTAAATAAGCCATTTTCAACCAATGCTTTTTCTTTATATAATTAGTCAAACAATTAAATTAGCTGTATAAGAAGATCCTTATCCTATTTTGAAGTAGCCACATAGCCCTGAGGCCCCTCACAAGGAATTTTTATTGCGTCCGGTAAAAATACCGAGCATACCGAGTGTACCGAGCGCCTGTACCGAGCACAATACCGAGCACTTTAGTGACGTGGCGTTTTGTTATTGGTTTTCGAATGCATTCGGTAACCTGACGGAATCATTACTCCCTCACAAGTGATGGATATGTTTTATTATTATTATTTTTTAAACAAAACTAATATATTAAGATAAACAAAAAAAGTTACAACAACAATTGACCAAAAATAAAAAGAAAGAAGGCAAAGTGATGGATATGTTATGACTGAGAAAGAGACAATATATAGCAAGTATTTAGAATAAAAAAATAAGCAATAAAGTTTTTAAAAAATAATTTTTTTTAAAGTTAATAAAGTAATGGAATAATTAAAAAAGAAAAACTCAACTTCTAAAGATAGAAAATTAAAAACTCAACTTCAAAAAAATTATAAAAAAATTAAAAAATATATTAAAAGAATAAAAAAAGATAATGTGTAAGAAGAACAATTTTTTTTATTTTTTTTAATGTGTAAGAAGAACATGGCAAGTAGGATGGCTAGGTGAAAATATCTTTTGATAGAAAATGAATGTGGTATAAAAAAATTGTCATTGTGTATAGAAACACCCTCTCTTTTTAGAACTTTTATTACATCCAGTGAACGTATGCTCCTCTACGTTCGGTTTAGGCAAAAAAGCGCCTGTACCGAGTTTTTTGAAAAACTCGGTACAACTCGGTACTCGGTACAGGCGCTTTTTTTGCCTAAAACCGAACGTAGAGGAGCGTACGTTCACTGGATAAAATAAAAGTTCCTCTTTTTAAGCTCTAGGTGTCCTGTGAGACACAGAGCTTATGAGATTAAAAAAAAAAAAAGACTAAAAGAAGCAAAGATTTCAGAGAGAATTAAAGGTAAATCCTAACATAGTGTTCATTGTTGGTAGCTTATTATTTTTTCATGTGCTATAAAGATGGTAAATTGATTGTAAGACACTTAATGCCCACACATGCCTTCTGGCCCGCTCGCTCCCGCTTGCCTGCAGGCACCCGTCCTCTTGTTCAAGCAGTTGTGCCTGCTTGCTCGTTCGCAGCTTCATATTCACCGGCATAACCATGCTCAACCAGGTTAGCATGTCAGGTCAGCTCAACTCGGCTTAGGGATTGGTCGGGTACGGTTTTAGATTTATGATCCATGTCTAATCAAATCGTATTCAGGTCGGATTAGTTGAAGACAGTTCAGTTTCGAATTTGACCCAAAAATTCATTTGTAAGCGGAAGATAAACAAAGTAATAATAGCGTAAAAATAAATATAGAAAAAAAACATACAACTTTTCTCCAATTATTACGTATGCATTGTCTTGTTACGTTGGCATTCCTGAATCATAAATTGTCAACGCACAGCACTCGACATATTCTACAATAATTATTATATAAAGACTCAGTTCATCACGTAAGAACTTTACTTGGGATACATATCTCCGATAGTGACAAATAAGCGAATTAAAATAATTTTGATGAATACTAATTAAGTAATTAAAACTAATGAATAGGTCAAATTGTGCTTCACCGAAGGAATTTTCTTCATATGAGAAGAAATAGTTTAGCTATTCATTAGGAATGATATAATTAAATTTATTTTATTTTTAATTCATGCCGCGTCAATTATTTTTTTATAATAATTGAAGAATTATTTTTTTTTAAATCAATAAAATTAATGGTTTCATTTTTGTGCGTCTGATTCACTAAGATATTTCATTTTAAAAATAGGCATATAATGAACAAGCTATTTTATTTTAAAGTAAATTACCTGAAAAAATTGTGAATTTTTTAAAATGAGGCATCTTATTTTAATAATCCTTTCACTACAAAAAAATATACCTATCGCAGCACAATTTTTGGCCTATCCCGGCGGTTATAACTGCCACAATTTCCTTTGCAGCGGTTTTAAAACCGCTGCACCTACGCTGCAATTGCAATGCGCTGCAACGACATTCCGCAGCGGTTTAAGGACCGGCGGGGTAGATCTGATGAAGTGCAGGATTTAGCAGCGGTTATAACCGCCACAAAAATCCAGATTTGCAGTGATTCGAGAAGTGCAGACAACTAATAATTGCCATCTCATACTCATCGATCTCAAGGTAAGTGAACCATCGGTATTGCTAATGGAGCCATTGAGAAGTATTACCTCGTTAAAAAAGCTGAATATTGAGGAGAATGATAAGCTGATTTCATTTCCACCGGCGGGGAAACGAAGAAGGAGAAACGAAGAACCTGAAGTCGGTCGCAAAATGGAATCCACAGAAGTCCGTTAAACATTGCAAACAACAATTTACTTCAAATTAGAGTGAACGAGCCCAAAAAAAAGAATCAAGGGCGGGCAAATCAGCGTCGGCTTAAATCACCTTTGCGATAGAACCATGGTATCCGTCAACGATCCTGCGTCCAAAATGGCTTCTCACCAGCGAAGTCCTCCAGCGCGTTAGCTTAGCGAACGGGTTAATAGTGAAAAGGCAAGCTAGGATTCGGATAAAGAAGAAGACGGGAAATATTACCGCAGCCACGGCGGCAGTCGGGTTTTTCGGTGATAGAGATTTGCTTCTTGATCCACAAGCTAAGCGCAGCTGCCTGCCTGCCTTGATCCTTGATACCGACGACGGTGCCTTTACCTCGAACGAAAGCTGAAAATCCAGACGGACGTGGGAGCGGCATTATAGTCGGGATCACATTTAGTTTTCGCAAAGGAGTTAGGGCACGGCAGAGAATAAAATAACGAATGTGATAATTAGTAGCGGTTCGCAAACCTCTAATATAATTTGCTAAAAAAGATTCAAAATTTTGTAATTTTTTAGGAGCAGCGGAGAAAACCGCTGCTTATATTAATTTATAGTGGCGGTTTCTAAACTGCTGCTAATAAATGCTGCGAAAACTTCATTTTTTAGTAGTGTTTTCTAAGGAAATATTCTATTTCCGGTGCAGTATCATGGGCAAGGTTGTGAAAATCGGACCGGAAGAGCGAGAGGTTCATGGTTCGACCGGTTCTACCGGTCGAACCGGATGACGTAATAAATAACAATATTATTAAAAATTAATAAAATAAAAATCATATAATATAAGTATATGAGCATTTAATAATATTTATAAAATTTTAAAATATATAATAAAATTTTATACATATAAATATCATTTAAGAATAATATATTTATAAGAATAATACTTAATATAATATATAAATTTATAATATAAAAAAATTATTATCATTAATATAATATAAATAATTAAATATATGACTATTTAATAATATTTATAAATTTAAAAATATATATAATACAAAATAATAAATATAAATATCATTTAAAAATAATATATTTATATATTTATAATTAAATATATTTATAAGAATAATATTTAATATAATATATAAATTTATAATATTAATATTTTATAATAGAATTATTATAATGTATATTATATCAAATTTATAATACATATTATTTAAATTTGAAGCCCAACTAAATAAAAATTTGAAGCCCAACTAGCCCAAATAAGCCCACATTCACATTCTAAACTATTCATACAACTTTTTTAGTCCCACATCATAGGGGGAGTATGAGGATGTTTCCTTGAGGCCTATATAAAGTGAGAAGTACACTCTTTTTGTAAAACAAATTATGTGAGGTATTTAAGATAACTTTAATGTATTATAATGAAATTAATCATCATTTCTAATAGAAATATTTTATAAAGTTTTAAAAAAAATTAATAAACTAAAATATATTTTTAAAATTTGAATTAAAACAAAAATAAAATATTTTTATAAATCGGCTGGTTCTTTCCAAACTAGACCGGTTCAACGGTTCACCGGTTGAACCGCCGGTTCAGTCCGGTTTGATCCGATTCGATGCAGAGCCGGTTTTAAAATGTGATTGGACCGGCCACCAGACCGGTTCATGGTTGAACCGGTTGAATTGATCATGGGTATATATAGAAGAAAAAGTAAGATTGATGCAAATTAAAAAATCAATGTCAATTTTTAAAATATCATTATCAATATTTAGGGTAAACTTGTAAATAAATGAGGACTGCGACATCTATACTATCAAAACTGACTAGACATGCATCTTGTAGGTTTATTTTTTGCCTTCTCCATTTCATCGTTGCTGTCACGTGAAGCACTTCATACAAAGTTGCTCCAAGCTCCTCCACCTCAACCAACCATGTTATTCTGGGGGGTGGACGTCATTGTATTGTCACAATTATCTGGGGGTGGTAATTGTGACGTTAACCCGCAACCTATTATGTCATGTGATACTTCTGTGCCTGCCCTGTGTGGATTGGTTTTGGCTGAGGTTCCTTGTGTGCTTGCTGAGAAATCTGATTCCTTTGTTTCGATATCAAAGAGTATTGCCCTCACTGTCTCTTCCCCTGTGACGCCTGCTGTTATAGTTCCTGGCTCCTTTGTTGATGTTCCAGTTAATTTAATATCACATGAAGCTTTGATTTATCATGTGGGGGACAATTCGGGAGAGGATGTGAGATTGCAAATTGATTGGCTTCATTGTTTGTCCGATTCCTCTTCGGAGTCTAGTGGGAATGAAGAACTTGGGGATGGTTTTGCCTTGCAACATGACAGACTTGTTGTTTCTATCGCCTCTCGTGGGAGGGGCAGACGTGGTAGGAAATAACTTTGGGAATGTGGTCGTGATTTTTGGCTTACTTGTTGGTTTCTTAGCTGGTTTGCCCATGCCTGGTGTTCCTGTTTGGTTGGATTGGTTGGAAGGCTTATTGTCTCATTTGGGCTGTGGTTGTGGGCTGCATTGGTTGCTAGTCTCTTTGATTTATTTTTCCTTTCTCTGCTTGTCGTTTGTAGGATCTTCATCTTATTTTTGTGGCTTCGATTTATGGTTTGTGGGCAATGATGTGGCTAGGGCTCGCTTGTCTTAAGTCATGGCTCGTGTAAACCTTCAGTGGTTTGTTTTTTGCTCGCTTTGGATGTCTACTCTTACTCCAAACTGGATGGCCCGTGCCTGGCTTTAGATTGGTTGGAAGCCTCTACCAATGCTGAGCCTGATTGATTTAATCCCCCCTCCTTTTATACCTCTGTAGCTTTTCTCATTTTGCTTCATAGTTTGTTGTAACCTTTTTTTAGTTGCAATAAAATTTTTGTTAAAAAAAAAAATATTCTTGTTGGATTGGCACAAAGGTAACAACATTTCTATCAGTTCTTGTACTTATTTGTTCAAATGCTCCAAGAAACCAAATGTTCTTCTCCATTTATTGGTTGAGGCATGTTTGTTATTATTCTCTAATTGTAAAATGCTATTCTTATCCACTTGGAGTTTTCATAGGATTCAAGTATTAAACTTCATATTTGAATTTGATTTGTAAAAAGAATATGTTAAGATCTGATTTTAAAAGATACATAGTTGATTTCAAATCTGACTATTAGCATTGGCATGCACTATTATTTGCAATTGGTAAGAACTATTTAGTGTGTTCAATAGCGTATACCTTTTTAGTGTTTAAATTCTGTATCAAATGAGATTAACTATTTGTCTAAATAGATTTTTGGAATTTCTGGTAGTAATATAGTTTGTTATTTGCATTCACAGATATGGATCTAAATAATGTTTGCTTCATTATTTTCAAATTTGGTGGATATTGGAGTGCGGCGAAGGGCCAAAAATAGAATGAAATATGTTGGTGGATGTAAGAAAACATTAAAGCTCCAAAGAAATGAAATCAATTTCTTATTGTTGAAAGAAGGAACTGAAGTGACTTGTTCATGGCTTAATTAGGGATCGTGCATTTGAGTTACACTATCATATGAATGGAACCTCACCTAAAATTTAGACACCAATTACGAATTATACTGATGTGCGTACTTGACATACTTAAGAGGTGCTCCAAAAGAAGTCAAATTGAGGTGGTGGTTGCAGTTCATGTAGAAGATATGTGCCAACAACAAAATATTCAAACTGAAAATGACAATCAATTAGACGAAATACATCATTCAAATTCTAAGAGTGGTGAGAATACTAACATAATGCTAGATGGTTTGTGCAAAGGTTTCTTTACAGCTCAGACTGAAGATGCAAATTCTATATGTGTCGATTTGCATTTTGAGGATGCAATAAGTTTCAAACAAGCAATTTGGTCTAATGCAATTTTGCATAACTTTGCTATTAAGATAAAGTTTAGTGACAAATCCAGAGTAATAGTTATTTGCACATATCGTGGTTGTCCATATAGAATATATGCTTCTATATGTCCATATGGTCACTCATTTGAAATTAGAAAATTACATTCCATGCATTTGTGTTTGAGAGTCAACCCGGCTGGAAACAAGAATGCTACTACAAGGTGGGTAACTCATGAAATTAAGAATATTGTGAGGAAGAAATTTTATATTATGCCAAAAGAAATCAGAATAACTTGTAGAACACTTTTGGATTGTCATTGTAATACATACAAATATGGAGATTAAGAGAATTAGCAAGTGTCATGATGTTCAGCTCAGTAGATGATAACTATATGTGGGTGTCTGCTTTAAGGTCAGAGTTAATAAAAAAATACAGGCTCACAAATAATATACATATGTGACATTCATAACAACTCATTCAAGTGATTCTTTATTAGTTGCAAGATTTGTATTGATGGTTTTCTTGCTTGGTGTAGTTATCTAGTAGGCTTTGATGTCTGTCACTTGAAGTTAAAATATTTAGGTTTCTGCTTTATGCAATATGTTTGGATGACAATAATGGCCTCTTTACTATTGCGTATGTTGTAGCCAAATTTGAATCTAAAAATACTTGGGAGTGATTTATGAGGAATTTTCGGCAAGCTTTTAATTGTGATATTGAGCATTCGATCTTTATATTGGATATCGAGAAGGGAATAGGTGAGGCTCTCAAGATTGTCTTTCCTGACACCGAACATAGAGTTTATATGAGACACCTTTGGAAGAATAATAATAAGCATTTCCATTGTGATGATAACCACAAGCTTCAGAATTTGATATGGACATCCGCAAATTCTTATTATATGCATGAATTTAATGTTAAACTTCAAGAGATCTTCGATATTAGTTAAGAAATTTATTCATAACTAAATTCTTTGACATGCAAGTAGTCTAAGTCCATGTTTTCTCAATATATTAAGAATCAGTACAACAAAAAAACATGTCTGAGTCTTTTAGTGCATGGGTAGTAGAAGCTAGAAGTAAGCCAGTGGTTGATTTAGTTAACATAATTAGAGGGATGCTTATGGAGCTGCGTTCGAATGGGAAGATAAATTATATTTCTTAGAGAAGGGAACTTGTTCCATATATAAAGGAATACATCAGAGATATTACAATAATAGAATAGTATTTTATTATCTGATAATTAATAGTAACTAAAGATAAGGTAGAAGGAAGTTATGAATGTCACGAGGTCGACATATAGAAGGAGTGCAATTGTGGATTCTAACAATTAACTAGAATTTCATGTGAACATAGTGCTTCTTTCATTGGAATAAAATAGCACAACTTCTGGCACACATACGTTGATGAACACTATTACCCATAAAGGTTTCTATTATGTTGTTCTCAATTACAACTTCAACTTATGTTGTTTGTCCTAGCTGTTATGTTTTATGTATAGATATAAAATGGTCGAAGATGGATCATTTTCAATGCTTATAGGGGAGGAACTATAGTCCAAAATTAGTGGAAGTGAACTGGTAGGTACACCAAATTCACTATGGCTATGTGGCAGACCAAAGAAAAGGAGAATAAAAAATTTCTTAGAATTTACAAAGAAAAAAATTAGACCATAGATGTAATCCCTACAATTTATGAGGACATCACAGAAGCACTTGTAAGAATTAATCCTCTAAATGTGGAACGTGATGAAATTGATAAAGCATGTGAGCATGGAGATCAATTACCTACTGCATCAGTTGTTTAATCTAAACTACCAGTTTGGCATATGAGTCTTCAAGCTTAGGCTATAGATAACATGATTGAGTTTTTTTTTTTGTAAGGCATTTATAAGAGTCCTTGTTGACCTCATTTTTGTATGAGGTCCATCTAGACTCCTGCCTATTGATCTGATAGTTGGCAATCATTTAGAGCTTAATTAAATTTCAATCCAACCCTTAATTAAATTCCAATATAAACTTTAATTAAACTTCAATCCAACCTTCAATCAATCTTCAATCAAGATTTAACCATATCTAATTATAAAAAATTGTCCATTTGATTGCGATTGAGGTGGATAAATCATACTCAGTCAATAAAATCCAAAACTGCATTCAAATCCAGATTTCTAGACAAGAATTCAACGGTAGATTTTTCAATCACTTTGAAACCCAATAAAATGACCCCTGATTCATAATATTTTAATTACATATTGATTAGGCATGTCCCTAGGGTCAACCTTCCAAATTTGAGTCTAATCTGAGATCTCTAACACCAAAAACTTGATTGAAATTGAAAGACTATAAAAATTCAAATATTTATAGTCTATGTCACTAGAAATTTCAGCTTATAGAATTTGACCTTGTGACCTTCCCTAAAACCTTTGATAATGTCCATAGCTCTTATTATAACACGTTGAACATTCAAGTGTACTTTGGTGGATCTAGGTTGACCCACAATTGACTAGGGATCCAAAAGACCAAAATGCCCTTAAGAAGAAAATTAGAATTTTCTCCAAACCTCAACATGGCCTAGTCAAATCAAACCTTGAAACCTTCTCCAATGCATCCTAAACATCATTATAAGTGCATTGGACTCAATTCTAAACCTTGGTCTTGCATGGTTGACCAAGTCAACCTATGTTGATCAAATTGCCACTTAAGGGTCTAAATGGTCATTTCAATTAAATGACCATCCTAGTGCATAAGACCACCTCCATTAGTAATAATACAAATAAAATTTAATATAAAAATAAAGAAGTTGACATTTTGAGGAGTTCAAATTATTTGAGTAATTTCAATATAATGGCACTTCTAGTCAATAATGCCAATAATTTCTTTAGCATAACTCTTCTAATCTCTTCTATGTTGAGATAAATGATCTGTAAGTTGTCTTGTAAATAATGGCCTAAACTTCTTTGATAAACTAAACGTTCAATTTCATCCTTTAATTAAAAATATTTTTAAATTGAGTATCCTTTTGAATTGTGTAAGTTATAATATTAAGATTGGTGTTCATCATTTTGATTTTGCAAGGGCTTTCACCATTTGAGATGTTAAGAATTTTGAATCATCAGCAAAATATTAGCCCTCAATATTTTTAAAGGGGTAAGTTAGCTGAATAAATTTGAAGCAGATGGTCTTATGACTTATCATGTCTTTTTTTTTGTATAGGCTGATTAAATTCTTTTGAGTTCTTATATATGGTTAAGGACTACTCAAACAACTTTTGATGAGCATTCACAACCTCGTAAGAAATTATTTGATCTTCTACTAAATGAATTAGTTTAGCATATGAGTGAACCATCTCTCATATCAATGAGTAGAATGGTCTAGGACAGAGACCTCCAAGAAAACACCTTATAGTGATTCTTGATCTACTCCTATAATTTGATGCACATTAGAATAAAAATATTTTAAGTACTCTTTTAGTGTTTCTCTCTCATTTTGATGAATCCCAAGAAGATGAGAAGAGTCTGTGATAATTTTTTAATTGCTAATAATTGTTTGAAAAAAAATCTAGCAAGATGGGTGGAATTGTGGATAAAGTTTTTGGAGAGCAAGTAGAATCAATAGTGAGATTGGCCCTTAAGAATAGCAAGAAAGACTTGATAAAGAAGTGCATAATAAGCTTGTTGGATATGTACAATGGCCCTATAATAATCAATATGTTTGTAAGGATAAGAGGATCCATCATGTGGATCAATAGTGTGTAGTTTGAATTCCACTAGAATATGATGCTGAATAATTTAATTTATTACGGGGTGATGACTCTTGGATGTTGCATGGAAGATTAAATTGATTCTAATCCCTCATCGGGAATTCATTCTGAATAAGATGTCATAGTTTATCTCTTATAAAATACCTAGGGGCATCAAAAAATTTATGATGAAGTAAGTCCTTCACAATGGGTGGAGGATTATGAGTTGGCCAAACAATATGTAGAGGATGTGTTAAAGTAGCTCTATTGGAGAGAACTTGATGATCTTGTTAGGAAGGAGGTGCTTCTTTATTGACATTTTCTCTAAAATTTTGTTGATATTGTGGAGGAAGAATTTTAGTGATGGTGCCCTTTGCTGTGCGCCCAGCCTCCTCGAATAATTGAAGGATTTGACTTTGAAATTCCTCAATCATATGCATATAATCATATAAAGTGAGGCTCAAAGAGGACTTCACCACTTATATTTTGTTATTCTTAATTAAGAGCTTAATTGTTAGTCATTAAAGAAGTATGTTGGGAATGTTCTCATCGATGACACCAAATTATTATGTGCTAGAAAATTTGAGTCGATAAAGTGTGTTTTATATCTCAGCATTGGACAAAACTTTAGTATGCACAAATAAAAGTGGCAAGACCAAAAAAATTTTTACATAAAAATTCAAAATGGGGAAAATTCACGGGTCCTAGACTAGTTGAAAAAAATCTATTATAAAGTAGGTGATACAAGAATCCTCCCTTCTTAATAGGATAAAGAATAGAGGATTATTTGAAAACAGAAGTTTGATTTTTCCTGAGGGAGATTAAATAAATTAAATGCCCATATATGGATAGTTAACACCCAACAAAGTTTGATTTTCTTTATTGAGATTATAGAAGAATGTTGTCCACAAGTAGAAAATTGAAACCCAACAAGCGGGTTAAATCTCTATAAGAGTTTGAAGATGACAACAATTACTGATCGTGATTGCCAATAATGATGGTGGATTTTGGTGGCAATAGTTGGGTGATCATCGGTGGCGAAAACTAGAAATTATAAGAGAGCTCTTTAGTTCTCTCTATCCTTCCTCACCTTTCATGTGGAGAATGAGACTCTATTTATAAGATTTTTGGAATGGTGATTTTGATAATTTTAACATGAATCCAAAACAATCCATCATACAAGCCATATCGATTCTCTTGATCATGAAGTATTTTTTTAGCATTTAGGTGACTTAATGATTTTGAAATTGAGTGATCTCGAGCTCGTTGGATTCATCTCATTAATCCACTTTATTCAACTATAAGCATGTGTAATTTAGAGTTTAGATGATCATTAATATATCCTCAAAAACTCATCTTGATTGGGTACGAATCTCGAGGCAAAATCAATCCGGAAACTTCAAAAATTAAATACGGGATCACCTAAACTCCATTTCCAGCAAACTTATAGTCAAACTGAGTGTCTCGAAAATACAAACCCAACGACATGAAATTTGACTCAATCCGAGCTCAAAAGAGTCCAAATCAAGCACCCGAAGCGCTGTTGGAAAGTTCAAAACACAATTTCTGTTACCAAACGGTTTCCAAAAATGATGTACTTATAGTCGAATTGAGCGGCTCAATGAGAAAAATCCAACGAGCCCAAGATTGTAAAATTTCAACTTCATTAAGGCCTTTAAATGCTTGATGAACGATCCATGATCAAAGGATTCAATATCGGCCGTCCATCCATTCACTCCCTATTTACCCCTGATCTCTTACCTATTTACAAGCCATGCCACTCCATAATATCTATAAATAGACTCCTCATTTCTCATGAGAGGGGACCTAAGCAAGAAGAAGAAGAAGAAGAAGAAGATGAGAAGGATAGAAGGGATGAAACTCATCCTCAACCACCGTCACTGAAATTCTGCCCGAGGCTAGAATTCTTCCCGACACCAGAGTTCTACCCGATGTTCAAGCAACGCCAGAGTTCTTCTCGATGTTCAAGCAATGCCAGAATTCTGCCCAACGTTCATGTGATGCCGGAGTTTCACCCGAACTCCTAGTGACGCCGGAATTCCGCCCGACCTCCAAGTGACGTCGGAATTCCGCCTGACCTCTAAGTGATGCCGGAGTTCTATCCAATTTCCAAGTGACTCTAGAGTTTTACCTGAATACCATCCAACGTTGGAGTTATCCCCGGCCGCCAACTAATGTCAAACTTCTACCTGACATCGGAACTTCGATCGTCGCCAAGTTTTTACTCGACGTCAGACTTCTGCTTGTCAGACTTTTATCGAACATCTATCCGATGCTAGATTTTTGATCGTTGATGGATTTCTACCTGACGCCATCCTTCTGGCCTTCATCGTCATAATATAGTCCTTCTAGCCTCTATCGCCTGCCGACAACGGACCTTCTAACTAACGTCACCTACCAACTACAGTCCTTCCGGCCTTCATCGCCCACCGACAATGGTCCTTCCAACAAACATTGCCCATTGACTACAATCCATCTAGCCTCTGTCGCTCGTCGACAACGATCTTTCTGACTAATGTCGCTCACCGACTAGAGTCCTTCTAGCCTCTATCGCCCACTGACTACAGTCCTTCAAAGCAAACAAACACATCAACATTGATGCTTTGTATTCTCACCATGTAATGTACTCTATAAGATGTATATCAAGCTAAGGCCTTCCCCTGAGGAAGGACCTCATTTGTAATCAACTACAATACTAATGGATTCATTCATAATGGGCTAGGCCCCGTGGTTTTTCCCCCTTTTTAGGGGTTTTCCACGTAAAAATTTTAGTGTCTCTAATGAATAACACACCCTCTCTCTTTTCTGATTGCGTACTGAATTTTCATACAATGCTAAGACGTTAAACTTTATATTTCTCTACCGTCGTGAATACTCCAGGATGCGACAGATGTAAGACCTATCCGAGGTTATATGTCGGAGCCTTTGCTCGACGACGTTAAACTGTGTGGAAGAGGTCGAGAGAATCCACGAAAGATGTGAAACCTATCCGAGGTTGTATGTCAGAGCTTTTGCTCGATGATGCTAACCTGTATGGAAGAGGTCGAGAGAAACCACCAAGGATGTAAGACCTATCCGAGGTTGTATGTCGGAGCCTTTGCTCGACGACATTAATCTGTGTGGAAGAGGTCGAGAAAATCCACCAAGGATGTGAGACCTATCCAAGGTTGTATGTTGGAGCCTTTGCTCGATGACATTAACTATATGGAAGAGGTCGAGAGAATCCACCAAGTATGTAAGACTTATTCGAGGTTGTATGTCGGAGCCTTTGCTCAATGACGTTAACCTATATGAAAGAGGTCGAGAGAATCCACCAAGGATGTAAGACCTATCCGAGATTGTGAGTCAGAGCCTTTGCTCGATGATGTTAACATGTGTGGAAGATGTCGAAAGAATCCACCAAGGATGTAAGACCTATCCGAGGCTGTATGTCGGAGCCTTTGCTCGACGACGTTAATTTATATGGAATAGGTCGAATAGGATCCCCTTAGGATCAATTTTGTCTTGATTGAGAGGGGGTGAACACCATGTGTATCCCGAATTAAAGGTGAATAATGGTCTATCTTTAGACCGTAACTATCTTTTTGAGGTCAAGATTAAGACCTTGCCCAAGGAGTAGAAATCCAGATATGGACTGTATATAGCTAGTAATTGATTGTAGGCATCCTTGCATTTTGTTAGGATTTTCTTGAAATATCATCTTGATATTGAAAGTATTGGAGGATCATTTTTATCATGGTTGGAGTCAAAGTTGCCCCCAAGTCCGCATCTGATTCTTATGAAATTGATGCAGCAATGACTAATGTCAAGAAGTTGACTTGAATGACCTTCTGAGGTTGGAGCAAAATTTCCCCCCCTAGTTGGGAACCACGTTCCCACAGACAGCATCAAACTGTTGCGTCCTGGAGTATTCGCGATGGTAGGGAAATATAAAGTTTAACATCTTAGAATCCGGCACGGAATCAGATAAGAGAGAGGGTGCGTCATTCATTAGAGACACCAAGATTTTTAAATTTATTTTAAAGTTTTTCGAAGTTAAATTTATTTTAAAGTTAATAAATTAATGGAATAATTTAAAAAAAAAAAAACTCAATTTCTAAAGAAAGATAAGATGTGTAAGAAGTACAAGGGAAGTAGGATGGCAAGGTGAAAATATATTTTGATAGAAAATGAATGTGGTATAAAGAAATTGTCATTGTGTGTAGAAACTCTTTCTCTCTCTCTCTCTTCAAGTCCTAGGTGTCCTGTGAGACATAGAGCTTATAAGAGATCAAAAAGATTATAAGATGCAAATAATTCAAATAGAAGCAAAGCTAAATCTTAAGCAGTTGCGCTTTTGGCCCACTCGCACCCGCTTGCCCGCATGCGACTGCTCGCCTGAAGCAGCTGTGCTTGCTCGCTTGATCGTAGTTTCGTATTCACCCGCACAACCACACTCAGCCGGGCCAGCATGTCGGGTCAGCTCAACTAGGCTTAGGGATGGGACGGGTCCGGGTTTAGATTTATGATCAATTTGTCTAATCAGATCGAGTTTCGATCGGATAAGTTGAAGACAGTTAAGTTTCGAATTAGACCTAAATTTGATCTGAGAATCTATTTTGACATCCTACTTGAATTTTTTGCACCTGGAAAGCGGAAGAAAAACAAAATAAAAATAAAAAATCAAGTTCATTTCATCAAAGCAATTTTTCTCATGCGTCTGCTAGGGTTTCGCCCCCTTTGGGCTTAGCCCGCTGCCTTCATCTTCTTCCGCCTCCTACCGTCGGGGGTTTTTTGCTATGGCGAAAAAGCTATTGGATCCTTGATTTCTCGCTGGTAAGCAACCTAAATCGTTTAGGGATGCTTTGTCTGGTGATTCCTTCGCCTCTTTTCCGGATTTCCGCATATCTTCGAACCGAGGTATGCCATCATTATGGTTCTCGGAAGAGGAATTTCTTCATCTGGCTAAACCTTTTGAATTTGCTTTGGTTGGGAGATTTCCTCTCAAACGACCCACTTTAGATTCTATCCGTAAATTTTTTTTTTCGGTTTGAAATTATCGGGAGAATTTTCGGTCACTCTCTTAGATCAAACTAATGTTTTGATTAAACTTCATAATGATTTGGATTATGCAAGGGTTTTTGATCATAGATCTTACTTGGTTTTTGGGTGTTTCATGAAAGTTATTAAATGGTCCCCTGTTCTTGATCTTTCTAAGGAATCACCGGTTGTGCCTGTTTGGTTGTCTTTCCCTGGTTTACGCCCTCACCTTTTCTCTTCTCGCATTTTGTTCGGTTTGGGTTCCATTTTCGGTAGACCGATACATACTGATAATGCCACTGCTGCTGGATCTAGACCTTCTGTAGCTCGTATTTTGGTCAATTAGATGTTACCAAAACCTACCCCGATTCTGTTTGGTTAGGGCCGGATAAATTGGGGTATGTCCAGAAGGTTGTCTTTGAATGCATGCCTGTTTTTTGTTCTTCATGTAAAACTTTAGGCCACAAAAAAATGGAATGTCCTAACCGGAATTCTAAACCCCCTACGGCTGAGCTTTTAGCTGTAAATTTTCTCAAAGAACCTATTACTTCTGTTGATCCTGTTATTTCTCGTGATTGTGATGTATTGGATAAAGCGGAAGATGCTTCTTTAGCTAGAGGTGCTATTGAATGTGAAATTCCTATTATTAGTAATATGGATGGTGCTGAGCAAGATGCTCTGCCTGTTATTGTTGGTCGGAATGATCCTATCGACCAGGCTGGTGTTTCTATTAATGCTGATGGTATTAATGAGACTGAGGTGGTTGTTGGACTTGATGTTGACACTGTTATTGGTGGAGTTGGTGGGATGGAGCATGAAGTTAGTTGTGCTTTATCTCCTTATGCTCCTCCTTTTGTTCCTCCTGTGTTATTATCTAATTGTGTTGAGGCTGTTAACGTGGCAGCTTTGGTGGGGGTTTCTCCTGCTGTTATTTCACCGGAACATAATTCAACTGTTGATCCTAAATGTAAAGAGGTAATTAACTCTTTAGTTGATGTTCCGGTTAATGTTGTTGATTCGCATTTTGCTGGAAATTTTTTGGGTGATGCTTTGGGATCGAATGTGCGGAACAATTTGAATTGGCTGGAGTCATCTGAGGGGGAATTGGGTTCTGATTCTGATGATGATTTCATGCCGTCGCCGGAATTCTGTGGTGGTTCAGATCCTGGGTTTGACTTTAATCTTGTTAATGTTAGGCCTGTTTCTGTGGATGGTTTTCGGGGCAGGGCTCGCGGTCGTGGTCGGGGCCGCCGTCGCCGTTAGTCTTTTGTTTCTTTTTCTTTGGTTTTTGGCTTTTTATGGAGGTTGGTTTTTGCGTCGTATTAGGGCAATGATGGGTTGGGGCCACATTATTGCGCCGTGCTTGTGGCAACCATAGCTGTGGGTTCTTTTCGGGTAGCTTCGAGGTGCTTTTGGATGGTCCTTGTGACGTGTTGCTGGTGTGTTGCCTCAACCGCCCCTGAGCCCGCATTTTATTGTATTTTCCTTATTTTCTCTTTTTTTCTTTCTCTCTCTCTCAAATTGTACTGTTTCTTGTTTTTTTTTTAATATAATTTTCTGTTAAAAAAAAATAAATAAATAAAAATAGCGAGAAAATAAAGATAGAAAAAGAAAAATACAAAATTTCTCCAATTATTATGTGTAAGTGTTTTCTTGTTCCATTGGAATTCCTAATCATAAATTGTGAACGCACAGCACTAGACATATTCTACAATAATTATTATATAAGTGCTCAGTTCATCACGTAAGAACTTGACTTGGGATATATATCTTCGATGGTGACAAATAAGCGAATTAAAATAATTTAGAGGAATACTAATTAGATGATTAAAACTGATGAATAGGTCAAATTGAGCTTCCCTGAAGGAATTTTCTTCAGAAGAGAAAGAATTGTTTAGCTATCCATGAGGAATGTTATAATTAAATTATTTTTATTTTTAATTCATGTCGCGTCAATTATTTATATAATAATTGAAGAGTTTTTTTTTTAACCAATCAAAATAGTGGTTGCATTTTTGTGTACGTTTAATTCAATAAGATATTTCATTTAAAATAGGCATATAATGAACAAGCTATTTTATTTTAAAATAAATTACTTGAAAAATTTGTGAATTTGTTAAAATGAGGCATCTTATTTTAATAACTTTTTTTCTAAGGAAATATTCTATTTCTGGTGTATTATCATGGGTATAAGTAGAAGAAAAAGCAAGATTGATGCATAATAAAAATCAATGTCAATGTTTAAAATATCATTATCAATATTTAGGATACACATGTAATGCCCAAGAATTTAAATTGGAAGAATTATTATTTTAATCTTTTAATAAGTAATAGCCAGAACTATCTAATATCGTCTATCAATTATAAACAACAAAATGAATTCTATAATTTAAAACATCAATATACACATTTGTATTCATTCCCAAAAATCATATATACTACTCATGACTATAATAAAAAGAGATAAAACCTGAAGAATCTTGACCAACCTCACACTCGTGCTCCTCTGCCATGACATGAAATTATTTAGCCATATATAATGAGCTTAAAAAGCCTAGCAGGTCACCAAAACCTACAACTGAATTCAAAGAACAATAAAAGAGCAATATGCATGTCAATAATTAAATCATAATACCTCCTAGATCACGTGCTAAGTATATCACATGCATAATATCAGTACAGTGAATTTGCAGTATAAAATAGTATCAGTATCTATATCAGTTACAGTAATAATCCAGTGGCAAGAGTAGTATAATAATGCAATAACAGTAAATCCTTGTAGTAACAATGATCCATATAATAATAAGAACAATGCCTTAAGAACATGCATTTCAGTAATCACACTAAACAAATAGAAGCCTTGACTATCGCAGTATATTTCAGTGTTAGTATAAATGCTAGTAAATTATTGGCTCAGTAGATATAGTCGTCACTCTTTATCCGTCGGCACAATAATGATCTCCTTATAACTCATAATTAGTGTATCACATAAATTAGTAGAGGATAACACCAAATCATAATATTTAATGAAAAGCCCGTCGACCCACTATCCTGTGCTGGTTAATCAGTCTCCAACCAATGGGTCAACCAGTCTTTACTTATTTATTTCACACACATATATTATTATCATAATAATATAACAGTAATAGCGACCAAATATTACTCATGCACATATACACATCCATTTTTAATGCATTGCAATAATAATGCATAATTGAGCTTAATTAAAAAGATGTCAAAATATCATAACAGTAGACAACAAAGAATCCTATTAGGTAAAAATACATATTTTTAAAAAATTACCAAAATATCAGGAATTGTATAAAATGATGTTTTAAGACTTTTATTGTACCACACTATTATTTTTGGAGGTCAAAATAAATTTTAAGGTAGACAAAAATTACTGTATTTTCAAAATCACATGATTAAAAATCACAAATTAATAAATACTCAAAATGCTTGTAATCATGATTTCTAAAAAACATACAAAAAGTTACATTGTGAAAGTTTTGTCAAAACAAAGCTATTCATATTTTTCGGTAATAAAAACACAAATTTGAGCGAAAAAATATCAAAAACGCAGAATCTTTAAAAATAAAAAATAGGTAATGGTTCTTTACAGCAAGAAGGGCAATTTTTTTAACTGGCCCGACGGACAAAAATCGCAGCGCGACCTCCAAATATGGACTTCTTTTTCTCTCTCTCTCTCTCTCTAAAATGCCTATGTTGCCAAACTTAAGAAGAGAAAAAAGCGATTTGATAAAATCTTAATGCTTTAAGATATTTATAAATAAATAAAAATATAATATTTAATTGAATCAATTCTTTAATATAAAATTCAATTATATCATTTTAGAACTTTAAAAATTACAGAAGAAATATCAATAAAATAAAACACATTATTTAAAAATAATCGGTAAAATTGGTTTGCAAATCGGACACTTGACGATCTTGAAATCCTCACTTATACCGACATATACAAATTTCTTAAAGATTTTCACCGATGTCCAAAAGTTATAAAAAAATCGTGTAACTAAAATACTGCAATTAAAATATTATGGCAAAGATAGTTTATAATTTGGAGTTATAACGACAACAGAAAAAATTTGATAAAGTTAAAATACATGCTATTACAACACATAAATAAATCATGACTATTGCATCTATTTCATCAAAACTGACATGACATGCATCTTGTAGTTTTGCTTTTCATCTTCACCATTCCATCATTGCTGTCATGTGAAGCCCTTCAGACAGAGTCGCTCCAAGCTTCTCCGCCCCAACCCACGATGTTATTATGGTTGGATTAACACCAAGGTAACAATATTTCTCTCATTTCTCGTTCTTATTTGTTTAAATCCTCCAAGAAATCAGCTGTTCTTCCCCATTTCTTTTTTGAGACATTTTGTTGTTATTATTTATTTGTTTGTTGCTGTTAAAAGGCTAATCTTATCAGCTTGGAGTTTTCATAAGATTCAAGTAATAAACTTCAGATTTGAATTTGATTTGTAAAAAATATGTTTGGATGTAATTTTAAAAAAATCATACTATTGGCATATATTAGCATACGCTATTAATTGCAATTGGTAAGAACTATTTATTGTGTTCAATAACTTATACCTTTTTTAGTGTTTGAAATCAGTATCAAATTATGAGATTAACTATTTGTCTAAATAGATTTATGGAATTTTTGGTATTAATATACTTTGTTATTTGCACTCATAAATATGGATCTAAATAACTTGTGCTTCATTTTTTTTCTAATTTGGTGGATATTGGAGTGCACTGAAAGGCCAAAATAGAATGAAATATGTTGGTAGAAGTCAGCTGAAAACATTAAAGCTTCAAAGAAATGAAATCAATTTCTTATTGTTGAAAGAGCGAACTAAAGTGACTTTTATATGGCTTAATTTGGTTAGTCATGCATTTGAGTTACACTTAGATATGAATGGAACCTCACTGAAAATTTGCATGCCTATTATGAGTGATATTGATGTACTTGACATGCTTAACAATTGCTCTAAAACAAGTCAAATTAAGGTGGTGGTTATAGTTCATGTAGAAGATATGAGCCAACCACAAAATATTCAAATTGGAAATGATAATCAATTAGTCAAAATGCATCATTTAAGTTCTAAGAGTCGTGAGAACAACAACATAATGCTAGATGGTTTGTGCAATGGTTTCTCTGCAGGTCATACTGAAGTTGCAAATTTTATATATGTCGGTTTGCATTTTTAGGATGCAATAAGTTTCAACCAAGCAATTTGGTCTAATGCAATTTTGCATAACTTTGCTATTAAGGTAAAGCCTAGTGACAAATTCAGAGTAATAACTATTTGCACATATCGTGGTTGTCCATACATAATACATTCTTCTTTATGTCCAGATGGTAACTCCTTTGAAATTAAAAAAGTACATTCCATGCATTTCTGTTAAGGAGACTATCGAACTGGAAATAAGAAGGCTACTACAAGGTGGGAAACTAATGAAATTAAGAATATTGTGAGGAAGAATCCGGATATTATGCCATAAGAAATCAAGAATAACTTGGATATCGCTTTTGGATTGTCATTGTCATACATAAAACTATGGCGGTTAAGGGAATTAGAAAGTGTCATCATATTCGGCTCAGTAGATGGTAACTATATGTGGGTGCCTGCTTTAATGTCAGAGTTAACCAAAAGAAATCCAGGATGAAAAATAACATACATATGTGACACTCATAATAACTCATTCAAGTGATTCTATATTAGTTTCAAGTTTTATATTAATGGTTTCAATGATGGGTGTAGATATCGAATAGGATTTGATGCTTGTGATCATTTGAAGTAAAAATATTTAGGTGTACTGCTCTCTGCAAATTATTTGGATGACAATAATGATCTGTTTACTATTGTATATGTCGTAGCCGAATTTGAATCTAAAAATACTTGGGACTGGTTTATGAGGAATTTTTATCAAGCTTTTAATTATGATATAGAACATCCGACCTTCATATTGGATATCGAGAAGGGACTAGGTGAGGCTCTCAAGATTGCCTTTCCTGACACTGAACATAGAGTTTATATGTGATACCTTTGGAGGAATATTAAGAAGCATTTCCATTATGATGATAGCCACAAGCTTTAGAATTTGATATGGAAAATCACAAATTCTTATTATATGCATGAATTTAATGTTCAACTTCAAGAGATCTCCAGTATTAGTCAAGAAGTTTATTGATATCTAAATTCTTTGACATGCATGTAGTCTAAGTCCACTTTATCTAAGTATATTAAGAATCATCACAATACAAAAAACATGTATGAGTCTTTCAATATATGGGTAGTAGAAGCTAGAAATAAGCTAAAGGTTGATTTAGTTAACATGATTAGAGGGATGCTTATTAAGCTGTGTTCAAAGAGGAAGATAAACTCTAGTTCTTAAAAGGGGAACTTATTAAATATGTAGAGGGATACATTATAGATATTATAACAAGAAAAGAATATTTTATTATTTGATAATCTATAATAACTAAAGCTAAGGTAGAAGGCAGTCATGAACATTATGAGGTTGACATATAGAAGGAGTGCTGTGGATTATGGTAATTAACTAGACTACCATGTGTACATAGTGCTACTTTCATTGGAACAAAATAGCACAACTTCTGGCACACATATGTTGATGAACACTACTACCCATAAAGGTTTCTATTATGTTGTTCTTAATTACAACTTCTACTTATATTATTTGTTTTAGCTATTATGTTTTATGTATAGATATAAAATGGCCTACATTGGATATATTTCAATGCCTCTAGGAGAGGAGATGTAGTCCACAATTAGTGATAGTGAGCTGGTATGTACACCAAATTCACTATGAATATGTGGCTGACCAAAGAAAAGGTGAATAATAAATTTCTTAGAAGTTACAAAGAAAATAAAACTAGGCTATAGATGCATCCCTGTAATTTATGGGGGCACCATAGAAGCACTTGTAAGAATCCTTTAAATATGGAAGGAGATAAAATTGTTAAAGAAAGTGAGCATGGTGATCAATTACCTACTGCATCAGTTGTTTAATATAAACTACAAGTTTGGCGTACAATTGTTCAAACTTGGGCTAGAGATGATAAGGCTGAGTTATTATTAAGGCATTTATAAGTCCTTGTTGACCTCATTCTTGTACAAGATCATCATGAATAATCTAGAATCCCGCCTATTGATCTAATAGTTGACAATAATCAAGTTGTCAATCATGTACATCTCAATAAAATTTCAATCCAATCTCAATCAAATTCCAATACAAACTTTTATTAAAATTCAATCCAGCCTTTGATCAACTTTCAATTAATTTTCGATCAAGTTTCAACCATATCCAATCATTAAAAATCATCCATTTGATTATAATTGAGGTGTATAAGTTAAACTTAGACACTCAAATCCAAAACTGCATTCAAATCCATATTTCCAGAACAAAATTCAAGGGTAAAGACTCATGTCTTAAAACCCTTTTTAAGTGATTTTTAAATCACTTCAAAACCCAGTCAAACGACTCCAAATTCATGATATATAAATTTCATAATCTATTAGTAATGTCCATGGGGTCAACCCTTTAAATTTGAGTCTAGTCTGAGATCTCTAATAGTAGAAACATGATTGAAATCCAAAGGCTGCAAAACCTTCAAATATTTATGGCCTATGCAACTAGGCCTTCTACCTTGTAAAATTTGACCTTGGGACCTTCCCCAAAACCTTTGACCATTTCCATAACTCATATTATGACATGTTGAATATTAAATAGTACTTTTGTAGATCTAGGTTGACCCACAATTGACCAAGGATCCAAGTGACCAAAATGTCCCTCAAGGAGAAAATTAGACTTTTCTGCAGATCTCAACATGGCCCACTCAAATCAAACCTTGACATCTCCTCCAATGTATCATAAACATCATTAAAAGTGCATTGGACTCAAATCCAAACCTTGGTCATACATGATTGACCAAGTCAACCCATGTTGATCAAATTTCCCCTAAAGGGTCCAAATTGTCATTTCAACTCAAATGATCACCCAGTGTGAGACCACCTCCATTAGTATCAAACAACTCAATTAAACCTATTATACCTAAAACCTAAATAATGGTTTGACCGGATTGACTAAGACAACTATGAACCTCCATCTATACTCAACCATGCTTCAAATCCACTATGTAATACCTCAAAACCTCCTGATCACTTCTCTAAATGATTTGGACCTGATTGGTCACTTTGACCCAGTCATCAATTGACTTGGTCATTGGACCCATGTTTGGTCAACTTAAGTCAACATAAGTTAATTCAAAGTATTCAATCAATTTAAACCTCTCAAACTATCACGACCCAACCCAACCGGGACAGATCCCGCTCGCATCGGGCCGTGACACAACTATTGAAAATCTAGGATCTAGCTTTTGAATTTGCTTCAGACTTTCTTCCAAATATTAAATAGACAGAAAAACACAGAGCTACTATAAACATCAAAATACAGAACAGTTCATCTATCTTCTCTTTCATCAAAACAATCATATACAATACAATCCATGGCTTCAGACAAAAAATAACAGAACAGAACAGAAAAGTCATGACTGTACCAAAAATCAAAAATACAAAATATCTAATCTTAGATCAGACATAGAACTTCTAGTCTAAGACCTCCTTCCCTTTCCTAGAACCTGAAAACGACGCAGAAAATAAGAATGAGCTAACAGCTCTGCAAGACATCACTCACCAATTAAAATCATCAGAAATTCATATCAGAATCTCATCAGAAAATAGCCGTACAGAAATCGTTGAACAGACAGAACAGATACTTGATCAATCAGAAATTAGCTTACAAATACAGAAAACTGAAGTCATTTCAAATCAGAGTTCAGAACAGATACTATAAAGCTTTCATATCATAGAGCAGACAGAATCGTATGGAATAATCAGAATCGTACAGAAATTAGAAATCAGATAAAATCACATTCATATCAGATCATTCGTATCATATTCATATCAGATTCAACCAGAATCGTACAAAAATCAGAAATCATATATCGGTTTTTCTCATAAAATAGATCAGATAAGTCACATAACAGATTATCAAATATTAAACATCAGATTCTCTGACGTTGACAGAATCTCAATGGATTCTGGCCCCTTATGTCTCCCTTCCCAGACACTAACAGAATCTCAACGGATTCTGGCCCCTTATGCCTCCCTTTGTACTTATAGCACCAGAACAGAACAGATATTCGAGATTCCGGAACAGAATTTATTTTCATATTTTAGAGCTCATATCAGATTTCCCTGACACAGACAGAATCTCAAAGGATCCCGGCCCCGTATATCTCTCTTCTGATAGCATACAAATACTTCAATTCATTTAATGTATCAATTCAGAAAAATTAGAATTCGTACGAAAAATCAGCGGCATAACGGCAGTATACGGAATTTACACAAAATTCATAGATTCAGAAATTTACCAAATTACCACAGAATATCCACAACAATATTATAAGACTTTTACTGTACTGACATAACATTTTTCAACATCCTGATAACTTGCAATTCAATTAAAACGCCACAGAATTCAAAATATCTGATAAAAATCTTCCAGAAAATACTCAAAACATGCATAATTATCATCTCAAAAACATACCAAAAGTTACGCAGTAAAACCTTTGTCAGAAGAAAATAATACCAAAAATTCGCTAACGGAAACAAAATCCGAAACAAAAAAGTCGTCAAAATCCACATTTCTGAAAATTGAGAAAGGCGGAATGTGCCTTACCTCGAGTCGATCAACTTTTCCAACTATGGTGACGGACGAAAACGAGTCGAAGTCGCCCAAAAATCTACTTTTCTTCTTTTCCCTTCATTTTTCTCTCTCCTGGGCTTTCTCTCTCTTCAAAAACGACACTATTCAGATATTTATTAAGCAGGATCGTCTCGGACGATGTCCTGATCGTCCCAGGACGATCTTCTCTGGACACGGATCGTACAGAATAAAATAAATTCCAATTTGTTTCGTCCCTGGACGAAACTCTCTGTCTGGTTCGTCCCGACGGTTCGTCTCGACAGTTCCAGGTTCGTACATACGAACATGCATATTTTCTCTGTTTGTACTAGTAGTTCATACGTACTAACCATACAGATTTTCAACATTTCTTCAGTTTGTACAGACAGTTCGTCCCGTACTAACAGCACAAAAAAAATTTTCAAACAAAAATTGAAAATTTAAGGGTTTCACAATCTATCCACCTTAAAAAAAATGTCATGCTCGACATTCCCAAAGTAAACCGAGTCAAAATAAATACGGATACAATTGTCTCATGTCTGATTCTTTTTCCCAAGTCGCTTCTCGAGCTGTTCTGTGCTTCCACTGCACTTTAACCATTGGAATTTATTTACTTCTTAACTTGCGTACATCATAGGCCAAAATTTTCTCAGGTTCTTCTTTGTACTGTAGATTTTCTTGAATCTCAATCTCATCAGTAGACACTTTCTTGTCAGAATCCGTTATCCACTTTCTCAAATAGGATATGTGAAAAATTTTATACACATCAGACATCTGATCGGATAACAATAATTTATAAGCAGACTTTCCAATCCTTTCAACAATCTCAAAAGGTCCGACATACCTTGGACTGAGTTTACTCACTCTACCAAATCTGCTGACACCTTTCATCGGACTGACTTTGACATACATAAAGTCACCAACCTGAAATTCCACAAATCTATGCTTCTGATTGTAATACTTCTGTTGTCTATCTTGTGCAGCTTTCAATCTTTCTTTAATCAAGTTGATTTTCATAACAGTTTCATCCACAAAAGTTGAACCCATCACTTGTCTATCTTCCACCTCAGTTAGAGTTAAAGGAGTTCTACACTTCCAGCCATACAAAGCTTCGTAAGGTGCCATTCCAATACTGGACTGAAAACTGTTATTATATACAAATTCTATCAGTGGGATATGATCTTTCCAACTTTCTCCAAAATCAAAAACACATAATCGCAGAGGATCTTCCAGTACCTGAATAGTCCTCTCAGACTGTCCGTCAGTCTGCGGATGAAAAGCCGTACTGAAATACAACTTCGTACCCAAGCCTTGTTGAATACCCTTCCAAAGTCTGGAAGTAAACCGTCCATCTCGATCAGATACAATCACCTTTGGCACACCGTGTAATCTAACAATTTCCTTCACATGTAATTGTGCCAACCTATCCACCAGATCTGTCTGCCTGATCGGAAGAAAGTGTGCATACTTCATCAAGCGGTCCACAATCACCCAGATGGCATTATGCCCTTGCCTTGATCAAGGGAACCCCAGAGCAAAATCCATCGTCACCTCCTCCCATTTCCACTCAGGGATAGGCAACGACTGCAAAAGACATCCTGATCACTGATACTCTGCCTTCACTAACTGACAGGCTTCGCATTTCACAACAAAATCTGCTACATCCTTTTTCATTCCAGACCACCAGAACAAACTCTTCATATCTCCATACATCTTACCACTTCCCGGATGTATCATATAGCCTGAATGATGAGATTCGTATAGAATCTCTTTCCTCAAATCTCCAAACACAGAAATCCACAGTCTATTCTTGCAGAAAATAACATCAGAATCAGAAACTCGTAGTTCAGGTTTTTTACCAGATTCAATCTAAGTAATTAACTTCAAATAGTCGGAGTCTGACTTCTGAGCTTCCTGAATCCTTTCTTCCAGAGAAGATTGAATGTTCATCTGAGTCAAATCAACAAAATTTGGACCAGTAGAGGAAATCACCTCCAACTGTAATCTTTCCATATCTCGTATCAGATAGTCATCAAAAGTGAGCTGAATACCTGATAATCCAGAAGACTTCCTGCTCAAAACGTCTGCTACCACATTAGCCTTACCAGGCTGATACTAAATCGTCAGGTCTTAGTCCTTGATCAACTCAAGCCATCTTCTTTGCCTCAAATTCAGATCCTTCTGAGTGAATATGTACTTCAAACTCTTATGATCCGTAAAGATCTCACATCTGACGCCATACAAGTAATGACGCCAAATCTTCAAAGCAAAAATAACTGCAGCTAATTCCAAATTATGCGTCGGGTAATTCTTTTCATGTGATTTCAACTGTCTCGAAGCATAGGCTATTACCCTACCAAGCTGCATCAGAACACAACCCAAACCTTTCAGTGAAGCATCACTGAACGCCTGAAATCCTTCCGTACCTGACGGAAGTGCTAACACAGGAGCAGATGTCAAACAATCCTTCAACCTCTGAAAACTGGCTTCACATTCCGGTGTCCAAATAAAAGGTACTGACTTCTGATTCAGTCTTGTCAGAGGTGTAGAAATCTGAGAAAATCCCTTTATAAATTTTCTATAATATCCAGCCATGCCTAAGAAACTACGTACCTCAAATACCGTAGTAGGCCTTGGCCAATCAGCAACAGCTTGAATTTTCTGGGGATCAACAGAAATACCTTCACCGCTCACCACATGCCCCAGAAAAGAAATGCTCTTCAGCTAAAATTCACATTTGGAGAACTTAGCATACAACTGATGCTGCCTCAAAGTCTCCAACACAATCTTTAAATGTCTAGTATGATCTTCCTCAGAAGCAAAATACACCAGAATATCGTCGATGAAGATAATCACAAACTGATCCAGATACTCCTTGAACACTCTGTTCATCAGATCCATGAAAATAGCTGGTGCATTGGTTACCCCAAAAGGCATAACCAAAAACTCGCAGTGCCCGTACCGAGTACTGAAAGTTGTCTTCAACACATCAGCTTCCTTCACCTTCACCTGATAGTATCCACATCTCAAATCAATCTTTGAAAACACAGAAGAACCAGAAAGCTGATCAAATAAGTCATCAATCCGTGGTAATGGATATTTGTTCTTGATCGTGACTTTATTCAAATCTCTATAATCAACACACATACGGAGTGTTCCGTCCTTCTTCTTCACAAATAGTACAGGTGCTCCCCAAGGAGAAATACTAGGACGAATAAATCCTCTATCTACCAACTCCTGAAGCTGAACTTTTAACTTAGAAAGTTCTTTCGGTGCCATCCTGTACGGAGCTTTTGATATTGGAGCTGTACTCGAAAAATATCAATAGAGAACTCAACATGTCTATCCGGAGGTAAACCAACCAACTCCTCAGGAAATACATCAGAAAACTCCCATACAACCGATATATCAGAAATAGAACCCATATCTATGTCCATATCCCGTATAGAAGCCAAAAATACCGGGCAACTCTTCTTCAACATTCTTCTGACTTCCAACACATAAATCAGACAGGATAGAACACCTCATAATCCTTGGAATACACATCTCTCACCATCTATAAGCAAGCTCACTTGCTTCTTCAAACAGTCAATCTGAGCCTCATACAGACTCAGCCAATCCATACCCAAGATCACATCGTAAGAAGAAATCGGCAACAAAATCAAACTCGACTTCCATTTCTTGCATGAAATATCAAGCTTACAGAAATAAAACTTTCGGGCAATCAAATTACTTCCAGCCAGCAAAATAACGGAAAGAGAAACCAGTAGCAAAATAGAATCCAGATGCAAATCGTCAAAACAGCGCTCAGAAAGAAACGAGTGACTGGCTCCAGAATCAAACAGAACACGACAGGGATGTTCAGAAATATAAATCGTACCTATCACTACATTCGAAGCATCTCGAGCCTCCTGCTGACTCAAACTATACACACGTGGCTGAACTAGAGCTGGAGCTACTGAACCACTAGACTCCCGCTGACTACCAGTAGGTGGTCTCCATGCCACAGAACTCGACCCACCACCTCTACCAGAGGATCCTTCAATCACAGTACGTGAAGGAACAGTCCTCGGCCTTCCTGCTGAACCAACAGGTCTACTATCAAATCGAAACTCAGATCGTCTATCAAATCCAGCCTATGGACACTCTGCAATCCGATGTCCTGGCTGATCACATCTGAAGCACTGACCAGTCATCCTGTAGCACTGGCCAAAATGTCATCGTCCACAACTTTGGCACACAGGTGCCCCACTGATTGATCTCGAACTGGTCGTATTGGTAGCGGTAGTACCAGAAACTGTAGTGGATCCCGACTGTCCACTCCTCCTGGAGTTTCCAGAAATAAATCTCCTCTTGCTAGAGGAACCACTACTAGAAGCATCACTCCTGAACCTCTTCCTACTCGCAGTCCACCACGGCTGAGTAGCTATCAAATCATTCTCTATCAGACGAGCTCTCTCCACAAGCTCAAAGAAATCAGAAATATGAAACAGCACTAGGGGCTGCCTCAGACTATCTCGTAGTCCCCTCAGAAATCTATAGCACTTCTCAGCAGAAGAGTTTACCAACTACGGAGCATATCGGGCTAAAGTAGTAAACTCTGCCTCATACTACATCACAGTCCTGCTCCCCTGAACTAGCCTCAGAAAAGTCTCCTACATCTGCTATCCTGTAGAAGGAGATACAAACCACGATCGAAATACCTCAGAAAACTCTTCCCAAGAAATCAAAGAGTTTAGCTTTCCTTGAAACTTTTCCTCCTGTTGGCCCATCCACCAATGCTCAGCCTCGCCATCCAACAGAAAAACTGCCAACGGTACCTTTCTGTCTGACAGACACTGTATACCGTCAAAAGTCTTCTCTAACCTTCTCAGCCTTTCTTCAGCTGCTCTGGGCTCAATAGTGCTCTCAAACCTCGGAGATTTCAATCTCAAAAACATCTGTAGATGTCTATCTACATCCTCAGATCGAACAGTAGAGGCTTTACTCTAAGTCTCGCGCATCATCTGAGCAGCCAATGTAGCAAACTGAAAAAGTGTTTCAGAACCAACCATTGGGGCAGTACTACTCACCGGAGCTGCTTGACTAGCACTCTACCTATCTGTTATATCTGGGTTTGGTAGATCCATATGCACACAGAAACTAGGCACAAAATAACAGAATAAAAATCTAGACAAACCAGAACTACTCCGACAGACTCACACATATCACTTCCTACAGCTCTGTCTTACAATCCAAACTCCAAAACCATTGCTCTAATACCACTAAAGTTTGTCATGACCCAACTCGACCGGGACGGATCCCGCTCACATCGGGCCGCGACACAACTATTGAAAATCCAGGATCTAGCTTTGGAATTTGCTTCAGACTTTCTTCTAAATATTAAATAGATAGAAAAATATAGAGCTACTATAAACATCCAAATACAGAACAGTTCATCTATCTTCTCTTTCATCAAAACAATCATATACAATATAATTCATGGCTTCAGACAGAAAATAACAGAACAGAATAGAAAAGTCATGACTGTACCAAAAATTAAAAGTACAAAATACCTAATCTCAGATTAGACATAGAACTTCTAGTCCAAGACCTCCTTCCCTTTTCTAGAACCTGAAAACCACGCAGAAAATAAGGATGAGCTAACAGCTCAGCAAGACATCACTCACCAATCAAAATCATCAGAAATTCACATCAGAATCCCATCAGAAAATAGTCGTACAGAAATCATTGAACTGACAGAACAGATACTTGATCAATCAGAAATTAGCTTATAGATACAGAAAATTGATATCATTTCAAATCAGAGTTCAGAACAGATATTATAAAGTTTTCATGTCACAGAGCAGACAGAATCGTACGGAATAACCAGAATCGTACAGAAATCAGAAATCAAATAAAATCACATTCATATAAAATCATTCGTATCAGATTCATATCAGATTCAACCAGAATCGTACGAAAATCAAAAATCATATATCGGTTAATTCATAAAACAGATCAGATAAGTCACAGAATAGATTATCAAATATCAAACATCAGATTCCCTGACCCTGACAGAATCTCAACGGATTCTGGCCCCTTATGCCTCCCTTCCCAGACACTAACAGAATCTCAATGGATTTTGGCCCCTTATACCTCCCTTTGTGCTTATAGCACCAGAATAGAACAGAACAGATATTCGAAATTCCAGAATAGAACTTATTTTCAGATTTCAGAGCTCATATCAGATTTTCCTGACGCAGACAGAATCTCAAAGGATCCTAGCCCCTTATATCTTCCTTCTGATAGCATACAAACACTTCAATTCATTTAATAAATCAATTCAGAAAAATCAGAATTTGTACGAAAATCAGTGGGATAACGGTAGTATACGGAATTTACACAAAATTCACAGATTCAAAAATTTATCAAATTACCACAGAATATCCATAACAACATTATAAAACTTTTACTGTACTAACATAACATTTTTCAACATCCTGATAACTTGCAATTCAATTAAAATGCCACAGAATTCAAAATATCCGATAAAAATCTTCCAGAAAATACTCAAAATGTGCATAATTATCATCTCAAAAACATATCAAAAGTTACGCGGTAAAACCTTTGTCAGAAGAAAATAATACCAGAAATTCGCTAACGGAAACAAAATTCGGAAAAGAAAAGTTGTCAAAATCCACATTTCTGAAAATTGAGAAAGGCGGAATGTGCTTTACCTCGAGTCGATCAACTTTTCCAACTACGACGATGGACGAAAACAAGTTGAAGTCGCCCAAAAATCCACTTTTCTTCTTTTCCCTTCATTTTTCTCTCTCCTGGGCTTTCTCTCTCTTCAAAACGACACTATTCATATATTTATTAAGCAGGATCGTCCCGGACGATGTCCCGATCGTCCCGAGACGATCTTCTCTGGACACAGATCGTACAGATGAAAATAAATTCCAATTTGTTTCGTCCCTGGACGAAACTCTCTGTCTGGTTCGTCCCAACGGTTCGTCCCGACAGTTCCAGATTCGTACAGACGAACATGCATATTTTCTCTGTTCGTACTGGCAGTTCGTACGTACTAACCATACAGATTTTCAACATTTCTTCAGTTCGTACAGATGGTTCGTCCCGTACTAACATCACAAAAATTTTTTTTTTTTCAAATAAAAATTGAAAATTTAAGGGTTTCACACAAACATTCAATCTTACTCTTCTCCGTAGCTTGAATCTATTCAAGTCATTGGTGAGTTAAAACTTGGTGGTTTGAGGAAGTCAACTCATTAAAGGTGGTTAAACCACACCATGCATGGACCTCCTCCTCAAAACATCAAGTTTACACATTCAAACCCCTTCAAGTCCACTCAACCAACACCTTGCTATCACTTGAGCTCCATATTAGTTGTTGTTGATAATATGACTAGTCAAATATTCAACAAATGGCTAAATGAGCTCATGTGGTTAAACCTCTTGACTTGTTTGAATCCCTCTCAAACCAGTTGGCCAATGCTTTTTAAATGAGAGCTAAAGCCCTCTTAAGGGCCCTCTAACCAAGCTCAGGCCTTGGTTCAACTCAAAGAGAAAGGAGTGCCACCCCCCCCCCCCCCCCCTGCTCTCTCAAAGATCCATCCAGTGAAACAATGGCCTGGCTAGCTTTTTCTTTCAGTGTTCTAATCATTTGGGACATGTGTAGAGGTCTTGATGAAAGCCTTTAATGTATCAGGGCCATTCATCCCAAACCCTAGGGCTTATTGTGATGAAACGAGCTCATTTCACTAAATCCTATCAATCTTAGCTTCCAAGCCTTCTCAAAATGAAATATCATTTCATTTTAACTCCCCAACAACTTCTCTTTATCCCCCAGCTTAAATCCACTAGTTAAAGGCCGCCAGCTATGAGATTCTTGTGAGGGGAGCCACCAAGTCTATCCCAACCTCATTATTCATGAATTAGGCCTTTTCAACCATACGTGGATTGTTTACAAGATCAAAAAGCTCAAGAACATTAAAAAAAACCAATAAAATCATGGAAAAGCTCAAACCCTAACTCTATATATTTAGGTTTAAATAGCTTTTTGTAAAATAATTTTTAAACCAAATAATTATTTTCCCATGAATGCTCTTCACATTAACATGCTTTGTCTAAAATTTCACTCAATTTGTTTTGGTTTTTTTGAAGAAAGAGTTAATTATTTCATTCCTAGGGCTATTCACATAGTTTATGCAAGTGCATGAAATGTGGACTATTGATCTTGCGATCAACATTCCAGATCTTATTGTTTTGTGGTTATTCTTAACTAAGCAGTTGATTTCATCATTCAAATCTTCGTTCGGCTCGATCTGAGCCATTGGTTCATTAAAATAGAGGATTAGATTGTGTGCGACTGCTGCTAACTCGGATAATTGAAACGGCATCTGCGCCACCACCTTTTGATCTTTTGCAATGATTGCACCGCCATACAATCATTGTAAATGATTACCCGTCATCTCTGTAGTTTTGATCTAACTAAAAAGATGTTGTCATGTGGCCCGTCGCCATTGCCTTTTAAAATTTAATCAATTTATTAATTCAAATGCATTTAATTAAAAGAATATTCAAAATTTCATAAAAATTTAAATACTTAACCAAAAATTTCATATAATATATCATCTTTTAGAATTTTATCTTCTTTCATTTAAAATTAAAATTAAATAAAAATGTTTTATAAATATTAGATAATTTTAAATATTCAATATTTGGGATTTTAATTAATATCTTATTAAATATAAATCCAAATATTTTGAAATTTTAGGAAATTGATTTTTGTGATGTTTCTAACTTCTAGTGATTTTTTCCATACTTCTTTACATTTTATTTTAATTGAATTTGAACCCCCAAAATTATAGTTTTTAATTTAAATTTAAATTTAATAAAGTTCATGATCAATGAGTTTGAAAACCCTTTTTTTTAATCACTTGAAGTTCCTTGGGAAGATTTTAAGTAGAGGTTAATTGTAGATGAACTAAATTACTCAAATCAATGTAAGAGTTTAGGAAATTTGCATGTAACCCCTTACTTTAACTTGCATTTTCATTATTTAGGTACATTGACTTGCATGTGAACTTAATTAGGAAATTTATGGTGAGTGTCTTTCTTACCATAACATTTCCATTTTAATGCTGTGGGGAAGCACTATATGGGTGAGTTTTCAAATGTTTAGGTTATGGGTTAACCAACGCAATTAAAAATTCATCACCTCTAATGCACTTAGCTTTAGCTCATATAATTTCCATGGTATGGCCGATTATGTATATATTAAGGGTTAACAAATTATGAGTTCAATCCAATATAACTTAGTGACACCTAAGGACAAAAATTAAGATCAAGATCTAGGATTTTGAAAAAATATAGAAAATTAGATCTGCAACCAATATGAACAAAATTTTGGGATATAGAACATAGTGACATTACCTATCGTAGGTTAGGAGTTGATTGATTTCAAAGCTCATTAAGTTAAAAATCTAAGTAAGACAAAATTAACCTTTTAATTAAGCCTAAAATTTTGAAAATTCATAATTAATTCAAATTAAATCTAAAAAATACAAACAATACATTAAGCTTTTCCAAGTTCATCTCTAAATCTAGGGAAATGAAAATCGCCATCATGAGACTGCAAATTTGAGCTTGATTTAATTTTTATGAAAATTAATAAAAATTAAATTAATTAATTAAAAATTTTACATAAATATCAAACACTTGAGAACACTCCATGGGTTATTTTTGACATTTGGGAGTGATTTCAAGAAGTTTGTAGTCAAACCATTAAAACCTTCATAATTAACCAATTAAATATTTAATTAAATACTAAAATTTTGAAAATTCATAATTAATTTAAAATTTTTTAAATTGAAAAAAATCAAATGCATTAGTCTCTTTTAAGGGTTTAATATTTATCAAAAATGTCAAATCTCAATAAATCAATCAATGTCAAAAATTCATCTTTTTGGTCAATTGTAGTTCCAAATTGAACCTAAACTTAAAAAATTTGCAACTTTACCTAAAAAAATCAAAATCCATCAAATTTTGTGTCAAATTAGTCATCTTAATGCATCAAATAATTCACAAAAATTCCAATAATTCAATAATAGATTAAAATTCCTAAACAAAATTAATTTGATTATTAAAATCAATCAACGAACCCCTTAATACACAACAAACTCTCCACAATGAAATTTTTAGGATGAACTATCTTGAGCTACTAGGCTAAGTGTTTTAAGGAGGCATAGTTCCTCAAGCCCACTATGATACTGCCACGAACAAATTCAATGTAGTGTAAAATTTTAAAATTAATTTTTTATTAATTATTTAACTAAAATTAAAATATTTAATTCAACTGCATCAACCTGGTTTATAAGTTAGACTATATTGATTTGTGGGACTATATGCCATAAGGAGGTGTGTTTCCTCATCCCCACTGTGACAACGCCATGAACTGATTGATCGCAAACATTTATTAATTAAATTTTTCAAATCAGTAGTAAACCAATTTAATTAAAAATTATCAACCCTCCTAATCAATTAAATTAATTAAGTAATATTGGTTACTGAAAGTTCATGAAGGTTTTTAAACCTTAAGGAACTAGCCCGATGTGCACTAATACATAAGTAATACTATCACTTGATGTGGAAGCTAGTAAACTTATCAAAAGTTGTTAAGATTGTTAGTATAATATAAGTGATACGACGTAATATCAATCACAAATTTTCAACAAAGTAGTTATATTCAAAATATAATGTGAAAAAATAAAGTGCAAAAATTAAAAATTAGAATGAGCAAATCAAATTTATAATGGTTCAATCAAACCATGCCCTATGTCCACTCCACTGAGTCCTCCTGTCTAGGTATTGCGCTAAACTCTTTAGTGTCTCTCCTTTAGCCCCCACAGCTAAGCAAAGAATCCCTTACAAACTCTCTTCCACCAAATCGGTGTGGTAGAGGATCGTACTCCTTTCACCCTTCATATGAGGTAGAGAACCTTGACTCATTTTCACCCTCATAGTGAGGCAGAGAACCTTGACTCCTTTTCACCCACCTAGTGAGGCAAATAATATGGAATCGACTTCAGCTTCCTTGGTGCGGCGGAGTAGCTGAGTCTTTTGACATCAAAGTGATCTTCTTCCCAAAGTTTTCTTTAAGACAAACCTTGACTCTTGGAGAAACTCAAGTGCAATTTCATAGGAGCAACTATGTGAAAAGCTCCTTTCACACTCCCTTGAAGCCAACAAGGATCTTCTCCCTCTCTTATAAACTCCACTATTTCTCTCCCTAGCCCAAATCACTCTCTTCTAGCTTTCTCCAAAAGAAAACAACTAATGAATGCTCAAAAGACTATTACAAAGTTTTATGAGAATGCTAAAATAAAGGGGTTAAAAAAACTTTAAAAATTCAATTCATATGTAAAAAATCATACAGTACGATCGTAGAATCGTCTACTACGATTTGTAGAATTTGACCTATTAGTACTATATGATCACCAGTTAGTACAATACAGGTAGTCAAGTTTGCCTGTTAGTGCTGTACGATCATCAATATGAATGATTAACTATATAGTTTTATTAGTTCAACCAAAATGTAGTTCATCTAGGATGAATCATGGGACGACCAAATATCATCTCTGTTAATTATACAGTATGATAAAAAATCAAAATTAAGTATATTCGACTGATTAACTATAGGATAAAATTAAATAACATTTTAAACATAGTATAAAATGATTATATTCATACAACATGAATAGCAAATTCAAAATTTTGCCTAATTTAATAAACGGCCTTGTTTCTAATTATAACAGATAATCTAGTATAATGTGATGTTCATACTATACAAATACTTATATTTTAAAATAATTTTTTTAAAAAATAATATATTTTAATTAATTTTTGTAACACCATATCGTATAGTACAATCCATATCATACACTATGATGTACAAAAAAAAGTTCAAATATTTAATGTTATTTTTCCCGCTTACGTGTGTGTGCACGGCCACCAAGCTAGCATATACCTTTATAAGACTTGACTCAAGAAATTAAAAATAAATAAATAAAAATTACATTCTTTCAACATAACCTATTATGCCCCATCTTGAGCATTGAATATTCAAATAATAGTGTATGTTGTACCTGAAATATTAGTTAACACACAAACAGATATGCATTATAAATACTTGAAGAAATAAAGAGGTAATCAATAATATTTATTTTCATTAAAATGATAAACTCAGAAGCCTGAGTTGTAGTTGTTACTATTCGGTAATCTGAGCCTATGAGGCTATTAACTTAGCCACGAGGAAGGTGAAACAAACTTCACAGCACTGGCATAAACAATGGTATTAATCATTTAACACTTAAAATTTTATTTTAAAATCAATATTAGAATATCACAACTTAAACTTAAACCAAAAATTTCCTTTGGCCTACAAAAATATTAAAACACTAGATAACATTAACAAATTATCTTATATAAGACATATCCAAGCCACACAACTTGCTCCACACGCCTTAAATGGATTATTAAGACAATCAACTCTAGTTTTAGGCTAAGCCAATAGTTTCCTTTTCTACTACTTGTGTGTTAAATTTTTTGTGATTTTTACTACATGCTGGTTAAAGTTAATTGATTAATATGATATGTTAATTTTATTATGTAATATGTGAATTGATGTGATAAGCAATAGATTAATCCTATGTTATAAATGATCTGGTTGCTCATAGGGTATTCAATAGGTGGTCATGCTCATGTTGGGATAAATTAAGGGGAAAATTTTAAATTTAATTAACTGATTTTCTACAGGTACTAAAAATATTATGTCCCTTTGAAATTAAAAGAGCATGGTGAAGTGTGATTTTATTTTAAATTTGAGCATATATATAACTGGCTAGGATTATTAATGATTTTAATTATAATTATAGAGGATAATTGTACTGATTATTTTAGAGCATAGACTTTTTTTATTTTCCATGCATAATTTAGTTGAGTCAAATGTTGTGAAAGTTTAATTTTGATATGGGATGTTAAACAACTAACTTGGAATTCAAAGAGAAGGAAACATCTCGTAGGGGAGACTTTCCCTTCATTTGAAGATTCAAGTTAGGATGATTTGAAAATCCAAAGAAAAAAGAAACACCACTTCGAGGAGAAGTTATTTTCATTTGGATATCCATATCTGACAAATCCAAAAAATTCGCAGAAAAAAATAAGACGAAGAATTGAAGATATAGAGAGCACCCCATTCTCAAAATCTCTTACATCATTTTTAGGATTAGAATCCAGGTTATTGTTAGTGGCACCCAATAACTTTTAATTTCTACAGACCTTGGGTTATAATTAAGTTGCACTTCCCACATAGAATTTAATATATTTAATGATTGATTGATATTGATTTGTTTATATTGACTGTGCATTAAAATTATATATTTTTTTAGGTTTCTTTAATGTATGTCAATTTTTGATTTAGCCTAGAAGTCCTTGGAGGCTCGTAATGGAATGTTAAAAACTATTTCTACTCAAACTAAATAAAAAAATCAAGCTCACATAAAATCTTAATTGATTTTATGTGGGAATGACCCAAGAATTTGCATGCTTTCATTTTGAACATTCTTTATCTTGTTAGGCACCTCCCCGCCTACGGGTTCTAGCATACCACTTGGACTATTATGATGCAATTCTATTAAGGAGATGTTGTCTCATCTCTAATATATTATATATAATATATATATAATTATATATATATATATAATATATATAATATATATATATATATATATATATATATATATATATATATATATATATAAATATATATATATATATATATATATATATATTAAATATATCGCTTCAATCATTTTTGCATATAAAGGCCAATCAGCATACATTGCATTAAAAATAAATTAAAGAATAAAAATTTTTAATTTCATTTTAAAGCATAATCACCCTACATAAGTCAAGGGCTAATTATGACTTGCTCTGGACGTTGTTCCAAATTCCTCAAAACATAAATAATCTCTGTCCAATCAATCATAAAAGGTTGGACACATAGTTTTGAAGCACCTAGGTGGTAAGCTGGCTTCCCAATCCAGGTCGAAATAAGTTCATATTTGCATTGCCTTAGCTAGGTTTAGGCCACTATTATTTAGTGCTGAATATAGATCTAGGATCTAGGACGGACTTAAAGTCTTAAGACCTAACCTTAGGAATATAGTCTCAACTTTCTAATAAAATGTCAACTCAAATTAAAATTCTCTCTGATCTAAAATTTAAACCCTGACACATAAAGTAGACCAAGGCATTTCTGAATCATTTCAAAATCTCAAAGTGTCTCCTACTTTTGTGTCCTTTGGCTACCAAAAATAAGTGTTCGAGTTTAATCTAATCCCAATTGAAACTCAAATATTACTTCTTTGATATCAATCTTTGAGAATTCTAAATAAAATTTCAACAATTATTTTAATCAAGAGTTTTTGTAGGAAACTCAATTTTCCCATAATGTAATTAATTGCAAGGGCTTGCACTCGTAGGAGATTAAAGACCTCAGATCAATGCTTAAAACTCAATTAATTCCCTTTAGATAAAATTAAAATCAACGACGCTCATTATTTTCATATTCGGACAATCGATGATGAACTATATTTTTTTTCTTTGGGAAGATATATCTTTTATTATTGTGATCTTGAATATGAAATTAATATACTTCATCTGGATTATCATAGTCAAATACTCGATTGAACATCATTTTGACAATTCGGAGTCATATATAGTTCTTCCATAAATTTGACGATGATAATCATGATGAACTTACAACTTTGTTATTTGAACACATTAGGGAATGATATTTTCGTCTCTCGAGTTGATATTTCATTCATAATGATGCATTCGACTTCGAAATTAAAATTTTCCAAAAAAAAATTAATTCCCATTTTGTTTGCACCCTTCTTAAAAGAACCCTCAAATCTTTTTTTCAAACAAACAGCCCTTCTTTAGTTTAAGAATTTTTTTGCCCATTGAATTTGCTAGTTATTGATATTCTTGTACAACTTCGAGATATTTCATAGTTTTGTACTTTTTTATTTTGATAACTATTTCTTTTGAATTAAACTAGAAAATATATTTTGTATTTTGACAAACATTCTTAATTTTTACAATGTTAATAAAAAGTAGTTTCAATTTGATGATGATGCTCGCTTCAAGTTCTAAACTTTTGAATAAGGAATAAAATTATTATTTTTTTTTGTTTCAAAACTCCCGTCTTATACATTATTTTTTTTTTTAGGGTGGACATTTGCCAACCCTGAGCTAAGTGGGGATCCGCCCATGATGACTTGGACTGATTTTAGTTGCATTTGTACTTCGTAAGTGATTTAGTTCAATCCATAAATCATCATATTCTTCAAACCACCTAAAACAGCCACAATCATATTCTGATTTGTTTTGAGGACACCCATAGAGTTTTCTTCCATGATTCCAACTTTTGTAGGATGTATAAATTCTATATTTTAAATTGCAATGACAAAATATTTGGTGGCATGGACTTTTCATTAATGTCGTGGAGCAGCTCAAACTTATTTCACTGTGGCTCAATAATTTGTTGGTATCTTAACTTTCATAGCAAAACAAATAACCAACTGAAGTACAAAAGGTATAGTACAAAAGATCCGACTATGCTGTATTTTTTCTTTGTAATGAACTATAAAAAGATAAACAATAAATCACGTCTGATAAAAAATAAGTAAATGATGGTACCATCTAGGGGTGTTAATTTGGGTCAACGAGTCGGGTTCGGGTCGAATCCGGAACTGATCCGGTACTGTTCGGATCAACCCGAACCCGACCCATTTTTAAAAACGGGTCAGGTTTCCGGACCCGAACCCGACCCGACACGAATGACCCGAAGTTGACCTAAAATTACTAGTTTTCGGGTCAAAAATCGGGTAAAAAATGGGTCAATATATGGTTTCCGAGTCAAATAGGAGTTTTCGTGTCAATTTCGGGTCATTTTCGGATTGCTGGGTCAATGCGAACTCGACCAGATTTTTAAAACTGGTTTATTTGTTGAACCCGAACCCGACCCGTTTCGGGTCCGGGTTGACCGTAACCCAGATTTTTCCGGATCGGGTTCGGGTCGTATCAAAAATTGACACCCCTAGTACCATCACGAACTATCCAAATGTTGAGATCAATTCATATATTATGTTGATCGTTAATAATGGTACCATCACCACTATAATAGATATTAGCCATTATTTTTATTTTTAATATATTTTGGAAGCATGAGTTGCTTTAATTTCTCTTCCATTTATACCATCAACATAATCAAATAATTACCAATTGCTTCAAATTAATTTCGATAGAGACACACTGTTATTTTCACATAATAAGAAGAAGATAAATATGTACAATTCAAAAATCTCATACTTTATTACATGGAGAGGTCAAACCATTATAAAAGAAAAAAAAATGAATGTGATTTAAATAATTATTATAATACAAAGATTAACATAATAGGAAATTAGATGAAAAGTAATAAAGAATTACTTAATATGATAATGTTAAATATAATCTTTGCACAATTTTTAAGAACTTTATATTTAAAATCCCGAATGTTAATATATTTTATGTGTATTTATATTAATATTTTTCAAACGAGCTGACTCACAAGTTAATGAGTCGAGTCAGGACAAGTTCAAACTAGACTCGTTAGCTCATCGAGCATGGCTCGCGAGTCAATTATCCAGTCGAGCCCGAGCAAGCTCCCAAGTCCACGTGACTCCCTTGCACTCCTAAAAGAAATAAATAAAACTTAATAATTTAATGTGATTATATATTATACTAAAATCATGCCATCATATCAATATATTAAATATTTTTAAAATTATAGGTCAGGAGTATAGTATTACTCTTTAGGAAGATGTTTGTATAATAGCAATAAGGTTTGAGCTTATTCTTGTTTCTAATGAGGGATAATTTTTCATATGTCAGTGCAAACTATTGAATGGCACTATGTGTAATTATTCTACGATTACTCACAAGCAACAACTTAATTTGGTGACTTGGACAAGATAAATCATTGACTAAAATCTCTTCAATAAATTATTTTTTATTTACAGATAAGATAGGCCAATGAATGGATCATTGCTTGCCTCATCAACTTCTCTTGCTTCTAATTAGATGATGCGATATAATCAAAGCAAAGAAATTAATCTATTAAGAAAATTGGCACAAAAAGCTTATTTTACATTTCCATGTCATTATTTGAAAAAAAAAATTAACAATTTTCTGTTGTTATACATTATTTTATACCAAGAAAAAATGCTTGAAATTATGTATTAAAAGGAAAATTTACACACATAAGGCTTGATATATCATCAAAACTTTATTTTTATCTGGCACAAATCTTGAGGCCGAATTGAGTTGAAAAACTCTAAAATTAAAATCAGAACCATATGAACTCTGACTTTAGCAAACTTATAGTCGAACTAAACTTCTCAAAAAGTCGAACCTAACGACACTAAATTTGACTCAATCCAAACCTAATGGGTCCAAATCAAAGACTCTAAGCACCTTTGAAAGGTGAAAGTTTGAGTAGGTTGTTAGACCTTTTTAAACTGTCCCAAGGCTAACCAAGAGGGGGAGCAGGGGGTGGGGGTGAATTGGTAATTTTAAAAAAATTTCTTCAAAATTAAAAAAATTATTATAAAAAATTTTAGCAATGATCCTTGAGTATATAGTTGTTTAGATATGATTATCTCAAAAGATTTTTTAACCACAAATTAGAAAGTAAGGAAAAATAAAAGTAAACAGAAGAACATCAATTTTATAGTGGTTCGGTCTAAACTAGGCCTACATCCAGTCCATGAAGACTCCTCCAGGTATTGCACTAAATCAAAGTGACTCTCATTTTGCCCCCACAGCAAAGTGGAGAAGCCCTTATAAACTCTCTTCCACCAACCCGGTGTGGAAGAGTACTGACGTCCTTTTTCACCCTCCTGTTGAAGGCAGAGATCCTTCGTCCTTTCTCACCCTCATGGTGAAGGCAGAGAACATTCGTCCTTTTTCACTCTCTTGGTGATGGTAGAGAACCTTTGTCCTTTCTCACCCTCCTGATGTGGTAAAAAATCTTCGTTCTTTTTCACCCTCTTGATGAAGGTAGAGTACCTCGACACAATGTTGAAGATCTTCTCTCAAAAGCCTCTAGAGGAGATGAACAAAAAATTGAAGAGGATAAGGAGATCATCGCTTTAGGCAACCTTGTGAATCCCTCACAACTCCCCCTCATTTGATCTCTCACACTTCACTCTTACAATCTCTCCCAAACACTCACACTAAATGGCCACTCTCAAGAGAAAATCACAGCAAAGGTACTGGCTGACAGTTTTAGGACATCTTATATAGAAAATAAAAGAAAAAAGAGTCCAAAAACTGAAAAATTACAAGTGAACCGACTTAAGATCGTACAATACGATCGTGGATTGTATGTATAAATAGTTCAAAAATCTAGGTACGATCGTATACAAATCTTATTTCGTACACTGTCAATTGTCTATACGAACTGACATCGTACTGTACAAACATTTAAAAATTGAATGTGCTTATCTGGTATGAGATGGTACAAACCTTATTTTGTACACTATCAGCTGTCTGTATGAACTAAAATCATACAGTACAAACAGTTAACACAAATCATGCTTCATTTGGTACGAACGTGGATGACCCCAATTTCATTCATTGTAAGTCGTCTGTACGAACTAAGTTCGAACATTAAGAACAGTACAAAAACAAATGAATTCATTAGGGACGAGCTGGTATGCACCCGATTTCGTACACTATTAGTCGTCTATATGAACTAACTTTGTATAGTATGAATATAACAAAAATAAATGAGTTTGTTTGGGACGAACTAGTACGCACCCGATTTTATACACTATTAGTTGTCTGTATGAACTAACATCATACAATACGAACATTACAAAAATATAAGCCATGAATTGATTAATTGCCTTTTGGAGGAAAAACTTGACAAATTGTACAATATGATTGGAAGTCATATAATACGATTAGTTTAACTTTTTTTTTGTTTTGATTCCCCCTCTCTGTGTGTGTGCACGGTTACCTAATTACAATCACACTCTCTCAGAATTAAGAAATTTAGAAAATAAAAAAATAAAGATTTATATACTTCATTACATAAGATCCTAATCTACTATGTCTTGATGTCTTCACCAATCTGGAGTATGATTTTCCTAAAATATTAGTATACACAAACAACAAATAGAAAATATCCAGTACATGCTTGGAGAAATAATAAAATTAACATAACAATAATATTTTGTTATCATCAAAAAACATATTCTCAATCTGGATTCCTATGTTGCAATAGAAGGTTCAAACCATAATTTGGATTACCAAACAATGTCCAAACATGCCAAGTTTATAGTCAAATCGAGCAGATTGATGTGACGAATCCAAGGAGCTCAAGATTTTCAAACTATGGCACCATTAAGACACTCAAATACTTGATAAACAATCCACAATCAAAGGGATCAATATCGATCATTCATTCAAACCACCCCTAGTGTACCCTTGATGTCCCTTCTATTTACTAGCCATGCCACTCTCAGAAAACTATAAATAGAGCCCTCATTCCTCATGGAAGGGAAATATAGCAAGAAAGAGAAAGAAGATAGAGAAAATAAAGCTCTATTCCAACCATACTGCTCGATCACTGTTGGACACTAACCATCATTGGAATATCGTCGGACTTCCTCCTAGCCACAAAAAAACATTAGACTTCCTCCATACTTCCAATTATTGATAAACTTACACCAAACCATCAACTGACATCATACTTCAGCTCTGCAACAAACTAATATCAAACTTCCACCCCACCAGCAAAAATGGTGCTTTCGACCTTCATCGCCAGACAACGATAATTCTGACTACTGTCACCTGCTGACTATGGTCCTTTTGACCTTCTTCTCCAGATTACAATCTTATACACCCCCGCCATTATGCTATTATCTTTTCAACCTCTATTGCCCGCCAACTGTGGTCCTTACGACCTTCATCACAAGACTACTAGCTTTCTAACCTCTATCACCTGCCAGCTACAGTCCTTCCAAGCTACATCACCAAATAATAGTCTTTTTGACATCCATCGCCTATCGACTACAATCCTTCCAATCTCTGTCTCTAGTCTATGATCTTACCGACCTCTGTCACGTGCCAACTACGGTCCTTCCGACCTCTGTCACCAGACAATATTCCTTTCAGCCTCCATCATTGGTCGACTTTGATCCTTTTGACCTCCATCACCAAACTACAGTCTTTCTGACCCACTAAAAAAAATAATATCTATTAGGGCACCTTAAAGGGTCATAATATGTATTTATTAGGGCATCAAATAATGGTGTCACTTAGTTAGTTTTTGGCATAAGGTTAAGGGCATCTTTATGTGCCCTAAAAACTAAACTCTTATGACATAATTTTGATGTCATAATCTCCATAATGACACCTATAAGGTGTTCAATATACAAGCTTTGGTAACACCATCATATGAAAAATTTGTGAATAAATACTATAACTATTAAGTGTTATAATATGATAACATTTCTAACATATTTATTTGATGGAACATGCTTAATAATAAGGCACCATCCTCATCCTCCTTCAATCTATATCCTTTAGAAACGTAGTCGCATTCAAATAAAATAACACTTCGCTCAGTTGTGTAGTCTAATTCAATTATTATTTTTATGATCCCACAGTATGTCAAGTTACTTAAAATAGGGTTATTATCTTTGATACTAGCAAAGCTTGAAGTTAGATCTTTAACCACCACTCCATGATTTTGAGTTTTCATTTTTTCATCAAATCCACAACGTGAAATCTAAAACCATTTATAAGGTATTTCTTGTATAGAGTGACAACAATGGATGGACCTCCATTTAAATGCCTCAAATCAGTATAAAGTAGTATCATCCTTCAATGGATCAATTAAAACAATCTATGAAAAAAAAGTAGATGTAATCAATAAAAATTCTCATGTAAAGTCTTTTAGCATTGTAACACTGACCTTATTAACAAATCAAGAAACTATATCCCCATTATGCACCTTTTTAGCTTCATACTGTCCATAGCGAGACCTTTTTTATCTTATAATTTCTTTAACTATAGTGTAATGTTCACTGTATATAATAATTAAATTTATAAGAATATAATAATAGTATTTATATAAAAAAAAATGAACATATGTATTATTCAACTATTTTTTTACCTAACATATGGCTCTATTTCCTCATAATTGAAAAGGACATATCAATGTGCTTTTGTGAGTGTCTCATCATTTAAGATCTTGACATCTCTCTTTCCAAGTGTCCGACCATTTATTGCAAAGATATTAAGTCCTTCATTTAGAACATTCTATTCCAATTCATTTCTTCCAAGTTGATTATGCTTTCTTTCCACATGCTCAACAAAATAAAAAGAGAAAAATATTAAACATACCTTCTCAATATAGCCTTATGTAATTGATCCAATTGGATGACTTCTATTTCGAACATTTGACTTTAACTTTCCAAAAAAACTAAAAATTTAATTGATAAATGATATCAATTTTTTTATTAAAGTTATATATGATAAAAAAATAGTGATAAATGAAATAATTACTAACCTCTAAATAAGATACATCTAATGATAATATGCAGGACCTCTAATCCTTACCTTGGTGGACAAGTGAATTGTCAAATGCACCATGATATATAAAAAAAAAGGAGGAAATATCTTTTCAAGTTGGAAAAGTATAATTACATTTTCTTTTTCCAATCTAGAAAGCTTAATTGGGAGAAAAACATTAAAGCACAAGTCTTAAAAAAAACATCTTAGTCGAATTAGAGGAGACTGAACCGACTTAGGCAAGACTTGTCTTAAGCATAATGGAAGAAATTATGGAATTATCACGTGATGATCATGACTCTTTAATCCAAGTAGTTTTAATGGTTTCAGTTTCACTCACCTTAAAATATTAGATGCATATTCATCTGGCACTTTAATACTTTTCAAGACTTACAGAAAATTTTCTTTTTGTTCATAGTAAAACAAGCGACATGTAAATAAGTAAGCCCAGATGAAGTACCAATAGGTATTCAAATTTTCTCCATGTCTTTGCATTCATTCAAATGATTTTTTATTTTTCCATCAAGATTCAACAATGTACCCCAAAGCTTATCACATACATTTTCTTCAATATGCATAACATCTAAGTTATGACGTAAAAGATTTTTTTTTCCAATATGGCAACTTGAAAAATATACTAAATTTCTTTCAATTATAAGACAAATTAGGATTAGAAGGTGCTTTCTTTCCAAACTTTAAATTTATACTTCTTAACATATCAATACTTCTAGATCCATTAATAGGTAGTGGTATTGTCCCATGTTCTTCACAGCCATTTAAAGATCGACTATCTTTTCTTTCAGGATGATCATGATCTAAGAACCTCGACTATCCCATATAACATCTCTTATGACTGAAATCTAATCACTTGGAGCATGTATTCTCCTAACAAATAGGGCATGCAAACTTCCTTTTTACACTATAACCTGATTAGTTAGCATAACATGAAAAATCATTTATAATCCATAATAATGAAACTCGCATTTGAAAATTCTCCATTGAACATGCATCATAAGTTTGCAAACAAATTTGCCATAATTCTTTTAACTCAACCACAAGTGGTTGTAAATAAACATCAATATTACTTTCGGGTTGAGTTGGCCCAAGAATAATCAAAGAAAGCATCATGTATTATAGTTTTATACACAAGTTAGGTGGAAAATTATATGACATCAATACAATAAGCCAAGTATTATTCATTGAAGTCATTATCCCAAATGGATTAAATCCATATAATGCTAACCCAATCGTACATTTTTAGGATCTGTAGCAAAATTTGTATCCTAGTAATTTAGGTGTTTTCAAGCTGGACTGTCAGCGGGATGCCTCATGCAACCATCTTTTATGTGATCTTCTTTATGCGATATCAAATATGATGTAGCCTTAGATGACATAAATAATCTCTACAATCTTGATGTTAATGGGAAGTGCCACATGACTTTTCTTGTGACCTTTTAATTTTTTTAGTTGATATATCATTTGAAGTGGTATCTTTCGTAATCCATCTTGTCTCATTACAAATATCACATTCATTCTTAAATTTATGAGGACCCCAATATAAAATGCAATCATTGCAACATGCACATATTTTTTATAACTTAAGCCAAACCTTAAATTATCTTCTTTGTCTCATAATAAGACTTTGGTAGATTAATGTATTCAATTGCTTTCTTGAACAAGTAAAGCAATATAGTAAATGATTTTTTAGTCCAATTACCAAGGCATTTAAGTTAAAGTAGCCTAACAATAAATCAAGTTTTGAGAAAATTTTTACATCCAGGAATAGCTTTTGTTGAGAGTCACTTATCAACTTATAAAAATTTGCAGCACCCGTATTCTGTTTATTAATTTCATCTTGTTTATCTGTAGTATTACTTTCAAACCCAAATACATCATTTAATAGCCCTTACATATCATCATTAATATCATAAACAATAAGGGAATATGATTTAATGTCATTTCTAAATGAAGTTACTCCATGAGCAATCCAATTGTAATATCTATGTTTGAATTCTCTCCAAAGAAAATGAGCTTCAACATCATCTCTTGTCCTACAAATGTCATTTCCACAATCTCTGCGTGAGTATAATATCATTCCACTTGAACTTCCATTATTGGATGCAAAATTTAGAAAGTTTTAACTCCTTTAAAAATTGTGTTACTCCTTAAACAATTCATTCATTTTCTATCCATTTCCATATTAGAACCTTCATATAATAAAGGATAAATAAATATTATAAACCATGAGAGCTATTGGATACATATTCAAAGGGTAGAAAGTAAACTCTTTGATTTGAATTATAAATAAACAAGTGATTAAGCAAGGAATATAAAAAAATATGGAGTGAATTTACTTTTCTTGATCTTAAACAAACAAGCTTTTCCTTTAATTGTTGGATCTAGAATCCATTCGCTAACTTGAAGTACTTATGAAGTCCTTATTTTAGCCCTTTATATACTATTTTTGAGAAGAAGATAATAAGAAGACATCATTTTCGAAAGGAGAGCCAGCATCAGATATTTGATAATTTCAAGTCTTTGTAAATGCATATAAAGTACATCAAAGGCTTATGTGAGAGGGAAGTAAGAAGGGAGAATATTTGAGGGGACTGTGAGCAGAAGTTGGCATTATTGGCTGAGAGGAGAATTAAGACCATTGCTCTCTTATCGCTTTGAACCTACGACTTTGTTTGTGAAAAAATATAGGAAGATGGTGGTCAATATAGAGCCTCCAAAAGCAATTCCTACTTCATTTCTCACCAAAATTTATCAACTTGTTGATGATCCATCCATTGATCACATAGTGTCATATGTCTTGAGCAACCATTGTCTAGGTACCACATACTCTCACTAGGTCTTTTATGAGTGCATCCCTATAATATCATTCAAAGGTTAAATTTGGAAACCTAAGTGAATTTGGGTTCCACCATATGCTTAAATGAATAAGATATATGTGTGTTATGTTGTAAAAAATGAAATTTAGGCCACCACACTAGATATGTCATATGGTGTATAGTGCAAGTATGGGCTATTTGTCCTAATATGCCATAAGAGTAACACCTAACACCAGGGAATGGATTTACTAACCAATGTGGGTGATGGTGCATCTTCCTAGGTTTATATGATGCATGCTGTATTGAGGGGTTGTGCCACTAAGCTATTGAAAGTGGTGTTTTATTATTCTCAAGTATAGTAATTTTTGCTTTTAAATTTTCATTTGCATTTTCATAGCTTGCCACTTCCAATTTTAGTGCATGCTCAATGTTATATAATTAACATGCAAGTTCTTCTAATTCCTTAAATGCTTTTTCTAGCTCAATATATGATGTTTTAAAGGAATTATATGTATTAGATTGATCAATATACTTCATATTTAATACGTAAAACTCATCTAATAGAGTCATATGATTGCTATCTAAAGTAGAGAGCTCAGTAATTAAACTAGCATGCTCTTTTTGCAAAGTAAAAAATTTAGTATTAAGACTAGCATACATTTTCTTGAGATTCTTATACGAATCATGAACTTTTTCAGAAATAATAAACAATTCATCAAAAGAGAGTTGACATACCTCATCTTGATCTTATTGATCAAGATTATCATTAGTCATTAGACACAAGTTTTTTACCTCCTCCTTAGCTTTTTCTTCTAACGATTCTAAGGCATAGTCAACCCAAAAAGCTTTTTGTGTCTTTTGGTTCCTTCTCTAATACTTTGGCTTCTCTTCAGCCTTCTCCTTATTTGGGTGAGTCTTTAGGTTGGGGTAGTCAACTCAAAGGTGACTTGATTTCCTACACTCAAAGTAAATTTTATCAGATGAAACTTTATTAGATTTGTGGCTTTTACCTTTTCTCTAGTTATTTTGATGATGCCTCTATTTTCTTTTTAGAAAGCTCTTAAACTAATGTGTCATCAAGGCTATTTCGTCATCCTTATATATTACAGAATTATCACTATTATAATCATTTGATTTTAGTGCTACAGTTATCTCCTTCTTCATTTCTCCTGCATCATATTGCCTTTGACTCACTCTTTACTCGTAAGCAATGAGTGATCCAAGAAAGTGTAAATATTTAAATCTTCTGATTCAATAATTGTAGTTATTTTTGAATCATAAGAGTTAGGTAAACAACGTAGAATTTTATTAACTTTTTCTAAATTTGATAGATCTCTACCTAGTGCATGTAAGGATGTTACTATCTGGATAAACCTAGTGTATATTTCAGACACAATCTCGCTAGATTTTATGCAAAAGGGTTCATAGTCATGCAAAAGAATATATAATTTAGACTATTTAACTTCATTAGTTCCCTCGTAGGTGATACACAACCTATCTCAAATCTCTTTCCCGATAGTGCATGTAGTTCTCTTAGAGTTTTAAAGCACAAAAGAAATAATTCAAGCATTTTGTACTTAACTATACAAATTCTCTATCCTCATTATTCCATTAAGTAAATGATAATCCAGTTTTGATGCCATTAAGAAGATGAAAAGGTGCAGTGTATCCTTCTTGGACTAACATCAAAATGCGATAATCTATAGATTAAAAAAAGGTTGACATGCAAATTTTTTAAAAGTCAAAAGGTATGTTGTCAAATAAAGGTGGACGGGCTATTTAATAACCCTTTATAATCTTATGATTTCCGAAGCGTGACATTGATTGCTTAACTCAATGTTTTCTAAAACATTATTTTTTGAGACCTCACTCAGATACCACTTGAAAGTTTAAGATGTGCCATAAGGGGGATGAATTAGTACTTTAAAAATAATCCTAAATAGGAGTACTAACATTTTATAGATTTTTAGACTTTTGAAATAAGCAATTTAATTTCACAATGTGGAAGCTAATAAATTAACTACAAATTGAAAAACAATTGATGATGAAATTTTAAATTGCACACAAAAAAATTAATGTATAACTATCACAAAGCAGTTATGATGAAGAATTAAATGCGAAAAGTAAAATGCTGAAAAAGAAAAAGCACACTAGAGATTTTTATAGTGGTTTTTTCAACCTTGACCTATGTTCACTCCTCGGAATCCACCACTCTGAGTATTGCACTAACACTAAGTGACTTTCCTTTTGCTCCCTCAACAAGATGGAAAAGCTTTACAAACTCTTTTCTACCAACCCGGTATATACATGATCGAAGTTCCTTTCACAGGCAAAGAACCTTGACTCCATTTTCTGTCCTGGAGAAGGTAGAGAACATCGACTTCTTTTTCTCCCTCCTAGAGAAAGTAGAGAACCTCGAGAATTGGACTAAGAAGCCTCTCTCCTTAGAGAGCTTCTAAAAGACTCACCAATGCCATAGGGGGAGCAAGGTTGCAGCTACCCGAAGCAATCATGTGATCCCCTCATACTACTTCTCCCTCACACTCAAGCTCACCTTCTCCTTCCTCTCACAAATCTTGATTTTCTTCTCTAAATCTCCTCTCTCAGAGTTCCTCCAATCACATGTTCCTCTATTTATTTTTTAGAGAAAAAACATTAAACATGGATTAGTATTAGGTTTCAAAAACCCAAAAAATTCAAGTTAGCCATCTTTTGTTTGTACAGTACAAATATTATTCATATAGTATGATCAATTTAAAAACTGGGTTCATTCAGTATGATGCAAATAATCATTTAAACAAATTGTTCAATTTTAATAAATATATTATACAGTCTGATCATTCATTCATACAATACAACGCGTTTAGTTTATCTCTATTCATACGGGATGAACTCTGGATGATTTAAATTCATCTTTGTCATCCAAGTACGAACTAATCATCATACAGTACAATCAGTATATTTTAAGAGATCGTTTAGTATGATATGAATATCATACAATACGATTAATTCAAAAATCATTATTTTGTTTGGTATGATCCTTGGGACGACCAATTTTCATCTCTCTCAAATTGATCAAAATCGTACAGTATGATCTGTATCGTAAAATATGATTTGCCATTATTAATTAAATTATGATTTGATTGACTAATCATGAAGGATAATTTAAGCAAAATTTATAATTATCAAACAATACGAATGACTTTGTATAGTATGATTAGTTAAAAATAATTTTTTTTAAATATCTTACTTAATTTATTTTGTGGCTAGAGTTTTGATAATGAAACGAATCATACAGTACGATATATATCATACAATGTGATTAGTTCATAGAACACAAGATTTCAATTAGCCACGGAGTCAATCTTTAAATCAATTGATCGTATAATACGAGTTTAGGAAACTTAAATTAAAAAAAAATTCCCTCCCCCTATATGTGTGCATGATTATCCAATTGCATACACTCTAAAAATAGAAACTTATTGAAAATAAAAATACAGACTCTTTTGACTTGACATCTTAACCTACCCATTCTTGAGCCTTTAGTCATCTTGAGTATTGTACCTACAGTCATTAGTGCACAAGACACAAACAATATCCAACATATTTCCTGTAAATGTACAATTCAATCAATAAGATTTGTCATCATCAAAATCACTTACTAAGAGTCCTAGATTTACTACACAATATACATAGGGAAGTGACAAATCCAACAAGAAAATGAAGAGAACAAAAATCAGACTAACAACCTGATGAACTTCAAGATAAATCGAAGATTTACCTTTTAACAATGTACAAAAAGTTAGCGTTCGACGGTCGATCGTTCAGAAATGCGGAGATCATCAGAAATCCTAGATAATAAAAAGAACAAAGAGGCGAATAGATTTGAAAATGAGCCAAGGTGAAGCAGAAAGAGACAAAAAGATTGAATGTCATGAAAAGAATTACTTGAAGCGGCGGTTGCGATTGCTTGATGTAGCGACAGCGATAAGCTAGGATTGATAGAAGAAGAGAACGCAAGTCAAAAGGATGACATGAAAACTTATCACATGATGAAGGAGGTGAATAGAATTGAAGAGGGGACGAAAACTTATCGCACGTGTGATGTCTCTCTCTTAGCACCAAATTGCTCTCTTAGTTCCAAATTAAAATATGTCTTAATAAATAGTTTTTAAGGTACTTAAATATAAATGTCTTAGTATATATGTCCTTAAAAGTTAATTTTTCATAGAGACCCCACCCCCCCGGGACTATGGTCCTGCCAACAAAATGAACATGTTGATACTAATTCTTCCAATTCCCACCATGTAAAGCTCTCTTTATGATGTATAATTGCTAGTTTAAACCAATTCCTTTCCCCAAGGAAGAGCCTCATTTGTAATTAATTGCAAACACTAGTAGATTCAATCAAACTAGGCTAGGCCATGTGAGTTTTCCCCCTTTTCAGGGGTTTCCACAGAAAAACTCTAGTATCTTTTTTGAACGATGCATAATTTCTTTTATCTGATTGTGTGCTGGATCTAACATTAAACTTTACATTTCTCTATCCCCGCTAATCTTCTATGACACAACAAGACTTAAAATTAACTAATTAAAAATATAATCTATTTACTCATATAATGCTAAATTCTTTAAATAACAATAAAAAAAGTTACATTTCTCAAATTCTTTGTTAGTTTTCGTTGATGCAGACACCAACGCAAATGTAAGTGTACTTCTCCGGCGAAATCCCATCATGATTTCATCTTTTCTTTCATGATGTTGACCTGTTGTTAGTTCCATCAACGCACTTTATTAAAAGAACCTTTCTTTCCTCTACTCTTCTTCATTCAGGGCTTCATTAGTTATCACATGTCATCGGTGTTATCAATACTCTTCAACAAGCAAAATTGTGTTTCTTTTTTTTTTTTGGGACATTTAGGTCATTTAAGACAAACTCACACATACAACGCATACACAAAGACTCAATCCTAAGACCTCTTAGTTGGAAGCATAAGCTCTCAACCAACAGGCCAAGGTGAGCTGTGTAGTCGATGGTTTCGCCATTTCATGAAGGTGTGAAATGATTAGGGTTTTGATAAAGTTAAACACAATATTGAGAGAGAGATAGTCTAAATTTGTACATATTGTTAGGTTATAATATATATATATATATATATATAAATATATATAATATAATAATATATATATAATATATATATATATAATATATATATATATATAATGATAAAATTTGCTATGTGACTAGGCAGAATTTAGTAGATGGAAAGATACAAATTATTTTGAGAGTGAGTACCACAATAGAAAGGGCTATTCCCTTGCTTCATTGATACTCGAATACTCCTAAAAAGATGTCCATTCATAAACTCAGCTCATTTTGGTCTATTGGTTGGGAGCTTTGACTACCAATCAAAAAATTTTGAATTCGAGTCTTGCGTATGTGATATGTGTTGCTAAAAAAATAGTTAAAATCATTATCAAAAGAATACAATAGCGATTATTTGTAAACGGCCACTATTGAATGCTGCGACAAACACATTTTTTTTATATTGAAGGCCATTTTATTGATGACCCAAATGCATAATTAGGTTAATAATTCATTATGTTGAATTAAAAATTCACATACAACAATTGAGAAACCGAAATATCTTGCGAGAGTTAAACAAAATCTAATTAAATTTCGAATGATTAAGTCCAAAATCAATCAAAAATTTATTACTCAAAAGTAAAATATTTGAATCATCAAATAAGTGTGGTATCTTTTATATAATGGATATTATAAATTGTATTATTAAGATTTCGTTTAGTGCGGTTTTCTTACTATTTTTTAAAGCAGTTTTTTAAGAAAAAAAAATTACTAAAAAACTACTTTAAAAAAGTAATAAAAAAAATTATTCCAAATGAAGACTAATTCTAGAATGGTTATCCTGTGTTGTTTATCTATCCTCACAAATCCTGCTAAAGATTAGGGCGCACCATATTGAGGGTACAACATCATCAACACGGTCGGAGCGTGAACGTAATTACTTGAAACACGAATCTTAAAGCGTCGAAGCACTGCCGCAATCGCCATCTTAGCTTCCAGCACAGCGAGCCCACGGCCTATGCAGGTGCGCTCCCCAAGCCCAAACGGCATGAAGGCGTTTGGGTGCCGGGCCGCCCGGCTCGCCCCGTATGCGAACCGGGCCGGATTGAACCGCTCCGCATCCGGACCCCACAGCCCCGCGTCATGGTGGACCGCGATGATGGGAACCAGAATCTCGGTACCCCGCGGGACACAATACCCGCCCAGCTCCACGTCAGCTTTCGCCCGCCGGATCGTCGCCACCGCCGGCGGGTACAACCGCAGCGTCTCGTTCACTATCATCCCCAGCTGTCATGTCGCCGAAACTCCGATACGTCAGAGAACATTAAAACACGTTACGTTTCGCAATTTTTTTTATTTTTTCACAAAGAATTGTTACCGTCTTGAGGTTGGGGAGGTCGGCCATGGAGGGGAGGTCACGTGCGCCGCAGACGCGGCGGAGTTCCTCACGTGCCCGGTCCTGCCACTCAGGGTGCATTGCGAGGAGCACTGTGGTCCAGGTCAGCAGATTTATCGTGGTCTGCTTGCCCGCGAAGAAGAAAGTCTTGCACTCCTCAACGATATCGCTGTTAGTTATCCGCGCCGCCGCCGGTGAAGTCATTTGCCAAGCAAGTCCTTGGCCTCTCCCGCCGCCGCCGCCGCCGCCTCTTTCCGGCAACTGACCAACTTCAGGAGCTTTTCCTTTATTTCCTGTCCAGCTTCCATCTTATCCGGTTCCTCGCCGTCGCAAGAACCTATAAAATTCCATCATATAATTTCAGACCTTGATTAAGAAAATCTAAACCTTGAAGCTCTGAATTGGTCTTTATTTATTTTATTTATTGTATATTTTTTCTAAAAAAAATATTGTTTTTACTCTTTTCATTTCATGTCTCTATCTCATTAATCATTAATATTATTTTTTATAATCTTATTATTATTAAGAATTTACTAACCCTTTTGGTTTTTTCTTATAATATTTATTATTTTGAAAAATACAATAAGACTTATTAAATACATTTTAGGCCAAAGTCAGGTTAAAAGATGATGGGATAAAAATAAAAGGTGAGAAGGTGAAATTAAAAAAAGTTTTGAAATGAATTTAGCCCCCTGTTTTAAGGAAGATTTTTAGGTACAGGTCTCGATTTCTCTCTGTCTATGATAAAAATGCAGTTAAAGCAAGGTTACTGTAACAGCTGTATTTTGACTACACTTTTACTATAGACAGAAAAAAATTTAGATGATTCTCTCTGTCCTGTATCCGGACCTAATAATTTGCTCTGTTTTAAACTACCTGTAGCCAGGGATGAAAACTCTGTTAAAAGCCTCTGCAGCAAAGGCCATGAGCTTCGTCTGCAACTGGAACACAGCCTTTCCGTCGTCGAAGCTACTACGCCCAAAAGTGGTCCGAGTCACAGCTTCCTCCGTCATGCTATGATACAACTCTGCTACATCCACCTCCACTCCCCCTTCTCCGCCGTTAGCGGCCGCCGTCGCCGCAACCTTTTCCAGAATGCCGGCCATCGTCTCCCCCACTGAAGCCGTTAACATCTAAAAAGGCATCATCTTTTACAAATTTGAAAGGCAAAGCTGCAGCAATGTTGTTTAAATCTATATGTACTTTGAGGTTATCGATATGGAAAACAGGGGAGATTAGTTTTCGATGAAGAGCCCATTGATGCCCGCTGAGATTAACCAGCCCTTCGCCCTCGAGCTGCCGGATGATTGGATGGGATTCGTAGCGGTCGAAGAACTCTGCTTTCGTGATGAAGATCTCGCGGATAAGCTCAGGGTCGGCCACAGCTAGCCGTGGCGTCGGGCCGAACCAGAAGAGAAACGTGGAACCTGAATCGAAATGTTTTTATATAGATGGAGAGGTAATACATATATAGAATGAAAAAGAGAAGCGAATTACCATAGGTTTTGTTCCAGTGATTGTAGAAGGAGAGGACGCGAGGGAGGATGTTGTGGGAGAAGGGAGGAGTGATGGGCTTGGAGGAGGCGGCAAGCATTAGAGAGACCATTTCGGTGAGGTTGCCGAGGAGGAAGCGGTAGGGAGGGCCGAGGAGGCCTTGGTCAAAGAAGAAACGCTCTGTTTTCTTTGGTTTGTGCCAGAGGAGAAGGAAAGTCTTGAGAGTTATCGGAAGGATGAGGAGGAAGACAGGAGGACGACGGCCGGCGATAGCGGGATATAGCTTAGGGAGAAGAGGGATGAGAAAGCCTTCATCATTGTTTGCTTCGCTAGTATTATATTTCTCTCTCTTTCTCTCTCTCTCTCTCTCTCTCTCTCTCTCTCTCTCTGTTTTTAGTAACAGATGAAGCGTATATAAATGGGGATTTCATGGCGTTGACTTAGTAATAAATTCACGAGGAAAATGCTATATTATCCGAATAGAATGAGACATTTGACTTTACATAGCTTATATTAATATAAAAAATGACAAAAGTATAATCACTATTTTTTTATAAATATACTCCAAAAAATATATTTCAAAGTTCTTTTCCAACTAAAATAAATCAAATTTATAGAGATAAAAATCAAAATCCTCAGTGATGGTGAAATTATTCCGTGCGGATACTATACGTCATTCGGGGACCAACCAGAATGCGCATCATCACCCCCTGCTCGGTTCCCGGCTCGGTATTGCTCGGTATCTCACGGTACCTGGCACGGTACCGCTGATGTGGCACATTAATTTTGATCTTCGAAAGGTGAACTACGTTTGGCATCCGCACAAAATAATCTCTTCAGAAGCAGCTACATGAACTTTGTTAAAACATGCTGCTTGGTCTTCTCCCCAATTTCTTCATTCCAAATGATAGTTATTCGTTTGGAATCACACTCTGAGGAAGTTCTAAAAAGCTCTCAAATCATGGTATTATTGGTTTACAAGGCCTACTTAAGCTAATTATCATACTAGTTAAACTTATTTAACCACTAACTAATTAAAAATAGGTTCACATTATCACTTAAGCTAGCACAATAATCTTGCACTCAAGGTTTGGCTTTCAAAAGCAATCCATTGGACATGTCGACCATCCATTAAGCCACAACATTTTGATCGCATTCTTCTTCTTGTGCAGAAGATCAACAAAGAAATTGCTAAAAATTGTCCAATGTAGAAGATTTTTGAAAACATATTAGATTTCTTCAGGGTGAAGATCAAACTGATAAAAGTTGATGTTTATTTCATCAACATTTTTAGAGTATTCTATATATAATAAAATATAGTCCAATGTAGAAGACTCTAAAGTTCAAATTGCTATATTATTAGAGAAAACTCTATGGTAGTAGAAGAATCCATGATATTTATAAAAATTAGAGAAAACTCTCGAATTGCTATATTATAGAAGTCTTTAGATTTAGCTTTCATACTTATAAATAGTTAATGTCATGATGTTATAAGTTATGCTGAAAACAACTCAGCAAAAGTTTAATAGTAAAATTGTTCTTCTATTCTATCATCCAAATCTCTGCAGCCCATTACTTGCGTCCCTATCTACCTTTCTTCCAAAATATTTGTCTCACTCATTGGGCTTTGTAAAAATATTGTCTAAAATCTAATGGAAAACTCCAACTGCTCTATCGTACCCATTACAATCTTAAATGGATAAAATTATTATTTTTGACCAATCAAAATGATAACATTTTTTCATTCACTAAATTTGTGGAAGATCATTGAGAAGGATTCAATACTGTTGATGATACGACGAGTCTTTCGAAAAATTAACAAATGATGTTTAAATAGAATCAACAAAAAGATTCTCAAGCAATATTTTCCTTACAAGCAATGAAAGACAACATCTTTCCATGAATCATGGGCGCAATGACTGTTAAACTAGCATGGGATACGTTACAGGATGAGTTTCAAGGAACTAAGAAGGTACGTGTCATCAAGCTGCATAATCTAAAATGATAATTTGAGAATATCAAAATGAATGAAAATGAGATCGAAAATGACTATTTCTCTAGATTAAAAGAAATATTTAACAAAATGAGAGCCTATGGTGGTACAATTTCTGATAAGAAAATAATTAAGAAGAAACTAATTTCTTGTGCATAAAAGTTGGATACAATAATTTATGCAATCAAAGAATCAAAAGATATAGAAGTCTTATCACCAACATAATTAATTGGCACTCTTGAAGAAAATGCGAAAAAATTGAATATGCAAAATAAAGTCTTTACAGAAAATGCCTTTCATTCTAAAACAAATCCACGGTATCATAAATCAAAAGAAGAAGGAAGAAAATCATATGCAAGCACAAAAGATAAAAATTTTTGCAAATGTAATTCAAGCATTGTGATTTTGATGATAACTATATTATTATGCTTTTAATAGCTTTTTCTTATTTATGTGATATTTTATTTTGTGATGTGTGTACTAATATTTCGGGAATTAAGTCCACCATTCACTTGCAATTCTAATCAGCTCAAGACTTGGTATACTAGGATTATAGTCAATAATTTTAATTTATTATATATTTTTTTCTTTCTTAAGTCATATTATGTAATTGGGTGGATATCTTTGCTAAGCAACCTTGCACACAAACAGGGGAAAAAGAAAAAAAAAATTTGATAAAGTTATTTTTTTAAGTAATTCGTACTGTATGAAACTAGTTTTGTACTGTATGAAGTATTTTGTACTATACGATTATAATTCATATTGTACAAACTGTTATGCTCTATCAAAGTCCTAACCGCCAAAGTTAAGAAAGATACATATTTTGTATTGATCATACAATACAATTTGGATCTTTTTGTATGCCCTAATTAAAATCTTTTTATTAATCCCATGATATCATGCAATTAAATCATGGACAATTATTGCGACTGATCATCCTGTACAAAATAGTTCATACTATATGATTACCCATGTACAAAATTATTCATCCCTTGGATTGTACTAAATGAAATCCATAATTTTTGTATTGATCGTTCCATACGATGTCCACTATGCTGGACGATCACCCATGTACGAAGTTAGTCGTCCCAATGATCATCCCAAACAAACAAAAGAAATTTCTAAAGATCGTACCCTATTATATTTGATCGTACAATATGATATATTATAAAAGTTGAATAGTTCATCTGAACGATCTTGTTGGACGAGTCTGAATAGAACTAATTGTACTGTACGATACACGCATCGTACTGTATGAATAAAAATCGAATGGCTTGAAATTTAGGGTTTTTTCAAGCACGCTATTTAAGGGTTTCAAATATTATTTTGAGACATCTTTTTCTACTTAGTCCTCTTGAGAGAGAGCTTGAGGGAGAGAAGAATGAGAGATTGGGAGAAAAGAGAGGGAGATTTTATGAGAGAGAAGTTGTGAAGGGATTCACAAGGTTTCTCCTAGAAAGATTCTTGCCTAGTACCTACAAGCGTCTGCTTGAAATCACTGTGGCTCTTGAGAAGAAGATCTTCAATAAAGATCGAGGTTCTCTGACCATCACTTGAAGGATAAAAATAGAGTTATGATTCTCTGACCATCACCAGGATGATGAAAATAAATTTGAGGTTTTCTTCCTATAAAAGAGTCACGATTCTCTGCAACATCGTGGAGGTGAAACAACATTTGTACAAGCTTCTCTACCTTGCTGTGGAAGAAAAAGTAGGGTCACTACTATTTAGTGTAATACATAGAGAGGGAGTCTCTAAGGAGTGGACATAAGTCAAATTGACAGAACAACTATAAATTTTGGTGTGTTCTTTCTATTTATTTTTTTGTATTTTAATTTTGGCATTTTTTTGTGATTTGATTTGTGATTGAAATATCTGATTTTATTATTGTAAAGTTAGTTCTACTTTGCATCAAGGGATTTTACTTTTCATTTATTAAAGAAATTTTAAAAATAACTAATTTAGCCCCCTCTGGTTAGCCTCGAGACTAGTTCTTAGGGTTTAAAATCCTCACAAACTTTCAAGTGGTATTAGAACAAGATTTATAAGATCAAGTTTTTGAACATTTTTGAATTAAGATCCATGGATAACTTTGGTAATCATAATTTGTGGAAAGCTATTCAACTACTCGACCATCTCTATTTGAGAATATAACATTTGATTTTTAAAAAACACACATGTTTACCTTTTTACAATTAATTAATTATCACATATGATTGCTTGTTCAGGATGGTTATTCTGCTCCTTCATAATTAGTAAATGGTATTAAAACTATAATTTCTTTTTCTGAATGGACTATTGATGATAAAAATTTAGCCCAACTGAATGCTAAATTTCTAAATTATTTCTTTTATACTTTGAAATATAAAGATTATATGTGTGTACCTACCTATACTACTAACAAAGAAATTTGGTATAGATTATGCATAAGTTATAAAGGAATAAGTGAAGTGAAATAATCTAAGTTAAATTTTTTGATACATGAATATGAACTCTTTCACATAAAAATCTAGCGAATCCATATCTGAAATGTATACTAGGTTTATGCAAATCATCACATCCCTGCATGCTTTAGGAAAGGAATTATCAAAATTTAAAAAAAGTAAATAAGATTCTCAATTATTTACCTTCTTCCTACGATGTAAAAATTACAGCTATTATTGAATCCATTGATTTGAATGTTTATTATATTAATAATTTACTTGGATCACTCATTGCCTATGAGCAAGGAGTGTATCAAAGGCTTCTTGATGTAGGAGAAAGAAAGAAGGAGAAAACTATAGCCTTTAAGACTATTGATTCAAATAGTTTCTCTAATAAAGCAGAGGAAGAAATTGCACTGATGACTCGATAGCTCAGAAACTTTCTAAGGAAAAGGAAAAAAGCATCATCAGTAGTGGAGCAAAGGTAAGAATTATAGAAATTTTAAAGCTTCTGATGGTATTGTCTATTATGAATGCAGGAAACTAGGGCACGCTAAAACTTATTGCCAAACTCTTAAAAGCCACCAAAGTAAGGAGAATGTTGAATAAAAAGCTAAGTTCCATAAGAACAAGTAAAAAACTTACAAATCTTTCTTAGTAGACTCTGCATCAGATTCATCTAGAACAGAAGCAAAAGAGGAAGTGAACAATTTGTGCTTAATTGAAAACAACTATCTTGATCAGTCTGATCAAGATGAGGTATGTCGACTTTTATATAATGAATTCCTTGTTATTTCAGAAGAAATTTATGATTCTTATAAGAAACTAAAAAAGAAAAATGCTAGCTTGAAAATTGAATGATCATTTCGGCAAAAAAAAAAAAAAATGAAATCACTAGAAAAAATGGTTTTGATTTTGATTAGGATCATATGGCTTTATTGGATGAGTTTGATGAATTGAATAAGAAATATTCTATTTTACCTGAAACACATGAGTATTTGAAAGTATTACATCTTGATTTAGAAATGTGATTTAAAAAGTTATAAGCATGTGTCAACTGTTGACCTCGATTTTCGTTCGAATGCCCTCGAGGGCCTTTGATCGATTTAATTAAGCCCCGTTAAGTCTAATTTGAGCTCGAATTAGCTCATATTAAGTCAAATTATTCTCGACCGTGTTTGGTTAATTTTGATTAGTCCACCTTAGCCGCATCGAGTTTGTTATGATTTGAATCGTCATTTTATTTAAATTTAATTGGATTAATTTGAGCAAATCAAATTGAATCTGATTTTATTTTGAGCTTAATTTTAATTCAAAGTTCTTAATTTAATATTTTTTTCTTCTTCCATATTTCCCGACCTTAACTCGCGGCTAAATCCTCATCGACAGTGGGATCTCCGGCCAACTAAAGCTAAAAGCGTTCCAAGGTCGATTCTCGATGATCAAGAGCTTGTTTGGTTGCGGATTTAATTAGAGATTTATATGAGGATGATCTACAAGCTCAACAGTATCAAGGATTTGAAGATCCAATTATAAAATCACTTAAAAACCCTTAACTTAGGTCACAACACATAGAGTTATTTAGCTTCTCAAAAAGAGGCATCCAAGCCAAACAAACACCACCCCATGCTTTCTGTTCATGATGTTAATCTAAGTTTAAAATTTTCATAATATTTGAACGTCTCGATTGAGAGAACGAATCTATTTTTTTAAAGGATTAAAAAAGAATTTAAAGTTATTTTAAAATATAAACAAAATACATATAATATATCATTTTCTTCATAATTTTAGCCTCTTTATTTTAAAATTAAAATAATCCTTAAATATCATATATATTTTAAATTTTTTAATTAAACCTATTTAAGTATTTAATTAATATTTAAATGAAAAATATATTAAATATTTTTATTAAAATAAAACATTTCCCATTAATATATTTTAAATAATTATTTGAAAAATATTAATTTAAAATTAAGTTTATTTATGGTATAATATATGTTATTTAAATAATTTCTATTATTTAACCTTTAAATATTCATTTAATATTAATATTTATTAATTAATTTTAAAATAAAAATAATAAATACTTATTTATGCAATGTTATTTAAAAAAAAAATAATCCATTTTAGTATTATTATTATTATTTATTTTTAAAAAATTATTTATGTTTAATATTATTATTATTTTAAGTAATTCTTAATTAGAAAAGTAATGTTTGAATTATTAATTAATAATTAATTTAAATACTTTTCAAATTTATAAAATTTTTTTTCATTAAATTATTTTAAAATATCAGATAATTTATTTTAAATATTTAATTTTAACATAATAAATGCTTTCCTATTTTGAATTATTTAAATTAATTAATTACTTAAATTAAAATATTAATAATTAATTAATTTAAATTGTAAATATTTTCTAAATTTGGAAAAATTATATTTCCTAATTATGTTAACATATTAGAGATTTTTTTTATTAGCTATTTTCTTTTTTTTCTATTTAATAAGTATTTCCAATTTTAAATATTTTCCTTAATTATTAATTACTTAAATTACTTAGTTAATAATTAATTGATTTAAAATTTAGTTATTTTTTGAAATTATAAAAAATAATTTTATTAAATTAAAATTAGAGAATTTTTTTATTATTTTTTTAATTTTTTAATTTAATAAATATTTTCTATTTTAAATACTTTCTTTAATTATTATTTACTTAAATTACTTAATTAATAATTAATTAATTTAAAATTGAATTACTTTTCAAATTTATCAAAATTATTTCTCTTAATTATCTTAAATATGAGAGTATTAATATTATTATTACAGGATTATTTTTGTTAAATGATTCTAAATATTACAGGATTATTTTTTTCAATTAGTTTTAAATTAAATAATTATTTTGTTATATTAAAAAATGTTTCTTAATTATTAAGTATTTAATTAATAATTAATTAATTCAAAATTAATTTATTTTTAAAAAATTATGAAAATTGTTTTTATTAAATTATTCTAAATTCTAGAAACTTTAATCTTGAATTTAATTTGATTTAATAATTAATTTCTAAGTAATAATTATTTTTTAATTATTTGAAAATTACTTTTAATTGCTTTAAAGTTCGATAATTCATAATTATTTCATTTTAAATCGGATTTTAATGCATAATACCTTAAATTTTTCAGGAAAATGTGTTTTTGCATTTAAAAATATTCATAGATGCAAAAAATATTTTTTTGTTTTATTTTTGCATCATTTAATTACTTTATTTTTTAACTATTATTTAAATGATAATGCATTAATTTTAAAATTAAAAATTGTTTTGAAATCTTTTTGATCCTCACTTGAGTGGCTTGTGGATCACCCATAAATATGGACATGAAATCATTTTTAGTTATATTATTTTAAAACTTATTTTTTATTAATATATATATATATATATATATATATATATATATATATATATATATATATATATATATATATATATATAAGCAAAATAAAAATTTCATTCCAACAAAATAAAGGTTACAAAGAAGCTAAAAAGCCAGTACGAAAAAGTTTCAGAGATACAAATGGATGATAGTGAGAACCATCGGGCTCAGCAATCGGCATAGACTTCCAACCAATCCCAAACCAGGCCCCGGCCATCTAGTTTGGAATGAGAAAACCAATGGTTTCCATGAGCCATGGCTTAAGACAAGTGAGCCCACGCCACATAATTGCCCAAAAACCATAACTCGCAGCCAAGCAACCCACGACCACAGCCAACTAAGAGAGAACATTAACCAACCAGACCATCCAAAAAACACCACCAAGTACGGGCCAAGCATATGAAAACTGACAAATGATACAAATACCACCACCAAGAGTCCAAAGCACTCGACCACAATGCATCCAATCAAAAAATAAAATTAGAGCACAAGTGCAACCAAAAACAGATGAGAGGTCAGCCAAACACGAAAAGAGAAAGAAGGTTAACGACCCTTCTACCCCTCCCACGAGCCTTCCCACGAGAGACAATCGGTCTATCATGCTGCAAATTCCCATGATCAACAACCACATTAGACTCAGAGGAAGAAGCAGACTCAGATTCATACTCAGAAGAACATTGAAGCCAATCCTGGTCTCCCCTCACAGCCATCCCAGATTGCTCACCCACATGATACGCCAAAGCATGAGGTTCAATTAATTTAATAGGAACATCAACTACCTCACTAGGGACAAGACCAGCATTTAGAATAGTGGGAGAGGAAACAAGTGAAGAAACGGTGGGGACAACAGAAACCACAAGATCCACAGCTACAGGTGAAACCTTAGAGCATTCCACAAAAATCGAAGGCACGACAGACGGGGTAGACACAACCCCAACCACCTGCCTAGGAGGTAACAACCCGACCACAACATCCTCACAAACTTGCATAGAGGAATCGACCGGAAGAGAAACAATAAGATTAGCATTAACCATAGCACCAACTACATCCATCTCCGGAAGCTTAGCCCTACAACATGCTCAATATCAGACACATGATCAATAACAACACCATTAACACTAGTAGCCAAACCCTCAATGCCACCATCATCACCAGAAACAAAAGAATTAACATTAACTCCCGCATTCTCATTAGCACTGAGAACAACAATACCAACACCAGCATTCGAACGATTCCCCCCATCAACTCGGTTTTTGGAAATTATATATATTTTAAGTTCTTTTTTTAAATTATATATATTATTAAATGCCTAATTTTGTGAAAATCATTTCATGAAATTTTAAAAATTGATTATACTTATAAACATCATTCATGGGTGAGTAATTGGTGAGTGATTGGGTTTCAATCATTCACTAATTGTATCGATAATCACACTTAATTACTTTTTTTACCATCTTTTATATGTGTAGGACGCACGAGCACTTAGCTTAGGCCCTCCTAAATCTTAAGATTTGGTGTGTTTTCTATTTTTATGCATTTCTTACATGTTACCTCAAGGTTTAGTCTTGAACATGTGATTCAAACCTATATAACGTAGTGACACCCTAAGGATAATAATTAAGAAACCGTCTAAAAAACTTAGAAAAATTTTAGGGTATAGGTTAGACTCTTGATTGAGATGAAAATTTCAAAATTTAAACTTAGTGATATCCTAAATCTTTCAAAATTTTCTTAGAATTTTTATGAGCCTTTAGACCCCTTAATTAACAAACCTTAATTTACTCATTAATTAAGTCCTGATAACTTTAAAAAATTCTAATAAATCTATTTCAACTCAAAAAATTATCTATAATAGTGTGAACTCATTATAATTCAGCCATTAACCTTATTATTAGGGCCCCTTAAGTGGTCCTCAATTTGAGCCTTAATTTAACCTTAATTAAAAATTACCTTTTCCCCTTATTTAAATAATTAAAAATTATTAAAAATTTTAAAATTTCTCCAAACACTTGGGAACACTTCTTTAGATTATTTTTTACCTTTAGGGGTGATTCCAATTAGTTTTGAGTTGATTTGGATCAAAACCCCTAAAGTTCCCCCTAATTAATCAATTTTAATAATTCATTAATTGCCCAAAACTACTAAAATTCTTAACTTTACATAGGAAACTCCAAATCCAACAAAATCAAAGCCTAACTACTCCCCTTAAGGCATAATATTTAATTAAAATTCTATAACTCTTAAACCTTGCATATTGTTTATAGTGACCTTTTGGACCCCCTTCAGCCTAGCACATAGGAGGACCCGAGACCTTCCAAAATTGGCTAATATAACTTAAACTTTAAAAATTACCTCTCTAAGTATTAAAATTGATCCACAAACTAAAATTAACTAGAATGTATCCCAGTATATTAATATTTGAACTTTAAGTAAAGTTTCCTTTTCAGCTCTTCAACAAATCTGAACTTTAGGCAACTTGAACTAACTACCCTACATAGGACCTATTCAAAGCTGCACAAGCCTATTACACACACATAGGTTTTTTAGGGCACCACTTCTAGCTCTAGGATTAGGTACAATGCTTACTTTTTATGTTTTTGTGATGTGATCTGTGTATGGCACGAGTGATTGGTTGGCTTGCTTTGCTCTATTGTGCTATGATTGATATGATGTTTATTTCATTATTTATATTATGTTATGTGTGGTAGATTGCCTATAGGCTATGATCGCTTTTATACTAATCCAATCTTATGTATGTGGCCATGCTCATGCATCGCTAAAATAAGGGGATGGTCATAATTAAAGCTCTAAAACTAACGCTATTTTTTGCAGATGCTCCAGAGACTATTTAACCCCCTTTAAAATTAAAAGAGTGTGGCCAAGTGTGTTTTCTTTTATGCATAATATTAAATACTTGGGTTATTTATCAGTTGCTTGAAATATTTTATTAGGATAACCATATAAGAGTCCGAGTCTAGATTTTCTTTTTCATAATATAATTTGTTATAATTTATATTGAGTTGTGAAAGTCTTTAAAAGTCCAGCTTTTCAAGCACTCAGTACCTAAAGAGAACAATAAAGGCCCTTTGTAGTGAATTTTGTAGTCATTTGGGTACCCTTTCAGAGGATGAACTATATGTAGCCCGAAGGAGACGATCCAAAGGAAGACGACCCGAAGGAGGACGATCCACTCAAAGATGTTAAAGATGAAATACTCGGCATTTAAGACTTGCATCATTCATTAGGATTAGAATCCAGGTTATTATCGGTTGAGCATGGCCACCATTACTTTTCTGTAGACCCTGGGTTGTACTTATATGACACTTGCCGTAGACTTTACTTTTCTGTGTTTTATGGATTTATATTGATGTGTTTATTTTGTGTGCACCATAGAACTTGCCTGTCTTTTCTAGGTTTCTTATTTGCATTTGTATGGCCTAATTTTTTCTAGGCTCTTTAGGATAAAAATATTTTTTTTCTATTCGTAACAATATTCTAAAATTTTAAGAATTAAATAACTTAAAATTTTAATGACCTAGGGAATAGCCTGAATCATCCGAGGTCGCATGCATATCAATACATTCTTCTCTCCCCTTCTAATAAGACACCTCCCTACTTGTGGGTAGAGTTTGGATAATCTGTCATATGAGGATGAAGTGCCGGACCTTGGGAGGCCCAATTTTTTCTAAAATTATTTTTATATAAGCATGTTTGTAAAATCTTATGCATATTTGATTTGAGGCCTTTTCAATTAGAATGTATCACATTAAAAACTAATTAAACTAAAACTTTAATTATATTAGCTCTAGGAGCATTCATACTACATAGGTCTAGGGTCAATTAGGAAACTCTCTAGATGTCGGCCCTAATTCAAAAAAACTAAACTACCTACCCATCTTTCATAAAGACCAGATAACATGGATTTTATGAGTTTAGGTGGTTAGCTGGCATCCCTTTTCAGGCAGGATTTAAGCTCAGGTGTATTAGTTAGGACATGGGTGTTAGTGTTGGGTAAAACAATAAGCCTAGCTTAAATCTAAGATTGAAGGCTACTACATTAGGTGTTTCATAGTATGCCTAAATAGTGGGTAAGTTCTTTCTCTTCGGGGACTATAAATCCTACTTATTCATATCACATATATGGCGCCACTTCCATCATTTCTTTCTGCATGCTCTGAGTGCATGAGTTTCTTTCTATTCTCAACTACCTTAGTCCCTCCGGATGCTGAGATAAACCATGTGTGTTGACCAAGCCATTTGAATCTTTCTTTTCCTTTGAGTAGGAACTTCCTAGTCTCTCTTTTTTTACTAATCCCCCTTTTTGGGAAGAATAATATTGGATCCTTAATCGAGAGTTTTCTTGGGCCTTAGGCTCGAGATATAATAAACCATGGGGGCTTGTGCCCGTTGGAAATGGAATTCCACAATAAATAAACCCCATTTTAGTTACTGTATTAGGTGGGGAAAACTCATTATTTTAATCAGGTCGTATATATTACTTTCCATTGGGGTGCGCTGGCGAGAGCTGCTATCTTCAATAGTTAGTCGTATGCACGATCTAATCTGTCCTCCCACTGGCTCATTTTCAAGGAGCATGGAGGCATGCAATCTTTTCTAACCCTTGGGGTGGTACGGTCGTATGCCCTCTGCACTTTACAACCATGAGTGGTATCCTTTTGGAGGTCCACATTGACATTTTAGATCTCAATGAGCACTCTTTAAAAATTAAAATATATGCTCTTGAAAGTGCTAATGAAATGTTGTTATAAAAAGTAAAGGCTTTTTAAAATAAGCTTATTTGTAAGCACTCACCATGCATGCATGTCATAAACCTAGGAATAAGAATCAAAACAATCATTGGTTAGTTAACAATTTTCCTAATGTTAGAGGTTATTCATGTAGCATCTTAGGACACATTAGCCATACTTGCACTATTCATCATAGAACACACTTGGTGTGGAGACCACAGTTGCATCAAACACAAGATGACATGCATTTTGATGATCAATCCAAATTCAAGAAGGGACCCAAATTCACTTAGGCTTCTAAAACTATTCTCCCATGATCTTTGGATTTAAGGGCTCTCACAAAAGACCTAGTGGGAGCATATGGCTTTCTTGGGCTCGATATTTATATCCTATCACTTGAAATCAACCATTCATGAGCTTCTCAATATATATTTTTGTTATGCTTGTTTCATTTTGCATGTTTTTTTTCTAGTTTTTGTGTTTATGTTTCCATGTAAATTTCTTGATTTTGTTTTGTTTGTTTAGTCCTTAAATTGATTTTTTATTTAGTTTTATTCTTATATTTGTTCTTTTGTTGCATATTTGTGCCCTGATCAATGCATAAGCCACTTCACTGTCTTTTCTTACAAATAAAAATTTTCATATGATATCATTTAGTATGAACCATAATCGTGTTGTATGATTTGAAAATCACTGTCATCATCATAACAATTGGCTCAATGGGTAGTCCAGATTACATCAATGATTTACAATCGTATAGTACAAACTAAATTCTTATTGTATGATGCATGTGGAAATCCAAATGATTTACTTTGGTTGGTACAACATTATGGTTGAACATATTATACGGACACCCATTCGTACTGTACAAAACTTTTTATCAAAGGTCGTATAGGCAGACTCCACAGAATGAGATCTATGTCTTTAATCATCCCTTATGAAGTCTGATTATACTGTATGATCACACACATCTTTTTAATTGATCATCTTGCTGAAATAATTACGTTTTATCATCCTGTATGATATCACGATCTATAGTATGATCTGGTCTATTTTCATTTATACAACCAACCTCATTCAAAATTTTCACACTACTCTTAAAATCCCCCTTTCTTGCATTCCAATCTTTGTAATGGCCGGTGGAAAATGCAGTCGACAAACCTTAGGGCTTCCTCCTTTCGGAACCCTATAGATGAACATTTTCTGACAGCTTCTAATAAAGTTGCCTATAGAAAATATAATCAAGCCAATATCACACCTTTCAAGATTCTTAATTAGTAGGCCCTTAGCTTCCCAGTAATGAATCTCTTCAACACTACTGCACTTCAATTTCTTTTAATCTTAGCCTTTCCCTTCCATTCATAAATCCTTTATGAATTTCTTGCAAACCTTAGGATTAGTAGGGATGTTATAGTTATGTCTTCCTGAGTATGTTGTTATAATATATAAATCATAAAGGAGGATATAGGAATTCACCTTCAACTAAACACCCAATGAAATAGATTCCTTGCCATGGCCTCTAGATCCTATTTTAATTGGAGTGTTGTGAACCTTCTACTAAGAAATGCTACCCTTAATTAACACCAACCTTTGGTTCAGACCCTAAACAAAAATACCAAGGTTATCTAGCACGTTATAAGAACTTTAATCATACCTAAAGTTGGAGACCAAATCATCATCACTCCCCAACTTTCAATTGTTACCTACTTTATAATGTCAAACACTCAAATGGATGAAGCTCAAATGCTAATTGACTACATCCAAAACCTCACTTCCATTTAACTCCCAGCCACTAGGAGACAGTAGAACATCACCTTAGGACATGTGATTGGATATATCATGAATAGAAAGTACAATATCATATATCCTGCTCTTTCTGATCACACTCCAATCTTCTTTTTGGAAGCCTCCTTTATGATGCTATTTCATAGGGATTAAGAGCCTGAAGATCCTCTCTTTGATGAAGAAGTAAAAGTTGCCTCTATAGCTTATCCTGCACCTGCACCACCTCCTCACCACTATCAGTATGAGGAGTTGATTCAGAGATTTGATAGACTGGAGACTCGCCCAGATCAACAGCAAATCCAATATGGTAATGATATGGGTTGGTTGAGGGAGCAATTTGGAAATATTCAACACTAGTTCAGGATCTATTTTCGTACTAGCTTTTTTTTAATTATTGTGATGTATTTTTCTTTTTTATGATTATGCATTTTCACCTAATTTTTATAATGATAATTCCTTTTAGTCCTTATTGTGAGTTTTATATGTTTTATTTATTTCAATGCTTCTCTTTAAAAAAAAAAAATTCAAGTGGTTCTTGTATTTCTTTCAATGTTAAGTTCTTTTTTTGTGCTCTTTGCTTGAAAATTTTTCCAGTCTAACAAGTTGACATTTCTACTAATCATACTGTAAGAACTAATTCATACTAGGTGACAAAAATCATACTATACGATTTATCTCATACTGTACGATTGAACTCATAATGTACGACTTGAATCATATTATATGAATGAACTCTCTTTCATGCTATTGGTTGTTTGAAATAAACATACTTATATTTGGACTTAAAAATTTAAATAATTAACTGTTGGAAATGTTTAAACGGGAAGGATAAATGAATTTTATGAATTTTCATATCCCTTCTTATTTCCTTTGCATTTATTTTTTGAAAATTGCAATTGCATTTAGTAGAGAAAAAACTAGGTACAAACTAAAGCAAAGGTTCACATTCCCTCTTCAATAGAGAAGCAATTATTTCCTTTGCATGACAGCCCATTCTATTTAGTTAAAAATCTGAATTGACTAGGAATTAAAATGGGTGAAATAAAAACTTGTTCACTCTACTATATGTTTTGATATCATTGGTATTTTTGTAATTTGGCGAATGAAATTTATTATTTTTCTACATTAGGTTTTTATTCCTATTAGAGAACTCGGTTTTGCTTTGAAGATTATAGAAAGTATTTTGTATTGTACGATTATAATTCATACTATATAAATTGTTGTGCTATATCAAAACCCTAGATGCCAAAGTTAAGAAAGATACTAATTATGTACTGATTGTACAATACAATTTGTATAGTACTATACACCCTAATTAAATTCTTTCTTAATAAATCCACCGATATTAAGCAATCAAATCATGAAAAATTATTATGATCAATCATCCTATATGAAATAGTTTGTACTGTATGATTACCCATATATGAAATTGATTATCCCTTGGATTGTACCAAATAAAATCCATTATTTTATACTGATCATACCATACGATGACTATTGTGCTGAATGAGCATTGTTGTACAAAGTTGGTCATCCCAAGGAACGTCCCAAATGAATAGAAGAAATTTTTATAAAACATAGCATTTGATATTTGATTGTACTGTTTATACCGTATAATACTTATATCATAATATACGAACAGAAGTCGGATGGCTTGAAATTTAAAGTTTTTTCTAGTCCGTTATTTAAGGGTTTCAAATTTTCTTTTGAGACATCTTTTGCTACTTAGTCTTCTTGAGAGAGAGCTTGAGGGAGAGAAGAAGGAGAGCTTGGTGAGAGAAGAGAGGAAGATTTTGGAAGGGAGATGTTGTGAGGGGATTCACAAGATTACTCCAAGTAAGAATCTTGCTTAGTACCTACAAGTGTCTACCTGGAATCTCTGTGGCTCTGGAGAAGTTCTTCAACAAAGATCGAGGCTCTCTAACCATCACCTGGAGGGTGAAAATAGAGTTTTGGTTCTCTAACCATCACCAGGAGCATAACTATAGAATTGAGGTTGTTTGCATGTAAAAGATTTATGGTTCTCTGTTGCACCGGGGAGGTGAAACAACATCTGTATTGGCTTCTCCGCCTTGCTTATGAAGCAAAAGGAGAGTCACTATTGTTTAGTGCAATACTTGGAGAGGGAGTCTCTAAGGAGTAGATGTAGGTTAAGTTGACCAAACCACTATAAATTTTGGTTTGTTCTTTCTACTTATTTTTTTGTATTTTAATTTCTGCATTTTTCTGTGATTTTATCTGTGATTGAAATATCTGATTTTGTTATTGTAAAATTAGTTTTACTTCCGTATCAAGGGGCTTTAACTTTTTTTTTAGAAAATTTGAAAATAACCAGATCACCCCCTCTTGGTTAGCATTGGGACTAATTCTTTAGGGTTTAAGAACCCTCATAAAATTTTAAAATAATCAAAGGTAGAGCAACAAGCATTCTCCACGTTTGGAAAATAAATTGTCACTTGGAGAAAGATTGTTTCTTTAAAGGAAAACCACAATGTCAAAATTGTAAAAATTTGGACATATAAATGAAGTAAAAGATCATCAAGCTAATTCTTCAAAAGAGAAAGATGATTATAAAAATTTCTTCTATGCTTGTCAAGTCACATTAGAAAAGAAGAAAGATACTTGGTACATTGATAGTGGTTGTGGTAACCACATTATGAAAAATTAGAATATATTTTGTAATGTAGATGAAATCAAGACATATGTAAAAATTGGAATGGTGACTTCATGGAGGCAACAAGCAAAGGTATCATTGCCATTGACAAAAAAAAAAGGGGGATGAGATACTTTAATGATGTACTATTGGTTCAACATCGATCAAAATCTACTCAGTGTGAGCCAAATGGTGAAGAAAGGATATTCTATATATATTGAAGGAAATACTTACACAATTTATGACAAGCAAGATAAATCCATTGAAATAACAATGGTCAGAATGAAAGAGAACGGGCGCTTTCCAATTAGTAGAGATATATAAATGAAGATGTAATGAAGGTATAAGTGGAAGAGTCATTATTATGGAACAATCATCTATGCATTTCAACTTCCGTGGGGTAATGATTCTTCACCTAAAAAATATGCTAAGAAATATCCTAATAACAAAGGAGATTGATGTTTCTTGTGAAGGATGCATACTCGATAAACAACATCAATAAACAATTCCATCAGGCAAAGCATGGAGAGCAGAAACACTGGAGCTTATTTACACAGATGTTTGTGGGTTGATGTATACTCCATCATTTGAGCAAAATGGACACTTCATTATTTTCAATAATGATTACACAAGAATGATATGTGCTTACTTCATGCATGAAAGATCTCAAGTATTTGATATTTCAAAAAAAAAAATCATGGCTCATGTTGAAAAGTAAAGCGGCCACCACTAGAAGACACAAAGAAGTGATAGAAAAAAAGAATATATCTCAAAAGAGTTCAACATGTTTTGTTAAGAAGGTGTGGAGTAGCAACTCATAGTTGAATTTACACCGGAGAAGCATGGAGCATCTAAAAGAAATAATATGACCAAGATGGAAATAGTTAGAGCTATGCTGATGGATGAAGGTATTCTAAAGTTCTTCTGGCTGAAGACATATATACTACAGTCTATCTTCTACATAGTGTCCAATTAAAATAATAAAATAGAAGACACCAATTGAAGCTTGGAATGAAAGGAAGCCATCTGCAAAGCATCTCAAACTCTTTAGATGTATTTGTTATGTCCACATTTCAAAACAAAAGTGGAGTAAGTTAGATGAAAAATTAGAAAAATAAATTTTCTTATGTTATAAAATTTAATCTAATGGATATTGACTCTTTAACTTAAGAACAAAGACACATATCATAAGTCGAGATGAGTAATTCGAAGAAGATGCAACATATAATTAAAAGATAGAAGAAGTTGAAAGAAAGAGTATAAACTTGTCACCATCAACACTTCAACAAAATAAAGAGATTAATGATCCAACTAAAATGCCAACGCAAGTGCCAGCTCAAGTTACAAATTCCAAATCACTACTTAGAAGAATAAAATCTCTAGCAAATTTTTAAGATTATTGTAATTTGACAATCATATAGCTACAAAGCTTTGAAGAATCCTCAAAACAAAAATTTTGGAAAAAAGCTATGGAAGAAGAAGTAATGATGATTGAGAAGAACAAGACATGGGGGTTAGTGTACTCTCCACAAGAAAAAGAGGTGAGTGGAGTAAAATAAGCTTGCAAGATAAAGCTCAACCCAAATGAATCAATTCAAAAACTCAAAGCAAGACTAGTTGCTATGGGATACTCACAATAGTTTGGAATTGACTACAATGAGCATTTACTCTAGTTGATAGATTTAACATAATAAGGGCATTGATAGCACTTTCAAAACAAAAGAAGTGGATGATTTATCAACTATATGTGAAGTAAGCATTTATAAATGACTTTTTAGAAGAAAAGATCTATATAGAACAACCTCCATGGTTTATTATAAAAGGATAAGAAGATAAAGTTTTGAAGCTAAAGAAGGCTTTGTATGGATTAAAGAAGGCTCCAAGAGCTTCGTATAGTCGAATTGACAGTTACTTCCTATAGAAAGATTTGAGGAGGAACAAAAGTGAGCCAACACTATATATTAAGACTCAAGGTATGAACAATACACTCTTTCCCTTCTTATGTGGATCATATAATCTATACAGGAAATAATGAGAGGATGATGGAGGATTTTAAGGAAGATATGATGAAGACATTTAAGATGATCAACTTTGGTCTGATACACCACTTTTTTGGGATAGAAGATAGAAAGAAGCTGGGATATTCATCTCACAAAAGAAATATATAGAAAATCTGCTAAAGAATTTTAAGATGAATGGTTGCAAGATAATAGCTACTCCACTATATAACAAGGAACTCTTGTAAAAGGAAAATGCACCAAACGTATACATTATAACCTATAAAAGCTATATTAGAAGATTGTTTTATTTAACATTTAGAAGGCAAGATATTATATATGCAACAAGTTTACTCTCAAGATTCATGCAAAGCTTAAGTTAAATTCATCAAGCAGCAGCTAAGAGAATCCTTAGATATTTAATGGGGTAACCTATAAAATTGTGAAATACTTTAGGGCTCTATCAATCCCTAACAATGCTTAGGTTTTTGTTGATATAAAAAATTATAAAAAATCCCATCTAATATACACAAGTATACATGTCAAATCAAGTAATATAATAATAGAGTAGAACATCGATCCGACAAGAAAGATATGCTTACTAGCAATTCACTAGTACTGTCTACTAAAATTTTAATAATTATCTTGCTCAAATAAAATAGTTATCATAGAGATTCAATCACTTAAATATTATTAGATAAAGTTACTGGAAAATACTATATGGATATAATATATTAGATTGATGAATATAAATAACATAATTTTCTTAATAATTCTCTTTTAATTATGATTCTATTCTAAGCATATGCATCTCTAAATCTCTGTCGAGCTTGTAGGAACAAAGGATGTTTATTGAATTCTTATGGTTATGTCATATCCTTAAGAATTAAGTACATTTCAAATCTTATGCCTAGGCATGACACATACTAATTCAATATTCTTGGTTATACTTACTTCCCTCTGTTAAGGCCTCATATTACACATAATTTTTACTACATATATGACCACTGTGCGTTAAATGAAGATCTGATAATATTGAAAAAAATAATTTTAAACTTTTAAGGAATAAGAAAATTTATTAGTACTAAACACCATACTACATCCTCAATCCAAAATTAGAGAATTTAGTCAGACATGGAGTAGAATTGAAGAAAAATCATTTTCAATGATAGCATGATAGAAAGAAAATATAAGAGATAGATATCACCAAAATGGTTAAACAGATCTCCTTTACACTTTTTCTCTTTACTTACAAATTTACTTCCAGAAACATAAGTCAAACAGTCTAAGGATGATATCAAGTAGTTCTCTAAACTACTTTAGATGTCACCCTAAGAGAGTTTAAGAGAAGCACTATGAATCAAACTTAAATTATCTAAGAGACTGCACTCCCATACAAACATAATATAATAACTATTTATAAGAAATCCCAAAACAGAAATCTGGCACTGTGACACTAAAAAGATCGGCTCAACTGCACCCAATAAATGAACTAATTCTGCTACGCTATTTTTCTGACACTACCGCAATGCTTGCTGACATAGATCACTTACTTAGTGAATATTCATGTCGCTTTTCGGACAGATCATGTCCTTGAGAAGTTACAACTGCTACATCGTAGCGCATCTAACTTTTATACACTATAGCACTAGAAGGGAAATTTAGGTGCTGAGGTGTCATGATTTGTGATATAGTGGAACTGGACAACAGAAAGCTCGGTGCCATGAAGTTAATATTAGACTATTGCAGCATTAATCAATAGAGAGGTTGGCACTGCAATGAAAACATTATGGTGCTCCAATGGTGTCTTTGATGGAACGGTGGTGTTATTTATTCTGACACCGTGATGCTATATGAAACTTAGAATTTTATGTCTTTTTTATATTTTTCTTGCACAATATAACAAAAAGAACACATTTTACTAAAAATATAACATATAAAATAACGCATTATTTACATTTATTAAATTCTCCCTAGCTTAAACTCTTGCCTATCCTCAAGGAAATATATATAATATAAATCTGATTAAATGATTAACCAAAGTAAAAAACTTACAATTTAGAATTACGAACATAAGATAAGACATCACGGTCTAGAAGTAATAAAAATGAACATGATTATAATTCTAATTTAGAAAAAATACTAATAATTATACTATTTAGTCATACTTATTATCGATTAATTTACATTTACATCTTAAATATTTAAGTATTAATTTTTGAATTTTAATGTTAATAATGTAGTTTAATGATTTGATATATTTGTAGTTAAAAAAAAATTTCATTGGTTCACCATTATTTGTATTGGTTTTCCTATTTTATCCTTATAAATTTAAGTGTAAGATTGAAATCAAATTCTAAGCTTTTAATTAATACTAATTTTTTAATGTACAAATCTTTTTTTTATTATTATTATATTTATTTCTTTTATTTTCTTTTTAGAACTATTTTCAGAGTTTTTTTCCTCTTTAATTTATGGAGAACATAGTTAATAATTTTAATTTTTAATTTTTTCTTTGAACCATTTTTACCATCTCATTGAGTTTAATGTAAGGACTTAAGAAGATTACCAATTTTGAATTTATATTGCTTATTATTTTCAATTTAATCTACTTATATCAATTCTTTAATTCAAATTATTCATCTTTATTTAAAAAATTAATAAATAAAGGTATAACTTATAATTTCAAATTAAAATAATAACTTAAATTATCTAAGTGAGATAATTATTTGTTTCTTTTCCATTCTATAAAATATAAATAATATTCATTTAAACTATGATCTAGGGTTTTATTATTATTATAAATTGACATAAATTTTAAATATATTTTTACTAAGATTAATTAAGTAATCAGAATATAAAAGTGATTATGTTAAACATGAGGAGAATTCCAATGAAATGTAAATAGAAGAAACACAAACTAGAGTTAATAATACACATGCTTTCATCATAATTATAAAAGGTACATAAAGTATGTGTTAATAGAACATAACATAACATTGATTACATGATAACTAGTGCACTAAGCACCATGCATAACATATTTTTGCTTCAAAAGCTAAAGAAACAAGTCATGCCCCAACTACATGTACCAATTACCAACATTCCTCTTAAATATATGAAATAAAATCAAGAAACAATCACACATCCAGTATTCCTCCAAATTCTAGATTTCCTTATTCATCTAATCATATGGTTTTAATATATGACCGTTTACTTTGAAAATGTGAAATGTTTTCTTATCTTGAATGTTGATGGCAACATTAAGATAAACTCTAAAGATATAATGTAGGCCAATCGATCTAGATTTAATTTTTTATGGCAAAACTTCTTTTTATATTAAAATAGTATAACATCTTTAGTAGGAGGAAGTTCATATTCTAAAACTTCACATTAATGCATTTTCCTCATTCTTGTCTTATATCGTCTTGTATCCTCATGAACATTATCACTGAACTTATGATGTTTATTTATGATAGAATAACAATTCCTATGAAGAAGAGAGAAGGAATCTTCATTTTGTAAATGTTCTTCACTCTTATTACCAGAGGAGGAAAGCCTTCGCTTGATTTTACCCATTGCTTAAAGTTGAATTTAAAAGAAGAGAAAAATGAAACTATATTAAAAAACTAACAAGGATTGATAGTTACACTAACAAAATGCTTTTTTTATAATATTTTAGTGAGAGAAAGTTTTAAAATTTGAATATTCAAAGCACTTAGTCCCAGCTCAGTGCTGCGGCACTTCAAATTTCCAAAGGTTGTTTTTAGTGCAAATCAAACTACCCTACCTACACATTTAAACTATCAATTGAGTTGCCTCCCTTGAAGCACTAAGTTTATAATGTTCAGCCAGACTTAATAACTAACTAAACCTAAATCTAGTTCCTCCCATACATTGCTATACTTATAGTCTTCAGCCAGATTTGTCTAGATTTTTTTAATTTGGTTGGGTTAAATTATTTCCATTCTTCAATTGAATTCCATTAAGATATTTTTCTTTTTTTATAGGATTTATTTTAGTATTACTAGGTAAATATCCAAGTGGTCTACTATTGATTGAAATTATAAGCAAACTTAGTTGTATTTCCAAATTTTTATTAGAAGCATCTTGATTTTACGATTGTGTTCCTAACTGCATAACTAAACCTTCTAATATTATTTTCTCATTTCTAAATTGATTGCTTTGATTAAATCCTAGAGGATTTGTAAGTCTAGTATTAATAATAGCTTGTTGAGAAGTGGTCCAACTTACTCCTTGATTATTCTTCTTGTTATTCTATTTATTACTATCACCCATATTATTTGACCAATTAAAATTAGGATGATTCCTCCAACTAGGATTATATGTATTTAAATATGGATTATTTTATCTTTCAATTTCATTAATGTGTTTAATCTCATACATATTATTATCTTCATCTAAGTTTTGATCCCTTGATATCTTAGCTCCTATTCCAAAATTTATTCCTATGGTATTGAACTTTTTAAAAAATGGTACAACTTATTTAGTTAAAATTGATAAAGCATTTGATTCATAAATTATAGCTATTTTTAGGATTTATCCTATCAACAGACCCCTAGAAATTATTGATAGTAATCTCCTTTATTAATTCATTAGCTTCTTCAAATGGCTTAAACATTAATGATCCTCCAGCTGTAGCATCAATTATAGCTCTAAGAGATCCTACTAATCCATTATAAAATGTTTAAATAATTAGCCAATCAGGTAATACATGGTGTGGGAATATTCTAAGTATTCCCTTAATTCATTCATACCTTTCATAAATGGATTCTCCTTCAAACTGAGTAAAAGATATTATGTCATTTCTAAGTTTTGTATTTTTTGAAGGAGAAAAATATTTAGCGAGAAACTTATGGACTAATTTGTTTCAAGTGGTTATAGAGTATGTGGATAAAGAATTCAAATACATTTTTGCTTTATCACTTAGAGAAACGAGAAACAATCAAAATCTAATAACGTCATCACTAACACTATTATACTTAAATATTGCACAAAGTTTTTTTAAAAATTTGCTAAATATAAATTGGGATCTTTTATCGGAGTTCTCCCAAACTGAGAATTTTGAATCATTTGAATGATAGTGTATTTTAATTCAAAATTATTAGCGTGGATTATATGTGTATTTATGCTCTGATGAATTTCAACTACTAAAGTTTTGTATAATCCTTAAGAGGTCAAGATCGATTTGCTGCAACTCAAGTTCAGCCACTTTCAAGATCTTTTTTGGTTTTTTAAATTTAAGAGAGTATTCTCTCAATTTCAAGATCATATGTCAAAAATTCCTTTCTAAAGTTATAAAGCATACAAACAAAACAAATCAAAGTAAAATAAATTAATTAAAAAAAACAAAATATAAGTAGATTTAACTAACTAATTAATTGAGCAATAGAGTTCAAATTTTGTAATTAACAAAATACTACTCTCGCAATGACACCAAAACTTGATCAAGGTAGTGGAATAACTTGTAGAATTGTGAAATGCATCAGGGCTCTATCAATCCCTAACAATGGTTAAGTTTTCTTTGATATAAAAAATATAAAAAATATAACTTAATATATGTATGTATACATACTGAATCAAATAATAAAACGATAGAGTAGAGTATCTATCCCACAATGAAGATATGCTTACTTGCAATTCACTTGTATTGTCTACTAAAATTATAAAAATTATCTTACTCAAATAAAATTAGTTATCCTGGAGATTCACTCACTTAAAAAAAATTAGATAAAGATGATGAACACACTATATGTATAAAATATTTTAGCTAGATTAATGAATATAAGTAACTTTTTTTTTTCTAATGATTCTATTTTAATTGTGATGCTATTTATAGCATATGCATCCTTAGATCTCTTATCGAGCTTATAGAAATAAAGAATGTCTACCGACTTCCTATTATTATATCATCTACTTAAAAATTTAGTATATTTCAAACCCTATACCTAGGCATGATGCATACTAATTCAATATTCACAGTTATTCTTTCTTCCCTCCTTTGATGGGCATTACTCCTAATTTTAACTACACATATCACCACTGTATGCATGAAATGAATATCTAGAAATATTGTAATACTCTTTTAAGGAATAAGAAAATTTATTAGTACTACACACCATACTAAATCCTTAATCCTAAATTAGAAAATTTAGTCAGAAATAGAGTATAATTAAAGCAAACACATTTTTAATGATAGCATAAAAGAAAGAAAATACAAGAGATGGATATCACCAAAATAAATCAATGGATCTCCTCTACACTTCTTTTCTTCGTCTATATATTTGCTTCCACAAACACAAGCCAAAAACTCTAATGATTATATCAAGTACTTCTATAAATTCCCTTAGTTGTCACCCTAAAGGAGTTTAAAAAAAGCAATCTGAATTTGACTTAAAATATCTAAGTGACTAAACTACCTTATAAACATTACATAATGACTATTTATAGAAAAATAAAAAAGGTGTATGGCATTGTAGTGATAGAAAGATCGAAGTCATTACACCTAATAAATGAGCTAATATTTATGTGATATTTTTCTTATGCCCCCACAATGCTTGCTGACATGGATCAGATACTTGGTAAACAGACACATCATTTCACTGTCAGATCATGTCCTTGAGAAGTTATAATTCCCACACCATGTCACTGCTAACTTTCAGACGATGTGATGTCAGAATGGAAATTTGGTGTTATGGATTGTGACACATTGTGTTGGAAAACAGAGAACTTGGCTCTATGAAGTTGATATTTGATTGTTATGGTGTTGCTCGATAGAGAGGTCGGTGCTACAATACTGGTATTTTGGTGCTTCAATGGTTTCTTTGATGGTGCTTTGCTGTTATATTTTCGATGTCACTATGCTATATGAAACTTAGAATTTTATGCATTTTATATATTTTCCCTATATAATACAACTAAAATAATATATTTTCAATGAAAATATAACTTATAAGATAACATATTATTAACACTTATCAAAAAAGCACTTTTAATGGGAAAGTTTGAGAAACCACATGATTGATTGTAGTTATCAAAATTTGGATCAAGGACTGATAAAATTTGATGTTTATTTCTCAACATTTCACAAGTATTCAATATATAAAGAATATTGTCTAATGTAGAAGACTTTAGAGTAGTAGAAGAATCTAGTATATTTATAATAATCAGAGAAAACTCTAATGTAGTAGAAGGATCTAAGGTATTTGTAATAAATAAAGAAGATTATAGAATTACTATAATATAGAAGACTCTAGATTTAGCCTTCATACCTATAAATAGGTAATGCCATAATGCTTTAAGCTAAGATGTAAACTGCTCAATAAAAGTTTAGTAGTAAATTAGTTTTCTATTCTCCCATCCAAAATCTCTATGGCCCATTGCTTGCCTCCCTATTGACCTTTCTTCCAAAATATTTTGAACAAAAATGAATTGAAGCTCAACTAAAAATGTAAAAGCTGCGATAATATTGTTTGCTTAGATATAAACACTAATGTACCTAGATTCACTAGTTTTTGTGCTCTAGTCGAGATCTGGCAGAAAAATATTTATTTTGGCATGAGAATGCGATGTAGAGATCTAAGAACTCCAACAACAAATGGGAAGGGATTATGGTTGGTAAGGATCAGCAATGGGGATGAGTCTTACATATTAGAATTCTTGAATATGCAATGAAGATAGGAGAAATATTTAGGGTGAATATTGCTATCAGGGGCAGATCCATGCTCAGATGAGGGTGAATTACCCACCATGGACATTATAATTTTAATTATTGATAAGACTTGTTTATATATATATATATATATATATATATATATATATATATATATATATTACTAACATATTTTTTATTTTCTTCTGAATAAATTTTTAGTGAAAAAATTAGATTAATTAAAAAAATGGGTGATTTGAGGAGTTTAATTGGTTGGCAGTCAATTTCATGTTGGAAAAATTATATATATTTTAATTAGAAGATATGCAAATACTGTAAGGACACATAGGAGCGAGAATGAAAAAACTTCACAATTTTCTGACATGAATTATAAAAATGATTTTGAAAATATAAAATTTTCCAATTTGTGTTATAATTTTTTTTTTTAATTATGTGTTGTCCATTTCAATATTTTAAATATTATTTCATTTATATGATAAAATTTCCCTCCTTAAAAGAGTAGTTTGTTCTCCCTTCGGACTCTATTCATGCTAATAGAGTGACATTTCACTGCTTAGGTTACAAACAAAGCTTAAGCTATAATGAAGAAAATTCAATTCACCAAATTCTTGGTGTGTCATTTGTAGTTCAAGTCACCCTAACAACTCAAATTTGAACTTTCACTGACAATTGGTAGAATAATGTAAGAAAGTTGAATAAACTTGCCACTAACCTTATCTTTTTTTTTTTTTTGGTTAAAAGCTTGGTCAAATAAATTCAAACTGTCGTAATTTTAAAAGTTAACCACCTAAAGAGATGGCTAAGGAAAGAGTTGATCATAAGAAAAAAATAAGAGAAAGCCAAAAAGAGCCTTTTCATAAAACTCTAATGATTCTCATAAAACTTGAATTCTAAATCATTCAAGATAGACGAAGAGTAAAAAATCACCAATTTGTGCTTAATGGAAAAGGATAGTTCATGTGATGATCAATTGCGCAAATTTACTTATGAATAGATACTTTCATTTTCTATGACATTCCATGATAGCTATAAGAAATTAAAAAAGAAAATTTTAATGTTATTAAAAGATCATATTAGACTTGTTTATTAGCATTCTGATTTAACTAACAAAAATGAGACCCTTAAAAATGAATTAAGAGAATAAAAGCACGTGCATATTGAACAAAATTGTATATATAAAACATTAAAAGAAGGTGTTCTAAATTTATATTAGAGTGAGTATGTTTCATATGTTAAGTTAGGCATTGCGTCAAGTGCAAATGTGTACCTTAGGAAGGAGTTCAAAGATTAGTAATCCATTAAGAAACTTAGTGCATCATCCCCTCTTAATTAGGAGGAATAGTTGCTAATTATTTAGACTAGCTCATTCAAGGAGTAGAGTATTTCTTTTATGGCATGGTAGGACTCATATCATGAGTCTTCCCACACCGAGTCCACTGTGGTTCACAATATATATCTAGATGCCTAAGGCCTCACCTTCATAACATAGCATGTATTCATCTCATGGCTTAGCAGGAACCAAACTCCCTTGGGTTCCCAAAATTAAAATTTTAATTATTTTGTGAATTTTCCTTCACAAAGGGTCTAGAGAGTGCTTGTGGTACTTAGATAGTGAGTGTTCATGTCATATGACAGGAGATATAAAGAAGTTCATCAGCTAGAGTCCAGCATGGGAGGAAGAGTGACCTGAGAGACAACACTAAAAGAAGAGTTATTGATACATGAATAATAGGTAAGTTTGATGGCTTTACTATTGAAAAAGTAATATTAGTTGAAGGCTTAAAACATAATTTGCTTGGTACTAGTCAATTTTGTGATAAAGGACTACATTAGAAATTTTATTCTAACAGCTAAATGAGAAGAATGTTTTAAAAAGGCTTAGACTGAATAATATTTATATGATTGACTAAGAGAGCCTTAATGAATCTAATAAATCACAATATTTTAAAAAATAACTACATATGAAGATTGGTTATGCACAGGAGATTGTGTCATACAAGTATGAGAACACTTAAGAAAATCACTTACATATACCTAATTACAGGTATACCTATGTTAAATTTTACAAAGAAGCACTTATGTGAAGCATGTCAACTAGGTAGGCAAATCAAGCCATCCTTTCTAACAACAAAAGATATAGTTACCTTCAGACCCATGAAGAGAACGCATATGGATCTTTTGGTATGATTAGCATCATCAATTTAGGAGGAAAATCTTATAGATTTATAATTATATATAACTACAACCATTTTAGCTATTTGGATATTTAGCTAGCACGAGTGATTCCTTCAATGATTTTACAATATTTTCTATTTGGATTTGAAGGAAAATTGTATATCCTCTCTCCAGCATTCATTATGTTCATGGAGGAGAAATGCAGAATGAAAATTTTGAAATTTTCTAATTGGAGATAGAAATGGAGCACCATTTTTCTACACCAAGAACTCCTCAACATAATGAGATGGTTGAGAGAAAGAATAAAACATTAGTTGAGGTTTCTAAGGCGATGCTCAATGAGTATAAGTTTACAAGTTACTAAAATAATTTTGGGCAAAAGGTGTAAACACCACATGTTATGTTTTGAGTAGGTTAAACTATATATGTGTTAAATAAAACCCCCTATAAACATCTTAAAAGTAGAACAACAAATATTTTCCATTAACATATTTTTGGGTGTAAGTGTTTTATGCTGAATATAACAACAATAACAACAACAACATCAAGCCTTTGTCCCACTATGTGGAGTTGGCTACATGAATACATTTTTGCCATTGTGTCCGGTTAAAGGGAAAAATCTCATTTAAATCTAATAAAGAAAGATCATTTCTAATATTTTCTAACTAAGTCTTTTTAGGTCTACCTTTACATTTCTTAACATAAGTCCAATCTAATCCCTCAACTTTCCTAATCGGGTCATCAGAAGGCCTTCGTTTAATGTGACCAAACCATCTAAGGTGACTCTCTCTAATCTTATCTTCCACTGGAGCTACTCCAACTTTTTCACGAATATGCTCATTTTGTATCCTATCTCTAAGGGTTAAGCCACTCATCCACCTAAGCATCCTCATCTCTACAACACTTAACTTAGTATTATGCTTCTCTTTTAATAGCTAACATTCGACACCATAAAGTATTGCAGGTCTCACCACCATCTTATAGAATTTTCCCTTAAGTTTGATGGGGACTTTTCTATCGCACAATAAGCCCAATGCATTCCTTCACTTCAACCATCCAACTTGAATTCTGCTGATAATATCCCCATCAATTTCACCATCACTCTTAATAATAGAACCGAGATATCTAAAACATGTACTCTTTTTAATGACTTGATCGCCCAAATTCATAATCCCCTCACTAGGTCTATTGCTACTAAAATTACACTCCATATATTTAGTTTTAGATCTACTCAAGAGAAAACCTTTAGACTCTAAAGTTGACATCCATAATTCAAGATTACCTTCAACTCCCTTTCTAGTCTTATCAATAAGAAGAATATCATTAGCAAAAAGCATACACCAAGGTACATCCTCTTACAAATGTCTAGTGAGAACATCCATGACTAAAGCAAAAAGATATGGACTTAAGACTAATCCTTGATATAAACCAATCGAAATAGGAAAATACTTGGTCAAACCACCTTGTGTTTGAACACAAATAATAGCTCCTACATACATATCTTTAATTATTTGAATTTAAGCATTATTAACTCCTTTCTTTTCAAGAACTCTCCATAGCACTTCTCTTGATACTTTATCATATGCTTTCTCTAAATCAATAAATATCATATGTAGATCCTCCTTATTCTCTTTATATTTCTCCATCAAACCTCTCAATAAATGTATGGCTTCCATAGTAGACCTACCTGATAATAATCCAAATTGATTTTGAGAAACATTAGTATCCCACCACAACCTACGCTCCATAACTCGCTCCCATATTTTTAAAGTATGACACATTAACTTAATTCCTCTATAATTCGCACACTCTTGTGCATCACCTTTATTCTTAAAAATAGGAATTAACACACTCATTCTCCACTGATCTGGCATTTTTTTAGTCTTCAAAACAATATTAAAAAGTTTAATAAGCTAAGAAATTCCTTCATCTCCTAAGCATTTCCACATCTCTATTGGAATATAATCAGGTCCAATAGCTTTTCCACACTTCATTTTCTTTAAAGCCTCTCTAACTTCAGTTTTACTTATACGCCGATAAAAATAAAAATCTTTATTTTCATTTAGGGTGATAAAGTTACTAAAGTCAATCATATTTTAACATTCTTCATTAAAAGGTTTAGCAAAATACCTCGTCCACCTTTGTTGAATATTATCTTCTAAGAATAGTACTTTTTGATCTTCATCCTTAATACACTTTACTTGAACTAAATCCTTACTACTCCTATCTCTTGGTTTGGTTAACTTATACATATATATTTCTCCCTCCTTTTATACTAAATAATGGAAAACAATCTAGGAAATGGACTAAATTGGATTTAACCCTTGATTTGGATATAGGTTTTGAATTGATCAATAAAGATTAATGACTGAGGTAATTTTAGCTTTGCAATGATCATATCACTGATAATCATTTAATGACTGTCAGATGATAGATTACATGATATTCAGGGGTGATTGTCAAGTGATGACTTTATGTACGTCAATGATCAAGACGTTATATCAATGCATAATACAGAGTTTGATTTAGAGTTTGAAGTTGGTTCAATGATTGAGGCATGGAGATTAGATTTTTATTTAGATCATTAAGCTCTTCCAAAAATGAAGTTGACAATTATATTATCCTATTCTAATCAGACTATATGTTTTCACCAATCTTCATACAGCTTTAACTGAATAATTTGTTATGTACTAAAATTGTATTGTATGATGTACTATCAAACTATATGATTGGTATGAATCTATAGGAAGTGAGGTCATTTTTCATTTCAAATAACTTCAATCTTTTGACTCTTAATCCCATAGTCACTCTAGATTCCAATGGATAGCAATAAGGGCCAACTAGTTCCGAGTTATAGCTGTCCCTAACAGGATGCTAAAGTTGCGATTAATGAGGATGCCGAGGAATATAGGCAATTTTAGGATGCATCCATTACTGATTCCAAAGTACTAAATCAAGAACAATTAGGATACAAGGTACTTGATCTCTTTTTATGCATAACTCTTTAGTTCATCATTTTTCTTACCTTTCCCTATCGCAACAAGCTCCTAATTCAATGTTGTGCTAATTTTGGAATTACTAGTGATAGGTCCTTTTTGCAATTTATAGTTTACATATGTCAGGTAGTAATCACCAACTATAACATGCATAAATACCTCCACATTTCTAATATTGGCACTAAACCCCATGAATTTTAATATATCGACACTGCACTACAATTGGTTTAATGTAAATATGACACTTAGAAATACTCCTTTACCTAAGCACCAGGCATTAGTCAGCACTATGGTGTTGAATGGACGTGTTATTCAACATGTCCTTTGACATATTGTTAACTCTATAGATAGTAACAAAATAAGCATTACCCCGATCCTATCAATAGTCACCTAATTTTGCATAACCATAGTAGAATCTGATGTTACAAATATGATCATTCATAATATAGAGAATTTAACCCCTATTAGATGTCCGAGGGTGTGTAGAAAGCAAAATTTTAGCACTATGACACATTATTACCTATGTCTTGGAGAATATGTACAACTTCACCTTCTCTACACATCCTAAGCACTTACCTTCATACTTCTCAAATAACTTAGTTCACTTGATCTATAGTGAGTGGCATAGGCAGGTTCACTTAGAAAAGTAGTAAGAAGAGGAACAAGAAGGGGGAGCACCACTAGCAGAACCACGTTCTCCCAAGGAACCATAGTACCCACAAGACACTTGGCTTGAACACTTTGGTTAGCTTAAGCTCAAGGTAGAAACCCACATTAAGGAGTCTAATGTACATTGGTAGATGTTGTAGAACCAACATGAGTACAATCAGGAATGGTTTCATGAATATTTTTTCTTCCTCCATAGTTACTTTTAGCCTCCTCCTCTACCACCTAATTAAGAGCCTTCTAGCTATTAAATACTTTTATTTACTATTATTTTTGTGTGTTTCTTGGCTGTATTTTTTTATTATTTTCTAAGTTGCTCCTCTTTGTTGGTGATGTCCAAAGGGATAGAAGTTTGTAATTTGGTAGCACCTATTTTGTTTATCTTTTATATAAATATTTTTGTGCTTTTTATAATTTCTCAAAAATAAAAAATTTATATTCGTCTCCCATTATATTTTTTGGAAGCATCATCTAAGAGGTAGATAAATATTTGTACTATTTATTAAATTTTTTATAGAAACAAAAAATATCTTTTATCATTAAAAAAATGGAGATTGTTGAAACCCATTTGCCTGATTTATATTAGGGTTTTGATGGTTACAAATATTATGGGTTATACTAGAACAAATTTAGCCATATGTTCAAGAAATTAGGTTTTACACTAACATTGTAAGGAGCACACATGTAATGGAATAAGGATGAGGGCTTAATGAAGCTGAAAGAATTGAATATGAAGAAAATTCATCAGTGTAAAAAAAAATTGAAGTTAGAAATTTTCAATTTTTAATTTTATTTTATTTTTACTTTCTACTTGATTCTTTATGTACCTTAAGTATAAGGTTGGTTGAATGATCACACATATGAGGGAAATTTCATATCAAGAACTTACTTTATGACTTTTTACTATACGAAATGAATGACAATTTTGTAAATTTGAAAATTAAGTGAAAATAATTAACAATACTTGAAATTGATAATTTGTATAACTAATCATACATACAGTACAATATAGACCACACTGAATGATCAAATATTCAAATTCAAACTACTTAAATCTTGGCATTTTTAAATATAGGTCAATTCAAATTTTGAACTATTTATATTGAATGAAAATAATACAAAATTTTATTTCATGCATTTGATTTACCTATTTTGGAACCTAAAATTAAGGTGTTGAATCATACTTGACATCAGACTTTATGATCTCAATATCATTTGGGTAGGTTGATTGAATGCTCTGAGTTGCCAACCTTATGAAGATCATACTCTATGATCATAATTGTAAAGTCTGAATAAATGGAGAGCTTGTTTGAATGAATGTCATTCATATTTGATGATTTAGTTTTATAAGTTGGAAACTTTATTGAGATAAGACTGTATGATGCGTAACTTTGATTGTACAATCTACTTGTGAAATTAACTAAATTATAATCTTAATTGTTTGATTAAATGCTTGATATAAATACTCTTTTTATGCCTTTGAATGAAGCATTTTGTTCTCATTGCCTTTCTAGAGTCTCCAACTATCAGGGTAGAGGAGTGCTCGGAGATTTGAAAGTGTTAAGAGAGAGAGAGAGAGAGAGAGAGAGAGAGAGAGAGATCTTTTGGAGGCATCTCCACTATGTTGCATGTAGAAGGAGGGATACTTCTCGGAAGGGAAAAGAAGTATACAAGAGTGTTCTCAAGTTGTTGTGAAGAAGAAATGCTTAAGTGAATTTGATTTCTAAGAAAAAAAGTGTGCTGAATCTTAATTTTCCTATTAAGGATTTTTTTATTCAACTTTATTGCTCTCAAAATATAAAAATAGAATGCTATTTATTGTTTAATCCATTTAGAAAAAATATTTTTATCTTCTAAGACAAGGTGTTATTTTTTAAGATATAGTCCATCTTAAAATACTATTCTTAAACCAGTTTATGAAAATTCCTCAGCTTTAAGGTACTTAAATACTTATGGAATGTTCTATAATTGACAGAATAACCACTGACATTCCAATAGAGTATTTGGGGATTTGGGATAAAATTATCAAAATATCACTTCAAAGAATTATAAACACATCATCATTTTTCATGTAAAATATACCATAAATTTTACAAAGCTTAAAAATAAGAAAAACTCTACTTCTATCTAAAGATCATCGACACGCTAGATAAAAGTTGCTCGACCGCCATCATCAGATTATTATTGCCCAGGTGCCTTCATTTTATTGTCGATGCCTAACTATGATCATCTAAAAAACATATCACGGCATTTGTCACCCAATTATCATCACTTAAACTCTATCACAGACCATTACTAGTCAATCATCCTTACCTAAAATCCATCTTCTTACCCCAAATGTCCATTATCGACATTAGTATCTACCAACTGATATTCATCTCTTGATTACCATCATCACCTTTTATTGCATCTTTACCTTTCTATAATATAGTAGCATGAGGACAAATTAGTGTTTTATACTTTGTAAATTCATATTTTCTAATTAAGAGGAAGATCATATTTCTATAATCTTACTTATATGATGAATTATCTTAGCTCGGCCAAGAATTTTTTCTTTCTGAAACATGTCACGTAACAACTCTAATATCTCATATGAATATTTTTTTATCTGCTTATGTGAATCTTTAGACAATATTAAGACAATAAACTTCACACTTCCATCACAAAATTTTTAGAAACATGACATACTTTTCAAAACCATCCTTATCAACATTAGGATCTCTAGCATCCATTATCCTTATATCTTATGAGAATAAGAAACATGTGTGCTATCCTACACCTTGATATCAGAATAATGAGGATTCGATATCATGAAAGATCAAAAGGATTGGATAATTCACCCATAAAAATTAGAGCTTAGAAGATCATATTAAGATTTTAGAATCGACTGGCATTAGTTTGACAAATCAATTGGCACGGAAAAATAAGATTGTGAAAATTGGACTAGACAATAAACTAAAAGAAATAGAGATCCATGATTCGATCAGTTCCACCGGTTCAACAAGTCGAATCAAACCGAATGATACAACAAATAATGATATTATAAAAAACCTCCAATCATTTATAACTTATGTCAATGCACAAGGCGTTAACACAACTCCCAATGTGAGAGATGAAAAAGTAGCTACTCTGCTAAAATCTTTATCACAGGCAATGAAAGAAAATTATGATTAGGTTCTAAGTTTTAAATTGAGCATCAAGCTGTCTGCTAGAGTTTGAGCCCTAGGGTTCTCTTCTTATTCTTCCCGCTTTTCTTCTCCCGCCGCCTTCCCGGTGGGGCTTGCCCTCCATGGGCATCCCGCCGAATCCTCTCAATTTTCCCCCTCTTTCTATCCACTCGGCTGCCTCCTCTCCTTACCTACCACCTCTCTATTGGATTGGACCAATATTGTTAATCCTTCTTGCTTCTCTTCTAAAGACCTTCCTATCTCTTTTCCCCACACCCAATCTGAGGTTATTATTTTTTTGAAGTCTAAAACTGATGCTGCTTCTAAAAAATGGAATTTTGCTTTAGTTGGGTACTCGGTTGGAAGGAGGCCTTTTTACAAGTCGCTTCTTACAGCTTTGTGTAAAACATGGAAGCTACAAGGTAATATCCAACTGTTTAATTTGAGTGATGGTTTTTTTCTCATTAAGTTCTCCTCCTCTACGGACTATGAAATGACTTGGTCTGTTGGTGTTTGATTCATTTTGGGGAGACCTTTTATTTTGCAAAAGTGGGACACTAAATTCTGGCCTTAAAAAGAAAATTTTGCTTCTACTCCAATCTGTTTTAAGATCATGGATCTCCCTCTTTGTTGTTGGAATTCAAAAGACATATCTCTTATAGCCAAAAAGATTGGTATTCCACTTGTAGTAGATGCCCTCATTACACAAAAAACCCACCTCACTTACGCTCGTGTGTGTGCAAGTAAACAACAAAAAGATTTATCCATATTTCATCCCAATTTCCATAGAAGATGAAATCATCAATCTAAAAATCTAGTATGAATGGACGCCTACGCCGTGCGATCACTTTGGCTCTCTAGTCCATTTTCCATCCTCCTGCCCGACCCAGCCTCCCAAACAATTGTTGACCTCACTTTTGTATGAGGTCAATATGACCTTTTTCCTGGACTCTAGACTCTAGGACTTCCTAGACCTTAGATTCCTTCTAGACTCTAGATCTTAGGATCCTCCTAGTCTCCAGACCCTATGAGAAATTTTAATCTTAGATCAGACCAAAATTTAAGGCTAAGGGTTTAAGTCTTGAAAGCCTCTCCTAGTATTTTTTAAAACACTTTAAAACTCCATCAATTAATTTTTGATTCAGAGTCTATCAATTCCATATTGATAATATATGTTTTTGGGGTTAGCCCTCCAAGTTTGAGCATAATCTGACCCCTCTAACCCTAGAAACTGAATTGATTTCCAAATATTACAAAACATTTAAATATTTATAACATATACCACTAGACCTGTCACCTAGTGGAATTTGACCTTGGAGGTCCCTCTAAACCCTTTGAACTCTTCTAGGCCTTTGATATTGATATATATTAAGCATTAATCTACATTTTTCTGGATTCACTTTGCCCCAGATTTGATTAGAGGTCAAAATGACCAGAATGCCCTTTAAGAGGATTTTTGGACTTTTGACCAAAATTCAATTTGATTCAACCTCACAAATCTTTGAAACCTTTTTAAATAAATTTCAAGCATCACTTGGGGCCTATTTGATCCAGCTCTAAACCCTGGGTCAATATGGTTTACTAGGTCAACCTAAGTTTACCTAAAGGCCCTTTAAGGGTCAAAATAGTCATTTTGACTGTAATGAACTCAGCATGCCTTGGAACCACTGCCAACATATTCAAAAGGTCATTTAAAACTTATTGATCCCAATCATAGCCCCTTGGTCAACCTAGTTAATCGAGTTAACTTAGGTTGACTAACCCAAACATAAATTTTATGCTCAGTCAATTCAAGCTCAAATCATCCTCAAACTCATTCAAACTCCCTTAAACATGTGATCCAGTGATTTGGACCTGATTGATTACTTTGATCTATTTAATGGTTGACTTGGTCAACTCAATCAAAGTTTGGTCAAACCTAGCTTATTTGGGCCAAATCTCTCATTCATTCAAACAAGATCCATCTAAAACCTCCCTTTAGCCTTAATAAATTCAAACTTTAGATAACTTGAACGAATAACCTATTTTAGGATCTACCCCAGCCACATGACCTTTAGCACATACTTTAGATGATTTACTAGGACAACTGACCCTAGATTTAGGCTAGATTGGTGTTTACTTTCTGTTGTATGTCAAGTTTTTGAGATTTTACTGTATGTTGTGGATAAAACTACCTATTGTGTTTGCTTTTACTATACTCTATGGATGATTAATATGTTTAGCGACTAGATTACCCTTATGATAGAAACGATCTAGATGTTCACTGAGTTTTTTACAGGTGGTCACGCTCATGTAGGACAATAAAAATGGGGCTAAATAAAAATTAATTATAAATGTGCATGCTATAGGTGCTTCAGTTGTTAAGGCCCAAAATAATAAAAAAAAAGTATGACCAGCATGTTTACTTCTTTTTTGCATATATATACAACTGCTTGTGATGTATTTTGATTTATTAAATGCTTAGGATAATCATGCATGAGAGTCAAGAATTTTTATTTTTCATACATATATAATTTGTTTGAGATGTTAAGAGTTATGAAAGATGAACTTTGAGTCGGGAAACATAGATCCAAAGGTTGTACTCTAAAGAGAAAAGGATACCCCTTAAGGGGATAACCCTTTCTCTTTGGAAGTCCAAATTTCGATCATCTTTATCATACCCAAAGCAGAAAGGGTGGCCTTCCCCATAAAGTAAGAGCTCTCTTTTCTATTTGGGTAGCCTACTATGAAGAATCCAAGGAGTCCAAAGAAAGGAAGATTAAAGAATTGAAGAAAAAGAGTATCACACTCTGTGAGAAAATATTTTGTACTTTTAAATTGCTTTTTGGTGTTTAAATAAATAAATTCTCATGGGATTCATTTTATTTATATTTTAATATTTTCTTTCAATCAAATCTACATAGTTGGACATTATACCGCTCCGAGGGGTAGACTAATATCCTTCTATTAATCTGAAAGAAAGAAGACTACAATTCATTCTTCTAATCAGGTGCAGCATAGGGAATATACAAATCATCCTAAAGGATGATAAGTATATTATCCTATCATCCCGATTGTACTAATGAATTATGAATTTATTTCCATAATCAATTAAAGAAGATATTTGACCTGCTTGTGGAAGCAAATCAATTATCTACCTATCCTTTGATTGTGGAAATAAACTTTAAAATACGGATAAAGCGTGATCTACGTCCACATATCTTTCCCCTACCCTAGAAAGGAAACTAAGGTAGGGTTTAGATTATTCTAGTATCTAAACTTCCTATAGGGGCAAGCCCTTATAGTTAATTACATCTCCTAAGAGAAAACTCTTGATTTAAATGAAGGCTAATTAATTTCAAAATTATATACAAGTTTAACTAAATATTTGGGCAAATTTAAACTTTCATTATAAGACTTTAGATTATAAATTTAACACTCAATTGGGAAGAGTTTAGATTTGATTAGAAGAAAGAATGTACATGGAGAGGGTGTATACATTCTGGACTTACCACCTACCTAGAGTGGGCTGCTAGCTAACAATCATAATCACAACAATTCACCGATGAATGCAAGATTTAAGATGGCTCTATCCTAAGAATCAAGGAATGGTTAAAGAAATTTAATCAGATGCAGGATAATATGCTTACAAAAAAAATAGATAATCTACACGAATGCTAATGATGCATGAAATAGTTATATGTATAAAAGCGCTGATTTTATTAATATCAAATTTACAGAGTACATCCCAGGGTCTGCAGGAAAGTAAGGGTGGCCAGGCCCCACCGACAACAAGCCTGGGTTCTAAGCCTATAGGAGAGTAGAATTAAATATAACTGCTTATGGTCTTCAGGCTACGAGTCTTCTATGAAATTCCAAAAAGGAACATCCTCCTGGTGGAGGATATTACTTTTTGGAGCCCCATCTGTATGTGTATAAGCAGTACTTTTTAATCCTTTTACAGACTCGAGATAATTTACAAACATAATCTATATACAACAATCTAAAAAGAATAAAATTTACATTTCTCTTTACTAGTACATCATATCCTAAGAACATTCTACTTTGCAGGTATGTAAAGGCAGGAAAGTAAAAGTAGGTATGTAATTATGTATGCTATGAGCGCATTGTGAACAGTTATAAATGCAGGAAAGTAAATGAAAGTTCGTTAGGGATGTTAAGCCCTATAGAACTGGCCCAAGCTAACCAAGAGGGGGGGTGAATTGGTATTTTAAAAAATTTCTTTTCACAAAGAACAAAAAACACATAAACTAAAATAACACCCCGAGAAAAATAAATGCGAAAATTTAAAAGTGCGGAAGCAAGAAATAAGAACACAGAAATTTATAGTGGTTCGGTCAACTCGACCTACGTCCACTCCCCAGAGGCGCCCTCCGAGTATTGCACTACAATCATGACTCTCCTTTAGCCCCCACAGCTAGGCAGAGAAGCCTTTACAACGAACCTCCTTTTTGCCACCCCGGCAAGGCAGAGAACCTATCTCCTTTTACTTCCTCCTGAAGCTGGCAGAGAACCACAACCAAAAGCTGACTCCTTACCTCTACCGACCCTTCCACGGATGAGAAACTCTAGACGAAGAAGAAGCAGAGCGATCCTTGAAGCAACCCTTGTAAATCCCCTCACAAGCTCCCCCTCACAAGATCCTCTCTATCTCCCTCTCTCTCTTTCTCTCCTCAAGGCATTCTCAGGTCAAGGCAGCAGCACAAAGGTTGTTCAAAATGTTGAATAAGAGCTCTTAAATAGAAGTGTTTCAAAGGAGCTCATTAATTGCAAGTTGCCGACAATATCGTCCAGGCCGATATGGACATCGGCCTGGCAGATCAGTACAAATCTCAAAAGATCGGCCAGAGCATCGCCCTGAATGCCAACTGGACGATTTAAAATTGGCTTGATCATCCAGGCCGATCTCACGATCGTCCCGGCCGATCAGTTCAAATAAGAGGAAAATCGTCCAGAGCATCACCCTGAATTCGAGCTGGCCGATATTTATCGTCCTGAAGTAACTAAGGTTTTTGAATAGATCGTCCTGACCGATCCTACGATCGTCCAGGCCGATATGATCGTATCAATCATCCTTAATTACTCCCTTAATTTTCTGATCAGTTAAGGCATAATTTGTTAATATCGTCCAGGCCGTTCAATGATCATCCTGGCCGATTAATTAAAAATACAGTATACCTTAATTGTCTATGGCGGCAACTTCTTTCTATTTTGAGCTTATCGTCCTGGCCGATACACATATCATCCAGGACGATCGGTTAATGTCGGCTGCCTTAATTAAGAATTCTCAATTAGACTTTCTGTTTTAAGCCTGATAGTCCTGGACGATGTAAATATCGTCCTGGCCGATATGAGTAAAAACAGAAATTCTAATTCTCTCAAGTATGTGTGTGTGTAGGGTTACTTAACATCAGTCTCTTTGACCATTACAAATAGACTCAATAAGAGAAAAACAAAGTACAGACTGACACAACCCTAGACCTATGCAATACTGTACTGGCTTCGTCTGTTCGTCTGATCTTCGATTCCTGAAAAGTTAGAAGAAACAAATAGTCCAAGAAGATCAATAGTATTTGTCAATCATCAAAACATAAGTCATAAAAATAGATTTGCAACAATCTCCCCCTTTTTGATGATGGCAAAACACTACGAAAATAATTAGTAGTAAAAGTACGGGATCGATAAGTAAAAAGAGTATCATAAACTTCTCCCCCTTTTTGACATATCAAAAAGGAGGAGGGAACACAAAAGAACAATAGTAAAAAAAAAAAAAAATTTAATTTTTTAAACCAAGGCTTGAAAATGTGTAGTATTTCATGTGATTGATTTAAAAACTTATGAGTTAATGAGTTAAACATCTCAACAATCCATAGAATAGTAGAATATCCGATTATGGTTACCCTTAGCTCAGACGTTTTCTTAGGGTAGAATCGTCTTTTGAAATCAATGACCTAACTCAAAGAATTAATTGGATATGAGAAAAAGAATCAATCCATCACTTGGCTTAAGAAAAAACTATCTTTATAAAATAATGAACCAAAGTAAATTTGTCACAATCGCAAAACAATCGAAATCAAGCCTTTGAGAACCAAAACTTCTAAGTTCTAAGAGATTTAAAAAGAGAGAATAGCTTGCTTTTGAGTGGGCTCATTTTATGCCTCTTGTCAATTTGAGTGGCGCTTTGCGCATCATTTGTATTTTCGATACACTTTTGTGTATATTTTTCAACTTGACGTCATTACGCTTCTTTTGATGGCATCATTGGCCAAAAAATTTTTTTTTATTTTTACAAGCTACATTCTCTTTTATAACCTCCTAAAAAAATTCTTAGTTGTGAATATATCTTTTCAGATATTAGAGAATAGGAGCTCTCTCTCTAACATAGGGAAGAATTACCACAAATAGAATCAATAATCAAAGACAAGGATAACAAGAGATCTTGATGTGATAAAAAGATTTTAAACATTATAAATATAAGATAGATTTGCTTAAGCACGCTTAAGAAAAGATCTCAATTTCATAAATAATCTTTAATTTGAGATAGATTTTTAATTAGAAAAGAAAACTATGCCACTAAAATAGGTTAGAGAAAGAGACATAATCACAAAATATTTTTACCATCTAAGAGATTAGGAGATGAAAATCACATTGACTACAAATTTTCAAAGGCAAGGACAAGGAATATAATACCATTTTAGCGATTTGAACTGATCGGCCGGGACGATCGTGAGATCGGCCTGGACGATCATGCCAATTTTAAATCATCCAGTTGGCATTCAGGGCGATGCTCTGGCCGATCTTCTGAGATTTGTACTGATCGGCCAGGCCGATGTCCATATTGGCCTGGACGATATTATCAGCAACTTGCAATTAATGAGCTCCTTTGAAGCTCTTCTATTTAAGAGCTCTTGTTCAACGTTTTGAACAACCTTTGTACTGCTACCTTGACCTGAGAAGGCCTTGAGGAGAGAAAGAGAGAGAGGGAGAGAGAGAGGATCTTGTGAGGGGGAGCTTGTGAGGGGATTCACAAGGGTTGCTTCAAGGATCGCTCTGCTTCTTCTTCGTCTAGAGTTTCTCGTCCGTGGAAGGGTCGGTAGAGGTAAGGAGTCAGCTTTTGATTGTGGTTCTCTGCCAGCTTCAGGAGGAAGGTAAAGGAGATAAGTTCTCTGCCTTGCCGGGGTGGCAAAAAGGAGGTTCGTTGTAAAGGCTTCTCCGCCTAGCTGTGGGGGCTAAAGGAGAGTCACGATTGTAGTGCAATACTCGGAGGGCGCCTCCGAGGAGTGGACGTAGGTCTAGTTGACCGAACCACTATAAATTTATGTTTTCTTATTTCTTGCTTCCGCACTTTTAAATTTCCGCATTTATTTTTCTCGTGGTGTGATTTTGATTTTTGTGTTTTTTGTTCTTTGTGAAATTTTTTTTTTTAAAATATCAATTCACCCCCCGTCTTGGTTAGCTTGGGCCAGTTCTATAGGGCTTAACATCCCTAACGAACTTTCAGTAAAGACATAAAAGTAAAGTACATGGCCCTCACTTATTCACTCCACTCTCTGGTGAACTGATAGAAAAATAAATATGCATGCTATGAAGTACAGGAAAGTAAGCAAACACACGTAGGTGCCCTCTAGGCAAGACACCCACAAACAAACCACAACAAACCACCATCCTAGCCTAGGCTAAAGTTGGTTGTCCTAGCAAGCATCTAAGTGTGTGAAAGAGGTCGTGTGGCTCGGATAGGTCCTATAGGAATTTATGTTTGAATTGTGTGTATTATTAAGGTTTATTCATTAAAGGCCAAATGGGAATTTAATTGAAGTTTAAGTAGAGTATATTTGAATATTAAATTATTTCATTTTTCAATGTTAAAGTTATTTGATTTAATTATAAAGAACTTATAGATTGATAATTCCCTAAGTGTAGGAAATTATCAATTTATAAGCCCTAGAACCTTCTAAATGAATATTCATCTTATAAAGAATACTAATATCCATTTGAGAGTTTCCAAAGTTTTATTAGAGAGAGAAAAGGGACCTTGCAAATGCAATGTGACATACCTTCCAAAAGGAGTCGTGTATGCCACATAAGGTCGGTGTATTATTAAGGGTTTGAAGATCTCCAAATCCAAATGTATTAGTGCCTTCCTAAAAGAAGTAGTGCATAATATATAGGAGATCTTTTGATAATTTAAGTGTATTAAAGGCCTCTTTAAGTCAAAATGCCTAAAGCCCTCTAAAAGGAATTAAGCTTTTAGGCATAAAGGCTTAAATCCGTTTAATATAAATTAATAATCAAATTTGATTGATTAAAAAAAATCTTAATCAATCAAATCATCATATTAATTTAGTTTAAATGAATTAAAATTTAATTTAACTTTTTAATGAATTTTATTATAATATTTAGAATTTTGAATCATTTATTGAATATTTAATGATTTTATTAAAATATGGGTGATTTATTAATCAAATTATATAAGAAAATTATTCATAAATCTTATTGAAGTTGAATTATTAATATCTGATTTTTATTAAGTTTTATTTGAATTTTTGATGAATTTTAGAATTTATTTAGTATTTTTTAATTAATTATTAAAGGAATTGTTTAATTAGTGAATTATTAATGAATTTAACATTAGAAAATTATTTAAAATTAAAATTAATGCATTTGTGGTTTGATTTGATTTTAAATGAGTTTATTTTATATTTTTGATATTTATTTGATTTTTATATGAATTTTACAATATTTATTCAATTAATGTTTGATTAAGGGTGTTTAAGAATTTAATTAGGGTTTAAATGAGGTTTATGTTCAAATTGATTTTTAATTGATTATTTATTTATTTTAGGGTTCATTAGAATTAATCTTAATTTTTAAAGAATTTTGTTCAAATTATTATGATTTGTTTAATTAGGGCTTAATTAAGGGTTGATTAAGGGTTAACTTAGGTTTAATGAGATTTAGGTATTAATTTGATTTTTGAATAATTGTAATTTTGATTTAGAGTTGATTGAAATTAAATGAAGTTTATTTTAGATTTTTATACATTTTATTTGACTTATTTGGATTTATTGAAGATTGAACCCTTAATGAAGGGTGACCTAAACCTACTAGTTGCTATAAGATTGATTAATGTCAAATTAAGGTATATTTAATCAAAGGTTTATGACACTAGTTTTCTATATTCATGTTTAATCCCAAAAGGGATGTATGTAGTGTATCCTAGATTTTGACTAAATTAGCTAAGACAAGGTCCTTAATTATTGTTCCTAAATGTTACTAAGTCATATGTTTACAATCAAGGTATGCTAACCCTTTGAACACTAGTTATAAGCACAACAAATCATAACAATCATGAACAATAAAAGTGCCCTAATGCTTTATGGAATGAATATAGTGAATTATTATAGTTATAGGTCATTTAATGACCTATAAACTCAAACAATTTACTATAAAGGAACAGATATATCAAATTAGAATGAGGCGATTTTGAGATATATATATATATATATATATATATATGCATATGTATATCAATATCCCTAAATCAAGAATCAATCTAATTTGATAGAATGATCATGTATAGTTTATTAATTATTTAAACTACATTAAGCATGATATTGAAGATAAATTTTAATTAAACTATACATGATCAAGATCTAAACCTATTTTCAGTGAAAGAAAGACTTTACACTGATTCCATAGAACCCTAACATGCTTGGATAGGATGTGAATTGAATTATTTATGTATTTCCAAAAATATAAATCAAAATTTGACCTAGGTTTTTGTAAATTCATAAACTAAATGACATTGCATCAAATGGACTTAGGAAAATTAGAATAGATCAGTCTAAAATTCTGGAATACCTCTGTAAAGTTCTGATTCAAAATGGTATATATATTTTTATTTAAAAATAAAACAAGGTTTTCTTAATTATTGGAATTATTAATAAAATAATAGTCAAAACAATTTTTTATTTTTAAAATATAGTGTTTGAAAATACGAACAAAACAAGCCCAAGAACTCCAAAATTGGATCAGAAATGAAATTCTAGTGGAATTTTGAAGTTCTGGGCATTTTTTAGAATTATTTTGAAGGTTTTAATTATCCGGTCAGCTGGCGGCACTGACCAGACACGCGACGGCAGCGGAAGCGACCGCGTGGACGGAGGCAGTCGAATGGGACCCGCCACTTAACCAGCACGGCACGATTTTGAGTCGTCGGATCCATCGCAGCGCGGATCTGACGGCTGAGATCAAACCCGCGGTATCAAGTTCGATCCGGGATGATCGAACGGTCATCTGAGATCCCGCAGTTTGGATCAATGGTACAGATCTGGCTGGATAAGGATCTAGTCAACCACAGTTTCAAGGGATCAAAATGAGTTATAAATCAGGCTAATCACAGCTGTTGATCTAAAGAGAATAGATCCAATGGATGCGAAGTCGTCTTCCACCTTCAGCCACCTGAAAACCCTAAACTTATTTTTTCGTTTCGTTTTTGCAAAATAGCTAACCAAATTATTCAAAATTTTAAACATAGACAATATAAGATATAAGAAAGAGTGGGGAGTTATTTTTAAGCCATTTGATGCAAAGATCATGAAGTTATTTAAAAAACTAGTTAAACGCCTAGGGTTTAAGATTTACCGAGATTTAAACGATGGATTGGGTTGATTTAAACACGGATGAACTTGTAGATTGTCCATGTGTTGATTCCTTGAAGACCCCGAGCTCGGAGGAAGCCTCTCCATGGAGTTGAGGAAGTTTGGACGGAAGTAGGTTTGGTCCTCCATCGATCTCATGTCTTGTGAGCTCCAAATGCTGAGAAGAGGTTGAGGAAGGTTGAGAGGAGCTCGAGGAAGCAAAACAAAAACACAGAGAGCTCTGGGAAATGTCTGGAATCAGCGATCTATTAGAATGAGTTCTCCCATATCTATTCACTCTAATTAGCATTTGGAGGGAAAATGGAGGGCTCGGATCATTCAGGGAGAAGGCTGGGATGTAGGACATGTGTCTCAAACGGTTAGGGAGCAGAGGAAGTCATTTCCTCAGGTGAAAGTGACCCTAGGTTGTTCTCGAATGGAGGGGACCACTAGGCTAGTAGGTCAGGTCTAGGGGCCATGCCAGCAACTGGGGGAGGTCTGGCTAGCTTCAGAGAAGCTTCTAGAGTCGATCCTATGGGCTGGAAGGGCCTGGGTTGGGGAGGAAAATGAGTTTAACCATGGGAGCTTATTCAAGCTTCCATTGACTGTTTGATCGGTCAAACAGGTCAAAGATCGCTGAGCTGGAGTTGAGATGAGTCTATGGGCCATTGGAGATGGACAAAAAGGCTTGGGTTTGAGTTGAGTTTGTTGAATAGGTTGGGTTGACCATAATGATTCTTTAAGCATTAAGTTGACTAGTTTGACCAGTCAACTCAGTCAATGGTTGATGAGGTGGCTTGTGATGAGTCCATGGCATGCTAGTTGAGTGAATTGCAAAGGGTTTAGATGACTATATGCTTTGTATGAGTGAAAGAGCTTTTATATGGTAAAGTTTGACCATGTTTAAAAGGGTTGACTTAGTCAACTCTAAGCAAAGTTGATAGGATAGAGTGTAGGTGATATTTAGGTGTAGATTTGATGTAATATGAGAGGTTTGTGAGTGTGGATTTGAGTAAGTCAAATCAACTATGAGTTGACTCAATATATGGTTTGAGGGTTTAAAAGATATGCTTGGACTGGATTTGATTGTTTATAGAGAGTGATTTAGATTTGATCTAGAGACTGGATGATTTATTTGCAGGCTATATAATCGAATATCAGATAATTGAAGTATTGATTGAATGAAGATTTGATATAGGTTTGAATTAGAGTTTGAATCAAGTAGAGTCCAAAGTCTGGGTAGATTTGAGGTCTGGATTTGATTGAAGTTTAGATAGATCGAGGTATGAATTGATCACAATTCTGGATTGACTTGAATCTAGATTAATTCTAGGATTCTAATGACCTCATACAAAAATGAGGTCAACACACTCAAAGTCACTTGCATCTTTATTAGGACTAGAATCTAGGTTATTGTTAGTGGTGTGTGGTCACTTTACTTTTTGTACACCCTGGATTGTAATAAGCAAGGCAATTTGCCTATGGATATTTATTAATTAATTTAATTATATCTGATGTGTTAATATGATTGTATACAAAATTACCTGCTTTTCCTAGTTTTTTGGTGTTTGTGTACCGCTCTTATTTTAGCCTGGATATGTGTGGCTCGTGAGGGTGTGAAAGATTTTCTATTCATAATCAAAAGTTTAAAATTTTAGGAGTAAAGAAACATAGAAAGATAACTAATCTAGGGAATTAGTAGGGGTTCGCCCCCGAGTTCGCATGCATATTATTAAACTTCTTCTTTACTTATTTTAGAAACTTCCTCGCCTGCAGGTAGAGTTCAGATAATTTGACCTATGAGGATGAGGTGCTAGACCTAGGGAAGCCCAGTCTTCTAAAAAACTATGTTTAAGCCTTTTTAAAATTTCAAACATTCATGATTTGGATATGTTGACTAGCACGCATTGTATTAGAAATATATTTAAAGGAGTCTAAATTTTAATTGCATATGTATTTAGCAATTTCACCTAGCATAAGTCAAAGATGCCACTTAGGACAATCTCTAGATGTTGGCCCTAGCTCTCCAAAACTTTAATAAAAATGTCCCTACCACTCCATCATAAAATGACTGAATTCATGTATTTAAAATCTACTAGGTGGCTAGCTGGCTCCCCAATCCGGGCCGGGATAAGTCTAGATCTTGTATTATATTAGTTAGGTTCGGGTCAACACTATATAGTACCCAATTTAGATTTAGGATTCGGGGCTGATCTTGGATCATAAGACCCCAACATCAAGGAATATAACCCCAAATTTCTAATAAAATTCTTAACTTTAACTAAATCTTATTTAAATCTAAAACGTAAAGCCCAACACTTAGATTAAGTTGGGACACTTCTAGATGATTTTGGAATCTCAAAGTGTCTCCTACTCTTCTTCATTTGAATTCATTAATAAGTGTTCAATTTGATCCGAATCCACTTGAAATTTAAAAATTCACTTCCTTTGATATCACTCTTAGAAAATCTTTAACAACATTTCGCCATTATTTTAATCGAGAAATTTCATAGGAGACTCTGTCTCCCTATGATGTAATTAATTATGAGGGCTTACGCTCGTAGGAGATTTAGAACCACACACGTCTGATTTTTAAAATGATATTTTCAAAATTTAATTGGATTTCTTTGGGGAAAATTAAAATGTTAATGATCATTATCATCATATTTGAAGAATTAACATCGAATGATATTTTTTCCCTTTGGAGATGAGATTCACAATTCTAAATTTGAATCCCATCCTGAAATTTTATTTCCACCTTTTGAGGTGGTATACTTTTTCTAATGGGATAATCGATTTTAGAATTAGAATTCAACTTTAATTTTAAAATTATAAAAGAAAACTGATCTTTTTTAAAATCTACTTTCAAAATTCCATCAACACCAATTAACTGTGACTCACCCTTCCAATCCTTCTAATAGAGGCAAATGACCCTCCAAGGATCATGTTTATACTCAGTTTTGTGCTAAAAGTAGGAGCAGAGCTCCTCTTCCCTGATCCTAAAATCCCCCTTCCCACTCACATCCCCAGCAGTCACCACCTCAAAATTCTTCTCACACTTAGTCACCACAAAATACTCCTCACATTCACTCCATGTCTCAGCCACAGCAATCACCCACTCAAAACCCTCCGCAAAAGAATATCCCTCAATCAATTGGATCTTTGGTAGATAAGCCAAATTCAACTATATCTCCTTCTTCTGATAATTCGGAATTAGGCATCGGTGTAACTTATCCCAAAAATCAACCCTCTCAATAAAATCTATCCCAACCCCCCTCCACACAGGCCCTTACAAACCCCACAGAACATCCTCCTCCACCCAAAATAATATCCAACATGACCCAACCTTCCATTGTCATTCCCCCTCCCAATCACATTCCCAACCTCAACTCACCAAGTGAAGAAGTGGTGGTGACTTCTATAGGTCACAATGTTTTTGCTACAGGCCCGCCCAATATAATTTCTCCAAATAAATATGATGCGCTGAATGATTCCCAATCCGAAACCAACTCTTTGGATGATTATTTGGTTGATAAGAGCATCTCTAATAAGTCCACTTTAGATCAGACCTCTACAGATCCCCCTAGCAAACTCATTCCCTCCACCTCTCACCAAAAAAACCTAGATCAAAGCACATGCGAAAGGCCTCCTCTTCCTCCACAAAAAGCCAATGATTTTTCCCTTTATTGACTCTTGGAATATTAGGGTGTTTAATGACCCCAACAAGGTTTTTACTTGTAAGCAATTGGTTAAAGCTCATAAGCTTGATACGTTGTGTCTTATAGAAAATAGAATTAAGAATAATGTTATGTTCGATCTCTGGTTTCTCTCCTCGCATTCTATTTTTTATTGTGAAGGTAGTGTTAACAATTTTGAGATTGCTACTGTTGGTAGAATTTGGATCAAATGGTCCACCAGCAAAGTTTAGTTTACTCGTTTATTTACCTTGGCTCAAATGATTAGTGGTTGGGTTAAATATGGTTATTCTTCCTCTTTCCTCTTATCGGTCATTTATGCATCTAACTCTACTGAGGAGAGATCTAGCCTTTGGCAGCAAATCCACAATAATGTCCCTCCTTCCCCCACGCCTTAGATAGTTTTGGGAGATTTCAATTGCTACAGATTTCTGAATGAAAAGTTTGGTGGAGTGGGTCGACATTATAATAGGCTTAGAGATTTCAACTATCTCATTTTTTATATGTAGCTTATAGATCTTGCTTCCACTGGGAATTTCTTTACATGGTTAAACCAGCAAACTGAAAATCCAATTCACATAAAATTGGAATGAGTTCTTGTCAATAATGATTGGTTATCTAGATATCCATCCTCCTTCTACTTAGTTGGTAAACCCGCTTGCTCGAATCATTCACCTCTTATCCTCAAAGATGGTTTATCTTCCAATAAGCTGAGGTGTTTCCAATTTAAAAACTTCCGAATGATGAAAGATGAATATTGGAACATTCTCCTCAATGTTTTCATGGAGCCTTCTATGGGCAATCCGATCCTGGATTTTTGTCATAAGCCTGTGAAGGTTGAGAATGGTATCAAATCTATAGATTGGGCATCCTCAAATGTTATTGAAGTCCGCTTAAAGAAACTTTATGAAAGGCAAAATTTGTGTTTATCTTATCTCTCTTGGAAGGTGATCCCACTAATATCTAATTGAATGCTGACCTCAAAATTATCAATAGTGAAATTGCACTTCTTACTACTTTTTGGTCCTCCTGGCTTATTCATAGAGCTAAGGAAAAATGGTTAAAGCATGGGGAAGATGACCTAAAATTCTTTTATTCCAAAATTAGATTAAGGAATAACTTTAATGGGGCTTCTATTATGTCTGCTTTGGAAGGTTGTCTTGTTAAACATAATAATGTTAGTTATGCTATTATTCAACATTTTTAAAGCCTTTATAACCCGTCGCCTCCTCCTAATCCTGATATTTCCCTTTTTCAGATTGGTTCTATTATCCCTCCTCATATGGTTACCTTACTCTCCAGCCCTATTTCCAATGATGAGATTAAAAAGGTTATTTTTTCAGGTTCTTCTTTATCTTCTCTTGGATCTGCTTTATGCAAAGCTGTTATTTTTTTTTTTTTTTTTAAGATAAGCTATATGCCTAATAGGGTAAAGGCCACAGCCATTACTCTCTTACCAAAATCTCCTCACTCCATTATTTTTTATTTCATGCTGATTTCTTTATGAAACACCCTTTATAAGATCATTGTCTAAATCTTGGCCACTCGTCTTAAATATATTATGCCACTTATTATCAATCAATCTCAAGTTGGTTTCATTAATAAAAGAGTGGCCAATGATAACATTATCCTTGAGGCAGAGCTGTTGAGATACAGTCAAAAGTATTCTAGAGGGAATTTCTTGTGTACTAAGCCTGACATTAAGAAAGCTTTTGACTCGGTGTCTAAAGACTTCTTATTTAGTATAATGGCTCAGAAGAGTTTCCCTCCTATCTTTATTGGATGGGTTCATGCTTGTATCTTTGATGTTCACTTTTTAGTGTGTTTGGATGGCAGTTTGGAAGGAAATTTCAGCTCTGGAGCTGGTCTCAAGAAGGGTTGTCCCTTAAGCCCGTATTTATTTTGTATTGTCATAGATGCCCTTTCTGGCTTATTAGATTCCTCCGCTATAAGGAGAGGTTTTGAGGCTATTGAATTTAATGATTGGCACATCTCCCATCTCCTCTATGTTATAGATCTTCTCATCTTTGGTAAAGCTTCTATGCATAATGGTTTAGCCTTGAAGAGTATCCTTGACTCTTTTGCTGATTCCTCTAGGATTATGGTTAACCCCCACAAAAGTAACATTATTCTCCATCCTAATAATCCCCTTGCCAATGATATTTGCGCTTCCCTTAACATCCCCTCTTTTTGCTCCTCGATCACCTATTTGGGGTTGCCTATCTCCATTAAGAGAGTCCTTGCAGACTTCTCTCCTCTTTTTGATGTTATTACTAACAAGCTTTCTGGTTGGAAAGAGAAATCTCTTTCTTTTGTAGGTAGACTTCAATATCTTAAATTCACTATTTGGAACACTATAGCGTATTGGATTCAGGGATCTATTATACCTAAATGCTATGCCAAGCAAATAGAGAAACTATCTGCTAAGTTTCTTTATTTTGGTGATGTTGCTGCTAAGAAATTGCATATGGTCTCTTGGGGTAGCACATGTAAACCAAAAAACAAAGGGGGTTTAGGCATCCCCTCTTTTAAAGCGCTTAGACATGCTACTAATTACTCTTTGATCATTATAATTTACAATTCTCCATCCTTACTTTCCTACTAGATGTTTAAATATTATTCTTCCCCTTAAAAGAATCCTTCATCTACTGCGTCCATTATGTGGAAAAGTATTTGTTCTATAGCTACTAAAGAAAAAAATAGCTTTGGTTTCAATGTCCTCCCATCTAGTTCTTTATCCCTGCATTGGGATCCTTGGTGTCACGGTTTATCTTTAAATGAGCTCACGGATGGTGATACTCTTACTTCCTCTTTCTCTCATGATGCCCCGTCTTGGAGCTATTATTGATTCTACTGGTTGGAATCTTCATGCTTCTTGTCCTGATCATATCAGAGATAAAATTAGGTCTATTTCCATAAATCCTGACGCCATTAAAGGTTGTTTAAATTGAGGTTCGGGTAAAGTGAATGGATTTCATGCCTTTATTCAGGACTTTTACTAGGACGAAGAGTTTGTGCCTCAGTTTTCTATGGTCTGGCACAAACACTATGCTCTAAGATTTTTCATTTTTGACTAGCTTGCTTGGTTGGAGGGTTAAAAATTGTGGATGCTGTCATTAAGCGGAATATTATTGTTGACCCTCTTTGGTGTCTTTGCAAATCGAATTCAGAAAGTTCTTCTCACCTCTTTTTTGAGTGTGACTTCTCCTTTTATATCATTTCTTCAATCTTGCCAAGGTTAAAGAATTTTCTCATGAGACCAAATCTTTATCAGCTGATGGAATTTGTTGCTGGGGGTGATCAGCAACACAATACGATGAATTTTTTACTCCTGTGGTGTTTAGTTTACACTATTTGGAGATAGAGGAATGCTAAGAAATTTGCTGACAGTACTAAAAGCCAATTCATTTTATGTGATATTATTAGGAAGGGTGTATATCTCAAGTCTTTGAAGTCGAATATTTGAGCATGGCAGGTCTACGGGGTTTTTCTTCTTTTGCTGCTCTTGGCTCCTTTATCTCCTATGCTGGTTTTGGTGTTTATGTTCGGGTTTACTTTGGTTGCTATTTGGCTAGTCCGGTGTTGGTTTTTCACTGTTTTTTTGAAATTTGCTGTGGCGTTACTTTTGCGGCTTTCTGTTTTTGGCTTTGGCTATTGGCTGGAGATTGGTATTAGGGGCAAGGATAATCAATTTGCAACTCCCTTCCCCAAGATGGCGACTCTCTGCAACATTACTCTTGTTTTGACAGCAATACTAGCAACCGGGGAAGTTTTTTCTGGGCACTGGGTTGCAAATTTTATTAGTGAGCCTTTTTGACCCGTTACTATTGCTGCACTTCTGCCACATCAATATAAAGAAAAATTAGATGTGATATCTAGAGAGACATACAGATAACGATATAGAAACTTTGTGCAGCCTTACAGCCATATCGTCTTGTGCTATTTTACAATAATTATGTGCGTAGCCGAGTTGGGAAATTGCCCAATATAACAGCATTTAAGAAGGTTTGATTCTTTAACTAATTATGTCATCACTGAATTAATTTATTTTATAATTTTTTTCCTAAAAGTTATAGTATAAGTGCATCAAGTATGCTCAGGAGTCAGATCGGTCTCAATTATCGATTCAATAAGTGACTTGTGAGCCAAGCTAATAAGTCAAAGTTTAATCTGCTCTTACTCGACTTATTAGCTCTTGATGTGGCTCATTTAAAAAAATATTAATATTAAATGTACTTAAATTTTGAAATTTAAGTGCAAAGTTATAAAAAAAAATTTAAAAAATATTTCTCATTTTCCTATATTAAGTTTTTTTTTTATTATTATTTTTCTTTTAATATCTCATTTTTTTTATCATTTTATTATAATAATTACGTGAATCACAATCATTTTCTCTCTTTCTTGATAAATATGCTTGCTCAAATTGGATTAATTAATCAAGCTCAAGCTGAGGTTATGGCTAACTCGAGCTCGACTCTACTCATTTACACCTCTATTAAAAGTAATCCATATTTCGATCATCTTGTTCTTTACTACCATTAATTTTCCTTCTCCAATTTTTGCCACCAATATCACTGCTCGGATTATTCTTGTTTTCTTAAAGAAAATTAGATCAACTAAGGATTCAATTGGGACGACTTTTTTATTGTTTCTTGAAGCAGCTTTCTAGTTCAAAAATTAAAATTTTTAAACTAGAACGCTGCCTTAAGAAGTAGTAAGAAAGCCGTCCAAAATCAAACCCAATCAAAAGAAACGAAATCAAACCACAGCAACATCAATCTTGTTGTTTACTATCATTAATTTCCTTTATCCAATTTTTGCCATCTATATCACTGCTTGGATTAGTATCATTTTCTTAGAGAAAATTAGGTCAACTAAGGCTTTGTTTGGGACGGCTTTGCTACTGATTCTTAAAGCAGCTTTTAAGTACAAAAATTAAAATTCTTATACTAAAAGTTACTTTAAGAAGCAGTAAGAAAGCTATCCCAAACGAAACCTAAGACTTCATTTGGGACGGCTTTTTTATTGATTCTTAAAGCAACTTTTTATTATAAAAATTTTAATTTTTTATTAAAAAACTACTTTAAGAAGTAGTAAGAAAGCCGTCTCAAACGAAGTATAAGACAAACTCATATACACATCACATACGTAAAACTCAAACCCAAAACAACAAATAGCTACGTGAATTAAACCAACACATTGGTTTACCTATGACGCCATCAAAAATTACATATTTGACCCCATGCATCACTTTCTCCTTGACTCGATCAGCGAAAATACAAAATAATGTAAATTAAAGATAATGCTCTTAAATAAATAAATAAATAAATAAAAATAATGCATATCTCTTTCTCTCTCTGGCATACTTTCGGCTGCTCTTAAAGCATTGTAGTGATCGTAGCCAGTCCGGCTCTTTTCCTGGTCACAATCCTCACCTCTCTATAGCTAAATAATAAACAAGTTCACTTTCATTTGGACATTTTCATAAATTAAGCTCATTTAATTAAGACTTGAAATTTGAAAATTTACATAAAATTTAATCAAATTAAAGTATGTAATGCATTTTGACCAACTTAGTAATAAGCCAAAGGCTATGAACCCAAATGAGCGAGGATCTAATTTGGGATGGCTGTAATTTTTTTATAAAATGTGGTTATAAAACTACTAATAAGAAGATAATTTTTTTTTAAAGTTATTATAGAAAACAATAGAAAAGATGTATCAAAATAAAGTTTATAATTGTAATCTAAAAAGTAAAGTCGTTAGAAAGTTATGCCAAATGAAGCTTAAATTTTTGTTTGAGATATTGCATCTAAAAGCTTGAATTTTACTGAATAAAAATTGGCGACAAATGAAAATTGTTTCAATTACTATTGTATTTTCTTATAGTTTAAATTTAAGAAAACATATCAGATTAGAAGTATGCAAAAACTAGGTGAATGGTTCCAGTTGTTCTAGACTATGGCTTCGATTGGGACGACTTTTTTATTGCTTCTTAAAATAACTTTTTAGTATAAAAAAATTAAGCTGTTTTAAGAAATAATGAAAAAGTCATCTCAAACGAAGCCTAGTTTAAAAACTAAAAATTTTATACAAAAAAAACTGATTTAAGAAGCAATAAGAAAGTCGTCTCAAACGAAGCCTAAGGCTTCATTGGGACAACTTTTGGCCAATATTTTTTCACTTGCTTCAAGAAATTTTTGTATTAGAAAGTTGCTTTGCTTTTTAGATTGCAAATATAATTTTTGTTTGACTACTATTTTTTCGCTATTTAAAAAAAATTATATTAAAAAGCTGCTTTCCACATAGCTTTAAAAAAATTATTTTCTCACAGCAGCTTTACGAAGCAATAAGAAATTAGTCCCAAATGAAACCTAAGTTGATATTAATTTGCATGCTTTTGTACCTAATCTAGTATCACATAAAAAATATTAAGATTCTTTTTGCACAAAGAATTGTATGTTCTAGTCATTTCATAGCATAATTAATTCAAATAGTAAAATGTCAAGAAAAAGTAGAAACTTTTTAAAGTCATACTATATGATTAATTATGCTAGATTGACATTTATAGTCCACATAAGTTTTATGAACTTATTAAGTTTATTAATCTTAGGGTTTTTCTTTATAAAAGATATTGATATCATTTTTCTAATTGTCGATCTCTTTCTTGATCTCTTCAATACATTCTCCCTCCTCCTCACAATATCTTCTCAAGCCATACATCTTTAAAATAGAAAAAAAAAATGAAATCCCTCTAAAAGAAGTCGACGAAACAGGCTCCCTTGACCTAATTTTGGTCCCCCAGATCTACCACCCCCTAAACTCCTCGGATTCCAACGAACTAATCAAAATTTGACCGTACCTACATACATTGCATTATTATTTACAATCCATTTTATTCCTTACATCAATCTCTTGGCCCTCAATCAATATTTTCAAACTAATCAAATCAACCAAATCTATGTTTCTTTAACCTTATTTTGACCATCTTCTATCCTTTGTCCTCCACACTACTTGGAATCTCATCAAACATTTCAAAACACATTCAATGACATTAGCTAAACCTCTATAATAGAATCCATTCTTAATCACCCACAGCAACAAATGGGAATATTAGATCCCCCTTCCCTAGGCAACATATTTGTTCTCTAATCAGGAATATATATTTCAAAATCTTATACTGCTAGCTATGGGGAATTCAGGTAAAGCTTTGTTTAAAAATAATAAAGCCAAACTATTTGCCTCTTTTATAGGGGTGTCAATTTCAGGTCACGGATTTTGTTCGGGTCGAACCCGAAACTGACCTGGCACTATTCGGGTCAACCCGAACCCGACCCGTTTTTAAAAACGGGTCAATTTTCCTGACCCTAACACGACCCGCTTCTGGTCCGGGTCAACCCGACACGACCCGAATGATCCGTTTCCAACAAAAAAATGGCTAATTTTCGGGTCAAAAATGGGTCAATCTCCTCTTTTCGGGTCAATCTCAGGTTGCCGGGTCAAAATTGGGTTTTCGGGTCAAAATCGGGTCAATTTCGGGTCAAAGGGTTAACCCGAACCCGACCCGATTTTTAAAACTGGTCGAAATGCTGAACCCGAACCCGACCCATTTCTGGTTCGGGTTGACCCTAACCCGAAATTTTTGTGTCGGGTTCGAATCTGATTTTCGGGTCGTGTCAAATATTGACACCCCTACTCTTTTATGGACTTTATATATCTTCCTAAACATATCTTCATTTTACTGTCTTTTTATAATTTTGTCCTTGTGTTTTTATTTTATGTTTGGTAACTTTTTTATTGATGCCCACCCACACTTGACATTTATCATAAAATTTTAAGGTAAATTCATTCTATACAATTATTTTCTTGGTAGTACAAATATCATCCCATATGTAACTCATATTTTAATGAGATTGACTTATGATGATTGATAATTATTGGTTTGATAGTATGAAAATCAAGTGGATGTTTCAGTGAGTTCTTGCTTCACGCTACTTGCTAGCTTTTTTATTGTAGTATCAACATTTATTTTTCTTATCAATGGAAGCAATATTTTACTTATTTTCCTTATCAATCTTGTAATAAACTTTTGGAAGCAGCTGATGAGAGCATGGTTATAATATTAATAAATATACTTTAACGATTGTTTTAACCCCTTATAATTTAATCTTTGTTTCTAAACTTTTTTTTTTTTACTTTAAGCACTATAAGTAGGACTATAAAATTGCATGTCAATGGAATGCAATATCAATAATTTTACTGTGATTTTTAAACCATTATAGATTATTGTTAATGATGAAAATAGCTTCAAAAGTCTCCCAGTACCACTATTATAGCCATTTTTTTCCTTGATAGTAATGTAGTCACAATAGCCAGGCTCTGATATCAGAGATTTATGATTATCTATCACAACCTTTCCTTCCAGAAAAATGGCGAGTATGCAAATTCATAATGTATTATTCACTTCTTAGGAGTTCTATTTGAACTTTCAAGCCAAGTTTATATCTAGGGGTGTCAATTTCGAGTCACGGGTCGGGTTCGGACGAACCCAGAACTGACCCGGGTTCAAACGGGTCGACCCTAACCCAACCCGGATAGGTAAACGGGTCGGAAACTCAAACCCGGACCCGACTTGGCGGGTTGCCTGGTTGACCCGACCCGACATGGGAAGGCTGGCTGCGGCAGCGCGAGGCGGGGTGCGGCAGCACTGGGCGGGTACGCGAATGCAAGCGAGCGGTGGGCGCGACAGCGAAGGGCGGGTGCGCATTCATGGAAGCGCGCTGGCGCGGTTCGTGGGCAGCAGCACGGACGCGCGGGTAGCGGGCAGCTGCGCGGACGCACGGGTTTGCGAGTAGGCGCACGGGCAGACGCACAGGCATACGCGCGTGCGCTTGAGCGGTCACGCGGGTGAGCGGGCAGCCGCGCTCGCAGGCAAGGCAGCTGCTCGGGTATGGGGCGGGCAGGTACTCGGGCAGCGGGCAATCATCTCAAACAGGTTTCCGGGTCTGCCGGGTCAACCCGAACCCAACCCATTTTTTAAACGGGTCAAATTCGAGAACCCGAACCCGACCCGTTTTGGAAATGAGTTGGGTCTAACCAGAAAATTCCGGGTCGGGTTCGGGTCGGATTTTCGTGTCGTGTCAAATATTGACACCCCTATTTATATCTATGAATGACTGATACAGTAATGAACATTATAATGATAAAAAGATATCATGGTTAGTTTAACTTATACACTCCAAATGGAGATTGAAATTTTTGATATTATAGGTGCATTCATATTAAACATTATATTATTATATGTCATATTTTTATTACACATGAAAATAAAAATAATAAAGAATCTATCCTATTGAGCTAAGTTTTTCCACTATTAGGCTACACTTGTAGACTCAAATTCAATCATAGTTAGTTGAACCAACCTTGGCCAAATTCAATCATAATGTATTATTCATTTCTTAGGAGTTCTATTTGAACTTTCAAGCCAAGTTTATTTATAGGGGTGTCAATTCGGGTCACGGGTCAGGTTCGGGTCGAACTCGGAACTGACTCGGGTTCAAACGGGTCGACCCTAACCCAACCCGGATAGGTAAACGGGTCGGAAACTCGAATCCAGGCCCGACCTGGTGGGTTGCCTGGTTGACCCGACCCGACACGGGAAGGTAGGCTACGGGAGCGCGAGGCGGGGTGCGGCAGCGCTAGGCGGGTCCGCGAATGCAAGCAAGCTGCGGGCGCGGCAGCGAAGGGCGGGTGCGCAATCACAAATGCGCTCGAGCGCGGTTCGCAGGCAGTGGCACGGACGTGCTGGCAGTGGCGGGTCTACGGGCAGCTGCTCGGGCTCACGGGTTCTCGGGCAGGCGCACGGGCAGACGCGCATGCGTTCGGGCAGTCAAGCGGGCGGGCGGGTAGCCTCACTCGCAGGCAGGGCTGCTGCGAGGGAAGGGGGTGGGCGGGTCCTAGGGCAGCCGGGTAGGGGGGCGGGCTAGTCCTCGAGCAATCGGGCAATCATTTCAAACGGGTTTCCGGGTTCACCCGGCAACCTGCCGGGTTAACCCGAAGCCGACCCATTTTTTAAACGGGTCGAATTCGGGAACCCGAAGCCGACCCATTTTGGAAACGAGTCGAGTCTTACCCGAAAATTCCGGGTCGGGTTTTCGTGTCGTGTCAAATATTGACACCCCTATTTATATCTAGGAATGACTAATTAATACAATAATGAACATTATAATGATAAAAAGATAACATGGTTAGTTTAACTAGATTATACACTCCAAATGGAGATTGAAAATTTTGATATTATAGGTGTAATCATATTAAACATTATTTTATTATATGTTATATTTTTATTACACATGATAATAAAAATAATAAAGAATCTATCCTATTGAGCTAAGTTTTTCCACTATTAGGCTACACTTGTAGACTCAAATTCAATCATAGTTAGTTGAACCAACCTTGGCCAAATATATGGTTTTCCTATGACTTAATCAATGAATTCTTTTAGTTAGCAACCATCTAAGAAAAGCACATCCATTAATTCAAAGCCATCTATCCAATAAAATTGGATTTAATTAATTTTAGGCTTAGCTTGAGACGACTTTCTTGCTGCTTCTTAAAGCAGCTTTCTAGTTCAATAATTAAAATTTTTGTACTAGAAAGCTGCTTTAAGAAGCAACAAAAAAACTATCCCAAACAAAACCTTAGTTTATATTTTATTCAACAAGCGATGGTTGAGAGTTTCAAAGTTGTGGAGGAAAAACGATAGCCCTTCCAAGAAGCAATCTTCTAAGCGGGCAATCACAAGTCAAGTGAATACGATTTGACAAGAGATGCTTGAACAAACCAAATACCGGAAGCTAGCACTTAAGAAAGGTTTTTTCAAAAGAAATCACTGCGTTTGATAATTAAATCAATGTTTTGGTTGGGACAGTTTTTTGGTTGCTTTCTAAAGTAGATTTTAGTACAAAAATTTCTTAATATTTTTATATTGAAAAGTTATTTTAAAAAACAATAATAAAGTTTTGTGCGGATACAGACACCGTCTGGAGGTGAACCAGAACGTGCCACATCAACCATTTGCTGTATACCGTGGCTGTGTACCGAGTGACGTTGTGTGTTTTGATTTGTCTCCTGATGGTCCGGTGTCCGCACAGAATGATTTATTGAAAAATAGGTATGATGTTTAATGGAACAAGGAATAATTTATTTTCCTCATTATTTTAATTTTCAGTTTAAAAGATTTTTAAAAACAAATAAAATAATTTAAATTGTATCAACTCACTAGATTTTGAGCTCTTTTTCAAAGTTAAAAATTTAATTTAAATTTAATTTTGCTATTAATATTACTTTCTCATATATAATTTAACAACAATAACAACAAGCCTTTATCACACAACGTTTGTCAGTTGCATGAATCAATTTTCTCCGCTATGTCCTATTAAGAGTCAAATTCTCATTCAAATCTATCAAAAAAAGATTATATATAATATTTTCTATCCAAGTCTTTTAAGCCTACCATTAGCTATCTCAATATAAGTCTGATCTAATACATCTACTCCTCTAATTGGGTCATTAGAAAGCTCACTTTCTATGACCAAACCTTCTAAGGCGATTTGTTCTAATCTTATCTACTACTAAAGCTACTCATTTGAAAATGAAAATAAATATTATATTATAAATCATATGTTATCTGAAAAATAGGAAATAAAATAATATATATTATTAAGAAAGTCATTATCAATTTAAAATATAGAGTAATTTAATTACTGGTCAATCTCTTAGAATTGAGAGAATAATCTTTTCAGCATAAAAAAATTTCATAAAAATATTTTTGACATGAAATTATATCTGGATGATCTTGCATTAATGCTCTTTAAATAATATTGATATTAACATAATTTATGATATTTAATATAAATATTGATCTTAGGTTTTATTAATATTAAAATATTCTTATTCAAATTTTTATTCATTTCTTTTTCATAAATAGCATTGTTTAAATCATCAAGCATGGCGTAATAAAATCTGACGAACAATGTTCGGGATGTTTGGCTTTAGGGTTTTCTCCCGAGTTTTCAGCCGCCTCTCGTTTTTCCTCTCCTGACTTCTTCATGGAGGCGAATCGATTACGGGATCCTGGTTTCCTTGATGGTAAGCCTAAATCTAGATCTTTTCGGGATGCTTTAGCCGGTGATGCTCCTCCTTCGGAGTTTCCGCCTTTGCGGGTTGCTTCTCATCTGGGTATGCCTGCTTTACTTATCTCGGATGAGGAACTTCATGCTCTTGCGATTCCTTTCGAGTTTGCTTTGGTTGGTAAATTTCCGGCCCGTCGTCCGTCTCTTGAAGTGATTCGGAAATTTTTTTTCAATCTTAAGTTGGCCGGAGCTTTTTCTGTCACGGTTTTGAACCAAAAAAATGTCTTGATTAAGCTAGTGAATGACCTAGATTATTGTAGGGTTTTCTCTCACCGATCTTATTTCATTTCCAATTGCTTCATGAAGTTATTCAAATGGACTCCGCTTTTTGATGTCTCTGTGGAATCACCCATTGTTCCTATTTGGATATCCTTTCCTAATCTCCGTCCGCATTTGTTTTCTCCTCGCATCCTTCATGGGTTGGGTTCCATGTTTGGTCGGCCTTTGCATATCGATAACGCCACGATGAATGGTACCCGCCCCTCTGTTGCTCGTATTTTGGTAGAGTTGGATGTTACCAAACGATATGCTAAACAAATTTGGCTTGGTTCGGAAGCGGTTGGTTATACCCAATTGATTGAGATGGATGATTTTCCCTCTTATTGCTTTCACTGTAAGTCTTTGGGGCATGCGAAGGATTGCTGTCCGATTTTATTTCCTAACACTGTGGCGCCGGTTCCCAATCGTTTGGAGGTGGATGCTGGTATTCCCGTCACTGTTTCTGAGGAGGTTCCTATGGTTGATGAGGGGGTGATAGTGAATGCAATTAATTCTTCTGTGGTGCCTGGTAATGTAGATACTACTATTTTATCTCCTTTGGTTGATGTTTCTAAAGGGCAGGTTATTGTGTGTAGGGATGATGGTTGTTTGGAGGAGAATGGTTTGTTGGTGGTGTCGTCGGAGACGGTTAATTTATTAGGAGAGGGTGGTAATGCTGAAGCTGGTGAGGTTTTGGTTGGGTCAGGCAATTTTGATAATGATTGTGTAGCGGGTGAAAATTTGTTGGGGTCCATGGCCCATCTCGACTCCTCTACTCCACCTGTCTTAGGTGTTGGTATTTCTGGTTTGAATATGGACTCTTCTGTGGACGGTCGTGGTGTGGTTAATGTTGCTTCTTCTGTTGGTAATGATGGTATTGTTGGGAATGAGCTGCGGGGTAATGCTAGCTCTTTTATTAATGTGCCCGTTAACTTGGTTGAGACCAAAGATTTGGTGTATCATGTTCGTGATAATGCAGGGATGAATGTTTGGACACACATTGATTGGTTGCGCTCGTCTGATGTGGAATCTGATTCTGATTCCGGCTCGGATCATTGTGGTGGTTCTGATCCGGGTCAGGATTTTCGTTTGGAGCGAGACCGTCCTGTTGTTGCCTCTCATGGAAGATTTCGTGGCCGGGGCAGGAGAGGAAGATAGCTTTTGTGGTTTTCATGATTTGGCAATTTTCGTTATATTGTTCATCCGCTCTGTTCCTTTTTTGGTCATTTCGCCTGTTCTGTGGATCGATGTGTTTCTTGGGCTATGATGTGGCCGGGGCTCGCTAACCCCGTGTCACTGCTGGTGGCAACCTTTGGCGATTTCTCGCCTTATTGGATGGTCTTTTGCGTGGCTTGGGGTGGCTGGGAGCCTCGGCTTTTTCTGAGCCCTTGTTGGGTGTTATCCTTGTATTTTTTGCTTTCTTTTTTTTGGGCCTCTTTCGCCTGATGCTCACTTTAGTTTGTATCCCTTTCTCTTTTTATTCTAATGATATTTTAAAAAAAATAAAATAAAATAAAATCTGACGAATGAGAGGTCATTTTCCTAAGGAATTTGATCAAGGTTAATTAATTATTTCAAAAATTATTTAAATATGCAAAATATAGTACTTACACACAATTTATTTTATAATTATTTAATTTTACTTAAATTTTATTCCATTAGATTCACTATATTTTTTAAATGCTATTTAAGAAGTTATATGACCTATTTTTAATTAAAAAAATTATCATGATTTTATTAGTTATTTTTATTAAAAGCTTGGTAGCTGATGCAGAATTAGTTAAAGGATTTAGGCTAGAAGTTGCAGCCTCTTTGACTCACATTTTACAGTTTTTTTAAGACCATCTAAAAAAGATTTTTTTTTATATATTTTCGATATATTTGGAGGGCTATAAATATGAGATATTTTGGTTAATTAGAAGGGAAATGAAGAGCTTGCAACTCTTGACTGCAAGGTGGAGACAATAACAATAATCAACTATAAAAACTAAGGATGAGAAGACCTACTTTACCAATAGATAAAAGAAGCTTTGAAATGATGATGACCACTTCGAACTTTTTTCCAAAATTTTTGCAAAAGATCTCATAATGTAAGCTCATTAGTTCATAATTTTTGTAATAGATTCTTTTCTTATGATATGAATATATATATATATATTAGTAGGTGTCTCAAAATAGGTCGACGGGACAGATTTAGGTTGAACCCGAGTTGACCCGAGTCTGAACAGGTCAATCCATACCCAATCTATTTTTTCAAATGGGACAGGTATTTCAACTCGAACTCGACCCGCGCGGATTTCTGGGTTGACCCAACTCAGCCTGTCGATCTGTTTGATTCAAAAACACGCGAGTGCGATGGCAGGAGAGGCAGCACGGTTGCACACGAAGTTAGCACGGACTGAGCCAGTGCCAATGTGATATCCAAGTGCGGGGTCGACGTCGACCAATTGTGCGAAAGAACGTCCGAGTTAGGTTACGAGTCTCTAACTCTTGCTGACTAACACCTGGCAGCCCAGGACGAAGGACCTGGATCGTGCGAGACACGGCATGGTGGCAACGATGGCTGCAACTCGACTAGACGAGGTCACGTACGTGACACGCGAGCGCGGACGGCATACGCGACCAAATGTCCATACGAGGTCACACTCACGAACTTGACGCTGTAGTCATTTTCCCGGGTCAAATTGGGTTGATTTTGAGTTTCCAAGCTAACCCTATCCCAACCTTTTTTTTGCAAACGGGTCAAAAACTTGAACTCGAACTAGACCCGTATGGAAAACAAGTTGACCCAAACCTGAAATTTTCTAGATTGGATCAGATTTTGACCCTCCTAGGTATTAGTGCAATTAAAGATGTATTTAACCATCAAATAGTTGTTAAGATTACTTAATTTAAGCATTACTGGCGTTAGCCTTCATAAATAACGCATAATCAACTATATTTTATTAGATCATAATTATAAGATTGACATCAAACTATAAGATTTAGATTGCATGCTGCAACTTATAAATGTTAATATTTTAATCTTAAATATTCAATGGCTAGTTCAACAACTATTTTTTAAACTAAGTAATCCTAGGGTATAGTTGTCAATTGTACCTTATTATGGTCAATCGAACTGGCTTTTGCTTAGTATACATGCAAAGATACTAAGATTTTATCACCTTTTATAAAATCTTAATTAAAATTTTCATGCTAATAATTATTTAGTATATCTTTATCCAATTTGTTGATTATTTTCATATCATCTTACAAGTCGTATGAATATGTTCAAGACTTCGTTTGGGACAATTTTTTTTATTGCTTTTTTAAAATAGTCTTGAAAAGTAATAAGAAAATTATCACAAACGAAATCTAAATTAATAATCTGTTTCACTTGTTCACGTCCACAGTATAGTTAAAAAAAAAATGTAATGAAAAATACTGAAGCTATATATATATATATATATATATATATATATATATATATATATATATATATATATATATATATATAAAAGAACTAAACATGCTAAAGCCCAATTTTATGCACTTAATTGCTTAAAAATGTGATGAATATTAATGTATAGTGGATAAGAGAAAAATCTCATTTTCCAAATTGCATTTATCAGTATAAAAATGTTGGGTAATCTTTTTTTTTGGGGCAAGAAATAAATTAAAATTCTTAAAATTAAAGGAGTGCTTAGCGTTGAGGCGTCGCTCAAGGAATGCCACAATAATAGATCGAGCACCGCAGCGCTAAATCTCTCCATTGTCACTATGGAAGATAGTTAGAAATGATTAAATTGACAAATGATTTTCTTGTAGTGCTTGAAGAACGTAACCTATGACATATCACTCAAATCATTGGCTCAGTACTGGATGTCATTTTTTTCACTAGGAAAGATGCCTAATATTTATAATTCTTTGGTAATTAAGGGTCAAGATGATTCCACTTCTCATTTTTTATAGAAAGAAATGGGAGGGAGAAAGTGAAGAGAGAGAGTGAGCAAGAGATAGAAATGGGAGAGAGAAAGTAAATGTAGTGCATTCTGAATACTTTGCATCTGTTTGGTTGTCTGCAAAATAAATGCAGGAGAACTGTTTCCCTTGTTTGATTAGGTAGATCAAGAGTAAAGTAAAATCGATTTTTTGTAATAATTTGAAAGAAACTATGGAAACTCATGCATTCATCTATTAGTATACCTTTTTAGCACAATTTTCTTATTGCTAAATAATTTTTGAACTTATTCTTGTTTCTTGTTTGACTAAGGCTTTGTTTGAGACAATTTTCTTATTTATTTCTAAAACACCTTTTTAGCACAAATAATTCTTGAACTTTAAATTTTTATATTATAAACCTGCTTTCTAAAGTAGGAAAAAAATAGAGTGCGCATCTAAGAAATCGTTCCAAGAACATTAGAAGAAACATTACTGGAAAAGCCAGAAACTTGCTTTTTTGTGGAATTTTTAACCTAAGATCTTTGACTTCATCCTTTGACAATTGCTTTCTGCATAGCCGATCCAATTTAGAAGAATCTTTCTGAGGCTGCAACAAAAGTTTTTTACCAGCTGTATGAAAAACTTCCCCTTCAATTAACACAGATGTGGCAACGGACAAAGACATCAAACACCAATCTCATTTGATGAAGAAGAAAAGCCAAAGGAAATTCCATTCCAGGGCTGTAGCATGTATCTAACATTCTAGAAAACAAAAATTAACATATTTTATAATTTAAACAAACATTTCTGAAATAGAAAATACTATATATGCTGAAAAACTGTTCAAACCAAGCAAACTCATCATAAAAATTCAATATTAGCAAGACCACGATTACATAAGACTCTTATCAACTATCAAGTATCAACAACGGTTTATACAAGGCAATATGCTATCTCACTTATTCAATGCAATACAAGCTTTCTTTGTCAATGAAAACTCAATAAATTACTGCTTCATCTAATAACTAAAGCACACTCTTCAACTCCATCATCCTAACAGGACATCTGATGGGAACATGAAAAGTTAGAAACTTTATAACAAAATGTTAAAAGCAAACAAGAAATAAATCCTGATCAGTACCATTGCAGAGAGAAACAGGGGGTGTCTCCACATGGCAAATAGTGGGAAGCATGAGAGCCTTAGTATCATCAATCTTGATTCCAAAAGTATTTGAGGTGGAGAGAAGCTGGCAAAGATGGATTGGGTTGATGACGACCAGTCCGGCGAGAGATGCAAAGCAGCCTTTCTCCGGCACCGTCAAGTTGGCGCCTTGCTCAACGAAGGTGAGGCATGAAGTAAGGTTTATGCGAAATGAGATCTCAGCAGAGATCCGGCGAGAGAGAGATCCGACTTCTCTCTGGGTCGTGCGAACAAGGAGAGAGACGGGAGGGAAGAGATCTTCCGCCGACTGGGCTTGGGCTTGCGAATCAAAGGAAATCGGAAGAGGGAGAGGGCTCCGTGTGTTCGGCTTCTGGAATCCGGAGGAGATCAATGCCATGGCCGAAGAAGTGCTCGAAAGGGATAAAGTTACCTTCAGACTTGCGAGCTCCCATCCTTACTTCCGATGAAAATGTAGCAACATTCGATCGAACAGGTAAAGGGAATGTCGTCGAAGGAGCGAAGTCAAACAAGAACAAAGAAGACGAAGAAGCCTCTCATATAATCTTACAGCTCCTGCGAAAAAATGAGGCCGAACAGCAACAACGAGAAGGAATTCTTTGCGGAGCCATGGTTTAAAATTGCGCAATATGAGGCTCGCCTTTGCGCAATTCAAGTAAAAAATGCCTCAATGCTTTCGCCTCGAGTTTTTTTATAAGGCTTGCGCCTCAACTTGGTTGAGGCCCGCCTCGCCTCACTGGCATGAGGCTTACGCCTCACGCTATATATATATTAAAACTTACATAAATCTTAAAGTAAATGCCCGACATTGGACTCTATAGGAAAGGAGGAAGGGGAGAGAGCAGTTCACCATAATGCCACTTAGTGATGACAGTGCTGATGACTTAGGAGTTCTTATGTGATATGTCATTGATATTTGGAAATTGGAATTATATGTTAATGAAAAGAATGCTGGGATTTGGGAAAGGTAGAATTTTGAGTTGAACTATATTTCATGTTGTCTTATTATTGAGATATTTTGATTTCACTTCATATCTTATGCTTTTTTTATGTTTTATATTATTCACTCATTAGTATATAAAATTTTTTTATCATTTTATATTTACGCAATCTTTTGAATTTGAGGCTTACGCCTCAAAATGCCTTGAGGCTTACGCGTCGCCTCATGAATAAAAAACTCCTCAATACCCGAATACGCAATTTTAAACATTGTGCGGAGCGAATTTATAACCCGCTCAATATCAGCGGGTTTCTAATTTGCAGAAAACACTCCCAGTAATACACGCCTAATCCTCTAGAGGGGTTCCTTTTGTTCCGCTCAAAATTAACCAAACAACCAAATTTAGTAAATACATGTATTTATTTTACTTTACACTCCTAATTCAGACAACCAAACAGTCCCAAAGTGAGAGAAGAGGTAGCGACCAAGAAAAAGTGATAGAGAGTATGAGCTAAAAGAAAGAGAAATGGAGAATGTAAACAAGAGAGGAAAATATAGAGAAAGAGAGATTGTGTGTGTTAGAGCTAGAGAAAGAGAGATTGAGAGAAAAAGAGTGTAAGGGAGAAGGAGAATAAGAGAGGAGGGAGAAGGTTGCAGCAAAGTTAGCTCTAAAGGAGAGAGTTGTTAACAAGATTGTTGCCAAAGGTGGGTTTGGAGTAGGAATTTTGCAACAATATCTAACTTTAAACCACAAGTCTCACGAACTCACTTTCTCCTTCACATGTCATTAGTCTCGTTGATGCCTTCACCAACAAGCTCATGGTGGGACTTCTCACTTATAGACTATTTGTCTTGTTGATGCTGATGCGGAGCATTTTAACTTAAAATATTCCTTAGGTTATTTTATTTAGTTTGTTACCAGTTTCGAAAATCTTTTAGGATTCTCTAAATTTTATCTACTTGAGTATTATATATATGAAATATATAAGAGGAATGGAGGCAATTGATGAATATTAATCCTTTTTGAAGCTTAGTTCTTGTGTTTGTTCCCTGGATTGGGATTTCCTTCTTACATGTTTGATTCTTCTGCCGATCCACTACATTAGATGTCCTCTCTAGTGGGCTTGCAAAGCATTTTCCTCGCTTCATAGTTGCCAAAGGTTTAAAGAATTTGGATAGCAATAGAGAGGAGAATGAGAGGGCGTAAAAGTGATATTGAGAAAGAGTGGTATAGAGGATGCGCAAAAGAGCCTTGTTAATGTTTTAAGATTTTCTTCATTCAACAACAGTGTTGAATGGCTCTCAAAATTGTATTTAGGTGAGACACATATACTGGGAAAAGTGGGACATATCAAGTGGGGAAATACTATAAGCTTTTGTTGAAGGAGAGTTGATAAGTCATCAAAAAATTATCTTAGTCGGGCATGAATCTCGATGCAAAATCAAGTTGGAAACTTCTAAAATTAAAATTGTGACCATCCAAACTCCGATTTTAGCAAACTTATAGTCGAACTGAATGTCTTAGAAATATAAACCCAATAACACTAAATTCGACTCAATCCGAGCCCAAACGAGTCTAAATAAAGGACCTGAAGTGCTTTTGGAAGGTTAAAACCACAATTTGGATTACCAAACGGTTTCCAAACATAACATGCTTATAATCGAATTGATCGAATCGATAAGACAAATCCAACAAGCCTAAGATCGTTGAATTCTGACATCATTAAGACCTTCAAATATTTAACGAACTGTCCACGATCAAGGGATTCAATATCGGTCGTCCATCCAACCACTCCCCATTTACCCTTGATCTCATACATATTTACAGGCCATGCCACTCCAAAAATCTATAAATAGACCCTTCATTTCTCTTGAAAAAGGGACCAGAGTAAGAAGAGAAGAAGGAAGAAGAGAAAGAAGAAGCTCCTCCTTAACCACCGCCTAACGTCGTTGCTCCGCCGGACCACCACTTGAGGCCCTCACCTCTGCCGGATCACCGCCTAACTTTGTTACTCCGTTGGCCCACCACTTAAAGCCCCGAGCTCCACCGGACCACCACTTAAGGCTCTCACCTCCGCCAGATCATCGCTTGACGTTGTTGCTCGGCCGGACCACCACTTGAGGCCTTAAGCTCCGCCGAACCACCACTTGAGACCCTGAGCTCTGTCAGAGCACCACTGAAGGCCCTCACCTCTGTCGTACCATCGTCTGACATTGTTGCTTTGTCGAACCACCACTTGAGGCCCTCACCTTCACCGAACCTCCGCCTAACATCGTTGCTCCGCCGGACCCCCACTTTAGGCCATGAGCTATGTCAGACCACCACCTGAGGCCCATACTTCTATCGGACCACCACTTGAGGCCCAAACTTCCGCAGAACCATCACCTGAGGCTCGGACTTTCGCCGGACTACCACCTAAGGCCCGGACCACCACCTGACGCCCAAACATTTGCAGGACCATCACCTCAGGACCAAACTTTTGTCGGACCTCTCTCTCTTACCAACAATGGTCTTTCAGACCCCTATCTCCTGCCGACTACGGTCCTTCTGACCTCTATCACCTACTATGGTCTTTCTGACCTCCATCAACAAACAACTATCTTTCACATTCTTGTCTCCTGCCGACTACAGTCCTTCCGACATCCATCGCCTACTATAATCCTTTTGACCATGATCACCAGATAACATTCTTTCTGACCCCAATCTCCTGCAAACTATAGTTTTTCGGACCTCTCTCTACTGCCAACTACGGTCCTTCCGACCTCAATCACCTACTATTATATTTCTTACCACTATCCTATCGACTATGGTCATGCCGACCAAACAAACATGTCTATATTATAACTCCCACCATGTAATACACTCTATATGATGTACATTTGTACCACCATGTCTATACAGAGGGCCTCATTTGTAATCGACTGGAAATACTAGTTGATTCATTCAAACTAGGCAAGGCCCTGTGATTTATCCCCCTTTTCAGGGGTTTCCACGTAAAAACTCTGGTGTATCTTATGAACGCAACACATACTCTCTCTCTCTCTGTCTCTCTCTCTCTCTCTCTTATCTGATCGTGTGTTGGATCTTCGTACAACATTAAGATGTTAAACTATACATTTCTCTATCACTGTGAATATTCTAGGATGCAATAGTTTCGCACCGTCCATGAGAACGTGATTCCTGACTGGGGATAATTTTTGCTCCAAACTCAAAAGGTCGTTCATGTCAAATTCTTGACTTCAGTTATTATTGCATCAATTTCATGGGAATTAGATCTGGACTGGGGGGAACTTTGACTCTAATTGTGGTCAAGAAGATCCCTCAAATGCTTTCAATATCAAGATGAAATTTGAGAAAATCCAAGCAAATGCAAGGATACTTCCAATCTATTTCAAGTTGCATATAGTCTCATACTGAATTTTCTTATTGGGCAAGGTCTTAATCTCGACCTAAAAAAGGCAGTAACGGTCTAAAAATATACCCTTCTTTACCTTTTATTCGGGATACATACGGCATTCGCCCCCTCCCGATCAAAGGCAAAATCAATCCCTGGGGATTCGATTCGACCTTTTCCACATAGGTTAACGTCATCGAGCAAGGCTCTGACATACAACCTAAGATAGGTTTTACATCCTTAGAGCATTATCTCGACCTCTTCCACACAGGTTAACCTCATCGAGCAAGGCTCTGACATATAACCTCGGATAGGTTTTACATCCTTGGTGGATTATCTCGACCTCTTCCATACAGGTTAACGTCATCGAGCAAAGGCTCTGACATAAAACCTCGGATAGGTCTTACATCCTAGGTAGATCATTCTAATCTCTTCCACATAGGTTAATGTCATTGAGCAAGGCTCTGACATACAATCTCAGATAGGTCTTACATCCTTGGTGGATTATCTCGACCTCTTCATACAGGTTAATGTCATCGAGCAAGGCTCTGACATACAACCTTTGATAGGTCTTACATCCTTAGTGGATTATCTCGACCTCTTCCATACAGGTTAACATCATCGGCAAAGGCTCTAACATACAACATCGGATAGGTCTTACATCCTTGGTGGATACTTTTAACCTCTTTCATACAAGTTAACATCATCGAGCAAAAGCTCTGACATACAACCTCGGATAGGTCTTACATCCTTAGTTAACGTCGCCAGAATGTCGTCGATGGACTTTCATTAGACTTCTATCCATGCACCATACTTCTAACCTATGTCAAATTCTAGCCCCAGACTCTCATCAAATTTCTTCCTGACTTCAGAATTATGCCCATCATCAGACTATTATTCTTTTTCGGGCATTCGTCAAGCATCTACCCAACGTTAATTTTTTACCTGTCATTGGACCATCGTTGGTCTTCTTCCCGATGTCATACTTCTACCCGATATCGTACACCTACTCGATGACAGACTTATGCCCGTTGTGGGACTATCGTCGATCTGCTACCCGATGATGTACTTCTACCCGATGCTAGAATCCTGCATGTCACCAAACTTTAAATGGGCTTCTACCAAATGTCGAACTCCTGCTTATCACTGGACTTTTGTTCGGATTCTACCCGATGCAATATTTTTACTCGTTATCAGACTTCTACCTGTCGATGAACTTCCGACGTCGTACTTTAACCCAACGCTGAAATTCCACTCATCATCGGACTACTATCCCTCGCCAGACTTTTGCCCACTAACAAACTTTCATAGGACTCGTGCCTGTTGACGGACATTCATCGGGCTTCTACCCGACGATGAATTTCTATCCGTCATCATAATTCTCCCCGACGTCAGAATTATACCAGACGTTGAATTTATGCACATCGTCGGACTTCTACTTGATGCTAAATTTTCTCCCTTCGTCAGACTTTAGTCCATCATCAAACTCCTACCCGATGCAGTATTTCTACCTAACACTAGATTTCTGCCCGTCGACAATCTTTTCAACCTCCCTCCTTACAACGATCTCTCCGACCTCCATCGCCAACCAACTACATAAGTAAATCCCTCTTGGTCGCGAGATTCCTCGAAGAAGAATGGCCACTCGATATGCCCTCTGTATAGGAAGGGACCCTATAGTCGGATAAGGGATGCCACCTATCCAAAAGCAGGGGAAAGTTTTCCGTATATGAAGAGGGAAGAAGGAAGGAAGAGATAAAGGGTGGATCACCTTCTTGCAAAGAGAGGGACCTTGATTCGGGACGATGAATACCACTCGTATAGGGCCAAGGGAAGGCCTTAATTGAAAGAAGAGATGAAGGGCAGATTATCTTCTTACAAATAGAGGGGCCTTGAGCGTGGATTAGAGATACCACCCGTATAGGGCCAAGGGAAGGCCTCAATTGAAAGAAGAAATGAAGGGCGGAGCACCTTCTTATAAAGAGAGGGGCCTTGAGCTTGGACGAGGGATATCACCAGTATAGTGCCAAGGGAAGGCCTCAATTGAAAGAAGAGATGAAAGGCGGATCGTCTTCTTGCAAATAGAGGGGCCTTGAGCCTGGACAAGGGATACCACCCATACATGGCGAAGGGAATGCCTTAATTAAAAGAAGAGATGAAGGATAGATCACCTTCTTGCAAAGAGAGGGGCCATGAGCCTAGATGAGGGATATCACCAGTACAGGGCCAAGGAAAAGCCTCAATTGAAAGAAGAGATGAAGGGTGAATCACCTTCTTACAAAGAGAGGGGTCTTGAGCCTGGATGAGGGATACCACTCATACTGGGCCAAGGGAATGCCTCAATTGAAAGAAGAGATGAAGGGCGGAAGTCCTTCTTGCAAAGAGAAGGGCCTTAAGCCCGGATGAGGGATACAACCCGTACAGAGCCAAGTGAATGCCTCAATTTAAAGAAGAGATTGAGATGGGAAGATGTAAGAATTTCTTAACCCAAAGGGGGTATTTATAGGCAAGAGGAGAAAGTTGGAGAAGTTATGGGAGTTATGGAAAAAAAAAAAAGTTCACTCTCTCTCTCTCTCTCTCTCTCTCTCTCTCTCTCTTATATATATATATATATATATATATATATATATATATATATATATATATATATATATAATGCAAAAAAGGTGTTTAATCGCTAGCAGTAACCGGCAGGGGTCGCCGGCAATTTGCCACATGGGGAACTGCGACAGGCCGACAGGGTAGCGCAGCCCCAGGTGGGCCGATCGGGTCAACATACTCCGGTCAGTCGCAGGTCGCGGGGTGGCCTGAGCAGGCTAGCCGCTCGGGCTAGGAGCTGGCCGGGCGTGGGTCAGGTGCAGGCCAGCGGGTCGGGGCTCGCGGGAAGGCCGGGCAACAAGCAGGCAGGTCGGGCAGCGCACGATGGCGTCTAGCGGCGGTTGCTGGCGGATAGTCCTTATTTTTGGGCCCAATTTTGGTCCCGAAAAAGTCAAATCGGACATTTTTGGGTCCCCATAAATATTTTTCAACGTTCTAGACTCAATTTTGATACTTTTAAAGTGTTTCGGGACCTCTACGCCCACGATCGGACTATGTTAGTATTTCCAATCACCCGAAAATTTTCCCTTGGTCTACAACACATATTTTCAGACTTTTAGAATATCGATGTACAAAAATATGAGGGGCAACTGATACGTCATCAAAAATTTATCTTGATCGTGCAAGAATCTCGATGCAAAATCAAGTTGGAAACTTCTGAAATTAAAATTGGGACCATCTGAACTCTGATTTCAGCAAACTTATAGTCAAACCGAATGTCTCGGAAATACGAACCTAATGACTCACAAATTCGACTCAATCCAAGCCCAAATGAGTCCAAATAAAGGACTCGAAGCACTGTTGGAAGGTTCAATTCATAATTTGGATTAACAAACAATTTCTAAACATAATATTCTTATAGCCGAATCGGACAGCTCAATGAGACGAATCCAACAAGCCCAAGATCGCCGAATTTCGACATCATTAAGTCCTTCAAATATCTGACGAATAGTCCACGATCAAGGGATTCAATATCGGCCGTCCATCCAACCACTCCCAATTTACCCTTAATCTCTCACCTATTTATGGGTCATGCCACTCCATAAATCTATAAATAGACCCCTCATTTCTCTTAAAAAAGGGATCGGAGCAAGAAGAGAAGAAGGAAGAAGAGAAGGAAGAGAAAGAAGAAGCTCCTCCTCGACCACCACCTGACGTCGTTGCTCCATCGGACCACCACTTGAGGCCCTCACCTCCGTCGGACCACTGTCTGACGTCGTTGCTTCACCGAACCACCACTTAAAGCCCTGAGCTCCACCGGACCACCACTTGAGGCCCTCATCTCCCCCAGACCACCGCCTGACGCTGTTGCTCCACCGGACCACCAATTGAGGCCTTATGCTCCGTCGGACCACCACTTGAGGCCCTGAACTCTACCGGACCACCACTGGAGGCCTTCACCTCCACCGTACCATCGCCTGACATCGTTGCTCTGCCGAACCACCACTTAAGGTCCTCACCTCCGCCAAACCACCGCCTGACGTCGTTGCTCTGCCAGACCACCACTTTAGGCCCTGAGCTATGTTGGACCACCACTTGAGGCCAAGACTTCCGCTGGACCACCTCCTGAGGCCTGAATTTCTACCAGACCTCTCTCTCCTTCCAACAGCGGTCTTTCAGACCCCTTTCTCCTTCTAACTACAGTCCTTCTGGCCTCTGTCGCCTACTATGGTCCTTCCAACCTCCATGACCAGACAATGGTCTTTCTGACCCTTATCTCCTGCCGACTACGATCCTTCCAACCTTCATTACCTACTATGATCCTTTCGACCTCCATCATCAGACAATGGTCTTTTCTACCCCGGCCTCCTACCAACAACGATCTTTTGGACCTCTCTCTCCTGCCGACTACAATCCTTCCGACCACAATCACCTACTTTGGTCCTTCTGACCTCCATCACCAGACAACGGTCTTTTCCACCTCTGCCCTATCGACTATGGTCGTGCCGACCAAAAAAACATGTCTATATTGTAGCTCCCACCATGTAATGTGCTCTATATGATGTACATTTGTACTATCAAGCCAAGGCCTTCTCCCAAGGAAGGGTGTCATTTGTAATCTACTTCAAATAGTAGTGGATTCATTCAAACTGGGCTAGGCCCCGTAGTTTTTCCTCCTTTTCAGGGGTATTCATGTAAAAACTTTGGTGTCTCTTATGAACACAACACCCTCTCTCTCTTATCTGATTGTGTGTTGGATCTTCGTACAACGTTAAGATGTTAAACTATATATTTCTCTACCACTGCGAATACTTCAGGTCGCAGCAAGAGTTTTTTTTTTTTTCTTTTATAATAATATGATTAATATTAATCCGATAAGCAAAATTAAAAAAAATAATCCATCCATCAACTCACGAGTTCTCATCGTTCGTGCTATAGATTTTGCATTGTCTCCTCATGATTTTATAAACTTTCAGAATTGGCCACATACGACAATCCAAATTAATAATATGAGTATCTATCTTAGGACGAAATTGGGGAACTCTGAACTCGCCTCTTCGGGCAAATTCAATGAATGAAATCAGAAATTTTTCTTCTAACAAAATTGGAAAAGATATGGTCGAGTCGAGTTCTGCCTCTGAATGAGAATTGATGTAATAATGAGAATCCTATAAGAACAACAATTCAATAATGTTAGAGTGAGATAGGTACATTATGAACACATTCACAAGTAGAGTTTATCACATTGATGTTTCATTGCATTAGATGCTATGATCCACAAGCATCAACAAAAACTACTAAGGCTTCGATTGGGATGACTTTCTTACTCGGGGGCGAATCCAGCTTATTTTCTCAGTATGGGCAAAATTTTAATTAATCAAATAATAATAATAATAATAATAATAATAATAATAATAATAATAATAATAATAATATAAATTCAAAAAAAAAATCCATATTTGAGTTCTTAGATGCTCTGTTTTTTTGTAAGAAAACAATTTCATTATAAAGATTGGCCTTGTGGAAACAAGTGTTCTTTCTCAGTCGTTTTAGATTGACTATGCTTATTTTCCTCATTATGCTTGATGTGAGGAAACTTATTTTTGGAGATTAGAGAAGAGTTTTTAACTATATTGCAAAGGCTTTTTACAAGTTTTGTTTGCTAACTTTCTCGCTTCAGAATATTGCTATTAAGAAAAAAAAATCATTTCTACAGAACTTTGCTATTCAGAAAAAAACCATTTCTACAGAAATTTGCTATTCAGAAAAAAAAAACATTGCTACATAACTTTGCCATTCAGGAAAAATCATTTCAACAGAAATTTGATATTCAGAAAAAAAAAAATCATTGCTACACAATTTTCCTATTCAATACCACTGCAAAGTGTGAAAAGCAGATCATAAAAAAAATAGATCATTCTACTGAACTTTTCTAAATCAGATCAAATTTTAGTTAAAAACAAACCGGGATTTCTGCATCTTTTCTGCATGGTAAGTTCTTCTAAGTGGAGAAACATCCTTATAAGATTTTTGCTCGCTAGCATCTCCCATACATGTAAGTAGCTAGCCAGTTCTTATTATTTGAATTAATGCAAAGCATAGAATCCTTCATCCCATAAGGGGCCAATTTGCATCTGTAAGAATGCCGAAGACATTTAGACAAAAGTAAAAGCAAGAAAGTTTGTGTTTTTTTGAGGAAAAACAAGAAAACACTTGTCTGAACGCTTGTGGGCAGCTTGATAGCCATCATTACAATCAACAGACTAGCAATCAGCCGTATTCAACTAAGTTTAGGGTTCAATGAATACTCTATCCAGAGAGGCAAGTCTACCATCGGATTAACATTGATTTAGTTAATGCTTTCCTAAAACTGGAAACTATACAAAATAAAAGTAAATGAAATTTCAAAACTCATATTCAAGCAAACCAAAAAATCTGACTTACAGACGGCAATCTAGTGAAGAAAAGGCATTGGCAAACTCTTCGCCGCAGCAGTTTTTCAGCTCCTCTTCAGGAACAATTATTACGTCCTCTGACCTGACGTAGAGGTACGTTCGGCCGCCAATAACATGTCGCCACGTGCTCTTACTCTTTACCGCGCGGCCCGACGACTTGACCCGGAGCGGAACCCGGGAATGCTATGTTTGCGATTTTCTCGGTATTGCTCGGTATTTGCTCGGTATTGCTTTGCAAAAACGAGAAATACCGCTCTGTGAAGAGCAAAACTATACAAATACCGAGTTCTACCGAGTTTTTTACAACTCGGTATTGCTAGAAAAAACTCGGTACAACTCAGTATTTGCTCAGGATTTGTTCGGTATTGCTAGGGATTTGCTCGGTATTGCTAGGTATTTGATCGGTATTGCTAGAAAAAACTAGGTACAACTCGGTACAACTCAGTATTTGCTCAGGATTTGCTCGGTATTGCTAGGGATTTGCTCGGTATTGATAGGTATTTGCTCGGTATTGCTAGAAAAAACTAGGTACAACTCGGTACAACTCAGGATTTGCTCGGTATTGCTAGGGATTTGCTCAGTATTGCTAGGTATGTGTTCGGTATTGCTAGAAAAAACTAGGTACGACTCGGTACAACTTAGTATTTGCTCAGTATTTGCTCAGGATTTGCTAGGGATTTGCTCGGTATTGTTAGGTATTTGCTCGGTATTGCTAGAAAAAACTAGGTACAACTCGGTATTTGCTAGATATTTGAAATATATCCAAAAGGTGATGGGATGTTGTTCGGCTCGTCAAGAAATTAAAAAAACGCATGTGCGAGAACCCAAAAAACAGCGGGTCGGGTCGGCGACTTTTCTTCATGCTACGTGGCGCTAAAACGTTGGTGGCCGAACGTAGAGGAGCGTACGTTCACTGGACTAAATAATTGTTCCCTCTTCAGACCCAAAAAAATAGAGATCGAAGGAGCCACTGGAAAACCGATAGCGAAACAAAGGAGGAGATCAGGAACCGGGAGTAGCTTAGAGTTCGAAACCCTCGCGACTGCGGTTGCTTGTGTGAAGAGATGGAATGAGAAATGGCGTTGGGCAATGGGTTGGATTAGGGCAAAATATTAATTTTAGGGTGGGCAAAAGTCCAAAATGACCTCCCCTCTTAGTCATTTCTCAGGTTTTAGGGTGGGCAATTACGCACCCTCAGGCCTACGTGGATCCCCCCGTGTTCTTACTACTTCATAAAACAGCTTTCGAGTACAAAAATTATAATTTTAGTAATAGAAAGCTGCTTTAAGAAACAGAAACAAAGTCGTCCCAAACAAAGCCTAAGTATAATCTTTGTTTCTACAAATATGAGCCTCCCACTTGCAGACACTAAGGTTTCGTCTATGATGGCTTTCTCACTCCTAAAAGCAGCTTTTAAGGACAAAAATTTTAACTTTTGCACTTAAAAGCTTCTTTAAAGAGTAAGAAAATCGTAAAAAACGAAGCCTAAATTTATTTACATTGGTTATTAAAATAAAAAATATATAATTTTTATACTAGAAAGCTGCTTTTTTTTTTTACTAGAAAGCTGCTTTTAGTAGTAAGAAAACCGTCTAAAATGAAGCCTAAATTTATTTACATTGGTTAATAAAATTTATAAAAAAAATCTAACATTGAGAATTAGTACACCAACGGCCTGTTGCATAATATATAAGTTGTTGACTGCAGCATTGCAACCTCCAACAGCCTAAAAGCCTCAATCAAATCCCATTTTTCAACATATAAATTTGTATATCAGTAAAAATATATCATAAAAATTTTTGAAAAAATCTTAACGGTCAAAAAAATGCTTTAGAAATTAAAAGCAGTTGCTGCACTTGTAACTACCACATTCAAAATATGGTGAATCTCATTCGAGCTAGAGCTTTACTAGTATAAATTAAGCTCTCTTTATTTGTCCAGGATAAAGCTGGTTTTCAACAACTTCAACAATCTGTATTACATGGCTTATTTTTTCTTTTATAAATCCACTCTAAATCCAAAATTAGAAATCTAAAACAAGAGAACTTCTTCAATAACCTTTGAAATTACGAAGCATGGATCCTTGCAACAATGAAAATCATTGTTTTGAAAATCAGATCGGACGGTCTATTCAGCAGGTTCAATAGTAAACCATTGTCTAACAAGTCTGAATTTTCTCTAAAACCATTTCGTATTGAAGCAGATAAAATTGGCGAATTATTACGTCCGGTCACCGGACGTCCGGACATCCAATCCAGACGCACCACACCACCCAAATACACCGGGGCCCAGTGTATTTGGTTGACGTAGCGCATCTGGATTGGTGTACGTAATAATTTTCCGATAAAATCAATTCGAACTGGTGGTCGAACTATCAAAACGAACATGTCCTGAAACTGGTCAATTCAATAATTATTTTTTATATATAATTAAAAAAACCTAAACACTAAATTAAGTATAAAATAATATATTTAATGTATTTAATCTTTATAATAATATATTTTCAAATAAGCTCCAACTAAGTTTGCTCACATGGCATCGCCATCCATATTTTTTTTTTTGGAACAGTTAGGCCATTTAAGTCAAACTCACACACACAAACGCATACACAAAGATTCGAACCCAATACCTCTTAGCTGGAAACCTAAGCTCTCAACAAAAAGGCCAAGGTGAGCTGTTTCCATCCCTGTAACTTCTTTGCTCATTTAAATAAAAAAGGCTACATAAAATTATAAATTATACTAAACTAAAATGTCAAGATGTAGGACTAAAGAACTAAAGTGAAGTTCATAAACTACATATTTTTAAGCATACAATTTAATAAATTTTAATACTATAAATAACATTAATAATATTTAAATTTTATCTATTTAGCTTTTTAATTATACAATATAAAAACTAAATTTTCATCTATTATTTATTTATGAATAATGTAATAAGAATTTATAAATTTAATTTTATAATGCGAATTATATATATATATAATTTATAGGTGTAAATAATACCTAAATATACAAAAAAAGAAAATTAATTATTTATATTAAACTTGTATATTTATAAATGAACTAAATTTCTATTAAATGTGAATTAAAATCAATGATGGGGTGTATTCACATTTAAATTTAAAATTAGTAATTATTTATTATTTAAATATTTATTATGTCATCTGATTCGTGGTCGAACCATTGAACCAAATATCTCCATTTAAAATTATAGCTTGTGCAGCAGAATACTAGGCATGTGGTCTCAAACGAAATTTTTGTTTGGGATAGCTTTTGATCACTATATTTTATCAACTTCTAATAAATTTTTATACTAAAATACTGCTTTAAAGATGTAAAAAAAGAAGTGCTCCAAATGAAGACTAAGGCTTCGTTTGAGAAGACAAATTTTTTTATTTTTGTACTAAAACTCCATATTAGAAAGCAATAAAAAAGCTATCTCAAACGAAGCCTAAATCACTTACAATGTCCGGTCAATGTGAGACACCTTAAAAATTTTATACTTACAAGTAGCTTTAAAAATTTTATACTTACAAGTAGCTTAAATGTGAGATTCGTTATGTTTATGGAAGAACTGACTAATAAGACATATTGCAAAAGTAATATATGGATGGGTGCAAGATAGATATAGTAGTCTTTTAGGTAATCTTTGATATTACCTCAAGTCTACTTCCACACCTTCATTTGCGTCTAACTTTGACCTGATTTGGTTAGGGTTTTACAAGATTTGCAACCAATCATTTCTGTCTTTTTTAATAGATTCATGATATATTTTATGAATATTTCTTATTCTGATTAAGCTACTTTTATAGAAAAAAAAAAATATGTCTTATCAATACCTTGATCTCACCCACTACGGGAAAATCATCCATTTCCGACAAAAGTTTATGACGGCTTTTCGGCGGTCAATTTTCCGGTGGTCAATTTTTCGGTGGCTTTCCGGTGATTTTCCGACGGAAAATAATGAGACAAATTTTCCGATGAAATTTTCCAGCAGTTTCTTTCCAACAGAATTTTTCGGCAGATTTACAGCCAGCTTTTTCAATTTTCTGACGGAATTTTTAAATTTTAATAAAAAAGATTAAAATTTTAACTATTTAAATGATTTAACAAAAATGATTAAAAATTATATTAATAATTTAATTAATTTTTAATTTAAAATTATTTAGTAAATATTATTATTATTTTATATTTATTATCATTTTTTATTTTGATAATTAAAATGATTAGTATCATTTTTTATTTGTATAATTAAATATTACTTTATTTTCGGTCAAGATATAGTTTAAATATAAAAATTTGTCAATAAAATCTTATTTGCAAGTGCAATAATTCGGTAGGTAGTTTGAGATGTTTTTCAACCGACCAGGGTTCGAATCACATGGCAGACGCGAGAGCGAGCGGGCTGGCGGGTGCTGGAGCGGGTTCCGGGCAGGGCACGCGCTACCTCGCGAAGGGCTGGCATGTGCGGGAGCTGGCTCCGCCCGGCAGGCTAGCGTGCTGCCGTGCTGGCTAGCGGGTGCTGGAGCACGGGAGCAGGTTCCGGCCAGGCTGGCGTGTGTGTGTTAGGGGGAGGGTTTGGCACGGTATTTTTTTTTTATTTTACCGGCGGTTTAATTCCGCCGGAAAGCCACCGAAATTATTTTCATCCGGAAAAAATCACCGGAATTTATTTTCCTACGTGGATTTTACCGGCGGAAAATTTTCAGAGTAATAGATGTTTTCCTGTAGTGACCTTCTTTAGTATGCTTTCGTTTTATGGACTCTTTTTTTATTATTATTATCACCTGAAATAATACATTATCAATATATATAATGGGAATTCAGATTTTACCATCAATTGAGTTTTTTTTATAAAAATGTTATGATCTCATTGGCTTTATTTATATCCAACTTCAACTATAATTTTTATAAATCTATCAAACTATGTTCTTGGGGATTGTTTATATTCATATGAATCATTTTTCAATTTGCAAGCCTATTCTTTGTGAACGAGCTATCAACCCATGGCAAATGATCTGTCTAAACAAATTCTTCAACATATTAATGTAAGAAGACAATCTTTACATCATATTATTACATAGACCATCAAATATCAACAATTAGAGAAACCATTATACAAACTTTATTTATTTTTGCAACAAGGACAATGGTTTCTTGGTAGTCAATTCCAAATGATTGAATATATAATCTTCCATACATTAAAAAAAAAAAACATGTACATCCTCATGTCATATTTCCTTTCGATAGTTCAATAACTACAAAAGTATATTTTTAGGGCATTCATCTCTTCTCTGATGCATCCTTCCAATTCTTATTTTTAAATGCCTCAAATATGATATATGGTATTAGAGTAGAATTGGAGTTTATATTTGTCAGGAAGGTCTTATGTGAAGAGGAAAAATTATTAAAGAATGTGTAGTTGGAGAGGATACAAATGAGTAAGTAATGGGCTGATTATTGTTATCTGACAATGATTTTGAGTCTTAAGCATGCTAATGTCTAGTTGTGCTATTATTTTGTAGACTTGAAGCAGTATAGTGTTTGGATTTGTTTGGATTTGTGTCATAAGGATGTCAAGTTGAAAGGCAGATGTTTCATCAAACTTATCTCTTAGTTGAAATTTCTTCCCTTGAAGATAAATTTGATTAGAAAATTTATTGTTTTTATCAAAAGTGATGTCCTTTGAGATAAGGAATTCTTCTATGATAAGATGATAATACTTAACCTTTTTTAGTTGAGGAATATCCGCTATAAAAATATTTAATGGATTTAGGATTTAGTTTATCCAAATGCTACTTGTGAATATGGACATAGACAATGCACCAACATTTTTTAAAGGAATTTGAGAGAAATAATTTGTGGTAAAAAAAAATATAGGTAGATAGTTTAAAAGATTTTTAAAGTCAATCACGATTAATGCTATTCTATCACTTAAGCAAGTAGCATTTATAATAACTTTTCTGCAGTATCTTGTTTGTACTTGATTCTAGAGAAGAACAATCTTGGTAATTCCTAGAATGTGACAATTTTTTCTTTCTATCATGCCTCATTTAAACCAAAGGTTAAGAGGGAGAAGATCCAATGGCTAAGCTCCTCAAACTATGCGCTCAGTACATCATATTAGGAATTATTGCATATTGTGACCCACAACTGTTCTTGGGTGGAAGAAGGAAGTAGAAAGAGAAGTGGGTCGCACAGCAATCTTCAACAAATAATAATCTCCAAGTTGGTCTCCTTTGCAAAGTGCTTCAAGATTGGATAACTGTGCTGCTCGTGCATTTATATTTACAGCAATTTGATCATCATTATCAAAATCCTATTTAAACAAACAAAAAAGTTGTCATGTCATTCACAAACAGTTATTGTAACATTTATTTAAGATAAATTGGCCTAAATCATTAACCTTATAGAAATACTATATTTGCAGGCATTGGAAAGTCGTGACCTACAAAGATAATTTTTTCTAATTTTAATGCAAACAGATAGACCATTGCTAGGGAAAAGAAGAAAATTCTCTGAAGGCACAAATGGAAGCTTAAGGATTCAGAATTAAATGCAACTGTCATTATAGTAAGATTACTTCTTGATGAGACCCCTGAGAGGTCTGTTTTCATGTAGAAAGGGATGAAGAATACCTTCACTCTCTATGTTGAGCGTAGAATGTAAGCATTTAATTAAAGGTATTATCATTCATCATAGAACTTTTACTACTACCTTATGTGATTTTTAATGCTGGTTTTAGGCTGTAAGAATTGCTGATCTAGAGCGGTTCAGGATTTTTGCAGATAGTTTCGTAGCACATTTAGCTCATTGAGGACCAATACATAGATTGTGAGGCGGTTCCACACGTTTATTAGAATAAGACAGTACGAGATCAACATTCCATTCTCTCGATTGCAGATCTTTCTTATAAGCGAAGAAGCTTAGGTTACATACTCTGATAATCCTGTTGCTGATGCTGAGAGCATTGTAACCAAGGCAATCCATGATGGCACAACTGATGCAACCATTGATCATGCAAAAGATGGATGCTATCGAAGGAGACTGACTTTCATTAATTATAACTTAAAATATAAGCACCATAAGCATGGTAATGAATTAAAATTAAAACTGTCTCGAAATTGACCATTGCTCAATTGGTTGTAAGGAAATCTTTAAGGAAATCTTTACACCCATAGGAATGACCAAGAACAGAAAGAAGATCTGAGAAGAATACTAGTACAAGAGTTTCTCATTTCAGAAATTTTCAGCTTCCTTCATTACACTGTCTTACATGTATTTATAGTAAACTATAGGTGTGTGTTTGTATGCATGTTCGTATCTGATTGGTTTAGGTAGTTAATTAGTTACAACGTGTACATGTTGTTGTATCTTTGTTTCTTTTGTTGCCTTTATGCCCCCGCAATGTGACGGTCCGGGGTGGATTGTTAGATTGTTTCTTAGTAGTATAAACCTCATTGTAGATAGAGGCTTAGTAAGAATGTCTACGATTTGATTTGTAGTACTTATGGGAACAATGCGAACTATATTATTGCTAATGTGATGTCGTATGAAGTGATGATCGAATTTGATATGTTTTGTTCGAGCTTGGAACACATGACTGTTAGCTAAGGCATTTGCAGACATATTGTCGCAATATAGATCCAAAGCTAATTGAAGATTTATTTGAAAGTTTTGCATGAGTTTTCATGGATATATTATGTCAGTGATAGAAGATGCTAAAGCTCGGTACTTCACTTTTGTTAACGATCGAGCTACGGCGTGTTGGTTCTTGATGCTTCATGCTATAAATGGATTACCTAAGAACGTTCAATATCTAGATGTAGATCATCTTGTTGAATTGTCACTCGCCCAGTCAGCATTTGAAAATGATTTGAGTTTCAATGAGTCTTTTGAAACTGGCAGACCATAATTTAATGTTCTCTTAATGTACCGAAGTAACCTCTTTAAAAGATAAAAATGGCAAAGCTGTGGGTCATGCATGTATTGATATAAGAGATTAACATGGTATGCAATATCAGGTCTCATTAAGGTTAGATGCTAGAGAGATTCCGTTAGTTTCCTGTATTGTTGAGAAGTGTTGATTAGTGAATCATGTTGTAGGACGGTACTTGCATTTTAGTTCAGGACGGGTTTGCTAGTGGTTTGCAAAGAAGCACTCCAGCTCCGAATAGAATAGACATGGCATATTGACTTTGTGATAAGAATATATACTCCTAGTTTTCATCGATCAAGATGCCTAGAAAACTATTTACATCGCTTATATGCTTCATTGTGAATAATTAATTGAGTTGTAAGATAATGTCAGATAACATTATGTTACTGTTTCCTTGTAAGCAAAATATCATCGACGTAGATAAGGAGATATAATTGATCATCCTTTTTGGAGAAGATTAATAATGAAGGATCATTCTTACTCGGATGAAATCTAAGTTGCTGTAATGCTTTTGAAAATGTGTTATACCACAATCGAGGGGATTGCTTAAGGTTGTATATGACTTTCTTTAGTAAAGACACATGGTGCAGAAAATGAACATACTCAAATCCTTTTGGCTTTCACATGTATATGGTATCAGTTAAGGCTCCATGAAGGAATGTGTTGGACACATCTAGCTGGTGTATTTTTCACTATTTGTTGAGAGCTATTGTAAGCAATGTTATAAAGGTGGGAAACTTTGCAACGAGATTGAACGTTTCAAAATAGTTTATCCCGTATTCATATTTTTGACTCTGCGCTACCAGCTGTGCTTTATATCTAGCAACTGAGCGATTTGAATGTAGTTTGGTGCACTAAGTCCATTTGCATCCTAATACCGGTGCATTTGATGGCAGTGACACTAATGTCCAGGTTCTATATTATTGAAGTGCCAAAAAATCTATTGCCATAGCTTGCCAACAATGAGGCAGTTTTGAGGCTTCATTATAATAGGTTAGAGCAGGAAGCTGGGGAGAAGAGTTAGAAGAATCACTACAGGAAAATTACTCATTAATGGCAGTTTGTTCCTGCGGTTACTAATTATTTTCTGGCGGTTTGGAAAAACATCGACGGCTTCTCGGCGGTTCAAAAACTATAGGAAAATATGGCGCCGGAAACCTTTTCCGGCGGTGTTTTTCCAGCATTTTTTTTCACCGGCGGTTTTTACGCACGAGAGTGGGGAGAGCCTTCGGTCTTGCAGTGCGGGCGAGATCTTCATTTGGAGGAACTTTTTGGCGGCCGGAGGACGCATCTCAATCGCGAGAGGGTGGAGGAGACGGGGGCGATCGTCGCGCAGGAGAGAGAGGGCAGGCGATGAAATGAAATGGAAGGCTCGGGACGGCTTATTCTAGGGCATTTTCAGGTGGTTTAGACCACCAAAAATAAGTTTACTTAACACTATCGATTCAAGCCGCTGGTAACGCGCCGATAAGAGTTAATGCCGGTCATTTAACCGACATTTTCTGGACCACCATTATTTTCAGCGGCTATAATTTACAGAACCGTCGGTTAGACCGCTGGTAAAAATTGGCGATCACACAGCCGGTTAAGTCGCCGTTATTACCGGCGATCTAGTTTTGATCCTAATTACCATAGGATGTGTGGGCTTCGGATTTTGGTTAACTATTGATGGAGACATAGATTTTGACTCTTGCTGAATATTTATTTGATTTGGCACATTGTGTTGATCTTGAGGATGTAAAGAATCAGATTGTAAGGTTTGGTCTCAGTTTGGTATGATTGAGTCAATTGGTGTGGACCTAGTTTTTATATGTGAACTGGTTGATGTATGGAGTAGTAATGATGGAGTTATGTTTGTTAATGGATATATAGATTAATTTTGCTCAAAAGGGAAGGTGATTTCATCAAAGATAACATGTCTAGATACGATTATTTGGTTTGTAGATGTATTGAGACATTTGTAACCTTTATGTGTTGAAGAATATCCAAGAAAAATACAAGGAATAGATCAATACTCTAGCTTGTGGCGCTGAGTTTTGGGAAGCCACAGGAAACATATACAGCCAAATATTTGAAGATTAATGTAATATGGTTGTTGGTTATATAGAAGATGTAGAGGGGTTTTATTGTTGGTGGCTTTGGATGGAAGTCGGTTAATGAGATAAGAAGCTATTAAGAGAGCATCAAGCCAATAGGAAAATGGCAAGGATATCATATGAATAAGTGATATGGTTATATCAAATTGGTGACGATGTTTTCTTTCAGCTAATCCATTTTGTTTGGGTGTGTATGGACATGAGATTTGATGAATGATTCCATGTTGGCTCATGTACGACTAAAAGAAAACATTATATGAAGCTGCTTATTATTATTGGAGATGCGAGTAAGAGTTTGATGATGTGGATGACCGAGATGGTTGTGCTAAAGAGAAGTGGTGTTGCACGATGTATGAAGATCAAGTGGACGACAATTCGATTGAGCTGTAGCAGATTGACATATGATGGAAGTGGTTTGAGGAATGGGATAGAGTCCGTTAAAACAAGGTCCCTTGAGTAGAAATTGATAATTCAAAATATCCTTGATAACAAACCCGGATGCATCATATGAGATAATAAGATTGTTATCTTTGGTTAGATTTGAAATTGACAAAAGATTACGAGAAATATTAGGAATATGTAATAGATGATTTAAGTGGAGCTTATGTGAAGGTGTGGGTAATATATCATTGCTGGTATGAGCTATAGATAGGGAGCAACATTATCTATACCTTGATAAGATATGGGGTTCTTTAGCTTGTTGAGATCGTTTGTGAGATGAGATGAGGCTCCGAAATCTAGATACCAGTCTCGATTATTTTCTTCAATTGTCGCAATGAACGCTTTGGACATGTTCAAGTTAGCTACGGGAATGTAATTAATATTCAATCTGTGCCAGCATACATTTGCTAGATGTTCCTTTTTGTTGCATATTTGGCATGTCGGAAGTGGTGATTGAGTTGGTTGTTGTGATTGGTATTGTTTATTGTTGTTCATGTATGACCTACCTATTCCTCTTCTTTCAAGTCCTTTGTATGAGTTTAGCACCAGATTCAGATCAGGTGAGTTTGTATTGCAAGATGATTCAGCTTGAATGTTTGTCTCCTCGCTTATTAATTAGGAATATAAATCTTCTAAGCTAATATAATTGAGCATTATTCTGATGGACGTCTTAAAAGCAGTGTATGGAAGGTGGAAATCCATTAAGAGTATACAAAATTATGTCTTCGGCATCAATGTTTGATCCAGCTGCACATATCTTGTCCACGATGTTCTTGATTTCAGTTAGATACTGAATCATGGTAAGATTTTTTTATTGCTATATTGTGTAATTCATTTTCCAATTGAATTACATGAAATCTGTTCGTGGCTTGTAGCTGTCGTTCAGCTGTAGACCAAATCGCTGAGCAAGATTCTAAATGTAACATATATGGTAGAATTGACTGTGTGATTGTTGAACAGAGCACAATCGCCAAATTTTTATCTATGAGAAGCCATTCATTGTATTTGGGATTGGTGATAGTGATTCCATCAGGTGTTTGCGTTAGGTGAGACTGTGGTTCTATTGTAGATTCAAGAAAATGAGAAAAATCCACTAGCTCTTTGCAATTTTAGTACCTGGGATATCCATATTGCATAATTGTCACTTGATAATTGAGTTGGAACAATTGTCTGGATATTGGAAATCAAGAACTTGAGAGACGCCAAAACAGAGTGGCCTTCGTTGAAATCTTCCTGAACGGAATCTCTGACTTGAGAAGAAGAAGATTGCGCCATTTGGCTTCTTGCTTGGTTTTCGAACCTGCTCTGATACCATAAAGAAATCTTTACACCTAGAGGAATGATCAAGAACTAAAAGAAGATCTGAGGAGAAGACGAGTGCATGAGTTTCTCATTCCACAATTTTAAGCTTCCTTCGTTACACTATCTTACATTATTTATAGTAAACTGTGCATTTATGCTTGTACACGTGTTCATATATGATTGGTTTAGGTAGTTTGTTAGTTACAATGTGTACAAGTTGTTGTTTCTTTTTTTCTTGTATTGCCTTTAGGTTGCCTCTAATATTATCTCAAGGCTGAGAAAAGCGAGGCTTCCTCAAAACCATATAGAACAAACAACAACATCAGAGGCTTAGAACAAATATATGTGAGTGCCTAAATAAAATATGTAGAAATAATGAGTCTTACATATTGTTACGTTTCTTGCATGAGGAAGAAGAAGGCTCTTCTTGATCTTAGATGAGAGAGAGAGAGAGAGGGAGAGTGAAGGGAGCTAATAGAGACCTTTATTCATCTTTTGGAGATGTGAATATACATCAACCAATAGGTTATTTACAAAGATTTTACATAAGTGTGATGTCAATCAAATCTAAAATCAGACCACAACATATATAAAATTAGAGCAGAAATTCTTGACAAGAAACTTCAAAAGAAATGAAATGGCATTTGAAAGTGTAAGTAGTGGTTGTCATAACAACAAGTCTTACGCGTGTAAGCATTACCTATAAAACTAGAAAGTTAAATGAAGTACCTGAAGAGAGTTGCAACAACAGATTTCCTGTTGCAATAAGAATACAGCTGGAGTTTGCACTTTTTTGTTGCAGGAAATAAATTATGGATCTATCTACAGTTAAACTATTTTTTTTTTCAATTATAGGTATTGTAGCTATAGTTTTGGATAAGCTAAAACTATAATTTATAAATTTGAACTTTCCATTGTGGTTTATCTTGCAGTTGCAAGAACTTGTCCTTCAATAAATTCTCAACTAAGTTTTTAATCAAACAATTTTTAAAATTAAATACTTGACAAAATATATATGCTAAGCTCTTTCATGTCAGATGAGTGAATCAACTATACTAAACAAGTGGATCTAGTACTCCTAAACTCTTTGAAAGGAAGCTTATCCATCTTGTCATATTGGTATCTACCATATAAAACTCCATCATTCAAATTTAGTTCATGAAACCTAGTGACTAAGTTCTTACCTTACCATGGAGCTAGATGCAGCTAAAATTTATTATCATGGAAGTAAACCCTTCTTGTTCCAAGTAAGAGTAGTACTTATAGGGGTGAATAAATGGTCACCACAGAAGTTGGCATGTTGACTAATTAGTGTTAGGTTAAAACTTCAGGATTATAATGTCATGAACAAAAAGAAAAAATAGGAACCTTTCTTTTTTCCTTACATAACAGATAGTTCTCACAGTATTTGTGCATACAATTTTGTAATTACATATGCATATTCAGCGGACTCAGCCTTTTTCTAATGTAGACAAACTTAATATATATATAAACTTTACATTCTAATTTGTATTTTTTGATAATATTGTATAATGATTTCATTGGAAAAAAAAAATCAAATACTTCATTCTTAATGTATGACACTAGGTAGTCTTTGAACTAGGCATCACCCATTTACAACATAACAAGATAAAAACATAAATCTATGAAATTCAAATTTGTGAAATTTAAATTTTTTTAGCAGATCAAATAAACAAGTGTTCAAAAATGAACCAATGCTAAATAGTCAAAGCTGTTATCGTATACATTTCTCATATATAAGCTGATACGCTTATACAACTGCAATCATAATAACAAGTGGTCATGAAGCAGCACTACGTCCTGCAGCAGCCACAGAGCATTATGCTCTGCCATTGCAACGGCCTGCCTCCTCTGCTCTATGACAACCTTTATACCTTTACTACAATATATATGTGTACAAGAGAAATACTGTAGTAAGATGAATACATGAAATGAAGCTGCTTCCTGGTCATCTTCTATCTTTCTCTATTTCTCTATTTTTCTAACCTTGCTTTGCAGGCATCTTCATGGTATCAGAGCCGAAAGGCTTCAACGCCGTCATAGCTTTCCGCTGCATCTACTTTCGTCGCGAACTATTCTGAAGGACTAGCAACATGGCTGAAAGTCAGATTTCATCGTCACCTCAGGCGATCTCATCAACACCTCAGACAGCCTCGGCCATTCCAGTCGCAATCGACTTCGCCATCCCAACACCTTTAAAGTTCATAATCTCAAACATCAAGCACATCGTGAACATCCAACTCAACAGCGATAATCACTCCATTTGGAAGCTTCAAGTACTCAAGATCTTCTCTGTGAATGGCTTTAAAGGTTTCCTCACCGGCACTGAGACCTGTCCTCCAAAACTCATCTCTTCAAACTCTAGATCTGGCGAAATCATTCCCAACCCAAAACATCAGATATGGCAGTTAACTGACCAGAACTTGGCCGCAGCATTGTATTCAACCATTTCACCGAGCATTTTTCCCTATGTCCTTACGCTGCAAACTACCCATGAGATCTGTGAAACTTTAGAGAAGAGACTCCAGCCAACAAACCGTTCCAGAGTCATTCAACTCAAAAACGAGTTGTATCGCATAGAGATGAAACAGATGACGGTTAATCAATATCTTGCTCAAATAAAGACTCTCGTGGATAATATCGCTGCATCCGGATCCAACGTGGATCCATAGGATATCATACTTCATACTTTGAATGGGTTGCCGACTGCCTACAATGCTTTCAAAACAGCTATTCGCACATGACCCTCAAATATTCCCTTGGATGAGCTCTATTCACTGCTTCTGAGTGAAGAAATCAACATACAGAATGATCGCTCTAGGGAATCATCAATGCCGTCGGACAATACAGCTCTGGTAGCTGTTAAAAATCTCAATGTCAACAAATACTCCTCCAATGATCAACCAAGACCCTCTCGCGGCAGATCCAACGGAAGATTTCCGTCTCCACGATCCCCCTCTAACACGGGACGTCCTCCGCGTAACAGCAACAGGGACTCCACAGCAAATGTTGGACCTCGAATCACCTGCCAAATATGTAATAAACCTGGACATATCGCTCCGCAATGCTGGCATCGAACGAATCTCCAATACACTCCAACTACTCCATCCACTCAATGCAGCTTCTTCACGAAACAGCAAAATACATCTCCATCGGACTGGTATTTGGACTCTGGAGCCACCTCTCACCTTACATCTGACCCACTCCAACTCCAGCACCCTCAATCATATGCCGGGAGTGACAATATCTCCATAGCCAATGGCTCTACTCTACCAATTCACTCAACTGGACAGGGAATTCTTCCCCTACCAAACACATCCCGTAAGCTTCTACTACAGAATCTTTTGCACGTACCATCTCTTACTCATAATTTATTATCCATTCATAAACTCACAACAGACAACAATTGCTCCATATTATTTGACAAATCTGGCTTTCTTATTCTTGACAACCAGAACAACCAACCTATCTTTAGAGGCCGCAGCGAAGACGGACTCTACTCCATACCCGTCGGCTCACACTCTGCTCTCCACACCTCTCGGACATCCACCTCCACATGGCATGCACGTTTAGGACATCCACACTTTCAGCTGCTTCAACATTTAGTTAGGAAAATACACCTACCTTATGTATCTCAAATTCCAAGTCCTTTATTTGCAACTCTTGTAATGTGGCCAAAAGCCACAAACTATCATTTCAAGTTAATGAAAAAAAAATTTCTACACCCTTCTCTCTTGTTCATTCAGATGTCTGGGGGCCAACCCCTATCTCATCTTCCAATGGTTATTTTTGTTACGTCGTATTTGTTGATGATCACACACGATTTTCCTAGATATATCCTATGCGCTCGAAGGCTGAGACATTCCTCAAATTTCAACACTTCTTAAAACTAATACAAACTCAATTTAACACAACTATTAAAATGCTACAATCCGATGGAGGAGGTGAATACCAATCCACTCAATTCAAACAATTGCTCTCCAATCAGGGAATTCAACATCGTATGAGTTGTCCTTACACACCTGAACAAAATGGAATCGCCGAAAGAAAACATCGTCATCTTATAGAAACAACAAGAACACTTCTTCATGCCTCCAAACTACCACTTCATTTTTGGGTAGAGGCCCTTCTCATGGCCAACTATCTCATCAATAGACTTCCATTCAAAATTCTGCACTTTAACAGTCCATACAAACTTCTGCACACTCATGAACCCACATATGAACATCTCAAGACCTTCGGCTGCTTGTGCTATCCTTGGCTTCGCCCACTAACCACCTCCAAGCTTCATCCACGTTCTGCTAAATGCATCTTCGTTGGATACTCCACCTCACATAAAGGCTATCGATGCTTTAATCTTCAAACTCATCAAATTCATATCTCTAGACACGTCATCTTTCATGAAAATATATTTCCCTACAATGACATCACCACACATACAACCACCACATCCCAGCCCTCGCCTCCATCCCAGCTCACTCTTCTACCCGTCTCTACCATGACTCCCACTCCCAACAATACTCCTAACAAACCAATTTCACCGCACCAACAATATTCTCCAATCTCTGTCTCTCCAGCCAAAACCCAATCACATTCTCAATCACTTCCTGCCTCCCATACTAGCCCAGCAAACGACACTCCATCTATCCACCCAACCACCACAGCTCCTACATCGCTCTCCTGCAACAGCTCTTCTGCACTGGCCCTTGCCAATAATCCAGTATTTCATGCCAGGACTAAGCACATTGAAATAGATTATCATTTCATTCGGGAACGAATTCTATCTAAGGAAATAGACGTTCAGCACATCAACTCAGTTGATCAACCTGCTGATATACTAACGAAACCACTGTCGCTTGCTCGTTTTCGATTGCTTAGAGACAAACTCACGATTCAACCACCCGAATCCTAAGTTTGCGGGGGCCTGTTATCGTATACATTTCTCATATATAAGCTGATACGCTTATACAACTGCAATCATAATAACAAGTGGTCATGAAGCAGCACTACGTCCTGCAGCAGCCACAGAGCATTATGCTCTGCCATTGCAACGGCCTGCCTCCTCTGCTCTATGACAACCTTTATACCTTTACTACAATATATCTATGTGTACAAGAGAAATACTGTAGTAAGATGAATACATGAAATGAAGCTGCTTCCTGGTCATCTTCTATCTTTCTCTGTTTCTCTGTTTTTCTAACCTTGCTTTGCAGGCATCTTCAAAAGCATTATGGACTGCGTGTCAACAAGACATGCATCAATCTAATGCTTCCATCTCCATAAATTGAGAAATTATTCTATGTGGAGACGGGGCACAGAACTTCGTCCGGAGAACAACTAGAATGCGTCAAGCCAGTGGTACCGAGCCGCGGTACAGAGCACAGAGGCGATGTGATGCATTCTAATTGATCTCTGGATGACGTTCTCCGTAACAAAATAATTAATCCCATAAACCAAAGCAATACCACTAGCTTGATGGCAACGGTTTGCCTTCTTCTGCCGAAGACGTAGATCCTAATGAAATGAGATATAAATTAAACTCTTTTTAGATTCCCAATGAATTTGCCTTCTGATTTATTCCATTTCCTTCCGCACTTCAATCTCCGAATGCATTCAGGCGAAGAAATAAGTGGTGATGGCAATGAGCTGAAATGTTGGACCCCAAATTATTCCCGTTTCTTCTCATATTTCTCATATCCCTTCAAGAAATTTTGTTTTTTTTTTTGACGAAATTCCTATTTCTATTGAGGCGTTAGCGACGGCCTTCCTCTCGGAGATGGAAGTTTTTCATTTGCAACATTGGCAACGGTCTTCCAAATTTTGGCTACTTTTATTCTTTTTGGGTTTCATCTTCTGTGGGTGCTCTCTATTTCAATAAAAGTGTATGATTGTTTGCTGCACCCTTCCCCCGTTCATAGGTTCCTGTGACGGTCGACGGAGCTCCCTGGCGGTGGTGCTGGAGCTCTTCAGCTTCAGAGCTATCTCCAATCTATAGCTAAATGTTCCCTCTCTTTTATATAGTGAGGGTCAATTTATTGGTTTTCATGAGTGACACGCCCCATAAGAAAAGATCTAGAGTAGATTTGGAGTGCTCAATCGGACGACCCATATTAATTCCATCGATCATAGATCATTTACCAAGCATTTATGTGCTTCAAAGATGCCATTATTAAGCAATCTCGGGCTCATTGGATTCACCTCGTCTAGCCGCTCGATTCAACTATTAGGTTGTTACATTTGGTTATCAGTTGGTCATCAAATTTAGGCTTTGAACCTTCTAAATAAGCTTTGGGCCGGGGTCCGATTTAGACTCATTTGGGCTCGGATTGAACCGATTTTTGTGTCGGTGGGTTCATCTATTCAGGACATTCAGTTTTACTATAAGTTTACTGAAATTAGAATTGAGAAGGTCCTGAGTTTTATAATCTGAAAGTTTACAACTTGAAAATGCCTCAAGATTCGTGCATGATCCAGATGATTTTTAGAGACGTATCAAGTATAAAATAAATTTAATGTATTTGAAATATTTATACTCCTAAGAGTGAGTATAAAATAAATGTATGTGATCATTTTTTTAATATACTTGGCTTGCTTTAAAATCAATGCAATGTAAAGCTCAAAGATTATGTACAACTGTTAGTGGTTGGTGGGCAGTGGCCAGTGGCTATAGGCGGGCTACAGCTGGTGGGCAGTGGTTGGTGGATGTTGGAATGAGGCACAAGATTGATATTTTGTTAGCATTTAACTACCTTTATGACCTCAAAATTAAGTTATTTTGGGCTCATTAAATTTCACTCATCAATACACTCAATTTGACTGTGAGTATGCAAAGATCAAAGATTATTTAGTCTTTTATCTAATATCATGAGAGAATAATGTAGAGTCTAGAGGAAGTTAAAAATTTCAAAAACCCAAAAGTTAAAATTCCTAAAAGAGCCTCTTTATTTTTTATTTATAAGATTTAGAGAGCTACAAAAAAGATACACCTAAAAGAATATATATATATATATATATATATATATATATATATATATATATATATATATATATATATATATATATTATATATATATATATATATATATGACATATTATAGGATGTCATAAATATATGACCTTATTGATTGACCTCCACATAGATCTCTACATACAAAATAACCCGCAATATCAGTGCAAGTCCTTTGTGTGAGTCTTTATGAGCAAGTACGCTAGGCGAGTCCTCAAGGACTTGTAGGAAGGTTGAGTCTGTGGAGGTGAATCTCCTAGATGTGGTGGCTAGTTTGTAGTGACAATTTTGAAGCCTTTGGATGCAGAAGAGTGAGCCGGTCCATCTATTAGTATGATTGTTATTGTGAAACCCTTAAGAAAATAAATTTCAATACCAATATGATTTTTTGGTGTGACTATTAGAAATTCATTTAAAATGTCAAACTTAAGCTTGTTTGTACAAGAGTGAAATTGTAAGACTATTAAGTCAAAATGGACAATATCTTGATGGTTAAAAATTTGGACAACAAAAACTAGTGTTAGAGCAATACATCAGCCAGAAGATGAAAACTCTTTATCTTTTAAAACCTTATAAGGAAGCTGATTGATGGAAACCTTAGTTATCTAAGTAGAAGAGATTGTGAAACCCGTTAAGAAAATGAATCTCAATTCTTAAACATCGATATGACTTTTGGTATAAGAATTGAAATTTCATTAGTAACTCCAAAGTTAAACGTGCTCATATCGGAGCACTTTTACGATGAATGAACACTTGGGAAGTTTCACCAATGCTACGAAACCATGAGGCTTAGGTCAAAGCAGATAATATCTTAATGGTTAAGAGTTTGAATTATTAGCCTTTATGATTATTTCGTAAAATTTTACTTATATTTTTATTCTTTACTATTTTAATGCAAAGAGTTACTTGTAAATTTTATATTAAAATAAACTTTTGATAAACTATAATCTTTAGTAACGAGCCTTAAGAATGACAAATTTGGAATCGAAGCATTGAAAGTGGCAATATTTTTCAAATCATATAAAGATAGTTGACAAAATGTCGGTCACTATGTTCTGAATGGATATCCTGCACAGAATTTCTTTAAAAAAAAGTCAAATTTCCATTGACAAAAGATATAAAATTCTTTGAAAGCATTGCAGAAATAAGGATAGTTCTCTGTTGTAAATTTTAGAGTTAGATGCTAGTTGTTATTTGTTACATCCGAAGGAGAAATAAAAGAAAGAGACAAGCAAGATGTTAATTTGACTATTGAATAATTGCGGAGAATTAAATATACAAGCAAGAATGTGAATTTGACTATTGATTCTTTGATATTGTTGCTGCTACTAATATTGATATGTTGTATTGATTATTGATACTAAGCATGTGAATAAGATATCGATATGATACTAATATAAACTAACTGGATAGTATGCGTACACAGTTATAAGTTGAGTTTAATAGTTCTTTATCGATGCTTTTGTTTTTAGTGCTCCATACAATTGTTTTACTAATTGATAGTCCTGATAAGAAGGTTGTTTTATGGATTTGACTCTCATACTGATTTATTGATTTCCCCACCATACTAATTTATTGGCTTCTATATTGTGCGGTTTTACTGTATACATATTCTACTGCTATTATATGTGAGATTTAGTATTTCTGAATTGATTATTGATCATATGACTATTATTGATATGAATTGACTAACGACATACATATTACTTCTTTATCGTACTTTGAATTTAGTTATAAAATTTTAGTATAACCTGGTAGACTTTTAACTAATTATATGTTGTTTAAATGATTTCAAGTCAGAACAAGAGAGCACGAGTAAGAGAATGATCAGCATTTCTCAGATTCCTTTTCTTTTGCTTTAGTTATTTTTTGCACTCAGGATTTGTATAAACATGATATGATTGTATAATTCTTGAGCGTTGTATATGATTTTTGGAGTAATGAATACATATGTACATTGATATTTTGAATTATAGAATTTATTTCTATTATTTATTACCAATATATGATATTAGATAGTTTTGATTACTGTATAATAAAAGATAAAAAAGAATTCTTCAAATTAGATTATGGGATGTGACATACGAACATTTTGCAGAGAATACATAAATCATCATTATTCTATCTTGATTTGTAAGGTAAATCTTTTTTTTTTCAAGCATGCGTATTACTATGTGAAATACTTGTAGTTTATGCTTTAATAAGAACATGTGTGAGATGCCATGTTGCATAGTGAGATGTTTACCTCCACTTATTGGTATCAAAATATGGTAAAAAAAAGTGATTATTTAATGTGTTTTTCCTTTTTTTTATTTTTTGATGATTATGAAGGTTAAAATGGTGGTTTGTAATTTTAGATATGCATGTTGGATGCTCACATATGCCTTCACTAGTGTTTAACAGGTGGATAGTGGAATACAATAGAAGAACTCACTCTCCTAAACCGTCCACTTATGAAACTCGCGAAAGAACTTCCCCACAATGACCAACAGAAGTCACTCACTAGAGCACTAACAGAAGTTGGCCTTGCATAGGATGAATCAAGGATTCTTCTCCAAAGTTAGTAGCTTGGAAATCGCTGCGTGCTTAAACCATGCTTATCACTTGCTCTACCTCATGGATACTATTATGATCAAACTCAACTACTAATGTGCTAATCTACTAGACTCTCAGTTTGACTTGTCGTGACTGTCAGAGCCAGAGTTTTCACTTTCGATAGTAGTACCTCACTCGCACCTTTCTCCTCAGACAATTCTCAGAGTTTCAATATAAGTTGTCGTCAACATCAACCAGCTCATTCAATCCCGAAAGTTTCCATATAAGTTGTCCTCTCTCGAGTCAAAGCTCGCCCAAAGGCACTCACTTTTCTCCACTGAACATTACTAGATTCACACCGAAGCAACTCGTCGAAGCTTTTAGCCTTGCCCTCCTTTGGCTAGTCATGAGGTGACATGTGTCTAAGATAGTGTGTAATACTACATGGGTGTTCTGTATAAAGTTGAACCTTATGACTTTTTCTGGTGTAGCATTTAATGTAGCCTGCAAACCCTTTAAGTAAGAAGCGATGAGGACCAGTTTGGGAGACCATTTTTCTGAGAAACCTTTACTTAGGTTTTTTTTTTTTTTACTTAGGCTTCATTTGAGATAGTTTTCTTACTGCTTTCTAAATAACATTCAAGTACAAAACTGTATAGTTCAAGAAATTTTTTGAACAAAAAAGCTACATTAGAAAGTAGTAAGAAAGCTATCCTAAATGAAGCCTTAGATAATGGATACTCTTTTATATTGAGAACCATAGTTTCTTGAGTATTATAAAGATATTTTTTTTATTCTCTCTCACACGTCTACGAATTACTCACCCACTCTTAGTTTCAGTCTACTAGCAAGGTCGCACATTCTTCATAGATAAATTTGAATTCAACACATCATTATTTAAATTATAGTAGGCTCTGAAATGGCATGAACTTATATGTATTATTATAATTATAAATAGCCTTCCTTAGATTAATATTTAGCCTTCCTTAGATTCATATCCTTAGATTAATATTTAGATGGCTGTCAAGGAATAAAAATATGGAATTTATTTGGTTACTAATTTCAGGTTAGGGTCAATCCGAATCAGAAATGGGTCGGATTCGAGTTCAACAATTCAACCCGTTTTAAAAATTTGATCGGATTTGGGTTAACCCTTTAACCAATTTTTTGATCCGACAACCCGAGATTGACCCGTTTTGACCAAAAAACAGGAGTTTGACTCGATTTTGGACCCGAAACTAGCAGTTTTTGGACGGCCCCAGATCATTTGAGTCGTGTCGGGTTGATCCGGACCCGAAGCGAGTTGAGTTCGGATTAACCCGAATAGTATTGAGTCAGCTTCAGGTTTGGCCCGAACCCGACCCGTGGCCCGAAATTGACACCACTAGTCGTAACCAAAGGATTTTGTATGCTCTCTCTCTCTCAATCGGCCTATATATATATATATATATATATCTTCTAAACTTCCTAATCGCCTTTCTTTTATTATAATTTTGTTCTCCGGCAACACTACTATTTCATTATTTTCCTGACAAATGAAAGCACAAAGGTGACTATAATCTCGAATTTCATTACCTCATATCATCAATTGATATCAAAGCTAAAAATTATGAATCGAAAAACCTATCTACAATAAAGATCTTTATACAAGACTTTAAAATAAGTGCTTAAATCTTTCCGTCCTCAACTATATATATTCACATCTCATCTTTTAAACACATAACTAAAGCTTGAAAATCTAATGAACATCTTCTAAATATTTACCATGGTACCATCCCCCACCTTTCCTATCCCAAATAATAGAACTTTTATTAGGTCCTCTGACCGGATGTAGCTCTACGTTCGGTCATCACTAAGTTACTCAGTTTTTGCTTGGTATTTGCTCAGTATTGCTAGGTATTGTTTGGTAATAACGAGTAATACCGCTCTGTGAAGACCAATACCGAGTAATACCGAGCAATACCGAGCAATACCGAGTAATACCAGAAAATACCGAGTTTTTCTAGAAAAAACTCGGTATTGCTCGGTATTTTGTCTTCACATAATGATATTTCTCGTTATTGTTGGTATTGCTCGGTATTTCTAGTTTTGTGCCTACTACGTGGCACGATCTCAGTGCTGGCCGAACGTAGCTCTACGTACGTTCACCGGACCAAATAAAAGTTCCAAATAATAAAAGCTTCACTAATTACTATAATATTTAATCAATTTGAGCTAAACTCACAACACATTAAGGGGCTGTTTGGTTTCCGTTTTTTATAGTGTAATATAAAGTAAATATGCGGATTTTTATTTTTTTTCGTGATTAATTGGTTCCACGTAAAGTAAATATACAATAATAAATTTAAATTTTCGGAACTCACTTGGCCATTTATAAGTGATGCAATTTTTTAAACAATTATAAATGAAATTGAGTCAGATAAAAAAGTAATATATAATTATATATTATCATAAAATTAAGGCTTTCATGAGCTCTAGACAAAAATAATAAGCTAATATCAATTGATTCATAAAAAGTATTTTACTCAGGATTTCAATTGAATGAAAAGAAAATATCTTTATGGTTTCCTTTGAGAGCCATGAAACATAAAACAAGTTTTATTCACTATTTTTAGAATATATTTGATATATTTTTTAAATACATTTGTAAAATAATTATATCACATTTTTCTCTAGCAGAATATGATCCATTGGCTAATTTCAAAAATTACACATTTATTCATGAAACAAATAAAATTTAAAATTACTTATCTATAAATATCCAATTTTTTTATGTCCTAATTTTTTTTTCAGGATTATTTCACGAAGTTTATACCGGTTGTAAATTACTTAGCATTACACTTCATTTTTCTCATATGGAGCTTAAGAGTTCGCAACAAAAGAGGACAAAATGATAGAAAAAATGATTCATATAGCCAGCCAACCTCACATAGTAGAATAAAGATTTATTGTTGTCATTCTTACTAGGGGTGTCAATATTTGACACGACACGAAAACCCGACCCGAAAATTCCGGGTTGGAGCTGACCCGTTTGAAAAACGGGTTGTGTTTGGGTTCCAAGATTCGACCCGTTTGAAAAAACGGGTCGGGTTTGGGCTAACCCGGCGGGTTGTCGGGTCAACCCGAAAACCCGTTTATTTTAAAAAAATTTGGATTCCCGCCCTTGTCCGCTGCTCCCGCCCGCCGCCCGTTGCCCCTGCCCGCGCTGCCCGCTGCCCCCCCCCCCCCCCCCCCCCGGCGTAGTCGCCCGCTGCCCCACGCGCCTCGCGAATCGCCTTGCTCGCCTCGTAATGCTGCCCCCGCCCGCTGCCCCGCTGCCTCGCGCCGTCGCCCGCTGCCGCGCCCTGTGCGCCCAGCTGTCGCGCTACCGCTCCCCGCGCCTGCACGCCCACTGTCGCACTGTCGCTCTGTCGCCCGAAACCGGGTCGGGTTGGGTCAACCCGGCAATCAGCTCGTTTGAACCCGGGTCAGTTTCAGGTTCGAACCGAACCAGACCCGTGACCCGAAATTGACACCCCTAATTCTTACCTAATAGGAAAAATATTTTAGAGCAATATAGTATACATTAAAAGATTCTTCTTTATCTATTTAAATACCTCGAAATAATACCCAATACAACTTTCACATCAGAGGCCAAAATAAAGAATAGCTATAAATCCTTAAATAATGTGTAGGATGGTTCTAATTTGCTAACCATGGCTTCATTTTGTAGGTCAAACTTATAGAATGAGATAAGACTCGCAATAATTTAGGGCAATAATTAGGGATTACAATATTGGTGTATCACTGTCATCACTCAATATTTTTCACAATAAATTGTTGTCATAGGCCACATTTAGTGTTTTGTGGCATTAAATTATTAGCAAAGTTTTCCAATTTTGAATACGTTGGAGGAAGGGACAAAAATGGGCGGTTACCATTCATATTTTTATAAGCATTTTTTGTGTGAGGTGAACGAGCATTTGAAAATTTTGAATGATGAAGTCCACTCCTAAGGTGTTCAAAGTCCATAAAGGGAAAGATTATGTTTCTAGGCTTTCTTGGTTGATCTTTATTAATTGCCACATAGGTGGCCCATTTGTCTTAATTTGGGGTGTAAATGAGATCAATATAAATGATGCTATGTTCTTATTTGATTTAATGATTACTTTATATTTCAACCTTATCTTTTTATGAAGTTTATGAAAAGGGTGAGTGTGCACACAACTCATTTTGGTCTGTTGGTTGGGAGCTTAGGCTATCAACTAAGAGGTCTTGGATTTGAATCTTGTGTATGTGATGTTTGTGTGAGTTTGCTTTAATTGACCTAAATGTCCAAAAAAAAAGGTTGACTGTAGCACTCGACGAGTCGCAACCTAAAATAAATGACCCGATAGAAATAATGACTATAGATATAAACAATTCACTGTATAATCATATTTGTATTAGCAATGCTTGAATTCAACTTATTACTATTTATTTTTTTTTAAGAATATATGAGAGTATAAATGAAAAAAATATATAAAAAACCAGCAAAAATAGGGATTTTTTATTTTCAAAAAGAAAGAAAAAAAAAACAATCAAATTTTAATCCTTATCATATAAGCACAACACTTATTCAACTTCCCATTCAACAACATCAGAATTTAATTTTAAAAAATTTTCAACAAAATGTATAGGCTATTTAGAATTTAATAATTTATGTGTTAATGAATTTTTAACAAGCTCAATAAAAAAGAATGTATGTTCAATTTATCTTTATTTATCACTAATTTGTCCATAAATATTATATTTAAGTTTCATTTGTTACTTAGAGATTATTTTGAACTGCTACAGTGTTTTATAAAGTTGATTGTAAAGCTCTATACTAAAAACAAATTAACTATTCTAGTTGCAAAAGTATTTTTTTTTACCTTTCAAATTTCTAAAAAGCTAAGAGGCTGGAAACAGCAAGAAAGTAGTAGCCAAATAAAATTATAATCATAAAAACAAAAAAATAATTATCCAAAATAAACTCTTAATTATCCATAGAGTAATCAGCAATGGGCAGAATCATTTCTAAATCCTTAATTTTCACTTTTATTGTAGAATTTGCATTCTTGATCTAATCAAAGTATGTCACTTCATTATTTATTATCCACTTAATTTTAATTTTTATTATTATCTAAAGATGAAACCGACAATTAGTTTTTTTTTTTTTAAATTCTCATATTAACAGTCAAAATAAGCACATAAGCTCATGTGCTTAATGAGTTAATGAGAGACGTAAAGCTGCGAATCTAAGTAAAAAAATTGGCTGACACGTGACAATGAAGTGGACTTATTGAATGAATTATTAACCTTCTGATCCTTCGGTCATCTTAGCATATTTAATTAACACTAAAATAACAATATAGAATGCTAATGGTGTTCGCATTCTATTTTATTTTATTTTTTGACAAATGAACTATAAATTATATTGAACAAAGAGGTTATAAAAGGATAAAAATTAAGATATGAAAGAATTCTAAAAGAAAACAATGAAAGGAGAGGAGACCTATATAAGGTAAAAGCCTGGGTTATTGATGAATTATGACAGGATATTTTGATGTAAAATATATTATAATGAATGTTAAGTTATTTGAATTTATGTTGAGATTAAAAAGTATTTTTCTTAGAAGATGATATTCAACTAAGGTGGATGAGATATTTTGCTGAACTTTTTAATGAAGAATATGAAAATATGATTGACTTTAGTGACCTTAGCACCCTAAATGAAAATAAAAATTTCTATTTTTTCTCACCGTATTAGTAAAACCGAAGTTTGAGATTCTTTAAAGAAAATAAAGTGTGGAAAAGTTATTGGACCTTATTATATTCCAATAGAGGTGTGGAAATGCTTACGAGATGAATAGATTTCTTGGCTTAATAAACTTTTTAATATTGTTTTGAAGATTAAAAAGATATCAGATGAGTGAAGAATGAGTGTGTTAATTATTATTTTTAAGAATAAATGTGATGCACAAGAATGTGCAAATTATAGAGGAATTAAGTTAATGTGTCACACTTTAAAACTATAGGAGCGAGTTATGGAGCATAGGTTGCGGCATGATAATAATGTTTCTCAAAATCAATTTGGATTCATGTTGGGTAGGTCTACTATGGAAGCCATACATTAATTGAGAGGATTAATGGAGAAATACAGAGAGAATAAGGAGGATCTACATATGATACTTATTTATTTAGAGAAAGCATAAGATAAAGTTCCAAGAGAAGTGCCATAGAGAGTTCTTGGAGAGAGAGGAAGTTAATAACGCTTATATTCAACTCATTAAAGATATGTATGCATGAGCTATTCCTTGTGTTCAAACACAAGGTGGTTTGAATAAGTATTTTCCTGTTTCGATTGGATTACAACAAGGATCATCCTTAAGCCCATTTCTTTTTAATATAGTCATGGATGTTCCACTAGAAATCTACAAGAAGATGTACCTTGTTACATGCTTTTTGTTGATGATATTCCTCTTGTTGATATGACTAGAAAGGGAGTTGAAGGTAAACTTGAATTATGGAGGTCAACCTTAGAGTGTAAAGGTTTTCGCTTGAGTAGATCTAAAATTGAATATATGGAGTGTAATTTTAGTAGTAATAAACCTAGTGAGGGGAATGCAACTTTGGGCAATCAAATCATTAAGAAGAGTACACGTTTTAGATATCATGGATCTATTATTCAGAGTGATGGTGAAATAGATGGTGACATTATCAACATAATTTAAGTTGGATGGTTGAAGTAGAGGAATGCATTGGGCTTGTGTGATAGAAAAGTTCCCCTAAAACTTGAGGGAAAATTCTATAAGATGGTAGCATTATCCCTCCGCACTTAAAAATGTATTGATCTCATCAATTCCTACTGTTTCAAATTTTTTTCTATTATGGATTCATCTCTATTAAGAAGCTCCACATGATAACTATGGAGATAAGTTGTAGACCAAGAATAAAAGGGACTTGCTCTCTTATATATTTACTACTTTTCAATTAGTTCATGATTGAAATTACTAAATGACAAGAGGGAGGGGTGAATTGTGAAAATCTTTTTCTTAATAAAAATAACCCTAAACAAAAGTTCTAATTTTTTTTGTTATTTTCGAAATTTTATAACAAAATTTTAAGCAAGTTTTCTTCCACAAATTTCACCATGCAATAGTTATGAAAATTAAATGCAAGTAAAAAGTAAATGACGATAAGAAAAAAACACACCAAGAATTTTTATAGTGGTTCGGTCAAAATATGACCTACGTCCACTCCCCTGAGTCCTCCGCTCCGGGATTTTCACTATCAAAATAGTTCTCCTTTTGCCCCCCTCGGCAAGGCGGAGAAGCCTTTACAAACCTCCCTTTCACCAACCCGGCATGGCGGAGTGCCAAACTCTGTTTTCGCCCTCCTGGCGACGACAGAGAACCTTCTCGTTTTTCTCCCTCCTGGAGAAGGCAGAGAACCTCGAGGTAACGGATGTAGACGAGCCTTTCCCTTGGAGATCCTCCCTCAAATCCTTCTAGGGCCACAGGAGGAGCAAGATGCATCAAGCTCGGAGCAACCGTGTGATCTCCCTCACACTTCTTCTCCCTCACAACGCTCACCTCCTCCTTCCTCTCTCAACCCTCAAGAACTTCTCTAGAGCTCTCTCCCTTGGAATCCCTCTCTAACCACGTTCACCCCCTCTGTGATTCTTACTGAAAAAGGACTTGATTGACATCTAAAAACGGCTCCAAAAATCCTCTGATTTCAAAAGTAGTCGTTACTGTTCGTACAGTACGATTCAACATCGTACCGTACGATCTTTATAAACAGACGTCGTTCTGGTACGAAGGCGTACGAACAGTTCAAAAACAATTCGTACTATATGATATAATATCGTACGGTACGATCCACAAAATACTATTCGTACAGGACGATGGTCTGGACGATCAGATGTCGTCTCTGCTCATCGTATGGTACGATTACTATCATACAGTACGATGTGACAAAAATGAAGAGATCGTCCAGGACAATATCCGGGACGATCATACTTCATCTCTGTTCATCGTATGGTACGATCAGGTTCGTACAGTACGATGTTCAAAATTTAATTAGGCCTGGATTTCATGCACTATTCACGGGTTAATTTAAGTAAGTATTTAAAATAGATCGTATAGTACGAAAATGATCGTACAGTATGAAAATATTCGTACAGTACGAACGGCGCAAAATCACTTACTTAAACTAAACTACGGCTAGGGTTTTAGATCTGAACATATCGTACAGTACGAGCTATTCACAGAATCGTCCACATAGCTTGGATCGTACGGTACGAATTAGAATCGTATAGTACGATCTACAGAAAAGAAATTCTATTATATTTTGCTTTTAAAAACGAACTCTCCCCCTGTGTGTGTGCATGGTTGCTCTTACTCTTATGTATTTTGTGGCTAGACTCAATAAAATAAAGATAAAATAAATAGAAAAATATAATGTCAGACTCATACTCCTAATCTATCTGTTCTTGAGTCTTCCTTTCGTCCTGAGTCACTTGTGATCTTCCTGAAATGTTAGTACTAAGGACAATAGCAAATAAAATAATATTCAATGAAAAGTTGTTCCAAAACACTCATTATTTGGCATCATCAAAATCTCAAACTCGGGGTCATGGGTTGCAACAATCTTCCCCTTTTTGATGATGTCAAATAATTTGTTGTAAGTAATTTTTTTATTTTTTTTTTATTTATTTTTTTTAAATTATACATAAGAAAAAAGATACCAAAAGTAAGTACAAAACAAAAGGAATGCATTTAGATAATAAGCACAACAACAAGTACAACAAACTTAATGCATTTAGATAATAAGCACAACAACAAGTACAACAAACTTCTCCCCCTTTTGACAGCACAAAAAGGAAGAGCAACTAAAAGCAAAAAGCAAAAGAGAGAAACTATAATACAAACACAAACAATCTAAGCAGACGGGTCCTGATCAGTTGGTGGTGGAGGTGGATTTGGTTGAAAATATTGAAAGAGAGCATCGAATCGGTGATCAATTGCAGTAAAGCGTTCTCCAAACCATTGCATATCTGTCTCGTGTTGTTGATGTTGTTCTTGAATATGCATGTCGAGACGAGTCTGCAGTTGGTCGAAGCGCGCGACCAAATCATCATTAGGGTGTGCTGGTGCAGGTGCTCGGGGTGCGCATGGCGTCGTGGTCGAGCTGGAGCTGTTGCTGGGGCATCTTCACCTTCTTCTTCGTCAAAGACTGGTTCTTCCGGCTCGTGTCCCCGATGAAAGAGAATACGGAAGGAAGCATCCGTATAAAAGATAGAAAGAATGTCGGGTTCACCAGGGTAGGACAATTGATATTTATTGTGGAGGATATATCCTATTAGGTGACCAAGAGCCAGATTCTGTTTCCGTCGAGTGGTAGGTAGACGGACAAAAGTCATGTGGCGAATATAGTTGCTAATTAAATCAACCTCATCAAACTTAATGTTGGACATAATAAGATAGGTAGCGACGGATAAGGTCGGGGTCAGATTGATACGGTCGCCACCTTTGGGTATGATTGAGGTTCAAAGAACATGTTGAATTATTCGGGCATTTCGAGTTAAGGATTGAACGAGAGGTTGGTGTTGATGAAAAGCAGCATTCCTAAGGACTCTATTAACATCGCTCCAATCAAATTCGTCGGTAAGAAATGAGCGAACCATAGGTCCTTCAGTGGACAACCCAATATATTAGGTGATGTCGACTCTAGTGATCTCAATGGTGCGGCCACAAACAAAAGAGTGAAAAGTGGTGTTGTAGACGGTGTAGGTGAGGTTGGCGAGAAATTCAAAGAGAAGTTCATAATTATAGGGAAATGCCAGGGTGAGTAGGAATTGGAAGGTGGTGGAAGCAAAGAGGCCTATTACCTCGAAATTGAGAGCAGCCTGATTAAGCATTTTTGAAGGAGAAATTTTGTAGGCTTTATATCGGTGGTAGACTTCCTCATTTTTAGTATTCAGAAAACGAGCAGGTTGGCGACTCGACGAGGATGAGCTTCCAGCAGTCATCCGACCTCGTTTAGACATTGCAAGAGGGCACGAAACTAAGTGAAGAAGTGAGTGAGGAGAGATTTGAGTGAAAGGAACGGCCTAGGCAAGGGTACTTATAGAAAATTTCGACTATCGTACAGTACAATTTATGATCGTACAGTACGATCGATAATCAATATCATGACCGGTCGTTTCGGGAAAAGGCAGTCAAATCGTACAGTACGCTAAGTATCGTATAGTTAGATCAGGCTAATTTCGATCGTCCCGAGGCCCTCAATACGACTTTTGACCAAAAGTTTCGTACTATACGAATAGGTGTATCGTACAGTACGATACATAATAAATATCGTACCAAATAGCCTTAAATCGTATTTATCCCTTGTGCTGATGTGTATCGTACCGTATGAAAGGTATGAATCGTACAGTACGATAATCAATAATGTCGTACCAACCGGTTTTAATTCATCCCAATCCATTGCTGACATGTACCGTATCGTACGAAGAAGAGGTATCGTACAATACAATAGGAAATAAAGTTGGAAGGATATCGTACTGTACGATGTAGGTCATACAATACGGTCAACAGAGCCGAAATCTGCTTGTTGGCGGATGTCATGTAGATTTAGATGTATCGTACGGTACGATATGGGTATCGTACAGTACGATGAACAGTCAATGCAGAGTTTCTGTGTGGTGAGTGTGTGATGATCAGGAACAGCCCTATTAACAAAAATTTTGTTTTTTTTTTGTTTTTTTTTGTTTTTTTGTTTTTTTGTTTTTTTTTTTGTTTTTTTTATGCAGTTATGTCTATGACACCTAATCTAGTCCTCAAGGTGCTAAAGGTGTCGAAAGCTAAAGATTTTGTGAATATGTCTGCCAATTGATCTCCTATAGTGATGTAATGTAATTCTATATCTCCCTTAGCGACGTGATCTCTAATGAAATGGTGTCTAATGTCTATGTGTTTCGTTCGAGAATGTTGAATTGGGTTCTTAGAGATACAAATTGCACTTGTGTTGTCACACATGATCGGGATGGTTCCAACAGGTAGTCCAAGATCAAGAATTTGTTGTTTTAACCATAGTACATGTGCAACATAACTTCCTACTGCAATATATTCGGCCTCGGCCGTGGAAAGTACTACTGAGTTTTGCTTCCTACTGGACCAAGAAACTAATGATTGTCCTATGAATTGGCAAGTATTAGAGGTGCTTTTTCTATCTATCCTACATCCTGCAAAGTCAGAATCTGAGTACCCTAGGATTTCAAAGGAAGTGTTGTGTCTGGGATACCAAATTCCGAAGTTTGGGGTGCCTAGTAGATATCTAAGAATTCTTTTGACAGCAGTTAAGTGAGACTCTTTAGGATCGGCTTGAAAACGGGCACAAAGGCACACACTAAACATTATGTCTGGTCTACTAGCAGTCAGGTAAAGAAGGGATCCAATCATTCCTCTATATTTTTTCTGATCTACTGATTTTCCACTAGGATCTTTATCTAATTGGATTGTCGAACTCATTGGGGTGTTCATGGGTTTTGCACTATCCATTTCATATTTATTTAAAATATCCTTAATATACTTTGATTGGCTAAGAAAAGTTCCATTATCCATTTGTTTTACACTAAAGCCAAGAAAGTAATTAAGTTCTCTCATAATGCTCATTTCAAACTCATTACTCATTATTTTTGAAAATTCATCACACAAGTTTTTATCTGAAGATCCAAACAAGATGTCGTCCACATATATTTGAACAATGAGAATTTCTTCTTTGACCTTTTGTAAAAAGAGTGTAGTATCTACACTACCCTTTTTAAATCCTCTATCCAAAAGAAATGAGCTAAGTTTTTCGTACCATGCTCTAGGTGCTTGCTTTAATCCATACAGTGCCTTCTTTAATTTAAATACATGGTTTGGAAATTGTGAACTTTCAAATCCGGGGGGTTGCTCAACGTAGACATCTTCCTTAATTACCCCGTTCAGAAATGCACTCTTTACATCCATTTGATATAACTTAAAATCCTTGAAGCAAGCAAAGGCTAAGAGCACTCTTATGGCTTCTAGTCTTGCAACCGGGGCGAAGGTTTCTTCAAAGTCTATCCCCTCAATTTGGTTGTACCCCTTAGCTACTAGTCTTGCTTTATTCCTTATTTTTGTTCCTGAATCATTCACCTTATTCTTGAAGACCCATTTTGTTCCAATAACACTTTGTTCTTTAGGTCTCTTGACTAACTCCCAAACATCATTCCTGGTGAATTGGTTCAGCTCTTCTTGCATTGCTAGAATCCAAAATTCATCTCCTAAGGCTTGATCTATACTTGTAGGTTCTATCATAGAGATGAATGCTGAGTGACTAACCTTCTTCCTAAGTCCATGCCTAGTTCTTACACCTTCTGAAGGGTCTCCTAAAATTAACTCTTTAGGATGACTAGAAGAATATCTCCATTCTCTAGGCAAATCTTCCTGAGGTTCGACCCTTTCTTCTAAGGTCATAGTCTCTACTCCTTGAATTGCCTCTATTTCATCATCTTTGATTTTAGATTCTGAGGGCATATCTGATTCATCAAATACCACATGGGTGGATTCTTCTACTACAAGGGTTCTTTTATTAAAAATTCTATAGGCCTTACCTACAGAAGAATAACCTAAGAAGACACCCTCATCAGACTTGGGATGAAATTTTCCTAAGGGATGTTTACCATTATTTAATATGAAGCAGTTACACCCAAAGACATGTAAATGTGAAAGGTTTGGTGTCCTACCCTTAAGGAGTTCATATGGAGTTTTATTCAGCTTCGATCTAATGTTTACTCTGTTTAAAATATAACAGGCTGTGTTGACTGCTTCTGCCCAAAAGTATCTAGGAAGGATATACTCCGCTAACATTGCCCTAGCAGCTTCTACCAAAGTTGTATTCTTCCTTTCTGCTATGCCATTCTGTTGGGGTGTTCTAGGGGCTGAGAAATTGTGTTCTATTCCTATCTCTTGACAGAATGACTCAAACCTATCATTTTGGAACTCTCCACCATGATCGCTATGAATTGTTGATATTTCACAACCTAATTTTCGTTGAATCCATGTGGAGAATACTTTAAATTCCTCAAAAGACTCATTTTTGTGTGTTAAGAATCTTACCCAAGTAAATCTAGTGAAGTCATCTACAATCACAAGTCCATAATTCTTTCCACCTAGACTGGCTGTACTAATGGGTCCAAATAAGTCCATGTGTAGAATTTCTAGTGGCCTAGAGGTGATCACATCTCTAATTGAGTGAAAGGACGATTTGACTTGTTTTCCTAGTTGGCAAGCATCGCATAAGTGATCCTTGGTAAAGTCTAACTTAGGTACACCTCTAACTAGGTTTTTCTGAGTGATGTTTCTAAGAGTTTCATACTAGCATGGCATAGTCTCCTATGCCATAGCCACGAGTCATCAACTATTGTTTTCAAACAAAATGATTTTGAGCTATCAACGCAATCAAGGTCTAACATGTAAACATTGTTCATTCGTTTTCCTTCTAAAATTATTTCACCAAATAAACTAATCAGACATCTATCAGTAAAAAATTTAACATCAAAATCTTTGTCACACAGTTGACTAATGCTAAGTAAATTATGTTTCAAACCATCAACTAGTAAAACATTTTCAATTAAAAAATTCTTAGCATTACCAACGATACCTGAGCCTATCACCATCTTGGTAGTGTTGTCTCCCAACGTTACTTTGCCTCCAATTTTGGTCTCCAATAGGATGAACTTCTTCATATCTCCAGTCATGTGTCGCGAGCAGCCACTATCCAGGTATCACATGCTCTCACTAGGTCTTTTGTGAGAGCATCCCTACAATTTCATTCAAAGATTAGATTTGAAAACCCAAGTGAGTTTGGGTTCCTCCTTATGCTTACATGAATGAGATATATGCATGCTATGTTGTGATGGATGCAGTTTAGGTCTCCATACTAAGTGTGTCCTACGGTGAATTGTGCATGTGCGGGCTATATGACCTAACATGCCACAAGAGAAACACCTGACACCAGGAAATAGTTTTACTAATCTATGTGGGTGGTGGGGCCTTTTCCTAAGGTTTTGTGATGCATGCTGTGTTGGGGGTTCTCTAGGATGGCCTACTGTGAGTGAGGTAATTTCATTTTTTAGTTCTTTTATTTTCTCACTAAAAGTTTTATTTTGAGCTGTCAATCCATCAACTTCTATCAATAGCTGTTGGTGGAATTTTGAAAACAGATTTTAAAAAAAATATTAGTTTTCTTTGGGGATTTTAAGATTAAGGTTGAGTTCTAATTCTAAGGTCGAATCAACTCGTTAGAAAGAATATATCACCCCGGGGGACGAAGATAAACTTTCATAACGGTGTTCAGGCTTAGAATTATATAAACACATCTTGAATATTATGATCGGGCTCTAAAGAGAACTTCATATGGCCCCGAGGGAACAAAGTAGAGTTCAACTAAGTACCCAATTACAATATCCAAGAAGTATGATCGTCGCATTCACATCCAAAGCCTTATCGAAGAAGGATGTATCTCCCCAAAGGGAAATGACACCATTCTACGATAATTCTTCTAATGCAACGACGACGATCATTCATTAACTTTTCCCAAAGAAATCTAGTGAAGTTTTAAAATCAATTTTAAAATCAGGTGTGTGGGGTTCCAAATCTCCTACGAGCGCAAGCCCTCGTAGTTAATTACATCGTAGGGAGACAAAGTCCCCTACGAAAACTCTCGATTAGAATAAGAATAAAATTTTGTTAGATTTTCTAGGAGTGATATCAAAGAATAAATAGAATTATTGGAAAAGATCAAGAGGGAATGGATCAAAATTGAGCAGTTATTAACAGATTCAAAGGAAGAGAGGTAGGGGACACTTTGAGATTCCAGAACTATCCGGAAGTGTCCCAACTTAATCTAAGTGTTGGGCTTTATGTTTTAGGATTGAAAGAAAATTTTAATTAGAGTTGAGCGTTTTATTAGAAATTTGGGATTATATTCCCGAAATTTGGGGACTTATAATCAAAAATCTGCCCTGGATCCTAAGTCTAATTTGGACACTGGACCACAGTCATCCGAACCTAACTAATGTAGTGCAAGGTCTGGACTTACCCCGGCCTGGATTGGGGAGCCAGCTAACCACCTAGTCGATTTAAAATAGATGAGTCCGGTCTTTTATGCAAGAGTGGTAGGGACGTTGTAATTAAAGTTTTAGAGGGTCGGGGCCGACATCTAGAGATTTTCCTAATTGGCCCCTTTGACATATGTTGGGTGCAAAAATGCTAAACTGATGCAATTAAAATTTTGACTCTTTTAGTTTGTATCTAATGCAATGCATGCTAGTTAACAACTTCCAATCAAGTATGCTTGAAATTTTAAAAACAGGCTTATAAAATAATTTTTTAGAAGACTGGACTTCCCCAGGTCCGGCACCTCATCCTCATAGGTCAGACTATCCGGACTCTACCCGCAGGCGGGGAAGGGTCTAAAGCAAGGAAAGAGTAATGCAAAAATATGCATGCGACCCCGGGGTCGATCCCCGGCTAATTCCCTAGATTCGTTATCTTTCTATGTTATTTAGACTCACTAAAATTTTAGACTTTAATATTTTGAGTATAAAACTTTCATACCCTCACGAGCCTCACGTATCCAAGCTAAAACAAAAGCGGCATACAATCGCCAAAAAACTAAGAAAAAGCAAGTAATCCTAAAGACAATCAATTCATCACATCAAATATAAATTAATTAATAAGTAAATGTCCATAGGCTGAATTTCCTTGCTTATTACAAACCAGGGTCTTGCAGAAAGTAAAGTGGCCGGGCACCACTGACAACAACCCGGATTTCAAGACTAATAATGACGCAAGTTATTTTGAGTGGGATACTCTCAATCTTCAAATCTTCACATCTTCAATCTTGTTCTTCTTTGGACTCCTTTTCTTCAATCTTCTTGGAATCTTCGTAGTGGATTACCCAAATGGATAAGAGGGCACTTCCCTTTAAGGGAGAAGGCCACTCTTTCCTCTTTGGGTAAGGAGGAGGTATGATCCAAATTTGGATTTCCAAATGGAAAAGGAGTGTTCCCTAAGGGGTATCCTTTCCTCTTTGGAATCCAAGCTTTGGATCTATGTATCCCAACTCAAAATCAACTTTCACAACACTTGACACTTACATAAATTACATTGATATCAAAATAAAAATCTAGACTCACCTGCAGGGTTATCCTAAGCAATTAATATATAAAAAGCAGTTATTTCCAAGCAGTTGTATATGAGCAGAAAATAAAGTAAACACACTGGCCACGCTCTTTTTATGATTTGGGGGCTTTAGCAGCTGAAGCACCTGTGCAAAGAGTATATAATATTTATGCATTTTTATTTATGATTTGCCCCCTTTTTATATTGCCCTGCATGAGCGTGGCCACCTGCAGAAAACTGTGTCAACATCCAGATCGTACCTAACCTAAGGGTATTCTAATCGCCAAACACATCAATCCATCCACAGAGTACAGAAAAAGTAAGCAGACACAGTAAAGCAATTTCATCCACAACATGCAGTAAAAACTATGAAAAATCCGGCACACAGTAGTAAAGTAAACACCGGCCTAACCTAGATCTAGAGTTGGTTGTCCTAGCACAGCATCTAAAGTGTGTGTGAAAGGTAGTGTGGCAGGGGTATATCCTAAGTTTGATGATTAATTAAAGTTGTCTAAAATTCTGAGTTTGTTAAGGCTTAATAGGGGAATTTAGGTTAATGTTTAAATATTAATATATTAAGAATTTTGATTAAGTATATTTTAAGAGTTAATTGATTACTACTTTTGTTTCACACTGAGGCCGTGAAGTTTATTTCACCTTCCTTGGGGCTAAGCTAATAGCCTCGTAGGCCTGGGTTACCCAGTAGTAATCGAGGTTGATTAAGTTACTTTAAGTTTGTTGTAATTAAGAGACATGAATTAATATTAGAAAGGGTTTCTTGCTGATTTTTAATGGGTTGGTTAAGGATTTTATTATCCTATTAAGAGAATTCTGAAATTTGGGAGAGTTAATGGATTATGGAAGTTATCCGGATATGCTAACTAAGGGGTCAAAATTTGACTTTAAAAAAAATAGAGTTAATCTTTAGGATTTCAGATTTTTAATAAATACTAGACCCTATTATGAGTTGTTAGACAGGTAGCACACTCAATTTGGAGTTTTCTATTAAAAGTTATGATTTTTAGAAGTTTTAACCCGATTTTGACCTAGAGTTGACCAAAATGTTGACTTTTTGACTTTGACCAGATTTTGAGGGTTTGAAATTTTTGGAAAATACTAGATTTTAATTAGAGTCCTTAGCTACTGAGTTTGATTAATTTAGAATTTTCTACAATTAGTTATGAATTTTGGAAGTTTGGGTATTTATTGGAATTATTAAATTATTTCAATTAAGGGCCCTTTTAATGATTTGAACCCAAATGAGTCTTAAACTTCTTGAAATCAACTCCAAAGATTTGAAATGATCTAAGGAGAGATCAGCAAGTGTTTAAAGATTTTTTGGGATTTTTAATAATTTTTAATTAATTAAAATGGATTAAACATTGATTTTGATTTAAAATTAGATTAAAATATATTTAAATGTCAAATTAAAGGGATTTCAATTCCACTGATTGAGGGATGAGTTGAGGTTAGTTAGGGGTATTTTGGGGGAATTATTAAGAATTAAATCAAATTTATTAGAATTTTATTAAGGCTAAAGGGGGATTTCTAAGGGGAATTATTGTGGCTCCTACTTGGGAAACCAAATGAACCCCAAATGTGATGAAATTTAAACCAAAGGATCACCTGATCCTAAGGCCTAAACCCACAAAATTTGGGCTCAAAAGGAGTACTCTAAGGTGGTTAACTAAACCACCTAAGGTGAGCTCTAAGTCACCTTCAAATCACTATAGGGATCTATCCTAGGCTTGGATTGGGGCAAAATCAGTGGCTCTACACTCCTTATCCTAAACATCATCAGCACACCAAAAATCACACCCTAAATCCCATTGGATAGGTCCATATCCCTTTTTAAATTTAAGGGTCAAACCATGACCCTTAAACTTAAAAAAATAGGTAAAATGCCCTTGAACAACATAAAACAGGGAGATAAAATTTGGACATGTGAAAAACATGTCCAATTTCAATCTCCCAAAATTCCAGACCTGGTGGACATGCATTTAAAAAGTAATTAAAGAAATTCATAAAATGCTCCAAATGAAATTAAACCTAAGATTGACCTAACCAGGGTCTGGAACCATAGGGCTTTTGTAGTGCTCCCTGAGACCTTTCCAATGAGCCTAAGAACACCTAATTTGGACAAGTGTGCAGGGAGTTATGGATTTTTGAAGTTCCCTTGAATTTCTGAATTTAATTAATCCGGCAATTACACAGTCAGCGACCGTTACCCACGCGGCGCGCGATGATTCGCCAGGCAATGATTGGCGCTAACTGTTAACGGCCGGATTAACCACAGCCGTCGGATGGCGGATCGAATGGCTGGGATTAAACACGCTCCGGGACCGCGGGATCTAATCCGAGCCGTTGATCAAAATCAACGGCTGAGATTACGTCTTCAACCTCCGCCTTTACCCGAAGCCGTGAACCTTCTCTGGCGTGATTCGAGCGATCGCGCCGGTGAACTTCAACGAAATTTCACAGGGAAGATCAAGGAGGTGGAAACCTTTAATCCAACGGTGGAAATCCGCCGGGGTGAAGGTTTCCTTCACACTTGACCGAACTACCTAGCTAGGGAGCTCGGGATGAAGGAATTACCGGAGAGAAAGCCTCAACGGATGAGCTTCTCTATCTGAGAGCTTCAGGGGACGAAGGCGAGCAGGTTTCCTTCAGAGGCCGTGACTGGAGGACGGCTGGAGGTATGACTTCGAGCGGGACGCCGAAGCCTTTCGCCGGAGTTCGCTCGAAATGATGGAAGGGGCGGTCTGGGAGCTCAAAGGAAGATGCTGGGAGATCGATGGAGCTCTGGGGAATCGTTCGAAGAATGCTGGGATCGTCTCTCGAGCTCTGGGGAGTACCAGCCTATTCAGCCTCCTCCCGCGAGCTCGGGCGGCCAGGATTGAATTAGGGGAGGTCTCGGATTGATGCCAAGTGGAAAGGGGCGCCGTTCCAGAGAGCTCGTGAGCCTCAAGCCGGTGAGCCACAGCTTTTGGAAGGCTTTTGATCAGGATCGGCCTGGGGGGACCACCGGAGCTTGCTCTCCATTGGTTCCGACCGCCGCCGGCCACGGTCTGGGTCGGATTGACCAGGGGAGGCCGATGGGGACGTGCTGGAGCTGAGGGTGGAGTCAATTTGGCCTGAGAACGCTGGGGTCGATCTGGTGGCTCGGCTGGGCTCGAACCTGCTTGGTTCGAGTCGAAGTGAGCTCGATCCAGGTTAGGTCAGACCTTGGGTTCGGTATGGGAGGCAGGTCTGGGTCTGGTGCACCCAATGCAGGTGGCAATTGGGTGGAATTTGATCTGGATTAAAAGATGGCTCGGGTCCAAGTGTTTTTGGCTACTTTGGGTTAGCCTAACTCTTGACCCAAATGAGCCCAAGGGTTGGGCTGATCAAGGGAGGTGTATTGGGTCCATGGGAACTCAATGACACTTTGATTTGGATTCAATTTGGATAAGATCAAAAGATAGCTCAAGGGAGACCTCTTCTTGGTTACTTGGGTCAAGCCATATGACTAACCCAAGTGAGCCCAAGGCTTGGGCCACCAAGAGGGGTCTCTTGGGTGCCCAAGGGGTCATCCCATGCATTCAAAGGACTTGGAATGGACTAGATTCAAATTTTTGAAAGAGAAGGGGGTGTATGGGTCCATGGGTCAAACTTGGTTGACTTGGTCAACCAGGTTGACCTAAGGTCTGGGTTTGAGTTCAACAAGTTGGGTTTGATGTTTGAAATTCGTTGGAAGTGTTTTCAAAGAGTTTGGAATTGATTTAATTTGAAATGGCCACTTGAAATCCCATAAGAGTATTTTGGTCAATTTTGACCTATTGGTCAATTAGGGTCAAAAATGGATCTGAAAAATGTAGTTTACTATTCAGTGGATTAAAATCAAAAGTCTGGAAGTGGTTGGAGGCTTTGATAAAGGTTCCAAGATCAAAATCTCAAAAGGGTTGGGTTCAGTGGCATAGGCTGTAAATATTTGAAGGTTTTACAACCTTTGGATTTTAATTCAGATTCTGGGGTTAGAGACCTCAGAATGGGCTCAAAATTGGAGGGTAGCCTCTAGAGACATGTCTTATCACTTTGTAAGTGATAGACCCTGAATCAGAGGCCACTGGACTGGGTTTTGGAATGTTTGAAAATTCTTTGAAAAAGGTCTTTAGGACAAGGCCTTAAGGCTTAGGATTTGGGTTTGGATTTCTGGATTTGAAATGGATTTTAAATTTGAAAAATTAATATTGAAGTATCCAAATCATTAACAATCATGTGGTGATTGTTAATGAATGGATAGGGTCAAAGCTAGATCAAGGGTAGGATCAAAGTCAGGGTTGAGGTTTGGATTCTCAATTGAACTGGATCATGGTTTGAAAGGGTCTGAAGCTTGAATTGATTTGAATTTAAATTGAATGGAGTTTAGATTGATTTGATGTTTGAGTTAATCAAGGGTATGGATTGATTTGAAGTTAAGGTGGATCAAAGGGATGAATTGATTTGAGTATGGATTGATCCTAGGATCTAGAGGAGTTCTAGGATCTGGATATGGAAGAATCTTAAGCTCTAGAGTAGGCCCTAAGGTCTGGCTCTAGGAAGGATCCTAAAGTCTAGAGTGGATCCTAAGGTCTAGAATTGGATCTGGATTCTGGAAGGATCTTAGTGACCTCATACAAAAATGAGGTCAACAAATGGACCCCCAATGTGTGTGGTAGAAGGAACTTCTGCTGCACACATTGGCGTTGACCGAATAGAAGTAGAATCTCAAAGGTGGAAGGGAGGGTATCTCGTAATCTTAAGTCCATAGGAAGCTAGTGAAAGGCTTACACCTATTTGGAAAAGAGAACCGGGAAAACCAAGGTAGGGAATACCTAGCCTTGGGTCTAAGGAAGGACATCACCCAACCTTAGGCCTATAGGATGCTGATAGAAGACTTACTCCAAATAGGCAAATCAACTGGAAAACTAGGATGGTGCCACAAAGGGCGTACTCCACCACTAGCGAATGGTCATGTGGGGAGGAAACTTGCTCCACACAGAAGACCTCAACTGGCAAACTAGGATGGTGCCACGAAGGGCGTACTCCACCACTAGCGAATGGTCATGTGGGGAGGAAACTTGCTACACACAGAGAACCTCAACTGGCAAACTAGGATGGTGCCACGAAGGGCGTACTCCACCACTAGCGAATGGTCATGTGGGGAGGAAACTTGCTCCACATAGAGGACCTCAACTGGCAAACTAGGATGGTGCCACGAAGGGCGTACTCCACCACTAGCGAATGGTCATGTGGGGAGGAAACTTGCTCCACACAGAGGACCTCAACTGGCAAACTAGGATGGTGCCACGAAGGGCGTACTCCACCACTAGCGAATGGTCATGTGGGGAGGAAACTTGCTCCACACAGAGGACCTCAACTGGCAAACTAGGATGGTGCCACGAAGGGCGTACTCCACCACTAGCGAATGGTCATGTGGGGAGGAAACTTGCTCCACACAGAGGACCTCAACTGGCAAACTAGGATGGAGCCACGAAGGGCGTACTCCACCACTAGCGAATCTAATCCTAAGGGGATGAAGGACACAACCTTAAGGGAAAGAAAAGAGAAAATTAAAAGAAGAAGAAATTTAAAAGACTCAAAGCAGAATCATGAGTCAAGAAAGTGAATTTTATTGATTGATAAAAAGAGCTACATCAAGCATAGTATTTCTTAAGGAAACGTCCGTTGACAGGTAACATCGGACGAATTCCTTTACAATCTACTAACTGATACGAGCCTCCTTTGTAGACAGTCTCTATGACGAAGGGTCCTTCCCAAGTAGGTTCAAATTTGCCTCCCAATTTTCGATGGGCTAAAATAGGCCTCCGAAGGACCAACACCAAGTCTCCCGCTTGGAAGGTCCTAGGTCGCACTAGCTTATCATGGGCTTGAACCATACGGGATTTATGTAACTCTAAACTTTGTTGAGCTTGGAGACGTCGCTCTTCAAGGCCTTCGAGTTCTTCCAATCGCAGTTTTGCATTTTGTTCATTTGTAATTTGGTTCTGAACCGCAATGCTGAGCGACGGAATCTGTACTTCCAAGGGTAGAACGGCCTCAGATCCATACACTAGTGCAAACGGAGTAGATTGGGTCGGAGTTCTATAAGTGGTACGATAAGCCCACAAAGCTTCCACCAACCGCTCATCCCATTGTCGCTTGTTATCATCAAGGGTCTTTTTAATGATTTGCACCAAAATTTTGTTGAAGGCCTCGGCCAATCCATTTGCCCGGGGGTAATAGATTATTGAGTATCTCCAATCAATATTATGGCGTCTCACAAAACTGTTAATCTTTGTAGACTTGAATGCGGACCCATTATCAGATATGATTCTGCGGGGCACGCCGAATCGATACACGATATGGTCACGAAAGAATTTTAAAACATGGTGGGATGTCACATTGCGTAGGGGAATTGCTTCCGCCCACTTTGAAAAGTAATCAGTCGCTGCTAATATGAAACGATGACCTCTCGCAGAAGGAGGGTCAATCGGTCCTATGATATCTGTGCCCCAACTCTCGAAGGGCCACGAGGCTATCGTAGGATGTAACACATTAGGCGGCTGATGTAGAACCACACCATGAACCTGACATTGATGACAATATCTTGCAGTATTCAAGCAATCGTCAATCATCGTAGGCCAGTAGTATCCAAGTCTTTTAATTTTCAATTTCATTTTTGGACCCGATTGATGTGCACCGCATAGTCCTGAATGAACTTCATTAATAATCTTATGGGCTTCTCGCTGATTTAAACAACGCAGCCACATGTGATCGAAGGACCGTCGGTATAACAAATTATTGACTAGTGCGTAAGAAAGGGCAAGTTTCTTAATCTGGTTAGAGAGCGATTTGTCCTGAGGGAGCTTCCCTTCTTTAAGGTAATCAATTAAGGGTTGTCTCCAATCGCCCTCTTTGTCAATTGTCGAAGAGGAAGAAAGGATCTGAAGGGGAGTCTTACTAACGTGTTCCAAATCTATAAGAGAAAGGGTATTGCGACCCTGAATCTCTATAGGAATGGAATCTTCCTCAGGACAGGCAAATTCTTTTGCTAATTTTGCTAAGGCATCTGCTGCAGAATTGCTTCCGCGGGGAACCCTATACAAAGTAGCGGTGGGAATTTGTTCCAATAGGTGAAGTGTGTATTGGTGGTATTTCAGGAGATTAGGATTCAAGATTCTATAAGTTCCGGCCACCAACTGGGAATCTCCAAAAATCTTAATCTCTTTAATCTCCATTAAAATTGCAAGTTCCAAACCGGTTATCAGAGCCTCGTATTCAGCCTCGTTGTTTGTGCAGGGCTCCGATAAATGGTAGGAAAAATGCATCATCCCTTTTTCTGGCGTTATGAAAATTAAACCAACTTCGGCCTTTCCAGGAATTATAGACTGCTGGGTCGCGTTCCTACGAGAGGATGCTGCTCTATCAAAATACAACTCCCAAATGGCCTCATCAGATTCCCTAAAACTCATGATTTGTTCGTCGGGTAAATCATCGTTCAGAGGGGAATTTGCCGGCAGCGGGTGTGCTGCCAGAAAATCGGCAACAGCCTGTCCTTTCACAGCGCGAAGGGGAGTGAAAGTAATCTCAAATTGCAGTAATATCATAGACCAGCAGGCTAAACGTCCTGACAACGTCGGTCGGGTCATAAGATATTGCAAAGGATTGACTCTTGAAATTAAACTCACTGAGTGTGAAAGCATATAATGCCTCAGTTTTTGGGCTGCGAAGACTAAAGCAAGACAATGCTTTTCAATTAAAGAGTATCGAATTTCCGTAGGAAGAAGCCTTCGACTAAGATAATAGAGAGCATTCTCCTTGCCTTCGTCGTTGACTTGAGCTAGCAGGGCGCCTAAAGACTCATCTAAGGCTGCAGTGTAGAGAATTAACGGCTTTCCCGGAATTGAAGCCGCCAAAACTGGCGGATTCGAAAGGTATTGCTTAATGTTATCGAAAGCATTTTGACACTTCTCGCCCCATACGAATTTAGTATCTTTTTTCGCAAGGACAGAGAAGGGCTGACACCTTCCGGAAAGGTTAGAAATAAACCTCCTTATATATGCCAATCTACCTTGTAGAGACCTTAACTGGGTAAGGCTCCTAGGAGATGGCATGTCTAAGATGGCTTCAATTTTAGCAGGGTCAATTTCTATTCCTCGGTGCCTTACCACGAATCCTAAAAATTTCCCTGAAGTAACGCCAAAGGAGCATTTCAGAGGATTCATTTTCAAATCGTAGCGGCGTAACCGTTCGAAAATAGTTCTCAAATCAAACAGGTGAGCCCATTTGACTTTGCTCTTGACAACCAAATCATCAACATAACATTCAACTTGGTTATGAATTAAGTCGTCAAAGATATGGGTCATGGCCCGCTGGTAAGTTGCCCCAGCATTCTTTAAGCCAAATGGCATCACCTTGTAACAAAAGATTCCAATAGGGGTTCTGAACGCTGTATTTCTCTCATCCTCTGGGGCCATCTTGATTTGGTTATAACCCGATGAGCCATCCATGAATGAGAAAATAGCATGTGAAGAGGCAATGTCCACCATGAGCTCCGGTATCGGTAAAGGGAACTCATCTTTAGGACATGCCTTATTCAGATCCCTATAATCGACGCAAATCCGAATTTGACCGTTTTTCATTCGGACTGGCACGACGCTAGCTACCCAAGAGGGGTATTGTTCCTCTCGAATAAATCCAGCTTCGGCCAATTTCTTAACTTCAGAAACGACTTGTTGTTCAATTTCTAAGTGCATGCGTCGAGGAGCTTGTTTAACAGGAATAGCATCATGCCGAACTCCAAGTTTATGAACCGCTACCTCAGCGGGTAGACCTGGCATTTCGTCATATGTCCAGGCAAAGCAATCCCTAAACTCAGACAATAATTGAACTAAATCTTTGGTCTCACCCTCGCTCAGCAGAGCACTTATAAAGATCGGACGGGGGTCGTCATCGGTTCCCAGGTTAATTTCTTTTAATTCATCGACCGTCGATTTAATTTCTTCCTCAAATTCAGGGGGTGCATCCCGAACTTGAAGGTCATCGGGATCATCCAAAGTCTCCAAACAGAGCCCATCAAGAGGGCAGAAGGGATCCGTAGGGACATTTGGTGATTCAAGGTGGTAAGTTATCATTAGGCAATACTCATCATCGTCGAATGAACTAACTGTTCCAAAGCCAATACCACTTGTAGGATTATTTTTAATTTTTGTTTTCCAAATGTTTTCGTGGTGTATCTGGCTTGACCTTTAGTCCATCGGTATGGTACAGAACCTTTAAAGAAAGTATTCTTCACACAGACAGGGAAGTAGCCGAAAGGTAATTCCATTAATTCATTAAAATCTGCCTCCTCAAGGGTTACATCATCTTCATCCCTTGCGGAGGAGAAGCCAGGAAAGAATTTCTGGACTTTCTTTACTTCACCATTCAAGTTGGGGGCCACTTTAACTTCTAACCACAGCAATCCTGCCAGCTGACAGTGGGGTCAGAGAAAAGGGCCTCAATCCTTCTACTGAGCTTTTCGTACATGTCAATTCAGTCCGCTCGTCACTTTTCACTTTGCAACATCTTCCTCAATGTCACTATCATCGTCCAAAGTGAGATCGAATTTTGGAGAAGTATTTGTATTTTTATAACGGAGGGAGAAAGCAACACCTCGGTCTTTGGACTCAACATCGGAATCAGATTCCAAATCGATATGAACAGGTGTTGTTCTCCTCTCTGAGGGAACACGGCCTCGACCTCGTGCCCTTAAAGCCATCCTCCCACCTCTTTGAGGTAATGCATTTGGAGGCCTAAGGATAACGATGTCGGAGTCGTCTTCACTACTCAATTGTATCATTTCTTGCTCAATATATTTTCCTTTTTCTTTCATTTGATCGGAACTTTGTCCAACCAACTTCTCCTCGATTCTGATCTCTAGCTTAGAACGGGACGAGGACCCTTTAGGAACAAAGTATGTAGCATCTTCGTAGATCCCAATTTCTTGAATAGAAAATGGTTGCAAATCACCCTTAATCACATGTTCAATGCCATCTCGTTGGTATTTGATGCATTGGTGAAGGGTAGATGGGACCATTCTATATTCATGAATCCAAGGTCTACCTAAAAGGGCATTAAAGGACGTGGCCGAATCAATTATATGAAACTTAGCTTCAGTTTTCAAGCCTGCTATTACTAAAAGTAAAGTGATTGAACTAAGGCCCTCTCACCCTGTTCATTGAACCCACGAAGCACCAACCTGTCGGTTGAAAGCTTGCTAGTATCAACTCTGAGGTATGCGAGGGTCTTTATGTTCATTATATTGACCGATGCACCCGGATCAATGAGGACTCTTGATAACTTAAAGTTTTCCCACATCTACAGTAATGTAGAGGGGACGATTATGGTCAGCAGTTCTCAAGAGCATATCTTCATCTGAAAAGGTAACTCCGGGAACCTCCTTGAAGTAAAGTGCCTTATCTTCTGAAGTTGCAGCCAACTGAGTCAAGCAAATCTCGGGTCGAGAAGTGCTTTAATTAAAGACTCCCTCATTTCTTTGGAAAGAAGGAGGGCGTCGTAGATGCTTAATTTCGCTGGCAACTTCCTAAGATGGCTAAAACATTATAATCAACCTTAGGAATGACAGACTCAAAACCGAGGAATTAATGGAGAGTCTGACTGTTGAGGGGAATGCGGATCAGATCTTCAAAGGGAATTTGCTTGCCTTTCTCCTGAGGGGAAGCCTAGGGGGTAAGACTTTACCGCCACGGAGTTGCACCTGCTCGATATCCTCGGGAGGGCAAATTAGGGCAGTGTCTACACACACCATAGGCGTCGGGTCATCATTTCCCGACAGCGAGTCAGAATCTGAAAGCTCTATCAAGATAGGATTTCCTTGAAAATTGATTTGAGGGAAATCACTTTCTGATAAGGCCTCCGACTCGACCTCTTCTTGAATAGCTGATTTGGGAAGATCAATTTCTTTAATGTTGAGAGT